>CM053409.1:108141143-108278989 GCA_028644305.1 Xerus rutilus
GGGATGTGGCTCCTGCCTCCCTCTTCAGCCTTGCTTTCTTTGCTCTTCTGTTCATGTAATAAATAAGGTAACAACAACTAATGTAAGTCAGGAAACTCTAGTCCCATAGTTCTCTTTACAGCCCATAACCACAGTGAACTCCTGTGACCTCAGGGCCTTTGCAAATGTTCTTTCCTCTGTCTCAAGTATTTTCCCCCCTTTCTGATAGTTATTCATTGTGAGATTTTTCAGATCCCACCTTAGTTGTCATTTCTTGATCTTCCTGTCAGAGGGAGCACCATATGACTTTTCATAACAAACCAGTATACTTTTTAATGTTGATACAAACTGTTGAGACAAAATGTTTAATTTCATTGATTTAATTATGTTTCTGGTGGTTTTTTAAAACTTTTTCTGTCTCCTCCACCAGAATACAGGTGGTCTCAACTACAAACAGGTTCTTTGAAACAACCACAGGTATTCCTTGCATAAATGGAGAACTGATGAACTAGGGTATTATATAGGGAGAATTTTTAATCTTGACATATTTTAGAGTCATATTTTGGAATGATGTTCTAGCAGTAAAAGAACAGCATATTCTGTAGCAAAATATTTGGTAAGCATAGCAACCACAGCTATAGTCAGGCCATATCCTACAGCCATGCAAGGAATGATGATCGTCAAAGCCATAGTTTTTCCCATAGTAGTTGCTCTCCCTAAAGCCAGAGGTTAAGTTTCAGTTGAGGTACAAAAGAATGTTTCAAAAGTTTTAATGCTGCCTACTACCCTGTTTTCTATGTCAGTTTATAAACTGACAGGAAGGGCCAGGGCATACTGTCAATACTGTGATTCATAAAATAATTATTTAATGTCTAGCATATAGTTGATATTCTCTAAAAGAGCAAAAGAACAAATAGAATGCATAAATAATATTAAAGGGGATATTTTTGATTGAATTGCATGATTATTGGTCAGGTAGTCCCACAACAGCTGTCTGCAAGCTGGAGGGTCAAAGAAACCAGAAGCTGTTCAGTCCAAGAAGCTGGAGACTTAGAACCTGAGAAACCATTTATGCGCCACCAGCATGAGGCTAAAGACCTAGAAGCTTCCTAGAGAGTCTCTGATTTGAGTCCATGTTTAAAGACTGTAGCAACTGGAGTCTAAGATTCAGTTAAAATGGCAGCAGAATAAAACATAACCCACTAAAGAAAAATTAAACTTGTACACGTGGATGGGCTTTCCCATCCTGCTTTGGGTTCCATCAGATCACATCCAATTGGACAGTGCTCCCTATGTTCTTCAGTGGTCTTCCCCCCTCAGTGCTCTGACCCACATGCCAATCATGCTGACACACCTTCACATACACATGCAGAAGTGTGATTAATTAGTCTTCCACATGTCAATCCACTCAAGTTGATAACCCAAATTGGCAATCACAAGCCGTATGCGCAAGTCACTCCACTCAGTTGAGAATGAGAAGAACTGGTCTTTCTGAAACTATGACAACTGCTTCACCAAACACATTATTATTTGTTCTCTGGTTCTCTAGTGTTCCATGCTTGTTTGTTGCCATCCATTCATTGTCTTAAACCAGTTACAAATATATAAGGAAAGTTCCAGTCCATCAGCCAGTCATCTGAACACATGGTTCCAAAGATATATATATGGTAAGGCTCTCTGCAGGTCTGGGAAATACATGCATGGAAAATGCAACTATTAGAATGAGTTGGACTAATTACTTCTACTAATTCACTAGTTACTACATAATTTCTAGGTGATTTCATTGGCACCTAAGGCTGCCTTATGCAGAAACTCTGTATTTTATATTCTTATGAACCAAAATACTCAAGGATATGATTCTCTAATAATCTATTTTTACCCCTCAGTCATTCCTCAATACATTTTTATCAACTCTAGATGCCCATTAGCTTTTAGGCCAGTACCAAGCAATCTTTGTTACTCTATCACTACAGTATGATTTGAAGTCAGGTATTACAATGCCTCCAGTATTGCTTTGTTGGTTTAGAATTGCTTTGGCTTTTCTGCATCTTTTATTCTTCCATGTGAATTTTAAGATTACTTTCTAGCTCTGTGAATAATGATATTGGTATTTTGATGGAAATTGCATTGAATCTACATATTACTTTTGGTAATATGGAAATTTTAACAAAATTAATTCTGCCTATCCATGAACCTGGGAATTCTTTTCAGCTTCCTGTGTCTTCTTCAATTTCTCTATTACGTGTCCTGTGATATTCATTTCAGATGTATTCTACCACTTGCTTAGATTTATTCCAAGGTATTTTAATTTTTTTGAGACTATTATAAATTGTATTATTTTCCTGATTTTTTCTCAGAAGAATTATTATTGGTGTATAGGAAACTACTGATGTTTGTATGTTGATTTTTGTAACCTGTTCCTTTGCTGATTATGTTCATTTGCCCTAGCAGCATTCTGGTGGAGATTTTTGGATTTTCTGAGGATATAATCTGGAAACTGATAATTTGAATTCCTTCTTTTCTATTTTTATCCCTTTTAATTCCACCTCCCACCTAATTGTTCTGGCTAAAATTTATAGTAGTATATTTAACAGATGTAGTGAGATGGGACATCCATGCCTATTCCAGATTTAAAGGAAGTGTTTTCTGTTTTTTCCCCATTAACTATGATGCTGGCTTTGGGTTTTTCAGGTATAACCTTTATGATTTTGAGGTAAGTTCCTCAAAGTTTGTAAGTGTTTCTTTAATCATAAGTGTATGCTGAATTTTTTCAAAAAACTTTTTATGCATCTACTGAGATGACAATGTCATATGGTGAATTACATTTATTGATTTGCATATGTTCACCCATCCTTGTAACCCTGGAATAAAACAAATATGATTATATATGCAACATTCCTAATATGATGTTTAGTATGCTTTGTTAATATTTCATTAAGAGTTTGTATAGCTAAGTCCATCAATGATATTGCTCAGTAGTTTTCTTTCTTTGTTGTGTCTTTATCTGGTTTTGGTATGATAGTGATAGTGGCTTCACCAAAAAGATTTGCAAGCATTCCAATCCTTTATATTTCATGAAATATTTTGTGGTAGATTGGTATCATTTCTTTTTTAAAGGTCCGGTAGAATTAAGCTGAGAACCACTGGATCCTAGGTTTTTCTTTGTTGGAAGTCTTTTTACTATGGCTTCTATCCCACTGCTAGATATCACTCTCTTTAGATTTTCTATGTCCTTTTGATTCAATTTGGGCAGATCATACAAATCTAGGAATGTACTTATTTCTTCTAGGTTTTCAGTTTTTTTTTTTCCCAGAATGTAAGTGGGAAAAAAACTATTTTTTCACAATAGTCTCTAATGATCCAATGAATTTCTGTGATGTTTGTGGTGATTGCTCCTTTTTTATCACAAATTTCATTAACTTGTTTATTATGTATTTTTATTTTGGTTGGTTTGGCTTAGGCTTTATCAACATAGTTCATATTTACAAAGAACCATTATTTGTTTCATTGATCCTTGGTATTGCTTTTTTATTCTCCATTCCATTGATTTTGGCTCTAATCTTCATTATTTCTGCTCTTCTACTGGTATTGGAATCAATACGTTCTCATTTTTTCAAGGGCCTTGGGATGCATCGTTATGTTGTTTATAGGGGAGCTCTCTGATTTTCTTCTGAATGCACTCATACTCATAAACTTCCCTCTTAGAATTGCCTTTACAGTGTCCAGATGTTCTGGTATGTTATGTTGATATTTTCACTTGATTCTTAGAATTTTTAAAATGTCTCCCCTGATTTATTCTACCACCCATTCATCATTCAAAAGTGCACTCTTCAATCTCCATGTGTTTATATACTTTCTGTAGTTTTTAGTATTGACTTCTATTTTTATTACATTCTGTTCAGATAAGATGAAATAACATATATGTATTTTTGTATTTTTAAGAGTTTCTTTGTGTCATAAAATATAGTCTATTTTAGAGAAAATTTCATGTGCAGCTGAGAAGAAAGTGAATTGGCTGTCGTTGGATGAAATATTCTATACATGTCTATTAAGTATATTTGATTTGTTTTTTAGGGATGAAGAGTATTTGCTGAATGGGTCTGGATGATCTATCTACTGGTGAGACAGGCATGTAGAAAGCACCCAGTACTATGTTATGGGTCTACCTAAGTGTAGTGCAGTGTCTGTTTTATGTAATTAAATGCACTAGTGATTGGGGTCCACATTTTTTCTGTTGTAATACTTACTTGTTGGAATTTTCCCTTTACCAGTTTGAAGAGATCTTCTTTTTCTCTTCTGTTTAATTTTTACTTCAAGTCTGCTTCTGCAGATATGAGAGTATTTGTCTGGGGGTTCCATTTGCATGGTATATTAATTTCTTCCATCCTTTCACTTTCTGCCTATGGCTATCTTTTCCTATAAAGTTAGTGTACATTAACATTCAATGATATTATAGGAATAAGTTTCTTAACTACTGCCATTTTGATTTGTTTTCAATGTTTAATTTGATCCTATTTTTCATTTGCTTAGATACTCCTCAAATTAATTTTGGGGATTGTTTTTGATTTCTTCTGTGTGTACTGTTTCTGTAAATATTTTCTCTAGTGCCAGCTTAATAGTCATGAATTCCTTTAGTTATGCTTAGCCTGGAAAGCTCTTATTTCCTTTTTGATTCTGAAAGATAGCTTTGTTGAATATTGCAATCTTGTTTGACAGGTTCTTTCAGGGATTAGGACACATCATTCCAAGCCCCCCTGGACTTTATGTATTTTGCTCAGAAATCATAAATAATTCTGATTTGTTTGCATCTAAATGTGACCTGACTCAATTCTCTTAAGGAGTTTTAAAATCTAGCCTTGATCTCTGTTATCCATTTTAAAGTATGTGTTATGGAGAGATTTCTTTTTTGTTCTTATCTCTTTGGGGTTCTGAATGACTCCTTATCTAAATGTTCACCTCATTCTACAGGTATGATCAATTCTCCTTTTATGTCCCTGAATAGGTAATCCTTGGAATTAGTATACCTCTCACAACTCTCTTCAATTCCAATGACTCTTACATTTAGTCTCTTAATTTTGTCCCAGAGTTCTTGTATATTTTGGTCATAGTTGCTTATTTTATTTTATTTAATACTGTCTGAATATTCAAGCCCAGTCCCTTTGTCTTCCAACTCTGAGATTCTGTCCTCAGCATGTTCTACTCTATTAGAGTGACTTTCAACTGAATATTTTATTTAATGTATTATGTCTTTCATTTTAAAGATTTCTGTTTTATACTTTTTCAATATCTTCATCATCTTATTAAATTTCTCATTTGTATTCTATGCTGACTTCCTGAGTTCATTCAGTTCTTCTTATGTTCTCTTGGAAATCATTGATCATATAATCAATCTTTTCAATTAATTATCAAGTATTTCATCTACTTCAATAGCTTTGAAGTTAATAACTAATGAATCATGAACTTTAGGATATATAATGTTACCTTGTTTTTTCATGCTCCTTTTAGTCCTTCATTGGTTCCTATGCATGTATTAGGATGGTTTTCTCTTCCTCTCTTACGCATGTGTCTTCTAAGAGCACAGACTTGTCTTTCCAAAGTATTCTGGGATAGCAGGTTTTTATGAATTTTCCAATAAATTTCCAAATGATTTTTATAATATAGTTTCCCTACTAATTTTTTGATGGTGATTAATCTCTTCTCATACAGTGTGTATTGTGTTACAGAATGAGGATTCCACTTTCCTTATAGGTCTCAACACAATGGGATCTTTTTTGGAGATCTGGCAATTATGATGTATATAGCAGAGTAAATGACATGCCCAGTCTGAGTGTTCTTATCTTCTTTACTTAAGAATTCTGTAGGGCTGGGGCTGTAGCTCAGTGGTAGAGCGCTTGCCTAGCAAGGCACTGGGTTCGATCCTCAGCACCACATATAAATAATAAATGAATAAAATAAAGATCCATAAACAACTAAAAAATTAAAAAAAAAAAAAGAATTCTGTATACTCCAAAGGAGTATTGAAGTGATCTAGATGTGGTGTCTACAGCCTTTGTATTAATTGTCTCTGTTTTTGCTGGAAGAGTGGATATGCATTTGTGGGACCTGAGGGTCCTTCTAGCTGTTCCTACTTGAAGCTAGGTTGTTATTTTGTAGGTCTGATCTCTGCTCTTTGAAAGTTACCATTTGTTAGTTATTCATCTGAACACATGATTCTAAAGACATTGCCATGGTTCTCTGGAGAGCTAGGAAGTATAAGATTGGAAATGCAACTCTTAGAATGAGCTTTTTACTTTACTTCTACTAGTGCACTAATTGTCAATTAGTTAGTAGGTGTAATTATTTCTACCTAAGTCTGTCATATTCATAAGTTTAATATTTCATATTCCTATTAACATAATCTCATAAACATGACATTCTGATGATATTTTTAAATATCAGAGCCAATCTTCAGTAAATATCAACTATAGGTATTCATTTGTCAAAAAAAAACCCAAAATAATAAATATGATTCACCAAAAAAATAAGCTGCTGAATATTATATAAATTACAAATTCCTCCAAGTTTTTGTTTGTTATCCTACATAAAGGTCTTCCTTCTGATCAATGAATACTTGTACAATTATACTGAAGGAAATTTTACTAATTTATGTGGTGACTTATTTCACTCTGTGATTATTCTCTTATAAAATCTCCGCTTACATTAGGATCTCCTTATTCCTAAAGTCACTCAGAATCGTAGATAAAATTTATTTCAAAGTTTTGTTCCCAAGCTCTGTCATCAAGTATGGCTGATGGCATTTTTACCTATTCACTTTCAATCTCGAATGTTCTATCATTGAAACCCATTGGTATTACTGGCTGCCTAATTTCTGCTGACATGCATAGAAATTGCCCTAGTCACCCATGGCAACCAAATATTCACCAGATAATTTAAATAACAAAACAGGAAAACTGTTGTAGTTGTTTTATACTAGTACATAGCACATATAAAAAGAGCAGCTAAAATAACACTTGTTATTTCAGTCTTTGTGTATCAGAAGTCTAACTATACTTAGACTGAGATTTCTAAGGTCTTACAATATTGCAATCAATATGTCAGCCAGGATATTTGTCATATCTCTTATCATAAACTTTTACTAGACTTTCCAAATCTAGTAATAATGCACCCAAAGAGTGTATGAAACATACTAAAAGTCATCTAAAATTCAAATTTAGCCATCTTGTGTTTTATCCACCCACCTAAAACATAACATTATCACATAAGTGACACCTTATCATTTTTGACAGGGTTAGAAGCAAGTCACACATCATTCCCACACTTAGGGAAGGAAGTCATACAAGGTTGCAGGTCGTTGGGGCTTATATTCGCATTCTGCCTACAGACAACAATGAATTTATGTCTTTGGCCCAATTCCTGGTTTCATTTCCTCCTGAAGTTATCAATAAGATGATTACAGCTTATGGATATTTCCAAAATGTACTTCATCTTCCCTCCCATTCTACTCTATCTGAAAGGATTTTTCCCTTCATGTCTGATTGAGCAGCTCCTATTCAAACTTTATATTTGAGCTGGAAATTTTCCTCTTTTTAGAAATACTTCCAACATTTCACTCTACTTATTCTCAGTGTAGGCTCCTCTCCTGTTTTGTTCATTTATTTTGTCTTTGGTTTGTGGGTTTGCATGTGTAGGGGAGTGTACTTCAGAAACACTCAATACAGCAACACTTTTTGCTCTTCCACTGCTCAACACAGTCATTCCTTACAAGATTCAAGGGCTCTAGGAATGTATGAATAGTTGAATCTTGACTACACTTCCGACAGTCTTTGTATCCCAAATGAACACTGCATTTCGACAACCTGAAGAAGAAATGTTTATTAGTTTCCTGTCATTAACATTACCATTTTCACATAATTCAAAGCTCAAATGGACTCATAGTCTATAATATCCTAGAATAGAATGATAAACAAAAATGGATATGTGAGATCAACTAATTCAATCCCTCTTTCTGAGTTTGCAGTTTCACCCTCAGTAACCCTAATAGTGAGTGAGTCCACCTGGGTTTAAACACAGCTAGTGGTAAAGCACCTGATGAGGAAGTCATTCTTGTTTCAGATGTGTCACATATTAGAAAAAACTCTTGTTTTGAAGAATTTATGTATCATGATCACCCATTTGCTTCAATCTAATTATTCTCTAGAAAGACACAAAATACATCTATAATGCTAGTATTACTAATATTCCAATATCTCTTTCAGATTTAGCACTATACATACCACCTTAAACTTCCTACAATTCTAAGTGCTAAAAGGAAATACATATTTCTGTAGGTATGATCTTTGGGTTTTCTACTTTCTCCAACACTGTTGTCCAAGGTCTTCTGGGTCCTGCCTTCACAAAGACCCTGATGTTCCTCTATTCCTTTTCTTTAGCTATGTCAACACCCAAATGCAAGCCCATATTTAACCAGTCTGCAAGTTTTTACATACCTAACTTTTGAGCATTCCATCACTTCCCTTCCAAACCATTTTTTGCGTGGTTAGCAGTTTCCTGAAGCAGATTTTTCTGTAACATCCTATGAGTGTGTACGTGTGTGTGTGTGTGTGTGTGTGTGTGTATTGATGAGTGAAGAGCACTTATTAATATGGAAATATAGAAATGGATAAACCCAAGTCATGAAACACAAATATTTAAGAACACACACATGAGTGAAATGAATTAAGAACACAAAACTCAAAGAGCAAGGGACTGCTTCTTCAGGGTCAGTATGAGATATGAAGTGTGGACCAATGGACCAAAATGGATGCCAGACATTATACACAGCTGGTATAAGTAGCTGATTTTTAACCCTCCCAATCCCTGAGAAAGTCACAGAAGTATAGAAATATAAGACCAAATACAAACAATTAGCAAGCCCATAGTAGTCAATTTTGTGTAATTTTAACAAAATACTTGAGCTATTAATTTGTCAAAAGAAAAGTTTATTTTGGCTTACAGATTTTGGAGGCTCTCAATCTGATCACTGGATATTGTTTTGGACCTTTGACAAGATAGCACATTATGGCAGGATCATTGATGATGTAATACCTTTTATTTTATGAACTAGGGAGCACAGAGAAAGAAAAAGCTTTGGAGACTCAATGTCTTCTTCAAGTTCACACTCCCAATGACCCAAAGACCTCTATTACAGTTCGGATATGAAATGTCCATGAAACTCATATAGTAAATAAGAGCTGTAGCCTAATCACTGGATTAACCCATTTGATGGATTAAAATGGTCATTTTAGAAGAAAAGGTGCACTGTAGTCATGTTCTAGCAGCAAGAAGAATAGCATGCTCTATAGCAACATGGCTGAGAGCAACAGCAGCCAGACCCATAGCCAGAGCCATAACCTGAGCCATATTCACAGCCAGAGCCAGAGCCACAGCCACAGCCACAGCCAAAGCCATAACCACAGCCATACCTGGAGCCGCATCCATAGCCATAGCCAGAACCATAGCCACAGCCACAGCCACAGCCATAACCGCAGCCATAGCTGGAACCATATGCACAGCCATAGCCAGAGGCATAACCACAGCCAGAGCCAGAGCCATAGCCATAGCCAGAACCATAGCCACAGCCACAGCCAGAGCCATAACCACAGCCAGAGCCAGAGCCATAACCACAGCCATAGCCAGAGCCATAACCACAGCCATAGCCAGAACCATAGCCATAGCCACAGTCATAGCCACAGCCATAGCTAGAGCTACCACATGAGTTGCAACACATGATGTCTAGAGATGGGGGATCAGTAGTTCAGTGGAGAAACAGGTACTAGATTCTGAAGTCTGAATGCCATCTCCTGCCCTGAGATCTTTATATACTACCAGAAAAGGGTGGAACATACAACATAGACTCTGTTGTCTATGTTGTCTACATAGGCATCATTATAAAAGCAATTTTCATTTTTAAAAAGCTCATCATTCTAACAGCTTTTCATATACTTACGTCTAGAATTTGACCCCTATCTATAGTCACGTGAATTGTAAGAAAACACCTGTAACCTACACATAGAGCAGCGATGTTCTGCAGAATGTAGTCACACCTAATTTAGATTTTTTACCCCGGATCATTAACTGTCCTTTACCTCCAGGTATACATACATGGACGTGGGAGATTCCCTGGAATCTCCTTTGTAAACACTGAAAGGAAAACTTGGAACTACAGAAGAGAAGCAAACAGGGCATAAGGTGAGGCATTCTTGGGCTACACCTGCAAGAAAGTGGATAGAGCTCATTCAGAACAGCCACTGCAGTGGGGGCTAGAGCAAGAGATGGGTGAGGCAAAGAAGGTTAGAAGTGATGCAGAATAGGTCCCTGAGACAACATTCCAAAATAAAACCAGCCATGACTCTACCTGATACAAAACCCGATATACAAACTCACAAGGATAAATGCAAATATTATTATTATGTTACTGCTTTTCTTATATAAAATGCTCTAAGTTAAAATAAAAATAATTTTTACATTTTAAAGAAATATTATAGGTTTGAGGGGAACTTTTCACTGTTACTTTCTCTGAAACATCTTGCTCTTTACTTCACTAGATTTTTACCTGCCAAACTTCTACTGATCCTTCCAAGCACAGCTGAAGCTACATCTCTTATAAGACAGATTCCTGCATTACAGACACATTAGGCCTGATCCTTTTACTTTTCCAGATCTCCCTGGGCATGAATCACTGGATATGTGATATTGGCACTATCTGTTTTAATTATTTGATTCCTCAGACTATTGTGAGTTAAGGTTAATAATATTGTCTTCATCTTACATTCATCTAATGAACTAGGCTCTCACTACAATAATTTTTTACCTGTAAAATTTTTTTAAATTTTAATTTAAAGTATATTATGTGAGAATAATAACAACATAATAATAAATAATATTTGCATTTCCCTTATAGGTTTTGGCCACACTCACATTTATTACTTTGTTTGATTCATATAAGAAAAATGTAAAGTAGAAAGCTGTATTTTTTCATTACTTTCCAATTTTAAGAGGGATAATTGACAAAATTTTTGAAGTAAATACAACATGATGACTTGTACATGTATGTATCATGAAATTGTTACAACAATCAAGTTAGTTAACCCACTGAATACCTTACCTAGTTATCATTTTTTGTTTTCTTTTTCTTTTGTGGTAAGAATGATTTATCAAATTTTAGGTATATAATACATTATTATTAACTATAGTTACCATGCTAAACATTCATTCTCCAGAATTTATTCATTTTGCATAACTGAAACTTTGTAGCCTGTCACCAACATCTCCTCATCTGTCCTCTTACCCCTGATAACTATCTCTCTATTCTCTCCTTCTATGAGTTTGACTGTTTTAGACTCCAACTGAGATTATAAAGTATCTGTCTTGTGGTTTCATATTTGTTACTTTAGCATAATGTCCTGCAGATCCATCCACTTCTCAATGGCAGGATTTTCTTCTGTTTTAGTTAAACAATATTCCGTTGTATGTATATACTACATTTTCTTTATTCATTCATTGGTCAATGGACACTGAGGTTTCTATATTTTGGCAATTGTGAATGATGCTGTAATGAACAAGAGAATGCAGGTATCTCTTTGAGCTACTGCTTTTGTTCCCTTCAAATAGGGAAAAGGTAGGCTTACTGGGTCATGTAGTAGTTCTGTTTCTAATGTTCAAATGATTTGCCATAATGGCTGCATGAATATAGCTACCCACCAACAGTGCACAAATGTTTATTTTATTCCACATCTTACCACTTGTTATTTCATCTTTTTGATAATAGTCATTATAACAAGTATGAGGTGATAACTCATTGTGGTTTTAAATTGTCTTTCCCTGATAATTAGTGATAGTATAGCATTGTGTGCAAATGATAACTTTTCTAGACATCTCAAATTTTAATCAGCATAGGGAAAAGATACCCTAGATCAGCAACTTTCGTGTCAAAATAAAAACCTTAGAGTTTAGGGTTGTCTTCTAATTTTAATTGCCCCTCTCTTATTGTTTCTGCTAAAATATACTCAGTGTTGGCTCATTCATCCAGCTCCATGGCCCTTTCCACATTAACATGCCACCTGCTTTCTTCCCAGCAGCAGTCTTAACATAGCAATACTTACTCGCATGCTTTTTCACTGATTGCTTTTCTAGACAACGATGGACAGAATAACTTAATTTTATAAGAAGTTTTGAAAAATTACATCATTCAAACACTATTCCAAGGTATAGAATGTTTAGTTTTAAAATATGTGCTTAGAATCTCATCAGGAAAAATAAATGTCCAGTCTCTTATCATTTTCACCCCATACTACAGGAAAGTTAGGATTCTTTCCATCTTTTCTTTTCCTCACACACTTACTCTTCAGTTTATTGCAGCTAGTATTTCCTGTTATTATATTCTTTCCCCCATAAAGTTTTTACTTTTTATTAAAAACCCCATACTTTCTGTAAAATCTAATGAAAACTTCCCCAGTAGTTAATGATGATATAGTAAAAGGTGGGAAAATATCATAAGAATATAAGCTACTTATTTAAACATACTCATTTGTTACTAAAATACAGTAGCAGACATCAATTTACTTGGTATCATAATACATATTAGAACTCTGAACTATGAAATACATGTCTGGTAGCTGTACAAAACATCAAACTAGGGAGTGCATCTATGTGTGTGATACGAGAAAAATAAAGTTATGATTAAAACTCTAGGATTATCAAATGCTATTTATATCCACAAGCATAACATATAACATTAAACCATATGAAATTGTCATCTTTGTATGTTAAAATGATTGAATATCAGCAATTTCATAATAGCAACCTATTAATAAAAACAGTAACAAAAATGGACTGGATTCTTACAGTGATAGAGCTTTGTATGTTTTATTTATTTTTATATACTCAGCAATCTGAACTAGGACTATTTGATTATTTTTACCTTGAATATCAAAAAAGGTGCTTAAGGTGGCCCTGGTCACACATCTAATGACAGATGAAGCCTACCTTAGACACCAGTAATGTGACTCCAGAATCTAGGCTTTTAATCATATCTATACAGCTTTGTTTCTAAAATTGTCATCATTTAGATTACTTCCAAGTAATGATACCTTGCAGAGGAGCAGTACAGTTAAAGACAATGTCACATTATGGAACTTGTATATAAACTTACTGTAGACTCTCAAGATTTCTGAAGGAGGGTAATATTATAACCGCTCCTCAATGATTTCTATAGATATCTTTCTCTTCTTTTTTTCACTATCATAAGTAGTATATCCCTGTTGTTAAGTTTGTGGAAAAAAATGTATTTCTTCTCAGTGTCTGAGAGGATAAGTGTAGTGATATGCTGTTAAATGTTTATCTCTTTAGGAAAAGGAAGTGGGGTGTCTGATTTGCCAATTTCCCTAGTATAAATTTTCCTAGAATGACTGCTTTAAAGTTACCAATGTTTTAACAACTGCCTTCCAAAATTTCTGAAAAATCCATACCATATTCTCCTACATTAACAATTTAACTTTTATGTGCACAACTTTAATCAATATAGAATTTCTTATGAATATGGTGTAAGTTAGATATCTCTTTGTGTCTCTTTGTGTCTAAAAAGTTGGAACATGGATCAATCTCATTGCTATGGTTTAAAACTTTATCCCCTCCAAAATGCATGCTACAGTTTAATTGTCATGGGATGGTATCAGGAATTAGGACTTTTAAGAGGTATTTAGGTCACAAGGTATGCAGGCTCTTGAACAGATTAATGCTATTATTGCAGAAACAGGTTGATTACTGTGGGAGTGGGTTTGCCTTCTCCTCCTCCTCCTCCTCCTCCTCCTTCTTCTCCTCCTTCTCCTCCCTCTCCTTTTCCTCCTCTTCCTCCTCCCCTCCTCCTTCTTCTGTTTCTTCTTCCTCCTTCTCCTCCTCCCCTCCTCCTTCTTCTGTTTCTTCTTCCTCCTTCTTCTCCTCCTCCTCCTCCTTCTTCTCTCTCTTTCTCCCACCAACCCCTCCCTCTCTCTCTGCCTTCTACCATGTTATCATGCAGCCAGAAGGCCCACACTAGTTGCCAGAACCTTGACATTGAATGTCCCAGGCTCCAGGCCTGTGAAAAATAAATTTCCATTATAAATTACCTAGTCTCAGATATTTCAACATTATCAAACAATCTAATGCCCATTTATTGAATAAACCATCCAGATGAAATGTACACCTTTACTGAGTGCTTCCCTAAGTCTGCAGGCCAGGCACCTGTAGCCTCTCTACCTCAGACTTATCTACTCCTCATACCTTGATAAAGTGCTCAGATTCTCTGATCTTTCCTGGGCCTAACATGACTTATTATCAATATTGTTTCCTGGCTAATTTGTTGTGGCTGACCCTCTAGAACAACACTATCCAAGAGATATACATTATTAAATATGCAGAAAAATTCAAATGTTTCACTGGCCACATTTTTAAAAGGCTTTTATAAACAGGTAAATTCATTCTATACCATATTTTATTTAATCAATGGCCTCCAAATATTTCAAATAATATATAATCAATAGCTCAACAATATTTGATGTAGTATTGATATCTACTGTGTATCTTATACTTAATTCATTTTGGACTAGCAGTATTTGTGCTCAATAGCCACACCTAGCTGGTGGCTAACATATTTGATAGTTCAGCTCACTCAAGAGACCTGAGAATCTCTCCATGGGTGTGGCCATTGATCAGTCTTCCCAGTGAATCTTGTCACCTTAACAATGGACTTTCAGCGTATCTTCTTTCTTGGAATTCTTCTACCTCGGATTCTGTTTTCCCACCTAGGTAACCAATTACTCCCACTTTATCCTTTATGGCTTTGCTTATATATCATTCTACATTTGAAGCCATTTCTGACCCTTGTCTAAACTTCCTCTTCACAGTCAGTCTGAATGTGAAGGTGGCCCCTTCAGTCCTAACCCATCACACCTGCAGGCATACCTGCTATAATGTGAATGCACATAAATCAATTCTTTGTGCCTAACTGAAGATTTGGCATCCTTAGAAGAGGGCCTGGGTGTCTTGACTTTATCTCTGCACCAATCACAGTACCTAGCTAGCACATGAATTTTAAGACTTGTTAAAGGACTGAGAGAACAAAGAACTGATTTTACATTTAGAACCTCTACAATACAACTCATAAACAAAAGCATTATGTGTTTCCTTATAAAAGAGCTTTGATGCTTAAACCATTCCTGAATCCAGAAAGTATGCCCTAGTCTGGCGTTCCCTTTCTTCCATAATGTGACTACATATGAGAAGCCAAATATTCATTTTCCTAACCTACACCAGATTCATTCTACGTGTGTGCACACACATGCACACACATGCACACACACTTTCTCTAATTTTAGAATCCCTGTCTCTTTAGCATTATTACCATTTTCTCATTTCACACAAGCTGAAAGCCTCCAAATTCTTGTGGACTAAGAATCACAACATTTCAGTTTTGGAAGACATGTTAAGTGCTGGTCTGTGAAGATCTTTTCCTGGATATATAAACTATCTATAACGTGCCTTCTAAATGATATATGCTTCCTTGTTTCAGAATGCCTTTGATGGGGAGGAACAGGATGAAACAATGTTAGATTTTCAAAGAGCTATAATTAGTAGAATTCCCTTCCTCTGTTTGTAAAACTAACTTCAGAATCATGCAGAGCAGAGTCAGCCCTCAGATCTGATTTACAAATGTACCCAGTGTAAAAAAACGCCCTACCCTTTGAAGAAGCTCTGAGTCAGAGCTAATCAGATGGACTAATCCTGTTGTGGCCACAGCCCCAGTCCAGAAATGACTTTGATTGCAGAACTGTCTTCCTTGGAGTCAGCCCTTGTGGGATTTCCCAGCTCTAGGGACCTCACAGAGTCAGATTTTGTGTAATGACTCCCTTGTGGGAATGGGACATTTGTTACTGCGGGTTGAAACATGATTAATACCAAATCTAAAGGGGATTTTCTGTTATACTTAAATGGTAGAGTTCTGGATGATCACATGGGGAAAGGGCACTAAAGTCACAACCCCAAAAATAGCATACCTTCTACTTCAAAACATTAACCCAGGAACTAGACCAGGCTTTTTAACTCCAATGTCATATCTATTCCGTTCCCAAGGGAACCCCACTTAAGGCACTGGATCTTGCTCTTTTTCAACTGAAAAAGCATGGCACTTGTTGATCAAACTCAAATTTAATGAACTTCTATTTTCTCTTTGTACTTGTTAGTGAACTTTCCAGCTTTTCTTTTCTATGGGCATCACTTTATTATTAGCTTGAATGTCACAACTTCAACATACGCACCTGAACTAACACATCAGCTCTTATTCTGTCCTATTGAGCGTCTTAATTCCCCCCATTACAATTATCTGTATGAATCCTAATAGATTTTACTTAGGGTTTTACTTCTTTTATTATTTTTTTCCTATTAGAATACAAACACTGAAATTATAAAACATGTCTATAGTTTTCCTACTGTGTCTTCAGAGTCTGGGATGGTGCCTGTTCAAAAAATATAGAAAAAATATTTCTTGATTGAGTGAATCAAATCACTTGACTCCCCCTCAATATATGTACACAATACACTGGCACTTCCATTGATGCATATGATGTGATAATATGCTTTCTCTTCTAATTTCTCTTTTTCTTACTTTTGATTCCTCATGACCAACACCCAAGTCTGATGAATACCTCAGAACTCTTGACAGCAATCTCTTCCATTCTGTCGCTCCTTTGAGCTCTTAGGCTACATCATTCTCCCTGGGACTTTTCTCAGAACCTGGTTTTTTTTTTTCACTTTTTAAAATTTGTTCTTTATAGATATACATGACAGTAGAGTGCATTTTGACATACTATACATACATAAACATTCTAATTAGGATCCCATTCTTGTGGTTTACGTGATATGGAGTTATCACGTATATACGAACATAGGAAAGTTATGTCTGATTCATTCTACTGTCTTTTCTGTTCCCATCCCCCCTCCCTTCACTTTATTCCCCTTTGTTTATCCCAATGAACTTCTATTCCCTCCTCCCTTATTCTGTGTTAGCATCAACATATCAGAGAGAATATTCGGCCTTTGTGTTTGGGGACTAGCTTACTTCATTTATCATGATAGTCTCTATTTCCATCCATTTACTGGTAAATGTCATGATTTCATTCTTCTCTATGGCTGCTTTTCTCATAACTTTGAGGATAGGTATCATTCCTTCTCTCTTTTCCTTTCTACCTCCATTCAAAATTCGGTGCCATTTCCAAAGCACAATTCTGAAATTCTCTGCGATTTGTCCTTGAGTTGTGAAGGCCTCAGCATGTGGTATAAGAAAAATAAGCAGAAGAGACATTATTGATATAAAATAAGAGTAAATATGTATTTTTTATCAGGGAAGTACCTAAAGTTCACCAAACATAGGGTTAGCCTAATTTTCAAGATAGTTCTAAACAACTCAAGAAAGGAATAATTCACAAGCAAGTACACAAAGATTTGTTAGAAACAAACAACCATTTTTATTGGAAATAAGTGACTTTGACAACTGTAGATGCTATGGTCATCAACATGGTCTTGACAGAGAATCAGAGATTAAGGGAGTAAAGGCTCATATGTGGAAAGTAGTGAAAAGATTGCATAGATCTTAGGGCCTCCCAGATGACATCCTAAGAGATGTGCAACTGTAGGCCAATGATTTTCAAGAATGAAATTTCCTAAAGGTAGAGCTCTTGAGGTATGGATCCTTGAAGAAGTGTTCTCTTTTGGAAGTGTTATTTCAGAAGCAAATGGTCTTCTCACAGTGATGTTTTAGCAGCAAGGAGAATAACATCTTCTGTAGCAAAATACCCGGGAGCCACAACAGCCAGAGCCATAGCCGGAGCCATAGCCACCATAGCCACCGTATCCACAGCCGCAGCCACAGCCATATCCATAGCCACAGCTGGAGCCGTATCCACCACAGCCACCATATCCACAGCCACAGCCAGAGCCATAGCCACTGTAGCCACCATATCCACAGCCACAGCTGGAGCCATAGCCACCATAGCCACAGCCACAGCCAGAGCCATAGCCACCATAGCCACCATAGCCACCATAGCCACAGCCAGAGCCATATCCACTGTACCCACAGCCAGAGCTGCAGGAGTTGCCATAGTAGTTGCAGCACATATTGTCAGAGGAGAGAATTCAGGTGGGTTGAAAGAGGATGGTTATGAAGTGCAGATGTCTTCTGCTTCCCTGGGACCTTTATATACTGTCCACAATTGCCAGAGCATGCCATGCATTCTCTGACACAGCCAACAAATATTTAGATGACCATCATGTGCCAGTCACTATTGACAATCATAATGGTTTGCTGAAAATGAGCTCATTATTTTGGAGACTTTGGTTTTATTTAAAGAACATTACTTTAGTTTGCTCTGCTAACGAATTGTCTCAAACAGGTCACAGGCCCAAATGTAAAACTGATGCCCATTTTTAAAACCTTCTATCACCTAATATATTTCATATAGTAAAGCTTGGGGAAAATATAAGAAAAATTTGCCCCTTAGACCAGAAAATAAGTCCTTTTCTCCAAAGTAGATCTCATCAAAGTTTTGCCTAATGGAATGCAGGTGCATTCTTGGGATTCCTCCTTCTTTCACTACTGTTCCTTGCACATTTGACTGAGAAGCTAAAGGAGAATGAATGATTTTAGACTACTGTCAGCAAGTGTGACTTGGTTTGATCCCTACATTCAAAAAAAACTAGTAAGTACATGATCTTTTCTGTATATTCCCTAATTGTTTTAAAATTTTGCTCTCATAGCTCCAACTGAAAAATATGCATTCTAAAAGAAGTTATATCTATATATATCATCATATATGTTACCATCTATTACCTCAATTGTAAATTTCTATGATTAATGCCACTTAATAGTTCACTTATAGGATATAAAATGCCATTTTGGTAATAAAACACTTGGTTGAATGTGACTTAGATAAGTAAAGAATTTGTGTGAAAAACTAAATTAAAAAAAAAACAACTTCAATTTGGCAACATTATCACTAACAAGAGTTCAATGTCATGTATCAAGATTCCTGTGATTTTTATTATGGGTGATGATTTTTGCATGGGTCTAGGTGGGTTATAATCGGTGGTAAGTGATCATGCCGACACTTACTGGACATTTTAGAAAAGCTATAGAACTTATCAGAAATGAGTGCTACACAGGACTCAGCAGCATGCTTTGCCATCTTTCCTCAGTTCTTCTCCAGAATACAGAGCTGTTGGTAACATTCTTTGAGTAATAAACAGGGAAGTGGACAAATTCCTGCACCATTGTTTTTGTTTTTTGCACTTACATTTATATTGCTTTACTAGAAGAATTTGTGCTTAAACATATTGAACTACCCTTTCAGGGAATATTTATAAACTCTAAAGATGACTGGCTTTTGATGCAAGCTTGAAAAGGAGGATCACATCCTTCCCACAAGAGGTAGAGAGATATAGAAACATTGTCAGGGACCCAGGGTCTGTTCTATTCCTAGAATTCTAACAATATGTGTAATCCAAAGAACAGGAATATAATGTACTTAACTGCATCCCCTCTTCTGACTAAAATGTATGCAATTATCACTCACCTGTAAGAATCCATACATTGTCTACATTGAAATTTTCCTCCTCTCCACATATAACTTTAAAATTACAATATGTACTGACATATTTGTTGATTGCTTTGCTTGGTAGGCATTCCTAAACAACTTAGTTAAATTCCACACATGCTAGCTGAACTTATGTCATAGGGAAGATGCTGTCTTGGGAGCTGAAAATTTGCAAAGACAGATGATTCTTGTCCAGGATCAAGCACACAAATAAAGTCCCCAATACCAAAAGAAGGAGACATAGTCCTCCTCTCAGGGTCACCCTATCTTTATATTACTCATTTTTTTAGATCTCATTTCTTTCCGTAATACAAGAATAATAGAGACAACAGAGCTATTGTGACATCTGTATCACTGATTAACAATCATTGAAAATTTTACACTTGGTAATATCTGTGAAAATTTTCAACTATCATGACTTGTGGTTGAAGTAATGTTACTGGATATCAAGTGATAGAAATCAAAGATGGCCTTTCCTTTAGTGTAGTTCCTCTCTTTGTACATTTTCATTGTTGGTTATCATTTCCTCCTCCTGGAATATTTTGCTGAGAATGTTGTGTAGTGCAGGCTTTCTTGCTGTAAATTCTTTTAACTTTTGTTTATCATGAAAGGTTTTTATTTCACCATCAAATCTGAAACTCAGTTTTGCTGGATGTAAGATTCTTGGTTGGCATTCATTTTCTTTCAGAGGTTGGTATATGTTGTTCCATGATCTCCTGGCTTTGAAGGTCTGGGTTGAAAAAACTGCTGAGATCCTAATTGGTCTCCCCTTATATATAATTTGATTCCTCTCTCTTGTGGCCTTTAAAGTTCTGTCCTTATTCTGTATGCTGGGCATTTTCATTATAATGTGTCTTGATGTAGATCTGTTGTAAATTTGAACATTTGATGTCATGTAAACCTCTCGTATTTGATTTTCCAATTCATTTTTCATGTTTGGGAAATTTTCTGATATTATTTCATTGAAGAGATTGTGCATTCCTTTGGTTTAAAATTCTGTGCCTTCTTCTATCCCGATAAATCTTATATTTGGTCTTTTGATACTATCCCATAATTCTTGGATGTTCTGTACATGGTTTCTTAACATCTTCACTGTATGGTAAACTTTATTTTCAAGATTGTATATTTTGTCTTCATTATCTGAAGTTCTGTCTTTCAAGTGATGCTTACAAGTGATTCTGTCTGCTGGTGATGCTTTCTATCAAGTTTTTTATTTGGTTTATTATTTCCTTCATTTCAAGAACTTCTTTTAAAAAAAAGATGTTGATGGATCTTTATTTTGTTCATTTATATGTGATGCTGAGATTTGAACCCAGTGCATCTACCACTGAACCACAACTCCAGCCCCTTCATGAATTTCTGATTGTTTTTTTCCACAATCTCTAGCTCTTTCTTAAAGTAATCTTTTGCTACTTGTATTTGCTCCCTTATCTCTTTGTTGGAGTGATCAATGGTTGCCTTTATTTGCTTCCTTATTTCTTTGTTGTGTGATCATTTTTTTTTTTTTTTGGTACTGGAGATTGAACTCAGGGGCACTCAACCACTGAGCTATATCCCCAGTGCTATTTGTGTTTTATGTAGAGACAGGGTCTCACTGAGTTGCTTAGTGCCTTGTCATTGCTGAGGCCAGCTTTGAACTCACAATTCTCCTGTCTCAGCCTCCCTAAGTGCTGAGATTACAGGTTTGTACCACTGCGCCCATCTGTGATCAATTTTTGCCTGTACTTGCTCGCTTAAATCATTCTTTAATTCGCAGACCATTTTAATTACATACATTCTGAATTCTTTCTCTTACATTTCATCAATTGTGCTGTCAATGGATTCTATTATTGTAGTAGCTCTGTTCATTTGGGGCACTTTCTTCCCTTGTTTTTTCATGTTGATTATGTATCTTCCTTTCTTGCATTGCCATTCTGAGGTATTGCAGTTTCTATCCTATAATCTTGTAGTGACACTACAGATTAGCTGTATCTCACCTTGGAGTTCACTTCCAGTCGCCAGCAGGTGTCTCCAGATGGACACTACTGCCACTAAAGATGGTGGCGTCAGTAGTGGAGGTAACTCAAGATGGCAGTGGGAGTGGCCCAAGATAGATGCAAACACTTTCAGAGATGAGGCTAAAAGGTTGGGACTTACAATGACTTTGGGCTGATCCATCAGAGATGCAGTGCTTTGCTGGGCCACAGCCTCTAAGCCCTGTCTGTTGACTCAAGGTGGAGGTTAATACATGGGAAGAACTACGGGGATTGCTGCAGTGAACAAGGTGGATACAGGAAGGGAGCAACAGCGGGGATGTCCACTCTGCGCAGGGTGGTCCTGGGCCTGGGCTCTCACACAGACCTATGAGGGCAGTCTTAGGCCTGATCTTGGCCTGGACTCCCTCAGGGATTCCAGGTGGTGGGTCTAATCCTGGGCCTGGGCTCCCACAGATTGGCAGGGGCTCTGGCACTGAACTGGAGGCAGTCCAGGGTCTCAGCCACCAGGGTCGGTCCTGGAGGCAGTCCTTCACCTGGGTCTGGGTTCCCCTGGTCAGCGGGTTGGCAAGTACCAATCTTGGGCCTGACCTTGGCTGGGGTCCCACAGAGGTCCCTGAGGTTGTCCTGGGTCTTGGTGCTCTAGCTGGTCTGCAGGGACTAGGGGCAGTCCCAGGCCTCACTTTAGGCCAGGTCTCCTGCAGGGGTCCCCTGAGGCAATACTTCACCTGGGTCTGGGTTCCCCTGTGACTGGCAGGTAGCAGTCTCAGGTCTGCCCTTGGCTGGGCTCTAGCTGGGTGGCAAAGACTCTAGCGGGAAACTGGAGCTGTCTCAGACCTCGCTTAGGCCCAATCTCCCACCAGGGTCCAGCGGATATTCCTTCCCTTTGGTCTGGGTTCCCCTGAGATTGGCTGCTAGCACTGCAGTGCTGATAATCCTGAAAGGTTAAAAAAAAAAAAAAAACAGCTCCCAGCCAGCACAGTGGCGCAAGCCTGTAATCCCAGCACTTAGGGAGGCTGAGACAGGAGAATCGCGAGTTCAAAGCCAGCCTCAGCAATGGCGAGGCGCTAAGCAACTCAGTGAGACCCTGTCTCTACATAAAACACAAAATAGGGCTGGGGATGTGGCTCAGTGGTTGAGTGCCCCTGAGTTCAATCTCCAGTACCAAAAAAAAAAAAAAAAAAAACCAGCTCCCAACAAAAAAGAAACATTTGGTCCAAAACATCAGAAGTGCTGAGGTCTAGAAATCCTCATTTATGGTTTTGCATACCCTTCCTTTCACTCTGTAGCCAACATCCTACCTTTATATGAACAAATATGCTGCAGGAAAAAAAAGTAAAAAAAAAATGATTTTTATTTGTTTTTACTTTTCTTACTGGTCTAGATTTGATTTAAATCATCATTTTCAGGACCAAGCAGGCTCAAACTTTTCAATTATTTTTTTACCATAGTAGACATGAAATCCTAGTTAATAGATAATATAAACTCAAGAAGATCATTCCTTCTGTCTAATATTTAGATTTAGATGATAAAGGAATGAATGGAGGGTGGTGTCCTCCTTTATTGGATGCCTTCAATGGAGCTTTTCACAAAGCTGTCAATTTCATTTTTTGATAACCTTTATTATAACACATTTGTCCTTCTGTGGAAAAACATTCCTATTTTTTCTGATATTGGTTACTGATCTTATCTGATCACTCATAATTCATCCCTAAGAATAGCATAAAGAAAGTAAATCCTCTCCAGTTTTTCTTTTCCCCTGGTTACTTTCTTTTTATATCATCCTTGGATTTTGAAACTATAAATTCTACTTCACAAATTCTCTGGAATATACATTTTGCTTTTCAATACCAATGTCAACACCAACTTCCAGAACACAATATGCATGAATTATTGAAAACATCTTCTGTCTAGATTGCATTACTTCTAATACCTTTCCATTCAGATCTCTAGATACTGATCCATAAAGGCAAATGCAATTTTATTCTCTGTGTCCATGAATAATCAGATCTGAATATGTACCTGGAACATAATTTGCAACTTAATATTTCTTCATTAAAAAAATGGATGATTAGGTCAAACACATGTTCCAGTATTGATGTGCCACTTATACACTATATTTGGGTATATGCTTAAATTCTCTGAAAACCAGCCTTCTCTTTCTAAAACTAAATCTAAGCATTTTCACATGTTCATTTTTCATGTTTCCTGCCTCTTCAGTGCTTTGGGGAAAAAACTGTACTCAATAAATGTTCTCTTGATTCCATTTTTCTCACACCATAGTTTTAAATTCTCATCTATAATTTTTCAAACATCATATTATTTGTACCGAAATGCTGATTTTGTCAGACTTTAATATAGTAACTGTAATTTAAACAAGCTATTATATAGTATACATATGTACTCTAATCTAAAACTTTTTTATGATGAAGAAGCAAACCTTTCAGAAAATAAATTACTCTCCAGGTAACCTTTGTACATTCTGAGTGAGCCATTTTGTATTGTAATTTATTACAAAAATACAGTGTCAAGCCACGTCATTGGGTATGTCAAATGCATCATTTCAATGCATACATCAAGATGACTACATTGTATTTATAAACTATATCATTTGCAAACATGGTAGGTGTCTATCATGGAAAACGATCATGTGATTTTTTTTCCAGAACATTCCAAAGATTAGCCCATGGTAAGAAAATATTTTATTTTTTAGGACTATGACTGATAACTTCCTTAAGTACCATATTAGAATGAAAGATTTTAGACTAGCTCAAAAATTTAATAAGTAGTAAAGTCCCAATATCCATGTGAAAAACTTTCTAGAAATTCCCATGATTGGGGGATGTACGTAGACGTCCTCCTTACACTATAATATATTTCTTCTAGCTTCCAATTCCAAAAATCTAGCCTAAATTCTCATTAAACAACGAGCCACACACACTGTGGCAGATGCGGCATATGCCTGTCATCCTAGCTTTTCAGAAAGCTGCAGTTGGAAGCAGGTGGACCACAAGTTCAAAGCAACTTAGCAAGACCCAATCTCATAATAACATTTTTAGAAAGGAGTGAGAAATAGTTCAGTGCTATAATCATATCTAGGATGTGTGAGGCCCTAGGTTTAATTCCCATCACACACACACCAAAAAAATAAAAGAACAACAACAAAAAAAAAAGGGAGGGGGAAGCTTGTGCCTTTTGCAGTCTCTATGTATTGTAGTTTGTAAGTATCTTTACACACATTATCTCAATTTATCCTCACAGCCTAGTGAAATGAATAAGACAGGTACCTGTCAGACTAGCATTTGAGGCAAAAAGTTGAGTCTCAGATCAACTATGCCACTGTCCCAGTGCACAGAGCTAATGATTGTCATCCAGCATGTGCTCTTTCCCAATCAGCCCCTCTCCAGAGCAGTAATGAGGTATGTGCACTCTAGAAATTATTGTTAGAGCAAGAAAAGGCTGGAATTTCCTCTCCAGGTCTAGTTGTTGGTGACAGTTGTCCTAGGCATGGTCATTAGTGCATAAGATGGCTTATTGTCCTACTCCTCTGTTATTAGACATGCAGCATATAGCCTTATGATAACAACTGCCTCATTCTATTAATTGTATCATATAACTCACATACAATTATGAATCCACTGAGGACACAGAGATGATAGGTGAGTACATAGGTGGGGAAATAGATGAAAGAAAAAGTGAAGGAGCAGGAGGGGGATGGATGGGTAGGAGATTGATAGATGATAGATAAATTATCCACAAATTCTGCTTTAATGCAAGCTTTTTCTCTCCTAGCCACGAAAACCATCTAGAGCAACAGCCACAGCCAGGGCAGAGACTATACCCATAGTCTCCATAAAAATCTCCACAGAAGTACTAACTCATGGTGCTGGAGATGAAAGTGTCAGGGGGTTATAAGGGAGATGATGTGCAGGTCCCAATGTCACATACAGTCTCAGACGTACCAAGCAGAAAGGAAGGGCTTGGATACGCTGAGTCTGCCTGCTCAGGCTCAGGCATGCAGCCATTGGCTTCCAACAAGCTCATTTTACTGGACGCTCCAATTTTATTAGGAAATCTTTTTAATTTGTTGCCACCCAAGGCTTATCTCTAGTTTATAATGGCACTGAAACAAAATTACCTTCTTTCTCATCATCCTGAAACTGCTGGAAAAAATAAAAATTCATGTGACTCATGATTCTACATAAATTAAAACATATGTTTGGTCCTCTAATTAAATTTAGTCAGTGGCCTTGAAATTGTATGTGTGTGTGTGTGGTGCTTGTGCATATGTAAATATATTTTATTTAAATCCTCTTAAGTGAGATGATTGTTTACTGTTTTCATATTACCGAAAACAATACTAAGATTTAAAATTAAAAGTGACCTGGTAAGAATCACACAGCTGACTGATGACAGTTATAACTTAGTCATCAAACTTTAAATATTCTGTGGGTCTGATCCCAACATGAAAGGTAGGATTCAAAAAATCAGCTTTCATACATTAAAAAAATTTGAAATTATCAATATGGGCATTTCATAAAGTATGAATATCTGTGACTTTCCTTTTTTATTGTAGCCATTCTTATATTTTTATTTTCAATCTTCATAGATTTATATAAGCCAAATGCAATTGGTGATTTTTGACTCTGATTTCTGTAGAGTTCCAAGCATCCCTTAATGAGCAAAACATCATTCTCACTTACACCTCCAGTCAGGCCGCTCAGTTTCTGTCCCCCAAGGTCCAAATTGCCTATTATGTTTCTTACATAAAAAAAAAAAAAAAGAGTTAGGTAAAGACAAGATTAAGACAAAATGAATATGGCATTTTATGTGTTTCAGTTCTAGTTCCAATCCTATGTAGAAGTATATTAGCTTTAATCATGATCATATAAAATTAAGCCACAAAGAAAAAAGCCATCCTGTGGCTTAGGCGTCCATCATTATCAAGACCCATTCCTTCCTCTTCAAAAATTCCCCAATGCACATGCAGCCCTTTAAAATTCCATGAATCCTCCACACAGCAAATTCTTCCCGGCCTTCTCTGCAGACAAGTTTAGAATGATATTTACTTACACAAACTTAATCTGATTCCTTGTAAGACCATCACTAAACTGAATTCAAGTTAACAGTCATGTATTGATAGCACACCAAACAGGAGTCATGATCAGGGCCAATCATATAGCTACGCAACCAGCACGGTTGCACAGGACCTGTGGCTCAGAACGTGTGCTTGGTGCCTAATGCTCGGCAGTCACCATCTTCAAGTTATGAGCATTTTTATCATTGAGTTAATTGTGTGTGAGTAAGTTTGCTGGGACATATGTTAGGAGCTTGGGGTGTTTTCTCACACATTGCCCCACCCCCTGCCACCTGCCCACCTCCCCAGAGGAGGTCCTCGGTTTCCTCCCAGTCACTGTTGCCACCTTTTGCTCCCCACAGGAACCTGGGTATAGACACAGGAAGGGAGGAGATGGAGCAGCTGTGAAGATAAAGACACACTAGGCAGGTGTCCCCACGCCCAAGAGCACAGGGGATTAAACAGAAAGAATCATGACATATCAAAAGAAGGCACAGAATAAAGGAAAGAGGGTTTTATGCCATTTGCTTAAATGAGGAGCCAGATTTGCAGTTTACACATTTATTTTAATCACATTTAGGACTTGGTTCCAGCCCTTGCCTCCCAACTGTGCTTTCACTCTGCCTTGTTGCTTCCTCTCACAGGGAACTTTTTCAATGAGCAGGCTGCGCCCAGTGTTGCCAGCCTCTCACCCATTAATGCTTCAGTTCACCGCAATTTGCTTTCCACCCCTTCCCATACCTCTAACGCTGCTGTCTTAAGTCACCAAGGACGGCGGCCCCCACTGGTGACTGAACACACTTTACCATTATTTAACTTCTCTGAAGCATTTCAAAGAAAGAATTTCCATCAGCTTACGAATTTTAATTTCTGACTTCACGATTTTCCCCTCAAAATACATCATTTCCTACAAAACGCAACAGATCAAAAATCTATATTTGCTAGTTACAACTCTAATGGTCTTGTTCCTATCTATTTTCAAATATATTCCTAAATACATTCGTAAATGGATCCATCTTAAAGTATGGCTATACTATTGTAAACCTATCTTAGTATTTTGATTAAAAAAAAATCAAAGCAGCCATGACCAAACACTCTGATAATAAACAAACCCTTGTAAGTTTTACTGCATATGGCCTGGAGCATGTTATACAATAATTTATCACCAAAAACAAGTGCTAAATTATGTTTCTGAACTTAATATCATTAAATAATTAGAAGTTCATTAACATTGAGAAGGTGTTTCCAGTTAAATCCTTCTGAGCTAGAAATATTTTTATGTATAAAATATATAAAAGAAAGTACTCTATGATACTAAGTACACTTCTTTTTCCTTATGGAGACTCAACAGTGTCATCAATGCTGCTGAAAATTTATTAAATCATTCTCTCACACATAGGAAAAATATCCTTGAACAGGAAAGTCTGTACATGCTCAATAAATTAAACAATGGCTTCAAAAAATTTTATTTATTCTAGAAAAAATATTTTGAAAGATGCTGCACAGTTACTTCAATCTCAGTTTTATGGAAAGGATGAAACTGAAGAACAATGAGTTTTTCCAAAAGCATCTCCACTGAGAAATAGTTCCAGTTAATGGAGAAATGCCCCCAGGAATACTGGGCATTGAACAAGGAAGAGTCCTCAAGGCATCAGAGTTCCTGGGGCACATATCTCCAGTACTGGGTTCCTCTTGGAACCAGCTCCATGCATCTTGATGCACCATGCTCATCTGATATGATCTTTCTCTGTTTCCAGTTTCCTGCTGACGTAGGTTCCACTAGAGGCTGACATGACATCTTCAGCCAACCCTTCAAAGTTAACCCAGGCTCTATGCAAAAGAACTTGCAAAAGAAGCAGGAACTGTCCGTTCTTATCTGATTCTTCTCATAAAGGCCAGACCTCAATAAGATGGCACCTCACGGATTCTTTCTCTTATTTGACCTGTAAGGTAGTTTCTCCAATCATCTAACAGTCTACCTACCATTTATGCTTTGAGGATCAACTTGAGTCTTCTGACAATTTCCATCATGTCTGATGATGTTTGTTCCAAAATACCCTGTGCACAACTAAGAGCAATCATCTCTTCTGCATTATAAGGTGCCAGCAGACTACTGGTAGGTTGACTCACTGGAAAATAAATCATATATGTTTCCACTTTAGCCAGAGGCAAAACAACCGACATGATGTCATGAACATGATTCCAACCAATGATGGAATTGGACAGAGAGAGACACACAATTTGCCCATCCAGTGATACGAGCTAGATGCCACACATCACTGCAAGAGTATCATCTTGCTGTGGTACTTAAAACACAGATTCTGACTTTAAGATCAGAGATCTCATGATCTCTAAAGTCCTATGCAATTCACCTAACTTTCTTGTGTATCAGTTTCCTTATCTTAAAATGAATATAATAGTAGTGCCTGCCTCTTAAGGCTGTGAAGAAAGTGTGAGTTAATATCTGTCAAATGCTTAGAATAATACCACATGGCTTGTAGTAAGTGCTGTTTAAGAAGTTTTATTTTTAATATAAAATGAAATGCATGATCTTGTTATGTCTTCCATACGTCAGAGTACAAATTCCTTGGAGTCTAAAACTTTATCTTACACCGTTAAATTCATATCACCAACTAAAGTGCAAACATCATCCTTTATAAATGTTTGATAAATGAATGTTAGTAGTTCTGAATATAAAATAGAGATTGGCTCATAGAAGGTGAACTTTGTGTCTTTTCTCAAAGTATCAGTACACACACACACACACACACACACACACACACACCAACAGATATCCACATCTACACACAAACATTTTATTTGCTCCCTACTCTGGAGCTTTAATTTATTCAGGGCTAGATGATATCTTTCTACAATGCAATCAGCTTTCTAAAATTAATCCTATTTGATTTGTCCCTCCATTACAGAAATTTGTACAAAAATCTTGTTTTTTTCTGGTTCTGTATCCAGTGTTATCATTCTTCTCAAGTCTCTGTTTCAAAGCCACTGTTTGTTCATATAATCCCAGTGATTATGTTAAGAAGAAGCCCAGGAGGGAAAGATCTGCCCCCTCTCCTGGATGCTAGAATCACATCTACAACGTATCCACATATCTACAACATATCCAAACTTTCCCCAGTGTGTTCAGAGACAGCAGCTAGAGGAACTTCTTATGTTGAGAAGTTGGACCCGCTGAACGTTCTGTGTATTCACTGTGCGTATGGTCTCTTGAGGTGAATGAAGTCATAAAGTATAGTTCTCTAATATCCTCAAATATACAATGCCACAGAAAATGTTTCTAAACCCAGTTTCTACCATTTGAAGAACTATAAATCCCAGTTTCTTTGTATTTCACGTAAGGGCAAACAACTGTCCCTCCATTTCCAAATATTGACATCTGGTCATTTAATGTTGACTTCTTTCCTTGTATTTCTCATATCTTGCTTTTTCATTGTTCAGTGTTATAAACTTAATTATGGTTTGGTTTTCAAGCGAATCACTATGACTAGTTCACAAAACTTGTGTTTCTTCTCCAACAGCAGAATATAACTATTGTTGCTATTCTTTTATGACAGTTAAATTGTGGTAGAATGTAGAGAGAAAGGGGGACACTCATTCCAAGAGTTTCCTTTTTATTTTTCTTACAGTAAAGGCAATACCAAAGATCAATATTAATGCTTAATGTACTGTGGATTTCAAAAAGCTGGAAGGGAAGACTTTGAACATTTTTTACCATTAAAGAAATGATAAATGTTTGAGAAGACAGTTCTGTTTATCCTGACATAAACATCACACAATGTATACATGTATCAAAATATCACATTACCTATTAATTTGTAATTTATGTTTTTGTATTAGCCAAAAGAAAAATTCAGTTCTTTAAAAAAATACTTGTGCAAAATGCAAAGCCTCAAGTTCTCATCCATTTGTGTAAATACTTCACTACCCAATTTTGACTGATAAACTTTGATAATTTGTGTTCATTAAAAAGTAGGCATCTTTCCTACTTTCACCCTAAAGCCAAGCATTTTTCTTCATTAATCACTTTTCTTCTCTCTCAAATAATTTTTTTGGGGAGTTGAACCATGGGGGATTGAACTCAGGGACACTTGACCACTGAGCCACATCTCCAACCCTATTTTGAATTTTATTTAGAGACAGGGTCTCACTGAGTTACTTAGCACTTTACTTTTGCTGAGGCTTCAAATAGTTTTATGTAAACAGTCTTGATTGTGTCAGCAGTTGGACTAAGTAACAAGCTCTTGTTAAGCAGTTTAAGATGGCTTTCTGTGATCAGCAGAGTTTCGCATCGCCCTTCATGAGGCTACCCACTAGTGTCCATGCTTTCTTGCAATTCCCTCACCTTCAGTATGGGCAGCATCTGTAATGTTATTTTAAACAATAGAATATTGCTATTTTACCTCATTGGGCAAAAAAAAGGGGAATTCGCCAATGTACTAAAGTTCTCTAATCAGTTGACTAAATCAAAAGGGATATTATTTTAGGTATGCCTGATCTAATCAGGCAAGGACTTCAAAGCAGCATTCTCTGTCTCTCTCTCTCTCTCTGTCTCTCTCTTTCTCTTCTCCTTTCTCCCTCCCCCCTTCCTCCCCTCTCCATGTCACCTACCTCTATCCCCATTGTTGGCTCTGAACAACCAAAAGAATTCATTATCACCAAGGAAATGATTTCTGCCTCCAACCTGAGGAAACAAACTAGATCCTTCTAGTTCAGGCCTTGATGGAGGTATCAGCCTGGCCAAAACTTGATTTTAGTCTTGTGAGAGATACTGATCAGAGCACTGAGTTAAATTGTTTTCAAATTTCTGACCTGTGAGATGATAAAGGTATATTGATTTTAGTAGCCACATTTGGGGCAACTTGTTGCACAGCAATAGATAATTAATACACATGCAAAGTCCTGGGAAGTTACCAATTTGAAAATATATAATTAGTCTTACATTACCAGATATTTTAGAAGCTCCTCCTTATCCTGCATTATCAATGACCATCAATCCCTCTCTTAACCTCAAAGCTACTGAAAAGGGTACAATCTACTCACTTTGGTCTCCTGTTTTCTACCCATTCACTCCCAGCTAAGCAAACTGTGTTCATTCCCACCACTCTACATAAATAGTCAATGTTTTAAGATTACTATACTTTATCTAATTGTCAAAACTAAGTGGTGTTTTGAAATAATTAATATATCATTTTATGAAGAAGCAGAAAATATAAAAGATCAGACCACTCAAATATATATAAGTTCTTACTTTCAATGGACTTACTGCACCTTACTTGAAGGTACTTTACACATGATTTATTATTTAAAATGCAATAAAAGCAATATGACATCATGATACTTTGGTATTCAGAAACTAGAGTATAAACAAATACTGTCCTTATATAGCACCCTATTTGGAAATGGTCATGTATGTTTATTTGTGAATAGGTACAATGCCTAGCTTCAAATTCTTTATCAACTGATTTTGATGACACTTGATAATTAACTCTTACAAAGTAACAATACCTAAGCTAAAAATTGCATTTAATCCTTAAGACACGGTTATGAGATAGATGCTATTATTTCTTATCTCTTATTTTTGAAAACACAGTTTAATAATGAAAACAAATTTCCCAAGATGAGTAATAAAGGAACAGAGAGTAGGTTCAATCTTCAAAATCAGGAGTTTTTCTACTAGATGCTGGAAGTTCAATCATTATATGACAAATAAGTTTAGGCTTAGACATGTACAATTTTAAGAAATTAGGATCATTATTCTCACAAAAGTAGATCCTAATGGTGATCATTATTTCTTCATCTAGAATACAAAGAGATTTCTATGAAGCAAAATATCACAAGTATCACACTATTATGAATATATCACTTTCCACTGTTATATCCTCCATGATTGTCATAGAATCTTGTTTTAATCCACATCCATATTTATTTAATTTACACAATTCTATCATAAATCTTACTAAATAAGAATAAAAGTTTTTCCAATTCCTTTCCTTGAATGCCACTTCTCAGAAGTAAGTATGATTTAAAAAACAGTGTGATTAATTCTAAACCTCTCAGAAAAGAAGTAGAGAATTCTTCTCTAAGAAATAAATGGTTTTAACTCTGTAGACTATTATACTTTTAGTAGAATAAGATAAGGTTCCAGACGCATCACAAGGATGCTGGCTATAAGGAAAATTAAATTACTCTGCATATTAAAATAGGGAGAGAATTTGGAGACTGGAGGAAGAGATGGTACAATCATGGTAGTTAACGAAGATGGTGAATATTTGATAGGTCTTTCTCTATAACCCTGAAGCATTCTGCTTAACCAGTATTCAGAGGGTTAGTATGATTAACCTCCAGCCAAGTCAAGAAATAAAATTTGACTTTTCCAGAACCTCCTCTCCTTCTTCCTACCAGTTGCTATCCCAGTTCTCTTTCCAAATGAGGAGCACCAAAAGTGGAATCAAGGTCATGACTTTTAATACCGCAACTTAGTTTTCTGTGTTTTTAATCTCCGATTAAATGGGACCATGCCCATGTACCACTTTGTGTCTAACTTCTTTTGTTTGCTGTATTTGTTCAATGCATTCCCATTTTTCATATATATAGTCAATGTGTTTGTTTCTATTTCCTCACAGATTATAACTTTATGAAAATATGACAACTTAGGTATGCATTTAACTGTTGATGAATATTTGAGCTGCTTTAGATTTTTATTATTAAAAATAATGTTGCTTGGAGTATGTTGTTACATACTTTGGTAAACATATGTATGCAGTTCTTTTAGGAGTAGTCTTAGAGAAAACATTCAACCCTTGACTTTCTGGGTCTGGCTTTTTTTCTCCAGTTCCATCCATTTACCAGCCAATGCCATAATTTCATTCTTATTTACGGTTGAGTAAAACTCCATTGTGTACATATACCACAATTTCTTTATCCATTCACCTGTGGACAGGCATCTAGGCTGGTTCCATAACTTGGCTATTATGAGTTGTGCTACTATAAAAAGTGATGTGGCTGTATCCCTATAGCATGCTGATTTTAAGAATATCATGTGGTATACATACACTTATTGATAAGGTACTGCCAAGCAAGCAGCTTCCAAAATTGTTATACCAGTATAAATTTCCTCTGGCAGTAGATTCTATTTATCCACATCTTCAATAAGTCCTGTCATTGTCTGTCTTTTACATTTTTGTCATTCTGGCAGATGTGCTATGTCACGTAATAGTGCTCATTTGCTAGTAGTTGGTGGAGATTAAGAACTCTGAGAATGTTTATGGGCTGTTTGAATGTCCTCCTTGATGACCATTTATTCATGTCTTTTATCCACTTTTCTACTAGGTCATCTTATTTTCATCATGGATTTATTATTTTGATTAAACCAAAGATCTCAGTTCTAATATGGTCTCATGTGTTAATTTCTCGCTGATGTTTTGTACTCCCCGTGTCTGTAATCTTTACCTATTCCAACATCCTGAAGATATTATCCTATTTTTGTTAGAACCTCTGTTTTATTTTATTTTTACTGTTCACTTTTAGACCTATTATTAATTTAACAGACTTTTGTGTATGGTGTAAAGTACAAGCAAATTTCCTTTCAGAAATTATAGATATTCAATGACCATCATTATGTATTGGAAAAATCATCTTTAAAGCATTGCATATTGAATCACTCTTGGCATAAAACAGAAAGCCCCATACATGTGTGTGAACCTGTTTCTAAATTATTTCTTCTTCCATTTGCCTTTTTTTTTAAATGCATGAACCAAATTTTCACAGCTTTAGTTACTGTCAGTTTCTAGATCTTGATATCTCTAAAGGTATAAACCCTCCAGATTTTCTTTTCTTGCTCAAAATTGCTTTGGGTACTGAACATCATTCCAAGTCTTCCTCCGATACAGGTATATGTCCCATAATATCATTGTAGACAGAAAAAATTTGTTGTTCCAAGTTTAAATAATATTTCCTCTCTATTCCCAAAATTTCATGTTTCTCCTTTATATCCATTCTATTCTTCATTGCCAAATTAAATTTCCCTGCTTGTGTACAAATATATTAATATGGAGTTTAAAAATACCTACAAACTTCTGAAGATGAATGTATAATGATGATTACTTGGATTGAGCTCACTGAAAACTTAAGATCCACCTATAATTTTTGCTGCCCAGTATTGCAAGAAGCTCATGAAGTCCTAAGACATTATTCTTCAAAAAGAATACATAGACTGATTTGATACAAAGAAGCATATTATTTAGGAAAGCAGGATGATTTTCTTGAATCAAAGAGAGTTCATAGTGCAGAATCTGCAAATGCAAAGAGGTTACAGTTTCTTTTGAAAAATAATCTGTTTGATATTCAATCTTCAGTTGTTGTAGGACTACTGACCACTTAGACTCCCCTGGAAAAATTCGAAAATATGTTCGAGCAGGTTGTGACCTGGTTGTTAACCATAGCCTTATGAAATAAAAGTCATGATGTAGATTTGATCTTGAAAGCAACACTTTAGGGGCAATGGTTGCACTCTTTGAGCAGCAAAAGAAATAATACTCGCTAGAGCAAAATGGACTAGAGCGATAGCCAGAACTACATGCATCTCTGTTTGGATCTGAATCCACAACCACAGCCACAGCCATCTCTGGAACAATATCCACAGTTCAGCAACCCCTGGTTCTTAGCAGTCATGGCCTCCAAAGGGGTTTCCATTAGAAGCCCAAGATTTCAGAATTAGCAGGCTACAGAGGGAATTTTCTGAAGTCAATGTCACCCACAAACGATTAGAACTGATTCGGCTTCTGATCTCCAGAGCAATTTGCAAAAATGAGCTGCTTATTTTGTTAATTCCACATTTGCTGCTACTGAGAAAGTATATCAAGCCAATTACAAACCTTCAAGAAAATCAACATCACTCAAGTGCATGCTATTAAAACATATATTCAACAATTGGTTTTAAACTCCCCATTCCCTCTGTAAACCTTTCTCCATAATCCTTTTGGATATGTTGAAGGTGACATCCAACATTTCCAATATGATATTTCAAATGTTTAATACATACCCCTACCAGAGTCCTGTCTGGCAAAACCCAACAATTCATCATCAGAGACTCAACAGAGGCATTCCTTCCTCCAGAAGAAGCCCCCTCATTCCATAGCTTCTCTGAAGCAGTGGCCATGAACTCTGTCATGATCCTTGCCATTGTGCACTGAGATCTTCTGTTTCCTCATCTTCCTCACTGAATTTTATTTTCTTGCTAACAATACCTTTATATTTTATTTATCACTAGGACCTAGTTCAATGCCTGATTCAAATGATGGCTTAATAAATGAAAGAATGAATATTCAAGTAAATGAAATCATTGATTAATGAATGACAAATTCTATAATGAATGACAAATTCTAACATCCATTTTTATCATTTTAATATAGAGAAAAATAAAATTTTTAACAATAATAGTTTAAAAAATTACAAAAATTATCAGTTGTATTTGGTTATAAATCTCTCTCAAATTAGCTGAAGCATTTCTCAAAAGTGTCCGATGAGAATGTCATGTCATTTATTCTTCTCATTTTATAAGTGAACAATTGAAATATCAAGGTTCTTATTTACTAGATCACCCAGCTCTTTAGCATCAAAATTAGAATCAGTTTTTTTAACACTATGTGCATAATTTTTCCTTAATTTCCCCAAAAGAAAGATGAAATGATTGGTAAGATTTTCTTTCCCTATAACTTCTGTTCACTGCATCCTCCAAGTAAGCAAATCTTATGACTCTTTCCTTTAATAAATTAAATCAGTTCCTCCCTCCCTCCCTCGCTCCCCTCTTTCTTTCTTTCTTTCTTTCTTTATTTTTCCCAATATTGGAGATTGAAAACTACGACACTATCTCATTGAGCTACATCTCCAGTTCTTTTTATATTTTATTTTTTTTTATTTTCAGACAGCATCTTGCTAAGATGTTGAGGGGTCACTAAGTTACTGAGGCTGGCCTCAACTTGAGATCCTTCTGCTTCAGCAACCCAAGTTGCTGAAATTATAGGTATATGCCACCATGTCTGGCTGTTTTTCTTTCATTTTCTTTAGTTTCCTCTTCGACATCTATGACTGTGGTTGAAGCAGGAACTCTCCCTTTGTAGACCACCTAAATTAGCCCTTACGTTTGATGCAAATCTCCCATCAAGCTCAAGGTGTTATTTTCTTGGAGTAACATTGTTATGCTCTGTTTTGGGAAGGAGGGGTACAGAGTTTTTCATTATTTACATGACAAGAAGCTATATAAAATTAGATGCATAGAGAAAGAACAATAATTTTCTAGTAGTTTAAATTTTGAATTTTATGTAATAACTGCCATAAATTATAATCTCCCTATTAAAGATGTGTCCTTTATTCAAACCCTCCTCAGTCGTGTTTAATTTCCTTCTCAAAATAATCTTCTTAAATGTAAATCTTTCCAGACTCCAGGATTTACTGTAAGTATATTTTCCACTATCATTACCACAAAGTAGTTTTTTAATAATAATCTTCCTTTGCATTATTTTTTGCTTGCTTTCCTGTCACCATCAGACCACTAGTAAGCATCTATTAAATAAAGCGCATGCAGTAAAAATTGATTTAAATAATAAGTTTTTAAAATTGTATTAAATTTCTATTTCAGGACCTCTACCTTTACCCTGAGCACAAAGTATTTGGAATCTAATTACATGTCTTTTCCCAGGTTCTAGACCACACTTCCTCATGACTGCACTCCAACCCTACCATCCATTGCAACTCTCTGAAATAGGACATCAAAAATGACTCCTGTCCCAATTTTCAGTCCCTCTTTTATATCCCTGTTTTCTAGGAGAATGACTGTGCTTCCCCTCCCCGCTCTTAAGGCTATCCTCAGCACTTCTTACTCATTTTTTACACCTACTACTGAGTTGCTTCTCTTCTTCCCTTTGCTTTAACTGCTTATGATTCCAAGCACATCGATCCAGTTTGCTAAAGCTAATTTTTCATGAAGGTTGCTAAAATACCACAAATCTCATGTCTTTTATTTTACCCTTGTGTTCCCTAGGACCTTAAATGATGTCTTGTATTTTGTCAGATTCAATAAGAATTTCTTATGCAGATGAATAAGTAAAACATAAAATAATTTCATTCATTCTTACATCTCTTCTTCTTCCCATGTTCCACCTCTCAGTGATTGGCACCATTCCATTCAAGCCACAAACTGGGGGGTTATGCTTCACACTACCACCCATCAACACAGCACCCAGACAGCGGTCAGACCTGATTCTACCTCTGAACTGTATGTCTGGAATCTACCATCCCCTCAGCCCATTTTCTATTTACATATCATCATCATTATCATCATGATAATTTTCTTTTTCATTCTTTCACTATTGTCATAATGCAAAAAATTTATTTGACCTTTCTAAAACCAATGAAGCCTACAAACAAGTACTATATTTTTCTAAGCTACAAACATGACTGTACATCTTCACAAATTCAGTTTAACGCGGTAAAATACAAATCCTCATCTCTAACATGGTACACCATCTATGACATTGGCTTGGCCAAATTCACAGTACAATAATATGAATCCTAGATTGCAGAAGGGTCCTAAAGAACATCTGTTGAATTTAGTAGACAAAGAGATGCCCGGGTTTTTCACACTTCTCCGCCTTCTCACATGCCACTTTCTTCTTCATGGAATAAATCCATCAGCTTGCTGCCTGGCAAACCCAGATCACTTCTTTAGAAACTTCTCTTACACCAGGCAGTGTCCTGCACAGTATTCTGCTTTTGATTTTGTAGATAAGTAAATTAAACACATGAATTCATAAAAGTAATTACTTTTATCTCTTATTTTATTATAACATCCATTTTGAAACTTATATACAAACTAAGGATTCATCAACAAGTCTTAATTAAAAATAAACAGGATCGTAAGTATAACTTTGTTATATTTTTTATCTTGTGGCTTTTTGTTTGTTTCCTTATAAAGTTCACGTACAGCTTTAGGGTAATGATTTTTCCTTCTACTCTCATTCTCTACACATATGCATCAATTGGTATATAAAGGCTCTCATTAATTACTTGTTGAATTGAATTGGATCAAATCAAATAAACTCAGGTTGGATACAAGAAGTTATTTCTTGCAGTAATGTTTAGTGTATATTACACATAACAAGAAACTGAACTCAGAGAATCTTTCTGAGGTTATTGTACCAGATAAAAGACAAAGGATTTCTAGCATAGGACAATTGAAATGTCACTCCAAAGAAGGAGAAGCTGTAAGAAACACAAACAATTGGGCAAGAGATTGACTCTATAGCAAAGGAAAAGGAAGCATGGATGGTGATGATGAATTTGCAGATCTTTGCAACTGGGCAAATGTTTATAGTTAACAACTTCTATCCATGTGAACTCATGGGGACCAAGGAAAGATTCCCACAAAGAGTGGTGAGAAAATGACAGTTTACATTACTTGGCAAGATCAGTGATTAAAATGAGTAATGAGAGCTCTGATTTTCCTCTCCGCTGGGTATTCCACACCCAGGAGATGCTCATAAAAGCAATGATCTAGTTATTAACTTTACACCCTTGGCTAATATTACAACTACCACAATGCCTTATTATAAACACAGTTTGCAGTTGTTACATCATTGATTTTGTCATCCTAATATAATATCAAGTGGGGCAACAGTAACAATGTTTATATGCGGTCTGCCTGAGTCAGTGTTCCTTCTACCAGTTATATAGAAGACCATTTCTTTCTCAGTAGCTCTAGATCACCAGCAAAGTATAAATGGTTGGGAGAACATAGATTTCAGTGGTAACTGGTTATTATTTCTTTATAGGAGAATTCACAGGAAGTCAGTGTTGATCTGTGCTTCTAACACATGCAGAACAGAAGCCTGAGAAAGAGCATGTCTATTGGCCTGAGTCCTGCTGGTGCTGATGTTAGAAAACCCAGTGATGCTTCTTTTACAAGTACTAAGCCTTTGCAACTACTGACACTCCAAAATTAGGATGAAATGACAAACCCTGTGTAAGATTTTGTTGGGATATACTTGGTGCTAAGTACAAATTTCCCTGGCCATTTCAGGAGAATTACAGAATGATTTTTGAAAGAAAAAGAACTGTGTGTATGCCTGAGTATGAGATCCATGAAAAATCCTACTGTAACTAGACTTTAGAACAGGAACAAGGAGGATCTATGATGGTTCTGTCTGAATTATTTATGACACCTAGTGAATTAGTTCCATCTTTTACTTAAGATAAAGTTATTATAGGTTCATACTTGGTATGACTATATCCAGTTTCAACAATAATATCCAAATCAGGAGACTACTTATTTCCATTTAGATTAATTACAGTGACCCGAGATTTTCAGATCAAAATAGAAATTGTTCAAATGATGAGTATGGTATGAAAAAAAAAAGACAATTTACAACACATAACAACTTTCAATATTTTCAACAGGCAAGTGAAATAATTTGTTTGAAATCTACTTTTCTTTCTGCAAGATCCAGACTTAAGAAAAACATACAAATAAATTACAGAGATACAACTTGATACATTTTATAGGATATGACTTGGTTCGTCCAAAATTTTCTTCTTACAGAGAACCAGAGAAGCTCACAGGTAAGAATGCTTGGCTCAACAATAAAGACCCTGTGCATTTGTAGGATGATTCTCCTTTATTTATTCATCTTCTGCATGCTTCTTCTTTAGTATTTCTGTCTCGATAGATTACCCTTTATCTAGTGTGAACTGAATACCAAATGCAGTTTTCTCTCCTGAAAAAGAAAAGAGAGAGATATGAGATTTAATGCTTTTAGATTCCCTCCTCAGCATTAAGCTGGAGTTCTTAAATTGCCAATAAAATCAGGGAGTACTTCATCAGATGTAATGGTCTGGCACTCAATTGATTGCATTAATCAATAGCCTGAGGGGTTCATTAGCAACAGGGAGTGTCCTGGCTACTCTATTACATCACATCTTCTCACTGGCTTGCTTTTTTTTTCTTTCTTTCTTTCTTTCTTTCTTTCGTTTTCTTTCTTTCTTTCTTCCTTCCTTTCTTTCTTTCTTTCTTGCTTTCTTTCTTTCTTTCTTTTTTCTCTCTCCCTCCCTCCTTCCCCCTCCCTCCCTTCCTCTCTCTCTCTCTTTCTTTCTCTTTCTTTCTTTTCCTTTCCTTTTATCCTGATAAATATGTTGTAATGGGAAAATTTAGCAAACATAAAAACTTATGTGAGAAGTAAGCACTTAAATATGAAATAGCTGGATTACTAAATTTTTTTTAGATTTCAGGGAACACATATTATGAAAATAAAATATAGGTGATTTTCTAGCTGAATCAATGAAAAATCTAGTTTTGTGGTTCCGATTATATGAGGTATCAAAGAGAGATGCAGTTTAGAATTCATTTCAATGTATCTTACATTTAATTAAGAACCTATGTGGGTGATATTTACTACCTGAAGCAATAATTCAAAACTTTAAAAATATAGGCAAAGAGATAAAAGTTTTGTTAGTGTCACGAAGAAGAAAATAAACACAGCTGGTAAAATTAATTCATCTGTCAAACTGAATCAATTCGTTTATAGTAGAGACATTTCAGAAAGAGATGACAAAATGAAGTAAGAGATGAAACACATCTTCACCTGCTTATGTCTTATTGTGTGGGTAGAAGAGTACAGAACTCCACAGAAATGAAAAAAAATCACAAGATGTTATTGTATTCTAATATAATAATTTATTATATTTTCTATAACATAGAAAGCAATTTATTACATATGTATTTTTCTAATATTTTAGTCTGTCATTTGACTTTTTATTATTTCTTTTTGAAGAAATCTAATCATCTTAAATTATTTTGTTTTTATTTTTCAAGTTTATTCTGTTTTTCCTTCAAAATAAATGTTTTAAAAATAAAGCAATAATCCCAGCCTTTCTACATCTCCTTCTACTTTGTCCCATCTAAGCATTCTCTTGTTCAACTTTTTAATTTCTTTCTAAAACTATTCTTGGTGGGTTCATACTTACTTAATAATAATATAGGAAAAACATCACACACATGATTTTCTTTGCTTTCTGCTCATAACTTTTAAATAAAAAGCAATCAGCTTGGTTTTTTTTAAGAATGAAAATTTAGAAAGAACCAAATCATATCCCATAAATTTTACCAGGTTATAGCTTTGCAATTTTCTGAATTATGGGTCTTGCAAAAATAAAAGTCCATAATTGATACTGTAATGAATTATCTACTTGCAATTCTGGAAAAGCCATATTTTTTAATAGTCTTTGTTGATTTACTCTCTCCCCTATGGATGTATCCCACAAACTTCATGGGAAACATGAGCTTCTGTGGGACACTGCCAAAGACCCAAGAAATACCTAACTACAGACACAGACAAAGAGGATGTGCCAAGAACTGAGGAGAGGGTATGAAGCATTGCAATCTTGGAATATGAAAAATTCAGTCTTGTAAAATGGAGATAAATGGCAATACTTTTTATGGTAGATCAAAAGTATAGACTGGTTCACTAAGTGCCATAGATAGTAAATAAAGGCCATCATAAATTCTCTTGTTCCTGTCTTAAAGGCGGGTTTATCATGAGTCTTTTTCATGGATATTAATGCTAAGGCACATAGACTATGTATCTTAAGACCTATAAGGGCACAGTTGTACTTTCTTGAATCAATACTTCATTCCTTATTGTTGCAAAGTAATAGTCCACTGTATGGGTATACCATGTTATTTAAACTATTCCTTAGCTGGTAAACATCTGATTTGTTTCTGTCTGTTGACTAATATGAATAATACTGTTATGTATATTAATATACAAGTTTTGGGGTACATAGATGTTTTCATCTTCTTGGATATATATCTAGGAGCCTATATATATCATATGGGTTGTATGGTAATTTGATGCTTACCATATCTTTTGAGAAATAGCCAAATTGTACTCCAAAGCACCTGTACCATCTTAACTTCCCACCAGCAGCACCACTATTCCTCAATACTTGTTGTATCTGAAGTTTTAACTGTCATCATCCTAGTGGTGTGAAGTGATAATCTCATTAGAATTTTTATTTGCATTTCTCTGATGGCCAAAAGATGTTGAGCCTTTTCTAGTGTGTTTATTGGCCATTTGTACACCTTCTTTGAAAGGTTTCTACGTCCATATTGGAATTAGGTTATTTATGTTTTATTATTGGAGTGGAAGAGTTTTTTATATATTCTACATAAAGTCCTTCATAAGATTTATGATATGAATATTCTCCCAGTCTATGGGTTTTCCCTATCCTGTCCGTTAGAAACCAAAGGCTTTTAATTTGATGAAGTCCAATTTACCTTTTATTCTCTTTTTTCCCTTATGCTTTTTCAATCAGAACAAAGAAGTATTTGCCTAAAGGTCATAAAGATTTCCTGCTATATTTTTCTAGAGTTTTACAGATTTAGCTCTTATATAGATCTATGATCTATTTGGAGCTAATATTTGCATATGGTGAAAAGACAGGGTCTAACTTCATCCTTCTGCACATGGATATTCAGCTGTCCTCTTACCAGATGTTGAATTGAATATTCTTCTCTAACTATGGAAAGGATATATTAGCATTCACCAAATATTCAGTTTATACATACATAAATAAGTTGTATGAAGATTCAGTAATGTCTTCTGGTATTCGACAATTTTAATTTATTTGATTTTTTGTTTCTTTAATGAAGTTTGAATATTATCAGAGGACTAAAGATAAAATACACAATTCTTTAAAATTAAAATGGGGGGGTAGAAATTATCACAAAGAATTACTATTGTCCGATTTTAAAAATGCATTAAAGCAATGTCCTAGAATCCCATAGCAATTAAAAATATAGTCAAATGAGCATGGGATTGGAAATCAGAAAGCTGTGTTGAAACTCCAGTCATCCTTGCACGATATAAACTCATAGCTATGCACTTTCTTTATTTTTAAAATGAAATGCTAAGGCCTATCTTGCACAAAACATTAGGTTATTATTATGAAGATACAATGAAACTTTTGCCAAAGTGCTCTGTAGTAAAATATCAGAGAAAATATAGTTTGCATCATTACATTAACAATTATTCACACATTAATTCATTCACATAAAAATATATTGAGTTTTTACATGCTGGACAGTATTCTGGGGCTGGCAATACCACAGTGAACAGGAGATGAATTTGCAAACTGCTGCTGAAGAGCTTTCAGTTAGGAAAGAGACTTTCAGGCTCTTGAGGAGGACTAATTTAGACTTTGCACTTTTTTATTTTTCAAATTGATATATATAGTAATTATTCTAGAATTTGTGACAGAGAATGTGTAAAGCAATAATAAGACAATGAAGGAGGGCATAAGATGAGTAGAGGAACTTTGGATTGGTCAAAGGGGAGGGAGGGAAGGGGAGGGGGCATGGGAATAGGAAAGATGGTGGAATGAGATGGTCATCATTACCCTAGGTACATGTATGATTGCACGAATGATGTGACCCTACTTTGTGTACAAATTGTGAAAACTTGTGCTCCATTTGTGTACAATGAATTGAAGAGCATTCTGCTGTCAGGTATAACTGACTAGAACAAATAAATAAAAAATAAAGAGTGAACAATGATTTTAAAAAATAAAGCCCTATTGTTTGACATCACATGATCATATGTACAAACTGTGGGCTACTGAGGGAACTTGTGCTGTGAAATATTTTGCTTATTGGAATCTGATAGTTTTTAAAACCTTACATTTTACTTTTAATTAATTTCTTCTTCCATATGCAAAACCTCCCATTTCATTGTCTTCCAGTATCTGGACTAACTTACCCAAAGAGTTTCCTATCTAGACTCCAGAAAGTATAAGCTGTAGTTTTAAAGTGAACATTGAACATAAGCTACAAAAAAAGTTAAAATAGACTTTCTAAGTTATTAGGAAGGCTACTGCAGTTTATTTTATAAAAGTCTTACTAAAATATACCGTCACAGTTTAACAGATTGGTCAATAGAAAGTGATGAGTCTGAAGACAGAGATTGATAAAAATAGGAACAAAGCCTTATTTGTTCCCATGCTCATGACTATAGGTCTTTCAGATCCCCATTTCTTCTCACCTCCCCACCTCCTCTTTCCCTGGTAATCAGTTCTCTATCTCTGTATATTTGGTTTTATTTTTTTAGATTCCACATATAAATGAGATCATGCATTATTGTGCTTTCTGCATCTGACTTACCTCACTTAGTGTCATGTCATTCAGATTCATCCACACTGTGACAAATGGCAAGCTCTCACTACTGAGAGGCACAACAATTAGTGTAGTCAAAGATGGAACATATTGCCACCCTTTACTTCTGAGGGTGTAAGTCTGGATAATAAATTATATCAGTATCCTATGACCACTGACTCAAAGACTGACCTGCCTAGGTTCATATCCCAACTTTGTCATTTACCATTTGTGGAACCTGGAAAAGTTTAACAGCTCTGTCTCTCAGTTTGCTCAGTCATTTGCTTTTGAGAATACTAATAGTGAATAAATGTCAAAGATTAAATGAGTTAAGATATGGAAAGTACTGAGAGCATTTCATGGAAATGAAAATTATCATTTTGTTATTAGATGCAGGTTATGGCTACTACTGCATATATTAAAACCAATTACACATTCAGAATACAAAAAAAAAAAAAGAGCAGTATGCCCTATCGCCAACAGCACTGCAGAAGTAAAACAAACGTGAGCTAGAAAACCAACTAAAACAGTATCATTTGGATATGGGTAGCATTGACAGAGAATGTTAATAGGGACCTGTGGGATTGCGAAATTTTTAGAAGGAAATAGTTATTAGCTTTGCTATATATTACCTGAGGCAAAATGTATGCTAATATTCCATTGATATTTAACAGTTGGATTTGAATATTAGGTTTAGCTTATTAATTGTGGAATATAAATAGGATCATTTAGAAAAGTTTGTGAATTAAACAGATATAAATAAAAAACTGGTATGAAGAATAAGGTAATTTTAATTAAACACTTGATGTATTATTTTAGTTTTGAAAGAAAAAAGTAGAACACCAAAAGCTACTTTTACCCAGGATTATGAAAGCCTTGTAGACAGTGAGAAATAAACAAATTCACTTTGCACTTACAGAACGGTAACTATGGTACCTACTTATGTTCCTAGACTCTGGATCCTAAAAAATCTAAATCTAGGAACTAATGTTCCTAGAATATGGAAATTAAAAAGATATTATTTAGGAATTCACATAGTATGTTTTAAAAGGGTTTATTTAACTCACTTGGCATATACATAATTCTTTTCTTTTCTATAAGAAATACAGAAATAAACCATTAGTAAAACATGTATTTTAACCATTATTTATAAAAGTATTGGTGGATTTGAAATGATTAATTCTATTTTTTTCCACAGAAATGCTACAGGCAGATAAAATGCTGTTAACCTAGATTGGAAGATAAGCCATGGTTATAAAACACACTGTACTCAAGTCTCCTAAAGAAAAATCATGCTCATATCCTCCACATTTCTGAAAGAGACTCAGACAAGAATCTCAGAACATATAGATGCTTTTTGTTTCCCATGCTTCTTCTAATTCTGAGTTCTGTCCACCAGACAAATCAGTTACACAAGGAAATACAACAGAGTAATAATTGTCACAATCAATAAATCAAAATTTCAGAAAATTCCAAAAATTCCTAAGTTTATTTGCAAGTAGAGTGTGAATGAAGTATCAGAAGAGAACTTTCTGCTTCCAATTAGCATTTAGAAAATCAATAAAGATCTTTCCTCTTATAACAACCACAAAAATTTGGACAAAAGAAAATCAACTTTCTGTATAGAACTAACAAGGAGAAATACATTGAAAGAATCTGTATTGAACTGATTTGAGAGATAAATGAGCCATAAAAGAGCTGGGATCCATGAGAGCTTTCATTGCTGAAAACAGATGTCCACTTTGAGTATAGACAGCCTAGACAAACAGGCTAATCCTTATGGATTTCCAATATGAAAGAAAAGCCAGGCCCCTGATTTCACCCTAACTCTATAAAGCACTTGCGTTCTGATTTCCAACAGAGGACCCACAGATGAACACCTCAAATGTGTACTGGTAAATCACATGGGAGAAAAATACATTCCAACTTAAGCATCTAACTCATGAACCTAACAATCTCTTTAATTCAAAACCAGCCCTACTTTCTTTTAATCTACATCTGACATCACTGTGCTACTTTGCTCTGAACGCTGTAACTGACAACACATAAAATGTAATAGCAGCCAGGTAGAGCATTACAGTTGCCGAAATGAAAGGATATTTGCCATCATTGAAATGCAATTTCCATATGCTGCATCAGCTATAAGTGGCATGTTGGAACACAGCACACTCTGATCTTAAACACACCTTATCTTAACACTCAACACCTGGAGCAAAGGCAGGTTCACAATGTGCCTTTCCAGATAGACAAATAATAACAGTATTTTATGTTTTATAGTGCTCTGCAGATTACAAAGTGCTTTCATATATATAATCTAGTATGGCAATAAAAAATTATGCATTCTATTTTACAGAAAAGAAAAACAAGGCTTGGAGACATTAAACTACTTGCAGAGGGTTAATCAAATAGTAAATAGAGGGGGAAATGACAGCTAAAGCTCCCTTTTTCTACATGCAGGTCTCTTTATATGGTCACACTAGACAATGTTCTTTTAAAGAATTATCACACAAACAACTTGCTGGGTTGTAGCATCAAAATTCTGTTCCAGTTTTCATTATGACTGCATGATAAGCAGATGCATTGAATGAACTAATGTCTATGCTCACTTATGCAATAAATATTAATGGAATGTCTTCCGTGTATTAAGTCCTGGGAATGCAAAATAGCCCCCGTCTCCAAGAACAATACATATGTAAGTAATGAATTCCGTGTTTGTCAGCTTTCTGACACTGTGACAACATATTTGAGATAAATCACATTAAAAGAAGGAAAGATTTGTGTTGGCTCATGGGTTCAGAACTTTCAGTCCATAGTTGCTCAGCCAGGTTGCTTTGGGCCTTTTCCAAGGCAGAACATTATGGCAGGGATCACATGGTAGAGCAATGCTGCTAATTTCATGGCAACCATAAAGAAGGGAGTAAAAAAGAGGAAGGGGCTGGGGTGCTTACATCCTGTTCAAGCACACATCCCAGTGATCTGACTTCCTCCAATGTGGCCTCACCTACCGGTCTCCACCACCTCAACCATAACAAAGTCAGGATAAGGAAAAGAAGCATAGAGAGGGATGCTAAGTCAACCTGGAAGGTTCTAGAAAGCTTCAAAAGTTGAGTAAAACTTCATGACACAAAGAATCAAGGAAAATATTCCCAGGAGAAAGAAAAAGTATAAAAAGGTAGAGAACAGGGAAAATCATGATGTAGTTAGGATGCTGCAGGCGTTTTGACATGAACAGCCCATAATCCTTTGGATCTCTTCCCTTTTCTACCTGTACTCCCTTAGAGATCTCATCTAGTCTTGTAGTTTCAAATGTTTATCTATATGCTGATAGCTGCCACATTTATAACTATAGCCTAGATCACTTCCTTGATTCATGTCCAGTTGCTAAATAACATCTCAACTTGGATATCTGATGAGTATTTCAAACAGAAAAAGGCCAAAATTGACCTCCTGGTTTTACCTGACAGCCCCATACCTCTTATAGACCATTTATCTCAGTTGAAAACTGTCCTGTTCTATGCCCCATTTAGCCTAATCCTTGGAATCACACTTAGTATCTCTCTTTACATTTGTATCCCACATCCAATCAGGCAGCAAAAACAATAAATTCTACTTTTGAAATGAGTTGCTATTCCTAATAGCATCACCAGTGGTTAATTGCAAATAGCCTTCTACTGGTTTTCTTGCCTGTCCCTACGCCTTAGGAGGATCTTATTGACATAGTAGCAAAAGAGTCTGCTAAAATATAAGTCAGATTGTGTCACTGTTCTGCTCTAAACTCTGCAAAGAGTCCCATCGTAGAATAAAATCTAAGACCCACAACTTAGGTCCTCTGGCCTAATCCCCTCCTGCCCACCAACTTCACTGCTAGCCATAGTGAAGCCTTTCAAAGCACAAGAGTCCAGCTTCTGCACTCATTGTTTACTCTGCCTCAAATGTTTTCCCCAGATAAACACCAGTTTATCTCCCTTCAAGATTTTCTTGAATGGCATCTTCTCAAAGAAAACTTCACTGACCACATTATTTAAAATCTCAACTCTTTTCCTCCCTGACACCCTGTCTCAGTAACCTCCCCGATTTTTCTCCAAAGCCTTGTTCACCATCTGACATTCTATCTTTTACTTAACTGTTGTAAATTCCTCCAATGCTTAAAGGCAAATTCTACAGGTACAGTGAGTTATGAATAGAATAATAATTACAAGAGAATAGGTTTCCCAAAATTTAGCTATTAAGTGAATGACTAGTGGTAACACAGGATGTATGACAGAATTTCATAAGGGACGAAGCTTGAAAGCTAAGCTATTTTTACAAAATGATGTTAATTATATGTAGGAGGCCCAAGTATGTAATATTCCGTTTTCTGGAGACAGTCTCTGTGGCTTTTGAGTCATTATTAATAGGGTGTCCTCAAATTATCTGAAACATTCCATTTTGGATGAAACACCATTAACCTAATTATTTGATGTGCTAGGAAATTGGAACTTCCTCGGTTAGATTCTGGAAGCCACCAGAAAACTCATAAAAGATTAATGGCAAGCAGATATGTGTCTTAAAAAATTAATTTGATAGCAACAAAAAGACTGAAACTGAATAAAGAGGAACTGGAGATTGGGAAAACAGGAAGCCAATACAAACTTTCTAAAATGGAGATTATCTTAAACTATATGAGGAGCTATGAGGCTTAGGATAAAGAAGAAATCTTGGGAGGGAGAGATGGGAAACTGCCAGCAATATTTGGGAATTAATTACATTGAGGAAAAAACACACACAGAAGTCAAAGTCAGTTACAAAATCAACAGTGCAGGGCAAGAGGGTGTGGGAGACACAGGAGAACAATCAAAATTGAGAGGTGAAGTATTAAACTTGGATCAGACACAACTTCATGACATATCTGTGTACATCAAGAAAACATTTCATCCCATAGGGAAGAAAAGCAATCTGGATACACATGAGAAATTTAAGATCAGAAATATGGATTTATCAATGCATATTTTGGGAGTTTAAAATTTGGGCTATGGCTCATTGCATATTTTGAATGATACTAAAGAGGAGGAAAATCTTTGTGTCATTTACTTCCAGTAAATACCTATTACATCTTCTAGTAAACAGATCAAATGAGGGGCTGGGGTTGTGGCTCAGTGGTAGATCACTTGCCTAGCATGTGTGAGGCACTGGGTTCGACTTTCAGCACCACATGTATATAAATAAAATAAAGGTCCATTGACAACTAAATATTTTTTAAAAATATTAAAGGATTATAGTGTTATGCATTTTCTTGAATATACAGCCATACTTTTATGAGAAATATCTTTAACAATTTTTTCCAAAAGCTTGTTGTATACCAACAACTCATTCTTATTAAATTCTGTCTCTTTTTTGTAATATATAAGTTTTGCAACTTCATGACTTGATAATTCATATGCATTTTGAAATTATCACCAATTTTCAAGTTAAATAACATGTTCATCACTTCATTTAGTTAACTTTCTGGGAATAGGGGGCAGGAGAAGAAATGGTGTCTCCCCTTAACAAATCTCAATATACAACACAGTATTGTAACTGCAGTCACCATGCTGAAGTTCCAGTGTCTGGAACCTATTGATCTTACATAACTAATACTTTGTACCCTTGATCCACAACTCCCCATCCCCTCTCCCTCTACCCTTGATAACCACCTTTCTGCTCTCTGCCTCTATGCATTCTATTTATTTTCCATTTATAGGTGAGGTCATGGTGTATTTGTCTTGCTGCTTTGTTCTTGTTTCATTTAGTGTAATGTTCTCCAGGCTCATCCATGTTGTCACAGACAGCAGGATTTCTTCCATTTTAGTTAAGCCATATTTGATTGGATGCATATACCACATTTTCTTTTTCCATTCATCTGCCAGTGAATGTTGAGGTGTGTCTATATCTTGGCTATTGCGAATAACACTGCAATGAACACAGCAATGTGGACATCCCTCCAAGATCCTGATTTCAGTTCCTTAGGTTAAATACCCAGAAGTAGAATACCTAGGATGGCAGCTCTGTTTTTAGTGTATCTAGGACCCTTCACATTGTTTTCCATAATGTCTGCTCCCATTTACATTTCCATCTACAGCATGAAAAGTCTCCCATTTCTCCACCTCCTCAATAGCATTTGTTATCATTTGATATTTTAATACTATCATCCCAACAGGTGTGAGGTGAGGTCCCATTGTGGCTTTAATATGTATTTCCCTAATAATTAGTAACGTTGAGCATTTTTCATTCACCCATTAGCCACTTGTTTGTCTTCTTTGGAAAAATATATATTCAGATCCTTTACCATTTTTTTAACTGGAATATTTGAATTGCTTTTTGAGATGTGTGAGTTCCTTACATGTTTTAATTATAAATCTCTTATTAGTACATGCTTTACAATTATTTTCTCTCATTATGCATGTTGCTTTTCATTTTGTTAATTGCTTTCTTTGCTGTGTATAAAGTCTTTTGGTTGGTTTGGTTTGATTTAGTACTGGGGTTTTAACCCAGGGAAGCTTTGCCACTAAGCCACACCACCAGCCCATTTAATTTTTTATTTTGAGATTGAGTCTCACTAAGTTGCTTAGGGCCTCACTAAGTTGCTGAGGCTGGCTTTGAACTTGCAATCCTCCTGCCTCAGTCTCACAATTCGCTGGGATTACAGGCATGCACCATGGCACGCAGGAAGTATTTTGGGTTGATGTGATTGTTTATTTTTGCTTTTGGTGCTATGTGCAAAATATTATTAATAAAACCAATATCCAGGAAATTTTTCCTATATTTTCTTTTTGGGATGTAATGGGCTTCCAGTTTTACATTTCAGTTTTCAATTCATTTTGAGTTGATTTTGATTTTGTATGCAATGTAAGATACAGATTCAGTTTTATTCTTCTGCTTGTAGATATCCAGTTTTCCCAGCACCATTTGCTGATGAGACTACCTTTTTTCCCATTGTGTATTCTTGGCATCCTTGTTGAAGATTGGTTGACCATATATGTGTGAGCATATTTCTGAACTCTGTTTTCTTTTTCAACAGTCTATGTTTCTACAGATAAATTGAAGTTGTTCTTTTCAACCTCTTCATTGTGTCTATTCTTGAATTTCTCTGAAATCACTCTACTGTATTTCCAGGTTTCCAAAAAGGTATTGCTCTCCATGAATAAGTGTCAAAAAAATTTCTTTTGGTGGGGGGAGTCATGCAAGAGGGCTAGAATTTTTTATTCTGCCATCTTACTGAGGTCCTGCCAACTTATTTTTTATGAGGATACAAATCTCCTTCCTGGTGACACTTGCATATCCTTTTTTAGCTCACTTATTAGCCTAACCATGGTTGCACTAGATTTAAATTAATCTAATGGGACATAGCAAGGTCTACTCTAAAACATGTAAGGAAGATTGCTTATACAGCCACAAACTGTAAAACTAAAGACATGTTCTCTGCCAATCCATGCTGGTGAGAAGCAAGGTGTTTCCTTTCTGTCTCTGATGCAGTGATGTGGTGGCGATTATGCTCTGCCGCCAAGTTATTAAGCTGCTGTCTCTCTCCATAAGACGCTAAGGAGAAGGCATTTCCTCTCTGAGTCAGAAGTTGAAGATAGAGTCTTTGATCTACATGTATTTTCACTGAACTAATTTCACAAATAAACTTAAGTTGATGCTTTCTGGCTGGGTGTGGTAGCATATGCCTATAATAACATTGGCTCAAGAGGCTGAGGCAGGAGGATCGTGACTTCAAAGTAAGCTTCAGCAATTTAATGAGTCTCTGAGTAACTTAGCAACACCTTGTCTCAAAATAAAAATAAATAAATAAAATACAAAATGGGCTAAAATTATGGCTCAGTGGTTAAGCGCCACTGGATTCAATCCCTGGTACCAAAAAAAAGAGAGAGAGCGAGACAGAGATGCATTCTGAATATTTTCAGAGATGGAGTTAAGATTTCCTGTCCTCATGCTTATATTAAAACAATTCCTAACATATTTGGTGTTTTAAAATACAGGCTTTATTATTATTTAGGTGTGATGAAGTCAACAAGTCAGGAAACAATTGCCATTGAAAAGATAGTTTGTCACATAGGTCCCAAGAAGAAAAGGCATGCCACACCAGAGAGGGCCACACACACAAGGAGTGGGTTGGTTCACAAGGCCCTGGGAGATGGGGACGTGGAGGAAAGAGCCTTTGCTGTGGTTTCTGTGGGGAATAGCAGGCAAGGCAGGAAAGCAGGTTTAGATTTGGCTAGTTTGAATAATGTTAGTGAGCTTTGGGGCACAGCAGGTGTCCCTAATGGTCTGGTGCCTGGCCCTGGAACTATTGGAGCAGGTAGGTAGTGGCCAGAGTTAGGAAGTTGGAGGTATGGGCTCTGGATTGGCTGGTTTGTATTTGCAAGACACACTCATGGGCCACTTCTCGACTATCTCCAGGAATGGGTTAGCCCTGGGAGAATCTAGGGTGGGGACAGTCCTATTACAGTCAACAAGGCCCCAGAAGTCAAAGCATCAAAATACAGAATTAAAAGACATAGTTAATGATTTTGCCTATACTTTGAATTCTTCATTCAATAACTTGAGAACATTTGTCTCTAAATAACCGTGTGGTAGTGGAGCGACTTTATCTACTCTCCAGATGAAATGAACTATGCATTAACAATCTACACCTCAAATCCCAGTGCATGCGCTCCAAGCTCAACATCTCCTCTAGAACAGAACAACAGAAAGCAGATGGGATGAGAAAAATGCATTTACAAGTTTGGTTGCTTCAGTGGCTGATTCCGGCAAATGGATTAAATATCTGCAAGTAATCAGATATCCTACTTTATTAGTATTATCTGTCAAGAACAATATTAATGTTTTTAAGCACCACTTAGTTTGTAATAAATGCTATTCTATCTCATTTGAAACACCATATACAAGCATGACAAAAAAGTTCCAAAATTTTCTGTATGTCATGTAGTTTGTCCTTGGCTAAAGAATGATGATTTAATTAGCTCGTTCTCTCGCTATGATCATAGACAATAATCCTGTTATTTTACCATGTGTTGTAATTATATCCTGAACAAAAAACTGAAGGGTGAGAACAGAAATCACAATGCACATAATTACCAAATCACTCGGCCGACATCATGCCTGCTACGCTGTCACTGGCAATTGTAATTACTTCCCATTATTGTTTCCTGTCTACAAATACGTTTTTTCCAACAAATTCACAATGTTATTTATGATGTGAATTCCAGAAATCTTTCAGCAGAAGAGTAAAGTAGAATCACAGTAGGCTTCATCAACAATTCAACATTTTCTCCATCTTAAAATTTTTTCATCATTCTACATGTCCAAATGTCTTATGTACACCATACAGGAATAATATTTAACTATATCACAAATTCTTTGGCAATCAGAAAAATATAATATAGGAAAATTTTTTAAAATAACTTTAAAATTTAAATATTTTCTAGAAGAAAATCTATACCTCAGGGTCTACATTAAAGAGTAATAAGGCTACTTAGGATTATACCTTGGGAAATCTACTGAGTACTTATTGGGAATGAGGAGTGTCTGACCCCAATCCAGGTGCACTAAACTCAATGTGCTACAGTGTGAATCTGGAACGTCCCCTAAAAGCTCATGTGTTGAAGACTTAGTCCCCAATGCAGCAATGTCCAGAGGTGGGGCCCTTGGGAAGTGATTGGATCATGAGAGCTGTAACCTCAACAGTGAATTAATCCATTTGATGGATTAATCATTTGAATTGACTACTGGGAGAAAATGAAACCTATAAGCAGGAGGAGCATGCTGAAGGAAGTAGGTCCTTGAGCGTGTATGCTTGGGGACTATAGTTTGTCCCTGATCTTTGCATTTGATCAATCAATATCTCTCCCTCCTTTATCTTTCTCCTTCTCCTTCACCTCCTGCTTACTGGTTGCCACAAGATGAGCAGCTCTCCTTCACCACACCCTTCTGTCATGTTGTTCTGCCTCAACCCAGGCCCAGAGCAATGGAGTTGAACAACCATATACTGAACCTCTGAAACCGTGAGCCAAATAAATCTCTCTTCCTGTAAGTTGTTTTCCCTGGTATTTGACAGAGCAATGAAAAGCTGACTAGCTTTCACAATTTAACTTATGGTAAAAAGTTAACATTTTAGAAACATGGATCTAGATAACACATACTGTCAGAATATTGGGATTAATTATCAGTGCTCATCAGTTCTTAATAATTTTGATCCAAAAATCAAAGTTTTCTTATTAAAGTCATTACTAATATTGAAGTCATTACTAATAACTCTGTCATATTTCTCTTATGATTATGAATACTTTAATTAGCCAACATCATTTCAATATATGAAAAAATAAACAGCTCAATTTACTTCTAAACTGCCTGCTTGTATTTGAAAGTTAATGTTCAGGTAACAGCTGTAAATCTCAACATGTTTATCTATATGTACTGACATTATCACACTACTGGAGCCATTTCAAGCTCAGGAATAATGAAATGTTCAAATATAAAAAACAAGGTCGGAATGGGTGTTAGACTGCATATGAAGCCAAAGTAAACTTATTCTGTATATACCTGACCAATTCTCTTTTCCTTTTTATGCTAATTTTGTCATAAAACAGAGCATCAGTACAGAACAGCATGTTTCTAAAGCACAATCTAGAACACCCTGCCTCTTTCAGACAGAATAAATTATGCCCATCAAATAATGATACACTCTTTCATTTCTGTGAAATTGCTAAGTGTAAACTTAACAAATAATCCACAATTAAATAAAATTACCGGCCTATGATCATTCTCATAATATCCCTCTTTCTTCCTGTCATGCCATTTGAGGGCATTAGCAAGTGTACTCTAGAGAACTGAAATTTTGTCCAAATATGTCTTTTTATGTAACTCTTGGTTAAAAAAAAAAAACCTCTTATAAAATACATGGTTTCAAATTTTATGTAAAGAGGGGGAATTTCATGTTTTGTCTAACTTTGTTTCCCTCAGCAGGTTATAAGATAAAGGTTAGCAGGGCTATTCAAGGCAGTTTGTGAATCTTGACAAACTCTATTTGGCATTGTCTTAATCAGTTGAGACAATGAAACAGAGTGTTCTAGCCTGTCTAGCTCGTGAGCAACGGAAGTTTATTTCTCACCTTCTGGAGGCTGGAAGGCAAGAATAGGGTACAAGCATGGTTGTACTCTGGTCATGCTCTGGTGAGGACTCTTCCAGGACACAAACTGCCATCATCTCAGTGTGCTCATTAAGTGGAAAGAGGGCAGAGAGTTCACTGATCCCTTTGATAGGAGAATGAATCTTATTTGTGAGGAATTCTTTCTCATGACCTAGTTACCACCCATAGGCTCCCACCTCATCAGGTCATCACACTGGGGTGTCAGAATTTCAACACATGAATTTTGGGGGAACACAACATTTAGAAAATATTTAGATTTTCTGGAATGATTCTTCAAAATAGAGATAGTGACTAAATAACTAGGTAATGATTATTTTGTCAAATTTTTACTTTCCGTAAAAAACAATTGAAAGATAATTCAATCAAGTTATCAATTGGAGGATCATTTAAAATAATTTTATTGTTATCTAATTATTTATTTTGGGCTGATAACTCAGAAGTCAGTCAGATAATCTAGTAGAATTGCTATAATACAACTCCCTCCATTTCTGTTTTTGTAAACAAGGCCCTCAATGTTTTGGGGTTTTTTTGTTTGTTTGTTTTTATCTAAAGAACTAAAACTAGGAATAGAAGATGCTTAAATTTATCTCATTCTATCTCAGAATATAGTTATCCAAGAATCTGTGAAGTAAATAATTTTAAAGAAGAAGTGGATTCATCATTGTGAACTGAAGTTTTCCCAAGAGACCACATCTATATTCAAGAGCCTGTATGCTCTTGGATCTTGGCTGACTAAACCATTGCAAGTGAGATGAGATGAGTTGTCTTTAGATTCTGGGCTTGTAGAGAAACAGTAAATGGTGATGATAAGATAAGACCAGGGTCCCACAGTCCCCTTCAATGGCATGCCCTCCACGACCTAAAACCTCACATGAGGCCCCACCTCCTAAAGGCTACACCACCTCCCCATACCAACACAGGTTGTGTCTTTAGCCCTTTAGGAGATGTTCCAAATCCAAACTATAACACTATTTAAATATTGATATAATATTTTAAATATTGATGTAATATTTTAGATAGCAACTAAAGAAGCACAAGGAAGTCAATAATTTTTGTAGGGTTACAAGACACAACCTATTGACAGATTTCTGAATATGATCTTTACATCATCATGTGCTGCTTCTTTGCTCTCTCACCCAGTCCTGTCACTTGTGAAGTCAGTGAAAAATATCTACTGCTGCTGGTTTCTCATGATATGTGTTTAACCCATATATCATGCTACCCTGACTGGTGGCCTCAATGTTTTACTGACTGTCAAAACTGTTTAGCTTAGGCAGCCAGTCAACTTAGGGGAAGATCACTCCACTTGCTGCCATCTCTTCCGAATCTGTTGGCAATGGCACTGCCTGATTTCCTTCAGTCGACCTGCTATAGGGCATGAGGAGTGGCAAGAATCTTTAAAGAGAAACAATTTTTTAAACAAATTCATTATCAGAGTATGTAATACTGAAGAGTACACAAATAGATTCATAAATGTGATTTCTAGAAGAAAAATCACAAAAATCTACTCTTAGTGCTCTACCTAGTGTTAAAATTTTATCTTAAAAATTATTCCCAAACAAAGCTATATGAAAAAAAAATCTTGGTTTTCCACTAGTATGGGTGAAGAGATTGCTATGGACATAAAGAACTAGGGGTTAGAATGGTATTAATTATCTCAAAAGTAAACATGAGAGCCATAAGAAAATAAAACAATATATTCCACAAAATGAAAGAAAATTATTTCCACTCAAGACAAGCAGTCATAAATTATTTGTCAGAGTAAAATAAAAGTACTTCAGATGTTCTGGATTTCAGAAAGTTCACCTGAAGACCTACCAGCTCAAACAGCAGCAGGATCGCAAAACCAGAAATGCAAAGGCAAACTCAGGCCGTGGATGATGTCAAAGAGAGAGAGGTGAAGACAATTGAGCCATGCGGTAGCCTAGAGGGCAGAAGTTCAGACTAATGGTAATAACTTCATGATATAAGTGTATGGGAAGGTTGGGAGAGGGTGACCTCATGTCTCTTGGATGAAGGATATAGAAGGAATTCATCCTCATCTCACAAAATAGGAAGTCAGTAGATTATGTATAAAATTGAGAAAACAAAATATGAAGAAAAAATTATTACTGAGAAGCAATAAATTATGAAAAAGTAGCCTTAGTACTTGAAGGTGGTTGTCATTGTGTAGAAGAAATTAAAGGCAGTAACACTCTTATTTCATCTGCTGTTTCATACAATTTACTTTTGAATCACCTATTTAATGCTTCTATCATTTTTACAGTTAACTAATAATTATAGAAGATAATTTTAATTAATAATAAATATTTTTAAACAGGGTAAGTGAGGTGGGGTATAGTGAAAGGTATCTCCAGGGTCTTATGTGATATATAGTAAGGAATAAGCAATTTATTTTGACTTCAAGGGCTTGATATTAGAGGATAACATGTATTCTGAACCTGACAAATATTTCCAACCTTGATATAATATTTTGGTTACATTTGGAATCTAAAACAAAGAAATACTCATATATGAGAACAGTGGCTATCTAGTAATGTTCAATTTATTAAATCATTACCTCAAATAATGAGTGATTGAAAAATCATTAAGTAAGTCCTAAATAAGCAAAAACTAGAATAAGTAAGAAAATTGACTATATTTAAGTAGAATAATATGATGTCATTATTGTTAAATTATGATTTCAAATAATGAATAATTAAATAAGAGTATTAAAAATAATCAGTGAAATAAATATAAAATTTTCTTTTATATTCTTATAATTATTATCTCACTAAGAAAATAATACCAGTTATTCCTAAGTAGGTAATAATATTTATGTTATTCCTAAATTTCTTTATTTTCCATACTGTTTACAACAAGCAGATATGAATAGGAAAAATAGAATATTTTAAATTTTTTAGAAAAGTAAATCACAATCCAAATACCTGAGATCTTTTCAAATGGAATTTAATTCCTCTTCCTTCATAACCTCTAATGTTTTTCTCTAGACTGTTCCTCAGTTTCCTACAGCCTAAGTAAAATTCAGATGATGAAACAGAACCCATAGTCTACTAAAGGTTTGAACTGCAATACTGTATCACAGAAGGGTTAATACATACCTCCCATGTGTTGTATTTCTATCAATACATATTTAGATCAGGTTTCTGTTTACTTATGCATTGGATTGTGGATTCATTCCTGTGTGTAACTGGCTTGGTTTCTGCAATATTTTTCCAAGCCAGTGTTTCTCCATCCTTTCCCTGGCATTGCCTGGTCTTCTCCCTCTACTGCAAAATTTCATGTTTTCTATTTACTTTAAGTAGTGTTTAAAAATATGTCTTAAAAAACATTCAAGGTTTGGTAAAGCCACTAAACTTAGTAACACTGGGAAAATGTGATCAGCTTCTCCATTTCCTTATCTAGAGCTGTGTTTCTCAAAAGGTGACTTGGATACCATCTCTTGAGAATCATTTTGTGGTGGTGAAATATGCAGCTGAATAGGCACACCTCCAACTACTGAACTTGAATCTATGAAAGCAGAACCCTGAAATATGCATTCTTTAAAAACTGAGCTAGAATCTGTATGCATACTTAGACTTAAGGAATCAGGTTTGTATAAAATAAATTCAAATATTTTAAATATCTGTCTCAGTTAATAACACATTTCTAGAAACTGCCAGCTTCCCTATCTCTCCATTTCTTCTCTTTCAAGGACTGGACCAATCAACCTGGAAACTCATCCCTACCCAGATTCAGGAAGGAATTCTTTGCGTAGCCTGTTCTTACACAAAGACCAATTCAAGAAATTTAGCAAACTTCATATAGAACAAATCCAAAGAAGCCTGTTTCACACAGTGCACGCTATGTCATTCCATTTATATTTATTTCCATTTATATCTCTTTGTCAAAGAGACAAACCTACAGTGACAGAGAATAGGTCAGCAGTTGCTAGAACTTAATGTAAAGGGTATGAGTAAAAAGAGCTATCTCGAGAGAGCTTTTTGGTAATAGCCCTGTTTTGTACCCTGATTGCTACAATGGTTACACAAATATAGGCCTGCTTTTGAAAATGGTAAACACCACAATTTTACTGTGTAAAGTTGATTTTTTTGAAAAAAAATGTTTTAACTCAGCTTGATAGTGGATTTCCTTATAAATATAAAACTCCTCATTCATTTAAATGGTCCAGATTATACCCTCGGGTAAAGTTAAATTTTTTAAACAGCTTTAGATCCATATTGCATTGCTTTGCTGTGTATACAAGTGCTTTATACTAGATCATGTTTCAGTATTGCCCCATAGGCTTCCATTGAAAGCGATTATTAGAAATAAACCTTGGAAAGTCATTGTTAGGTTAACTGTGGTAGTGTCCTTAAAGTAATATTTAGCAATAAGAATGATGATGGTTTTTAAATAGAAAACTACTTTGTATGAACAGCTAGTCTGAGGAGAGTCCACAAGAGCACAAAGTTAGGGACTCAACGGGCTGTTATTATTCTGGAAACTATTTTCAGGTGTGGTTTGACCCTCTAAAGAAGTTGAGTTCCTTTGTCATTTGTCTTCCAAATCTGTTTTTAAGATGTCATGTTTGGTGATTCAGGAATAAACCAGAGTGTGCAGTACAACTCCCTGTAATAAAAATTTATCTTCTAGACTCTAGGGTTAAAGAACTTTAAAATAGATTTGTCATTTTCTTTTACATAGTTGAAAACACTCAAGAGAATACCTTTTCTTAGCTTGCTTTGTGAAATAAATACACACTAACATCATCAAGATGTATTTTAACTTATAACTTTCTCCCTTTATTGGTAATGGTTGAGCATTACATTCATACAGAAAACTCAAGAAATCATCAACATTAACAAAAAGTACATCAAAAACAGAATGTGGTAGCCATAGGAAGGTTATTTTTTAAATTGATGTTTATTTCATTGTATACCTTTAAAGTGTCTACTGTATTATTTTGTTATGCATATGCATAGTGATGTGATTACTATAGTCGAGCCACTGAATATATCCACCATTGTACATAGTTACCTTTTACTTGTGTGTGTGGTAAGCATATTAAATTCTTCTCAGCAAATTTTTCAGTGTACAATATATTATCAATGTAGTTCTCATGCTATACATTAGATCTCTAGAATTGTTCATTCCATATAACTGCACCTTTATGCTTTGTGCCTTTCCACTTCCATTCCCCCATTTCTACCCTCTACCTTCTATGCAACTCTCTCTTTCTTGGAGTTCAACTTTGTTTAGAGCCATAATTACATGCAAGCATGCAACATTTATCTTTTGTGTCTGGCTTATTTCACTTAGCATGATGTCTTCCAGTTTCATCCATGTTATCACAAATGGTAGTACAAAAGTGGTTATAAATCTTAAATCTTAACATGTCTTCTATAACTGATTCTAGTTGGCCTTGTAGACATCGAGCCAGAATACAGACAAGAACAAACTGAAAAGTATTCTCCAAAACCTAAATTTTTTTTACTGAGACACATAACATAATTAGAGAGATTGGGATTTTCGACTCAAGATTACTTACTGAAAGGTATAATGTGAATAAAATCATGTCAGAATAAATATATCATTAGTAGAAATAATACTGAGAGTAGAAAGCCATTACCTCACTGAAAACTATACTAGGAAAATACTTTCACAAAGAATGTATCAAGAGAAAAGAACAAAAAGCAAAAAGCACATTTATAAGCATATTTATTGGAATGTGAAAGCCAAGGAGAAACACCCTGAGTTTTGGGGAAAACATGAACATTAAATATACTGGGAGAATTTAAAGCAGGCACAGGATTCTCATAAGAGAAACAGGCTCCCATTAAAGTTCAGCCCATGAAGGTCATGATCCCTCTGCTTTGCACAATACATAGAGAATATGAACTTCCACTGGGAAGATGTCGAAAAAATATCACTTCAAGTTTGATTCCTGAGATAGATTATGTTATAGTTCACATGGTTAAAAATCAATAGGGATTGGCCTGGGGTTGTGGCTCAGTGGTAGTGCTCTTGCCTAGCATGTGTGTGGCACTGGTTCTATCCTCAGCACCACATGAAAATAAATAAATAAAATAAAGACATTATGCTCATCTGCAAATAAAAACTTAAAAAAAATTAATAAGGATTGGATGTCCAGTATTGCCTGTAGTCAAAGGACTGGAAGCCACCATATCCATCCAAAGCCATAGCCCACTGGGAAGTAGGTGCTGCCATGTTCAAATCCAACATTGTATCCCAAAGTATCACCACAACTGCCCCAGTAGGACCCGGGGTAGATGCTCTGACTGAGGAAAAGAAAGGACAGTTTGTTAGTAGTTGAACACTTAGTAGCAAAGACCACATCTCCTGAGAATGATTTGCACCATCTGTCCAAAGTCGTTTATATACTCCCACTACAGGGGATGGTGACAAATAGTCCCCTTCTTCCTTGGCATCTTTATTGCTCTTTAAAATTGTTTTCAGTTGGATGACTGCCCAATGTCCCTTTAATAAGTTACTCCCTGCAATGAAAAGCTACTGGAAATGTCATCAAAATCTTTGTTAAGCTACATCCCCAATTGTACCATCAAACATCAGGCCTCTAAATAGGCAGAAATGTTCTTACTATCTTACCTACCAATGTTCATGAGATGACAGACATTTTCTGGGCACACAAAATGGATTATTAATACTGTATAAACTAGGGGGCTAAATATGTGCAAAAGTTCTCAGAAATTTTTGATAGATGATCTAGTTCACTATAGATATTTCAAAAATAATTAAAATCTTCTATTAATCATATCCCACAAAATCTGGAAGTGTTTATTCCTCATTAAGAATCTATTTTATAAATTAATTGAAGTTATTTAATGTTTAGGGATCATTTGATATTTATCAATTATGAGGAACTCTATTTTATACTTATAATTATTTAATCAGTTTTTGAGGATGATCAATGCTGTCATCAACTCCTTTTTAATTTTTTTAGCTGTAGATGGACACAACACCTTTATTTTATTTATTTTTATGTGGTGCTGAGAATTGAACCTGTAGGAGTACTCTCCATACCTTCAATCCCTCCCTTCCATCTTTCTCCATTCTATCCTAATCGACTGTGTTCTTGACAGAGAAAACCCCTTTGTTTGTAACTTTGGGCCTGATTGGTCCAGAAGTGTATATAAGCTACTGAATTTTCTGGAATAAATGGTGTTTCTGCATCTCACTCCGGCAGAGTAGGTTTTTACCTACACCCAGGGGTCTGGGTGGAGTGACTCCACGGGCTGTCACCTCCATCCTGGGAGACCCCATTTCGTCTTCCCCGAAGATCCCCTTTTTCTTCGTCTCTCAGGACCCCAACTCGTGGAGCGGACCCACACAGCACGACTCTAAAGCAATAGAACCCAGTGACTCACATGTGCTAGGCAAGCACTCTACCACTGAGCTACAACCCCAGCCCTGTCACCAACTTTTTAATTAAGTTTCAATTTATTCAGTGTTCCTCTTTCAAATGGAATTATAAACTATGGTTAGGCTCCAAGTTTATTAAGTAGGCACTGATGTTAAGTATGATCTACCAAATATGAAGAAATAAGTAAAAAGAAGAATGGAATGTTTCACAGGGGCAACAAAACATAGTTTCTCTCAAGAATCCCCTTCCAGATGACCGTGATGGTCTCTTACGCTCCCAGGCTCTGTCCAGCTCCCAAGAGCAGGCCAATACTCAAGAATGGTAAGAGTACTTCAGAATGGTACTTCAGCCTTTCAATAGAGACCTAAAGAATTGTGAACACAGTCCACATGTTACATGTACCATTGAGACCCCTTAGTCTTGCTTATATGACTGTACCCTAGGATACAATCAAACTTACTTGGAAAAAGCCCAATGATTTTACATAGGAAAATCAAGGATTACAGCATCAAAAGTCAAATTGAAAACAAAATTCTTCACATTTTTTATTTAATTCCTTAAAATGCTCTGTTGTTTAGAAGATATGGTAGAAGATAGCTTGGAGCTTAGTGTGGATTTTGGAAGGGAAATGAAATTAATATATTAAAATTTCTTCTATGCTCTAGATTTATCATGTTTAAGTGCACTATTAGCCAGGTATTCAAATCACAGAAGTGGCTCTATCTAACATTAGGTGGAAAAACAAAGTGCTGGCTTTATTAAGAATATTCTAATGTATTTCTTTATATCCTTTAATAAAATGTACAAAGGGTTTTAAAATGTATGCAAAGCTTGCATGGAATTGCCCATATTTCTGGTTTTATCACTTATTAGAGTGTAATTTGGTTAATGTGTAATGTAATAAAAGGACCACACTAATAAAATCAGATTGGAAATCTGGCCTGAGCTCTCCTTGTTGTTCGTCTGACCCTTGACAGTAACAGCACATTCTGCCTCAGTGGCAAAGTTGTAAAGAGGTCACAGCCTTGTCTAAATCATGAGGTTTTGTGAAGCTCATAAGGTACAATTTGAATGCACATTAAAGTTCTTATTTTCTTTTGTTTGTCCCAAATCCAACTCTAAAAAGTAATTAACTATAACTATTCTATATTGATTTGATGAATCAACTCACTTACTGTTTAAATCACTATTTCACAGACATAACACACATCAGAATCTTCTGGATAATTTTTAAAACACATTGCTGACTCCATAGGTCTTGGGGAAAGAGAGGAAGAGGGCAAGAAGGTGGCTTGAGAATTTGCCTTTCTAAAATGTTCCCAGTTGATGCTAAGACTATTATTCCAAAGACTACACATTGGAAAACATGACTCTAGAGATGAGATAAATTAAAAAAGAAGAGAGGAATAGGAAAATTTATGTGTACAGCCAAACAAATTAATATATTCAATTAATTTTAATTGAATTTCAAATTGAGCTTGCATGTGATTTATACTTAGCTATATACAGTCACTTTATCTTATTTGAGATCTAAAATAAATTGGTTTGATTTTATTATTGGATTTGAATATTAGTATGCAAACCAAATTAACTTGAACATCACCAAATCCCCCTTTATAGTTACCCTAAACATTGAGAATAACCTCTTTTTAGTAATGTGTAAAAATCGGTCTTCATTTTACTCGATTTAAAAAATGTTGTTTTGGTTGTAGAACATAACTGAAAATACTGAAAATCTGCTAGCATGTTTAAACCAATGAATAGACATCCAAACCACTTGTCTTATGTCAACTCAGGTAAGGTTTATAGGAAAAACACAGAATTGTCCTCGAGATGAAAACACCAACAAATGTGGTAGAGCAGAGTACATTTAGTATGAGTCACAAATCTGATGAACTTCCAAAATAGTTCAGACTTACAGGCTAAACGTGTCTCATCGTCAGCGGGATCTGATCCACACTATGCTGAAGCTGGATATTATGAAGCATCATCTTAGGACTCAAAGAACAGAATCAGACTGGAAGCAAAAGAACAAAATGTCCCAGGAGTGCATAGGTCTCATGCTAATCCATCAAAAGACTTCTGTTGCCAGGATCCTTGACAATGGCAACCTAAGGCAAGAAGGTGCTGCCTCACCCATAGCCAGCACTATGGCCCAGGGAGAATCCATAACCTCACCAGTAGCCATTTGGGAGGCAGTTCTCAGGGAAGAAAGGATAGCACATTATCCTAGGGTCAGAATTGGATCAGACAGCAGGTAGAAGGTGACAGCCTATGGTGACATCCTTCCCCCCCACATGACCCTCATAACCTCAGTGGAGGTACCTCCCTCACCTTTGATTTGACACTGAATGGTTATACATTTGCAGAGTACCCTGTGATGTTTTGATGCATGTATGCATTTTGTAATATTCAAATCAGGGTAAGCATCTCTTGCTCCTTACTATTGCTTTCCAGTGAGAACATTCAAAATCCTTTTTCTAGCTTTTTTTTAATTGTTGAAATATACAATATACTCCCATGTTCTTTAGCTACCTTACTGTGTAATGGAACGCCACAACTTTTATCTCCTAATTGTAGTTTAGTACCCATTGACCCACTTTTCACCACCCCACCTGGCCCCCACCCGGTCTCTAGTCTCCAGCATTCTTCTATTTCTCTGATGTCAACATTTTTCAATTCCAAATATGAGTGAAATCATGTGGGATTTGTCTTGCTGCGTCTGGCTTATTTCACTTAACATAGTCCTCCAGTTCCAGTGCCATCCATGTTGTTGCAAATTAAAGGGTTTCAACTTTTTAATGCAGAATGTAGTTCCTTTTAAAGGTATACATACCTTTTACTAATCCATTCATCCACTGATGAACACTTAGATTGATTCTGTTTCTTTGCTATTATGATCAGTGCCACAATAAACATGGGAGTGCAAATGTCTCTTTGACATATTTATTTTGTTTCTTCTGGATATATACCATTCAGTTGTCAGATCAAAAGAAACAATATTCTTAATTTTCTACATGTCATGGAAAAAATAAGAGATGCCCATTGTTCTTTAACAAAATTTGAGTTTGACTAATTGCCAAACTCAAAAAAAATATATTCTTTATGGGTTTTATCCTTGTAATGAGAAGTTACTGCAGTGTCTTCAAAATCTTTGATTAAACTAGACTCTAAATTTAATCCTCCAATTATCAGGCTTCTTGGGGGGGGGGGGGAAGCCATGCCAGTTGAAGTCTCAAGCAATGTTTTTAGTCCACAGGAATTTATTGAACCTCCTCGTGCTCCATAAAGCTCTATACCAGGAGCTGAAGTACGGATATTAAAGAGCTTGTAGACTTAACAAACCTTTCAAAGTGGAAGCCAAACAAAAGCCAAGAACCTGCCATCAAATAAATATATGAAGCCACCTGCCATGGTTATACACTGTTGGCTGGATGCAATGGTGCATGGATGGTGGCAGTGGCTTAAGTATACGGTAATGGAACAGGTGAATTATACCCCAAGTTCAGATGTTAGACCAGTGAGGGTGTAGCCTAGCACTCTGGTGGCAAAGGAGTCTTTCTCTTTTTGTTATAAACAAGGACAAAATCTGAAAGCTGATGAGAAAACGCTGAGAGTTAGGACGGCTCCTTCCTCTCCTTTTCCCCTTCCTTCACTGGCTTTCTACTTCTGCCTTGGATTAGCTTACTTGTTCTATCATTCCAAGGCAGGCATCACACCATTTTTGATGTTTATGAAGAATTCTACTGAAAAGCACTATTTAGTGTCTCTAAAATTCTAAAAGTCCCTTGAATGAATGTGCCTGAGATAGCTGGGGCAAGTAAAATTGCAACACATGTTATTTCTCCACCCTCTCGGCAGACCCTGGAGAAATGGCACCTTTAACCCACCCCTTCTTTTCAGGAGGATACTTCTGGCTCACATTCTACACCTTCATGGAATCTGCCTTGAGTATCACAAATTATACACAAACACACACACATATGAGAGATAGACAGACCAAGTCAAATAATACAATATTCAGTTCTGCATAAATGAGTTTCAAAGGATCTTATGGCCACAATTGAGTGACTTTAATTTGAAAACAAAATAACATCCTCTCTTTATTTATAAAACTTTTGTGGGAGACCCAATACTATACATGAAATCAATGTTTTGCCTTATTTACAGAGACACAGTGGTGAAGAAGGCAGATGTTCCCTTCGTGGAGTACATGGTATTCAGCTCTCTTGGAAGCAACGAGGCTTGACCCTGGTTAGCAGGGCAGCAGGATGCATGGCTTCCACTTCAAATACTGGGATTAAAGCCCTGCTGTGCCACTTGCTGGCTCTGAGATCATGAACATGGCATTTGGACGTTCTGAATTCCAGCTTCCTCAAGTTTAAATGACAGCAATAGAACCTGTAATAAAACCAGCCTTGTGGAGTAGTTAAGGGAAATACATGTCTGCTCCAAGCTTGGGAATATTTTAGCTATTGTTTTTCTTTAATTATATTTGTCCTTGAAATGACTGAAAATGTATACTACAGTGTGCTCAAAATGATGGCCTAAACTGAAGTCTCAAGCAAGCCCACTTTAGAAGATTTTTAGTGTCAAAAGAGATCAATGGGATAAAAACTTACACTTACCAAACATTTAGCTCAAAAGAAATTATTCTGTTCTAAAGATGTACACAAGAGTTTATTGGTGGTCTGACTTGTTGACTGGCTGGCTGGTTGGTTGGTTGGTTGACTAGCTGGCTGACTGGTGAATTTTTTGGATGATGATGGTTAGCTGGTTGGTTGCTTGGTAGGTTGGTTGGTTAGTTGATTGGTTGGTTATTTAGTGTGATTCACTTCTACATGTGCTTCTGGAAAGCCACAAGTTAAGCAGGTCCACTGGGCAGAAGTTCTGACATTTTGGATGGCTCTAACAAAGGCCACCCTTTAGCTGAAGAAGAATTGTGGGAAGCCAGATACTACATTTATCTAAGTATGAAATATTTTCAGTTTCTGTTTTACCTCCCGTGTCTCAAATTATTGTCAAAAGGATAAGGAAAAAAAAAAGTTTTTTAGAATTACATTTTAGATGAAACTTATCAAATGTCAGTATCATACATTTATTCTTCAGCTACAGTATTTATGGCCCACTCTCATCATTATTAAGTGAAGAAAAACTTTAATTTGTAAGATATTGGACCATCTTTCTTAGGTTTCCATTACTGATGAAATCTTTTTCTGGGTCCAGACAGCAGGTCTGGTGTGGAACTTTGGGGAAGGATGACTCTTTTGACTGTGAAATTTCTCTGTGCTGGGAAAGGTCTGCTTTGGTTCCGCTGCAAAACTACTTGTGCATCCACTTCAGAACTGATTTTACCTTAACAAGATTATGGGGGTAGAAGAGAATCCTATGTTCCCTAAGAAGTAAGGAACTTGAGAGCAAACCTACAGAAGCAGAAGCAAAGAAAATGCAGACCAAGGTAAAAATGGGAGGGAAGGAGGGAAAATTATTTGGCCATTTTTTTATATGCAAGAACATTCTGAAATGGCGTAGGAGCCCCTGCATTTATCAAGTTAACTACAGATCTTCTGCCTTCATATCCTTGATTGTCATAGTTTTATGGCAAACACCTTTATGGATATTACCAACAGATACACTGGCCACATAAGGAGTGCCATTTGAAGAATGTTTAACCCACCGTATGACAGAGAACAGATGTTAAATGCCTTCAAAAGAGATTTAGAGAGAACTTGGGGAACATTTTATAGGATATCAGTGTTAGTCTTAGAAAATTCTTTGGGACTTAAAACCTCCCCTGTGAATCCAACGGGTAAATATAAATTAACATTCTATATTCAGTTGTCACTGGTGAATTACTTCTGGGTCATCAGGGAATCAGGCTGTCTAATGTTTAGAGCAGTGAGTCTTACTGGGGTGGATAGAAACCCTGAAACCAGGAGATAGACACAAACAAAAGATATGAGACTGCATTCTTGGTACATAGAATGTGAAAATAAATAAATTTAAAGAATTTGTAGCATTTCCAATCTCTCTTTATGGAGACAAGGTAGTTATGAAAACAAGCCACTATGAAAATAGTAGAGTAGAAATGACATTTCACTCTGAATTCAAGCCAGGGATGTGCAGGGTGAATCTGTCAGCATGACATCCAGTCATAGACCCATAACTAGAGAAAGCACTTGGGGTATCACAAGCCATGCCTTTCTTCCATGAAGATGTTCTGGGAATTAATATAAAGTGTAGGTGGAAACTTTCCTGCCCCTCAGGTTCTTCTGCAGGTAAGAAGTCTTTGATATTCAAATCACATTCCTCTTCTTCCCGCTGTCTCCAGCAGGGAAATTCTAAATAAACATACCGTGGTTTGCAATTAGGAGAAATAATTAATGGTAAAGGAGGAAAGAAAAACACTTTTCTGCTTGTGTGACTTTGTGAGATGACCTCAAGTCATAAAATGCACAGGCAGCAGACTTCCAATCCGCAAAGGACTATGACTTAGAGATGAGTTACATGATGTCAGCAAATGGATGTTTAACATCTTTTTCATGTTTATTGAGAAAATTTGCCAGATAATCTGGCACTAAACTTGGCTCAGCACAATACCAAAGCTGGTCTACAGTTAGAAAGATAAACCTAACTCACCTCATGCAGACCCCCACTGGGCCCACAGGCAACACCAAATATTCTTCTACTCTTTCTTTAAATTCTCCTATAAAATGTTATTTATTATTTTCGTTGTTATGAATTCTGTATAAACATGAGTGAATCATCTTATTTCCTAAATTCAAAATAAATAAAGGGAACTAAAAGGACAAGGAATGTAAAGCAATGAATGAAGGGCCCTGTCCTCATTCTAAACTGATAACACAAAGGCAAATTACTTAAGGAGATGCTTTGAAAATAAAAATGCTCAGACCCCATAGAAAAAATTTTCATTAGAATTTCCAAGAGTGAAATCTGGGTATATGCATTTAAAAAAAATCCCCAGGTGATAGAAGTGAATTTTAGTTTTAAAAGAAATTCACCAAAGGACACTAAGTAATGTAGAATATATTCTAATTGCATAAGAAAATGTGAATTTACAAAAATCTCCCAATAATATACTTTCACCTTTTACCAGATTATGGCATTTGGATCTTCAGCACCATTCAACTGAATATTGACTTAACAGATTCTTTTTTTCTTTTTAACAATAGTGGACTCTGTTACAGCCAATAAACTTGCTAGTTTGAAACATTCTAGCAGCCACCTGTTAGGCTGAGAGACACTTCAATGTGCATCCTGTGTTTATCTAGGAAGTGAAGAACATGCCTTCCTCTTCCCTGTCAAGTTGGGATGCACCAGACTCCTTTAAGTAAATGATTTCCTTTATCAAGACACATTTTCATAGACAGAAGCCTAGATAGATAAGCAATAGATATAGGTAGATTCTGTGTGTGTGTGTGTGAGGGAGAGAGAGAGAGTGAGCTTGACTACCTTCACTAGAATTCCTCGGGTGCTTCTAAAAAATTTAAACATCTAGACTCTACCCTATGTGTGTCAAGTCAGAAGTCAGACTTCAGGGGCTGAGGCATAAAAATTTACATTTTGCATCAGGTGCAAAATGTAATACCACTGCATACCATTGCTTCAGAAACTCCAGATTATCTCCAAGGTCTCTTTAAGTTTTTATACTAGTCAGACAACACTCCAGCACAGCGTGATACCTCCTTATTTCTCAGTTGCCCTATTCCTGAAAAATCCTATTTTTCTTTCTTTGTCCTATACTAACCTACATGTTTAACTAATTCAAAATTCTCAGCATGAGTTCACATGTGACTGCTAGAATGTTTCAAACAGGTTATTTTATTCATTGTAATAATGTCTTCTATTATTCAAAAGAAAAAGGACATGTTAATTAGAAATCCTTGAACTAGATGTTTTCTGAACTTTTAAGAAAGATATTCACTGGGTGAAATATGGTATATTAAACACTCTCTTCTGAATCAATCTCTCCAAACAGCCTTTATAGTTTCAACTACAAGGCAAATCACATGTAGTATAACACTTGCAGATATTCAATAAAAAAGCAGAGTTCAGCTGAATCCTCCACCACTAAGAATATCTATACTACACATAAAATATTCTCAGCACAAGGATTGAGACATTTTTGGCATGGATTATAAAATGGATATTGCTCTCTTCTCCAAAAGCTGATATATCTTCAAAAATACTCATTCCTTATAGCTCAAGTTTTTCAAGAGTGAAATTCACTACCTGGGGTTGATTCTACAAAGATGAAGAAATTTCCCATGTTGTTTCTAACCTGGGTACCTCTAAGTTATAAGGTAGATGATTTGACAGAAGGGATTTACCACTTTACTTAGGAGACTGTCAGACTCCCAAAGGTATGGATAACTAAATACCTAATACTCCAGAGTACTCAAATAGGAGATACAGTACTGTATTCCACAATCATCAGTCCCTGGGAGAGGGGTCACTGTGAGTTTCCTCTGTAACAACAGCAAAGCAACTCAGAAAGTCCCTCCGGTGTTGGGTTTGCTTGAAGACGGGCAGGAGTAGTGAGTGAGAGGAGAAGGGGATGCCAAGTAATGAATGGCACACCACTTGGCACTGGGTTGGATGTTCTATTAGATACTCAACTCCAGAAAAAACTGTCCTTACTCTCCCTATTTTATGCTAGATGGCATGTTTAATTAATTCACAATTCAGAGAAAGTTCAGACAGTTTGTGTTTTTGTTTGTTTGTTTGTTTGTTATTGTTTACATCACCAGCAACCCACCCTCTTGCCCGCTTCTCATACAGGATCCAAGATTATCTCTTCCATACTGCTCCTAATACCCACGTGAGAAGAACAAATCCATCTCCCTCCCCACTCAACGTATCAGAAAATATGCACCCACCAAGAAAGGAAACGCAACTCTAGACTAGTATGCAAGTTGAGACAAATTTATTGAGAATTTGACAGATGTGGCCACAACTCCATCATGACAAGAGGGATGAGTGTCATGAAGAAGGCAAAGGCGATCCATGTCCAGTCGTCAAGCTTCTGGAGGCATCCCAGCCAACACGATCTGTGGAAGGAAGGCAGCTTGAGGTATCCTATGGTTTTTCGACTTCTTCTTTGGGACTCTGGTGCTAGGTCTGAAAAACAGTCACTTGGAGGCTGATGAACAAAGGAGGATGAAAAGTAGCAGATAAAGGAGGAATGTGGAGATGCGCCACTCCGCCTTCAGATTCTCTGCCTCAGGGATTTCAGCAAATTAGTAGAGATCATATGGCCAGCATCTTCTGTAGCTGAAAGCCCCACAGCCATTGTAGCCATAGCCTAAGCCATAGCCGACTGGAGAGTAGGTGCTACCGAAGCCACAGCCTACACTATATCCCAGTGGGTAGCCGTAGCTGCCCCAGTAGCACCCTGGGAAGACAGAATCTGAGAAGTTGTTGTAGTTCATGGTGTTGAGAGCGGAAGGCTTAGGTAGCAGGGGAATGCAGTGTGATGGAGTCCCTGGTCTCACACCCGGGCTTATATATCCTGGCAATGAGGTGTGGCAAAAAAATGCAAAGCGTTCATTTTCATTCTTGACACCAATTTGCACCACGAAAAGCTCATTAATTTGCTTTGCTCTTGCTTAAGAGTCTTTACAGTTGCTTAAGAAAGCTCTCGTGTGATATAATGCAAGGAGAAGATTCCTTTAAACAAATTACGTGCCTTCCTAAAAAAAATTATTGCAGTGACTTCAAAGCTCTTTTCTTATAGACCCTACGCATAATTCTCCATCAGCAGGTTTTATATCGCTACGAAAATTCTGACGCTGTTAGCTGTTAGCTGTCCTCTGGCTCTCCGAATTTCCACAACACAGAGTTGGAATTCAATAAAGGTGTGTTGAATACATTAACAAATGAAATAATAAATAGATGATGGGTCCATCTCAAAAATCAAAGTAGTTCTTAGTATTGTCTTACTTAAATAATTCTCTTTTTTGGTCTATAGAAGACCAATGCCACAGTGTTTCTCAGAAACTTATTTATTTTATGTTTCTGTCTACAGGTACTCTGTTTAGGAAACTGTTTTAAAAATTAATCTTAATAAAGGTCTCCATATGAATGATAACTAACACCACATTTCTAGATCACTACTTGAATTAATCTTAAAATATGAAAGAATAGAGTTTATGGACTAATCCTAATACTGAATATCAAACAAGTGTGATCTGTTGGTCTGATACAATTTCTAAAGCAAATATTGAAAATAATAACAAGGTAGAAACAGAAAAATGAATGGAAATTTTATCCTAGAGTGTAGACTATGTTTTCCATTAGATCTAAGAAAACAGATTTTCAGACAAATGTGATGATCTTGTGAAGAGCCATGTGACAACATTGAAGTAATGTCATTTTATTTTTAGAATGATCATGTACCTCAGGATAGAGAAGAACAGTCATTTCTCTTTAAGTAGAACTTGAGTTCTCAAATCTGGATAAAGTAAGGATAAGATTGATTAAAGCTATCTTGGACCATATAAGACTTCATAAATTAATAATAATAATAGGTGCCATTGTGGCACCTGGGGTAGAATTTACAGAAATCATGGCAAACAAGAACATAGAACAGAAATAAAAAGGCTGGAGGGGATCATTCTAAAAGGCTACAAAACATGTTAATGTCACATACTGGCCCTCAAATTTTATTAAACATGCCAAAAGCAACTTTGTTCCCTTACTTCAGCTTCTGGGAGGGCATAGGTTGAATCCAAAGGCAAGGTGAGATTCTTGGGGAAATCCAAAATTGTGCCAGCATTCTAACCACTAGTTGGTTAATTACAGCAGAGGCATTTAAAAAAAACAAAAAAACAAACAAACAAACAAAAACACCTATAGTGCTGCCCTACCACCCTGCTTCCTGAGCAAAGCTGTGTCGCGCCTGTGGTGATTCAGTATTTAAAATTCAAACACTTCCTATGATGTATAACTAAATAAGGCCAGGGAATTATTAAAATTAGCTTCATTCCCAAACATAAAGATTCAACAGCAGATTAGTCCCTAAAAATAGTAGAATGATTTAAATTTCTACTATCATCATGCTGCTGTTTTGCAATATAAAACACAGGTAACATTTGGGGGAAAAAATTAAGCAAAATATAGCATCTCCTAATGAAAAAAAAAAGGACTTGAATTAATGCCAAAGTTCAATTATGGTGACCTGGTGAAATGAATTACTGTCCCATCGGCTTACCCAATCTGACAGGATGCTAACTTTGCCTTCTATGATGTGTCGTGCACAGCTCTGATCCTGAGTAGTAATGGTGAAGAAAAATGAAAATATTCCATCTTTTATAAAATATAAGCTCTATTTACCAGTAACATGCTGATTTTTGTCTAGAAATTCTACAGAAAATCCTAACAAGAGAAGATTGTGGGAAGCGGGGAATACTCTACTTATCAACAAGTCATTGGAGAACAAACTTGGGTGCACTTATACAATCCCAGCTATTTGGGAGGTTGAAACAAGAGGATCCTAAGTTCAAAACCAGCCTGGGTAACTTAGTGAAAACTTGTCTCAGGAAAAAAAGAAAGAAAGGAAGGAAGAAAAATGGAGATGTAGCTCAGTTGAGAATAATACCTGAGTTTAATTGACAGTATTGGGAAGAAAAATCAATAGCTAGCCTAACCCTATATTGGCCTATGAAAGATTTATTCTGATATATGTCTATCAAAAGAGGATTTAGGTTTCATAAAACTTGGACTTTATGAATATAAGTAACCTAAATAATATAGAAACAATATGGATAGCCCTCTTTCTGAAAAAGAACACAACATAAATATGACATTAAATTTTTAAAAAGTAAATATATGTCAGAATGTTAAAATAAATCACAGGAAGAAATTAAACTAATAAAAATTACATATATTACAGATTTCAGGGAGAAAATATTGCCTTTACCACTAAATTGTCTGACAAACTTCTATAAATTTTTCTATCCCAAAAACTAGCCTCTGGTTCCATAAGTTCAAGTTTTTCTCCTCTCCTGCTCATGCTGAGCTGGATGCCTAGAGACAAGTTCATCCTAGGATGTAGCCTCTGGCTTTGCACCTTTATGACACACATTCTGAATGAATAAGCAGAGTAGTTGGTAGAATTCCAGAAAGCCATTCCCACATGAGGACGCCTAGAAAGAGCTTTATTAGATGCAGAAGCGGTTGCAAACCACATAAGTCTATCTTTCCATTCCCAAGTGTATCTCCAAGTGAACTTCTTCTTACTCAAATCCTAAAAATCATTGCGAACCGTCCCATGCCACCCAGTACAAAGGAAACTGTAAATGTAGGGGACCCCTGGTTGGAAACAACACCCATCTCAATCAATTGCAGTTAAAATGCCTTCTTTTGCAAATTTCCTCCCCAAAGTAGGTTCATGTGATATGGAGGTTTAAAAAGAGAAAAATGCATTCTCACATATGAAATGACAAAATATTGCACCAACAATTGCTGAGTACTTGTTGGTTTGGTGACACTTTTCTCTTTTAATCCTGAAATGTTATTTATAAATCATTTGATTTCTCCTTTCATATTTCTTTGATTTCAGATAAGGTCTGACCTGAGTAAAATTGGGAGGGGGGATCCTGCTCCTTGATTTTCTACAAAAGTTCAAGAAATGTGTAAAAATTTTAAAAAATAGAGTCAATTCCATTAGGCACAATAAAATACTTCCTGTCTTATCAGCTTCAAATATAGTGTTTCCAGCTTCAAGGTCTTATAAATCATTAGAAATGAGAGAAAAATCAGAATAGAATGTTTCCAATGAGTTTTAAAATATATGTAGTCACTCTATAATACAAAAATTATCTTCCGTTCATCCTTTTGAATATCTATTTTTAAATACATTAATTGAGCACCGATTTATATTCCAGATATTTTGTTAAATTCTGGAGATTCATATATGAATGAGAATTAAGGTTACATGGAAATAACTAAATGAAACACAAGTCACATGTTGTACTCTAAAAGTCCTAACTACCTCTTGTAGTCCTCAGGGATAAGGGAGAATGGACAGTTACACCTGAAATTTGGAGCTGTGAAAGCTCCATAATGAAAGGAGTAGATATGTGAGCTTGATCTTGAAAGTGGGTCATTTAATTAAAGGACATTGGTTAAGGAGGTAGGTGGATTAAGGGCATAAAGTAGGTGGTTTAAAGCAAATTCTCACAGGTGGTAAATACTCAAGCGTCTTCACAGATTATCCATGAATAATGTCATGAGGCAATAACCTTGGATTTAAAAGGGAATTAATGAAAGATGGGCCTGGAAATAATACTGGGGCCACAGTCAGTGGGTATATGAGACTGTGTTGTAGAGGCCAAGGGAACCACTTTGTCCACGACACTGGAGGCTAGCATTATCAGTCTTCACTTTAGAAAGATCACTTTTCTGACAATGTGAATGATTAATCAGAATCAAAAAAATCCAGAGGTAGAAATACCAAGTATAAAACTATGTCTGTCAGGAATGCTTATGGCTGCAGGTAACAAAAACCGCAGTAGCTTAAGTTGTTTAAGGGAAGGCAATGAGTGAGGCTCAATGGTAGAGCTCTTGTCTAGCATGCACAAGGTCCTGAATTTGATCCCTCAGCACCACAAAAACAAAACAAAGAAAACATTGCTCAAATAGAGTTTATTTTTCACAAATTATAGGACATGAAAACATAAGCAATTTCAAGAAGAGGAAGAAATTGTCCAGGTTCAGGATTATCTTCACTTTGGTTCTCCTGGTCAAAATCACTGCAGATGGAACATGATTCACATTCTTATGTATTACATCCAAGAGCAGGAAGAGGAAGATTGTCTTCTCACACAGCTTCTTTTCATTTTCTATCAGAATAGAATACATTTTGCATTTTCCTTCCAAAATATTTCCTTCACCTTCCATTGCCCAGAAATGAGTCACATCTCATGGTTGAGATATAGGGGGAGGTGGAAAAGCAGGTCTCTGGCATTTTCTGCTTGCAGAGTGTGAACCGGAATCTGCCAGCATGGATAAAGGAGGACAGGCATGGTCACTGGATTGGTAATCAATAGTGTTACCACAAAAGCCATCACACTCACTTGGGAAGAAATGGCAGAGGCCTTAACAAAGGTGGCAGCTTTAGCAGGGGGGTAAAATCAAGTATTATTAGGTAGATTCAGTGAGTGTGTGTTAATAATTACAGTCATCACCCACTATCACTACAAGGGATGCACAGGTATTCCTTTTGCGAATGCTGAGGTGGAATCCCTTTCCTTGACTTGTCAGCATCTAGAAAGCATCTGTGCTCTTTGACTTGTGACCACGTCCTTGCATCAATTCAGTCACTTACTTCTGTTGCCACTTATCTGACCAATCCTCCTGCCTCCCTGTTATAAAGACCTTTATCATTGCGTTAGGCCTACTCAGTGATTCAGGATAACTCGATTGGTATCTTTAGCCTAATCACATTTGTCAAGTCTCTTTTACCAGGAAAGGTAACGCACTCACTGGTTCCAGGGACTCAGATGTGGACAGCTTGGGAAGGCATTATTCTGCTTACCACATTACCCAATGCAAGCTCCCAATTTATATATCTGTATTGTGACAGTGATCGCAAAAACTACTCAAATGACATTTTTCCTCCTTTGAATCTGCTTCCAAAGCATTTGCACAATGAAAATCTAGTCATATTATACACACACACACATACTCAGAGGTTGAAAATATTTCAATAGAGTGACATCAGCAAGATGCCAACTTTCATAAACACACACACACAGACACACATGTACACACAATAGCTATCCACAAATGGCACTGGCTCAAGAGTCCATTTAAGAAGCTATAACAACAAAGTGTAACAAGAAACCTAAGAACACCCACACAAAAAGGGTAGCAACAGTATTTTCGTTTTGCTTACATAATCCTATCTCCCAGGCTGGCACAGCTAGTGGATTACCCTCACAGAAAAAGGGAGAGCAGAGTGAAGAATCAGCTTCCCTAGCATTTCAGCCAAGCTAGGAGAAAGTAAAATGATATATACAGACACCTAAAATTAAAGGGAAAAAAAACGCAAACTCTGGCAAAGTCAAAATGAGGAAGAGATAAAGACTTTCCCAGACAAATAAGAGTTGAGAGACTTTATCACAAGTGGACCTCCCCTACAGAAGTGCTACAGGGATTTCCTCAAGCTGAAATCAAAGGATGTTAGTTAATAATATGAAAACATGAAACTATAAGACTCACTGGTAAAGCAAAGTACACAGTTAAATTCAGAACACCCTGACATTGTAACTGTAATATAAATATTAAAAAGCAAAAGCACTAAAGGGACTTTAGCTACAACAATTTCTCAATGGATACGCAATATAAAAAGTATAAAAATTTATGACAAAAACATGAAATTTGGAAGGAGAGGGAGTTTTTGTATAAGATCAAAGTGGAAGTGCCACCATTTAAAATAGAATGTTTTATGTGGGCCACATAGCAACCACAAAGTAAAACCTATAGTACTTATACAAAAAGGAAGAGAAAGGAATCAAAACATACCACTACACAAAATTATCAGATAACAAGAAAGGAAGAAAGGAGCAAATAATCTACAAAGTAACCAGAAAATGGCCCAGAAAGTGGCAATTTTAAGTTCTTATCTATTGATAATTGGGATAAATGCAAAGGAATAAAGCTCCAATTAAAAGACCTAAAGCAGCTGGATGGATAAGAAATGAGACCAACTAATTGCTATCTACAAGAGACTCTTCACTTAAAAGGACGCATGTAGATTGAAAAATGAAGAGATGGAGATATTCTACAAATGTAAAACTAAAGAGATCAGAGGTAGCTACACTCATCACAGACAAAGCATAAAGTCCTAAACTATAACAAGAGATATTATGGTTTGGATATTAAGGTGTCCCCAAAAAACTCATGTGTGAGATAATGCAAGAATAGTCAGAGGTGAAATGATTGGGTTGTGAGAGCCTTAATCCAGTCAATGAATTAATTCCCTGGGGGTTAACTGAGTGGTAACTGAAGGCAGGTAGAGTATGGCTGGATAAGGGAAGCATTGGGGGGCGTGCCTTTGGGGTATATATTTTGTATCTGGCAAGTAGAGTCTCTCTCTGCTTCCTGGTAATGTCCTGAACTGCTTTCCTCTACCACACTCTTCCACCACAATGTTCTGCCTCACCTTGAGTCCTGAGGAATGAAGCCACCGTCTATGGACTGAAACCTCTGAAAACATGAGCCCCAAAATAAACGTTTCCTCCTACAAAATTGTTTTAGTTAGTTCTTTTGGTCACAGCAGCAAAAGAGCTGACTGAAACAGAAGATAAAGACAGTTACTGTAGATGGATAATGGGGTTTCATCAATTAATATAGCAATCCTAAACATATATTATCCAACATCAGAGCTCATAAATATATAAGACAAATATGAATAAGTCTGAAGGGAGAAAGGCAGTATCATCACAGCAGTTGACGTCAATAACACATTTTCAATAATGAGCAACTGAAATGAGCAGGTTATTCAGATGGAAAACCTATAAGGAAACATTGGATTTCGAAATGGTTCTAACAGACACATACCGATCATTCCGTTCAGCAGCATCAGGATAGACATTTTTCTCATTCACACACAGAACATTCTTTAGGATAGACCATCTATGAGACCACAAAGCGAGTCTGAATAAATTTAAAAAGATGCAATTATATCGAGCATTTTTCCAACTACAATCACATGAAATTAAAAATTGATAACAAGAGGAAAGCTGAAATTTCACAAATATGTGGAAATTAAACACTAGCCTCCTCCATGGACTCAAAGGGGAGATCAAAAGCTATCTTGCGAAGAGCTGACATTGGAAACAAACATGAAAATTTACACAATGCAGCCTAAGGAGTTCTAAGACACAAACATGTAGAAATAACTCCACTTTCAGGAAAAAGAAGCAATCTAAATTTACACTTCAAGGAACTAGAAAAGCAAACTGAACCCAAGGTGGGAAGACAGGAAGTAAAGATTAGAGCACAATATGTAAAATAGAGTCTAGGAAATATAGAAAAGATCAACAAAATCGAGAGTTGGCTTTTATAAAATGAAAATGACAAATATCTATGTGGACAAAGAAAAAAGGGAGAAGACTTGAAAAAATTAGAAATAAAAGAGGAAATATTATAACTGATACACAGAAATATAAGGAAGCATAAGAGACTACAATAAACATATGCCAAAAAGTTGGACAGCCTAGGAGAAATGGATAAATTCTCAGAAACATGCAACCTACAAAAAATGAATCCTGAGGAAATAGAATACATAAACAGTCCAGAAATACCAATCCTTCTCAAACTCTTCCCCAAAACTGAAATGGTAGGAACACATACACACTCATTTTTCAAAGCTAACATTAACCTAATACCTAAGGCAGACAAGGATCCCACAAGAAAAGGAAATTATAGAGCACTATCCCTGATGAACATAGATGCAAAAATTTTTAACAAAATGGTAACGCACCAGATTCAACAAAACGGTGAAATGCTCCTGTATCATGGTCAAGTGGAATTTATTTCTGGCATTCAATAATGGCTCAACATACACAAATCAGTAAATGTGATCCACTTCATTAGAATGAAGGATAAAAATCATGTGATCATCTCAATGGTTGTAAGAAAAAAAAGTTGGCAAAATTCAACATTCTTTAGTGATAAAAACTCCCCACAAATTAAGTAGAGAAGGAATCCAAATGGACATAATAAAAATTAAGTAAACAGCATGTGAGAAAGAAAAAAGTATTTCAATAACTTCCAATGCTTTTAGGCTTTTTTTTTATTTTTAAAATTAACTAGAAGAGCCCAACTCGCCCTACTTAGGATTCAGTCTTTTATTTCCTCACGCTTATTGTGCATGTGTCTCAGGGAATTATTTTTCTTCCTCTCATCTCCTCCACAACTCCTTTACAATCTCAGACACCAGATCCATCACTTCCTTCCGGAAGCTTCCCTGCTCTCCCTGGTTAACAAGGGTTCATCTCTAATGTCGCAGCAGGCCACCATCTTTTCATACTTCTAGAATTTACAAGTTAGCATTTAACCTTTGTGTGACTGATACCTGCATGATTTTTCCCAGGAGAGCAAAAGGAGTGTTTTTGTCATCTTTTATTCCTCACTGCCCAGGTCACTACTGGGCACAATGTAGATTTTCAATAAATATTAAATGAGAGAATTAATGAAAGATGGTTCTAAACCTAACTTGGCCACTGACTTGCTGTGAGAATTTAAGCAAATCACCTTTCTGGGCTCAAGTTATTCGACTGTAAAATGAGAAGACTGACTTCCTAGGATGTACTTCCCTACACATTATATGATTCTACCATCAAAATCTCTTGATAAGCCAAGATTACATTTCAGCTCTCTTTTACTAGAATTTGGTCAATTAAGTATGTGACTATGGAAAGTGTTTCTGCTCACCTTATTACACATCCTGCTAAGACAAACTAATGAGCTCCCAGATGCCATCACTTTAAAAACGTAATGTCGTGGTGGGAATCACAGCAGAGAATTGTTGGAACCTCTAGGCCAGCACATAATAGTCTTAAAAGGTTAGTCTGTTCAAGACTCTCCCAAGATACTTGTTTAAAATGCATACTTCTGAGTTCCATTACCATGGATTCTGATTGTGTGGGCCTGGGGGATGGGAGGCCAAGGAATACTCATTTTTATTAAAATGCCAAGTGATTCCAATAAAAGTGATGCTTTGGTCATACTTCAAGAAATGTGAAGTGTTCTATGGTCGAGTGTCTGAAAAGATGTCCTCTTCAACAAAACACACAACTTAAAATGGTGGAATGTAAAATGGCGAAGAATTAGAAAGAGACTCTCTCTCAGCCAGGATTAATAAACAGAGTTGATGTGATTTATCATTATAGGCAACTTTGCTCTCCAGTGACATTTGGCAATGTCCGTGTTTGTCATGACTGTGGGTAAGAAGTGCTGCTACTTAGCATCCCATTAATGGGTGGAGGCCAAGGATGCTTCCAAACAGCCTACAGTGCACAGAACCACCTCATCAGCAAACATTACCTGGCTCAAAATAACAATACAGCCGAGGTCAAGGAGCAATAGTTAGTCTAAAGTCAACATTACATCAAGTCAAATGCAGTTGTCAAGCAATATTAAAAAAAAAAAAGTCACATGACAGGGCCAGAAATTTCTGACCCCGAGTCTATGAGCTACTTTAAGACACAATTTCAATACCTTGTTATCTTTGCACTTTGGGGGCCAAACGATATTGGCAAGGCTTCTTAGTTAATCATGGAGCAAGAGCTTCAGGGAAGCTTATTATTTGTTGTGGAATATACATAGTTTTCTTAAGAAACAGTGGGATACCACAGCACAGCAATACTTTGGTGTATAACAGGCTCCAGGGACTTTGTCAAAACACATTTCACATGTGATTCATGATCCACATGAGAAAGTAAACCAAAAAAGATTTTGTTTGTTTGTTTGTTTGTTTTATCTGCTAGAAGATTTTCCTTGCTGATATTATACGAAGGTCATTTTTAGCATCTACCCTCTATTACCAGGGATGCAAGGTGAAGAATGAAGGTTCTCTTCTGGGACACAAAGGCAACATTTAGAGCCCGATACTGGAAACTGCAAACTGAGATAGACTCAGGGAGGAGTGAAGCTTGACACTCAGTTTACTCACTGGTTGGCCTCTGGGAGGCCTAAGGGCAAGCCTTTCTCATGACCTATAAAATAATGCTTCTTTTACTGCCTAATAACAAATGGAATGGTGAGTTCAATGCATTAAAAGCATCATTCCTTCAAAGTCTTTTCTGACCGAAGCTAAATAAAAAAGCAAAAATGAACACAAATTACACAAATTTAAATTCAACTTTAAAGATAACTACTGTTCCCAAGTTTATCTTAAAACTTCAGGGTTTTTTTATTCGTAAGAAAAAACTCGAAAATTCTGAAGTTGCACCCCAGTGCATTAGACCTAGAAGCTTCAAAATGGAAATAATAAGGCACACTTGTAAAGCAGATTGCTGAGAAGGAAGCCTGATTGGAAAGGGAAGGAAAAGGAACAGGACACAGCACTGCAAATACCATTGTCAAAGATAATGTCCGAAGCCTCGGAGGTAAGTCACTAAAAAGAAATTGGTGTCTAAGACAAAACAGTACATTTTCAGAGACAACAATATGTAATGCATTTAGGAGTTTTATAGAATACCCAAAAGAGCTCCCTGCCTGGCAAATCTTACCATCAAGAAATATTTCCCTTTATCTAATAGACAGCTCTCCTCCTATAATTTCAAATGCCTTTCCTCTATTCTCAATGGAAATGAAAAATATAATCTGGTTTTCCTGTAAATAGCAATAAAAATAGAACAAAGGTATTAGAAAAATAATTTTGAAAAAGAAAATATCATTTCAATAGCACTTTAAGAATCAGCAGTGAAATATTTCTCTCTCTACTTCCTTTGGGGTGAGAATCAACAGATGTGGATCGGTGCTCAAATTTTATGTATACACAGATACCCTCAAAATCTTGTTAACGTGTGGAGTCTAATTTAATAGAGGAAAGACCCAGAATTGTGCATTTTGCAAATGTTCCCAGTTGACACCAATGCTTCTTGTTACCAGACCATATTTTAGATAGCAAGGGATTAGGCTTTTTCCTGAAGGTTTTAAATAATTATGTAAATTTAACAAATAATTATCGAAAGTATGAAATAATATTGAATAGCACATGGTGCTTGATCCCAAGGAACTGAGAGAATACACAGTGTGGCGAGGAAATAGGAGCTGTCTGTTTAGGAAAGCTCCTGCAAGAAAAATGGTCTCCACCCTGCCAGCACTTTACTCTAGTAAACCAAAGTGCTCCCTTCTTCCCAGAGGTTCCCTCAACACCAAATCAGATGGGGTCACTCTGAGACAAGGAGAGAGTGAGACAAAAGCAAATCATTGTATAATCATGTCAGAGAACAGGAAAACAAAAAAACACAAAGCACAGCCACAACTACACATCCCCTCTGCTGATTCCCAGTTCTTCACCAATTCCAATTTTAGTCCTCCCTGTTCCATTTCCAGGAGGAAAATTATTACAACACTCAATGGTAGAATGTGACCTTCTTCTGCATTGTGCCTACAATAAGCAGAATAATGGTCTCTTGAGGCAATTATGATTCCCTGGCATCCGTGAATGTTTATTACATGACCAGGGAGATTGAGGTTGCCAATCAGCGGAACGCGAGATAGATTATCCTGAACTATCTAGGTGGGCCCAAGTGTAATCACAAGGATCTTTATAAGTGAAAGAGGAAGACGACAGAATCAGTGGCAGAATCTTGGAAAGAGAAGATGCTATGCTACTGTCCTTAAAGAGGAAGAAGGAGACACAAGCTAAGGAACTGGACAGCCTCTAGAAACTGGAAGAGACAAGGATACCCACTCTTCTCTAGGACCTCCAGAATGAAAGCAGTGTTACTAATACCTCAACTGAGCCCAGTAAGGCACATTTTGAACTTCTGACCTCCAGAATTGCAATAGAATACATTTTTGCCATTTTATGTCACCAAATTGCAGTAATTAGTTACAGCAGTAGTAGGAAACTGATATAGCACACACCCAGAAGTGGCCTCTACCTCCTTTAATCCTCTCCAGAATACTTAACTCAAGTTTACATCTTGGAACAAGGATTCCCACCACGCTCTTACTGAGGCACTCTGCAAGTTTTACATGTTGCAAGGTCTCCATTGTAGCAACAAGTCAATAAATCCAACTTGGTCTGACTGTAGCTTTGTTCCTGTGGTCCTGGATGGTAAGCTGCAACAAAACAATTTGAACAATCTGATACTAAAGTAGACATAGGCAGGCTTCTAAGTTAGAGCAAGGGAGGCTACCTGGTGTTGAGGAGGATCTTTTGAAGGATCTGCAGGACTTCACTAGGTGGAGAAAAGGGCAGAAGGAAATGAAGAACTACGGCAGGCACCACTGTGGGAGAAAGAGGAGCATGTTTACAAGACGAGAGGAAGTGGCAGTCTGGTGAATTTGTGGGCCCCTGACTGATCTTTTTTCTGAAAACTGTAAGAATTTTAAAAATCACCAAAGCATTTATGAAAGATAGCTATATGATTCAATTTACATTTGGAGAGATTATCATGTCTATTGTATGGAAGATGGATTAGACATTGCCAGGAATACCAGGCAGGCAGCTCATGTAGTGCTCCGTACAAGAAATGATCAAAGTTGAATTGAGGCAAAAATGTTAGGAACAAAGACCTGACACCATTTCATAGAGATAGCAAGGAAGGAAATCATATAGCAAGGACTTGGTACTGAGATGAAAAATGGAGCCTAATAATTATTAATTATTATTGGCAAGCTTGTGGAAACACTGACGGATTTTGATAACTTCAGTTAGGATCAAATGGGCAGGCACATAATTAATGTTCTGCCTCTTATTAGTGGCAGAACAGTGTCCTTGGAGGACATCAAAAGACTTCAGTTTGAAGTACTGGCTCAAATCTGTTTTCTACTTGGTGAATATTTGCCCACTTGCATAAATTTTTTAATGTTCATCAATTTCCTCATGATATCAATCTCCCAAGATCGTAGTTAGAATTAAATAATAAGATTATATTTACATATTTTGTAAACTGTAATAACTATATGAATACAAGATGCAATTATTAATGGTGTAAGAGGAAGCATTAAAAGGGCATATTTCTTGGGATAATTTCTACAACTCTAAAAGTGATGTCTAATCTGTTTGAGTGAAAGACTAGATTCGGAGTCGGATTCTCCTTGGTTCATACCTTGGCATTTTTCTTTACAAATGAATGATACAGCCTCAAGCAATTTATCTAACTATTTAATTTTGATTTCCTCTTCAATGATTTAGTAGGCACCAACATGTACCTCCACAAAAATATTACGTAAACAGTGAAATCATCTATTGTTTTATCTGTCACATAGTTACTACAGGAGAGGACAAGTTGTCATTTTATCTTTCAAGCCCCCTTTTTGTCCCTCTTTAAGAGATTTATGTTTTTTAGGTTCAAGATGGCAGGCTGACCGCAGATTTCTGCCCTCTATTTTTTCCAGAATCCTTTGAATTATAGTAAAGGAATGAATGAGGTTAAAGCCAACAATGACAGAATTGTAAGGATGCTATCAATTGAGGCATGATTGACTAAATTTCTGGGTGATAGCAAAGAGATGGAAGGAGAATACAAAGGCGAAGGATCCAGAAGCCACAAGAGGATGGAACAACAAGCAAGGAAGAAGCCAATCTTCCTGAAATTTCCCAGAGAAAATTGGGACTCAACACTAAGAAAAATGCTTGGAGTGGGGATGAAACAGAGACGAGGTGGTTAAGTGAAAACTGACTTGAGCAATGGGGATGGGTTCCTGTGTGATTGCCTGCACTTCACCCTCTGGCATTCGCAGGCCTTTGGAACCACCCCTTCCAGACTGAAGGTCGTTCTCTCTCATAACTTAAAGTGAATCCTTCCTGTCTGTAAATTTTGAAACCATACATAAAGCTTCAATGTAGCTTTTCATTATGCTATTCTCTTTTTTTAAAGATAAACATCTTTATTTTATCTTTATGTGGGGCTAAGGATAGAACCCAGTGCCTTACACATGTGAGGCCAGCAAGCGCTCTACCACTGAGCCGCAATCCCAGCCCTCATTCTTAAATCTGAAAAAACAATGATCTAATCATAACAATAATAGGACAGCACATGATGGGCTATCCAGGTGGATATACAGCAGGACACCATAGCAATGAGCACATTAACACCCATGTCTTATTTTCTAAATTCATCCTCCATTTAAAGAAACTAGGTCTCCAGCATAAAATCACTAATTCCATAACTAGAGCAGATGAACTTCTGGAATATCATCTGAAGCCAGAAAGTAAATAAATGATCAGACAGTGATGGGACCATTTCTAAAAGACACAGGAGCCAACATGAAGGTGTTCCCACTAGAAGAAATCTAGACCAATTTAAACATCAAAATTAACAATATTATTAATAGAATAAAATATATTGAATAAAGTAAGAATCCATGAGATCATACTGATATAAATATTCAAACAAATAGGTAATCTAAAATAAATAAATGTAGATACAAATTTTCTTACAGAATTGCATCTAATAAATGTATACATATTTATAAAATGGGAAAATCATGCATGTGTCCTAAAATTAATGAATAAAATCTTGATAAGATATATTTAGATTATCAACATATTTATGCACAAATCTGCTATCAATTACAAAGCAAAAAATAGCCATTTTATGGCAAAGAAACCTGAAGGACACCAGTTTCACAGGTGATAAAAGTTTGCATAAATCAACATAATGTATTTTCTGATACGACAATAGACTAACGGCAGTTTCACTTCTATGACATTTCTACTAAACATGCATCACATGAATTTTATCATGAGAAAAGATGAACAAACCCAAATCAAGGAAAATTCCATAAAACAATTGGCCGGTATTCTTTAAATTGAGGTCAAGAAAGATAAAGGCTGAGAAACTGATCCAGTTTGAAGAACACCAAAGATGCATGCATAAAACTAGATTGGCTCCTGGACCAGGCAATAAAGTAACTTCCTGGGACATTATTGCAATAATTGAGTAAATCTGAGTATGTATGAAGGGTAAGATAATAGTATTACATTCATATTAAATTTCCTAATTTTATAATTATGTTGTCCTTGTTCTTAGGGTAAATGGCATTGGTACCTTTATATATACATAATATATATAAAATATATATTATATATAATAAACACATACACGTGTGTATATGTAAAGAGAAAAAACAATATTACATGCATAAATAGAATTGAATATATACTTTATATAAATACGTATATGTATAATAACATGATAAACTAAATGGTGTAAAGTGTAAAAATTTAACAAATCTGGGCATGCAAGATTTCTTTGTTATGATAGTTTTGCTGTAAGCTTGAAAGTATGAACATTAAAAGACATTTAATTGACAAAATACAAAACATTTAGGGACTTCAAAGATAAATTTTGGCCATGATGATAGAATCTAGACACCATCGTTGGTAGAGACCCTGAACTACCCATTCAGTATCCAACTCCCTTGGAATTTCCCCTCCAACATGTCATTCTACCTATGTGTTGGAGCTTTGCCAGTAATAGCCAATTTCATCTTCAGATATTCATCTTCTTTTGCTCTTTTGTACAGCAATGTCTTTCTATATATACAGTCCTTACCCCTTCCTATGGTCATATTTGTATAGGCAAACATTCCTTCTACACAAAGTTACAGCACTCTGTGTGTGTGTGTGTGTGTGTGTGTGTGTGTGTCTGCGCGTGCGCATTGTCTGATCATAGACTGTCCCCTACTTTGCGTCCTGGAAAGTAAATGGGTAAGAAATATCTATCTTTTGATAAATACAGTGTATTTATTTAACTCTTGAGGGCAAGGACTACGTTTTATGGTCTACATGTCCAGATGTTAGGATAGTGCTTGGTGTTGTAGCTATGTCGTGAGGTAAATATATCTTGAAATATTGAGTTCCCTCTTGAAGATAGTCAGCTTCTCTAGACAGCTTATACCTGTTTATGTGTTTTCATAGCCTCAAATTTCTTAACACAGTGATCACAGCCCAATAATTCTTGATGCATGAAGAAGCAAAATTTGCAGTATTTTGTCCCCATGTGGCAGAGATTTAATAAGCCAAGTCAAAGAACAATTAATTGAGCACCTTCTCAGAGGCAATAGCACAACTTGACACGTGAATGAATGGGCTTTAATTCAAAACATATTTAGCTTCAGTAAAGGAGAGGTTACTCTGTAAGCAAGACTAGAATTATTTTCTAAGTGCAGACTACATATCATTTCAAGGGCTTCTGATGGCAAATATCATTCCAGAAAATAAAAGCTTCATTTTTTATTATTAAATATATGCATGATCGGAGAAAAAGAAGGTAGAGGAAATAAAGCCCAACTATTGAAAGAGGTAAAACAACTATGTGATTTTAGCAGTTGGCTTCCTTTTAGTGACCAGATCTTAGGAGATCCTAAAGATAAGAGTTTCATAGCTAGATCCCTTTAGTTATAATTCTTCCAACAATCTATGAGTTTGAATTTCCCTAGAGCTAATACTGTAAACAGTAGGAAAGGAAAAATGAACCAAAATAGAATCATGTCACTTACCAAAAAAAAGAAAGAAATTTGAATTTTAGCTTTCAGCAACTAAGAAATGTTCCAGTTTGAAATCAGCATAGAGAGACACCAAAAACTACACTATATGCAGTATATTTGCATGAAATTTGGGACATTTATAAGGAATGTTTAAAATTGAAATCTCAGTATTAAAAAAATGGTTGACAATTGTTCTATCCTGATTGTATAGCCTGAAATCAGAATAAAATTTGGTTAAATCCAACCATTACAGGTTGAAATTAATTGATGAATTCAAGAGCATAAAAACACAGGAAAATAAATGACCAGAACAAAAACATGTGTGCTGAATGAAGTAGATTTATTAATAGACTAACAGTGAAACCTCTTTCTACCCACACCCAATTTCAAATATATTGATGCTGGTGTCCAAATTACTAATATATGAGCAGAGCAACTCTGGGAGGCAAAGTACTTGCTTGACTTCTAAATTTCAAGTATGTTCGAAAAGTGTATCTTGCTTTCTTTGGCTGTAGATGAGTACCAGTTTGGCATCTGAGTTTAGGGTGACTTGTTCAGCGTTATGGAAGAGCAGGACAGCAGGAAGAAGTCAGTATCTCCTGAGCGCATCTGGAGGCAGGAAGTCATTGCTCTTTAGCTTGTTCTTTGCAGAGAATCTATCGGGAGTCCTGTAGTCGCCAGAGCCACTGGTCCATCAGTAGGTGCTGTAGCCGAAACCAGAGCCGGAGCCCCAAGGCCTGTAGTAGCTGCTACCATAGCAACAACCCAGGTTCTGATAGTTGCCGCCTCCAAAGCAGTGGTTGCGGGAGCTGTAGCAGTGGTTGAGGGGCGTGCCCAGAGGCACAACGCAGTTCAGGGGCGTGGCTCTGAAGGTCCCGTGGAAGTTGGTTCCAAAGCAAGGGTAGCCTGGGAAGTAGTTTCCGCAGCAGAAATAACGAGTCATGATGAAGCCTTGAGGAGGATTTGGACAGGTGGCGGAAGCACAAGCTACCCAAATGTGAATGAGGTTGCCCTCCTGTGCACGCCTTTTTATACCTCAAGTTGGTGGGCATGCCGTGCCTGACTACGCATCTTCCCACCAATTTGCATAAGTAACCCCATTATTTTCTAATAAAACACATATATAGAAACCCACAGACTCCTTTGCATATTTTGTTGGCTTTCCTGTTTGCACAGAGTGCGTCCTGTCTTCAAAGCCAGTGACCATCCATGATATGCAATTGAATTCTTTTAACTACTGTTCTGATTATATCATGTGAGACTCTTTAAATACCCTGATTAAATCTTCTCAACTGACAGCTAAGCTGCAAAACCTTTAGAAGGAATGTAAACCCTTAAAACCAAGACAAAGCCTTACATGGAGGTCTTTGACACTTGGATAACAGCATTTTGAAACGTTCAACTGATATTCTATAAATCTCTTGAAATTCCCTGTGTATAACATTTCAAGTAACTTATTGGTACAGAGTTTCCTTTGGGATGAAGATAACCATTTGTAACTACTTGTAAAACTATTTGTAGGTACTATAGTTGCAAAACATCATAAATATGCTAAATATGCTCAGTTTTATATGGTTTGTTTCGTGTTATGTAAATTTCATCTCCTATTCTTTTTAATTTTCAAAGGCATTGCTACAAATACCACCCAAACAAGTCTTTATACAGAGGTTGTAAGGGCACCAATAAGATGGCTATGAAGTCCACTAGTAATTTTCATCTATTTCATTTATGAGCATCTTCCTTGTTAACATTTATTTTATTTTTTATGGAGAACATACACTCTTCAGTTGTAAATCATCTTAATCGTTGCCAAACTGTCTTGTTGTGGAGTTACCACATTTTTGCTAAGTGGAATGATGCCCAGTTTCAAACTTATGTTATACCGTGTTTGGTTCTTATGGAATCCTCATAAAACAAGCCTGAATGCCATATCCATTATGAAATACAAGTTATATTTGAGAATACAGCACTTTTTTTCTGCTCCAATTTTGCTCTGTGTGACCATTTTCTTCATGATAAAGGTAAACCAGGAAGAATTTGAGCTTGGCAAAGAGACATCTATTCCAATTCAACTGTTTAAGAGAGAATCTTTTTTTTTTTAAACATGTGAACAAGTGTCATAATTCCCTGAAATCAAAAGAATAAAAGTTTCTGGATACAAATTTATTTTTCTTTTCCCTCCCTTATTGATCAATTATAGGTCATAATATGCAAAATGAATTATCCCATCTGACATCTGTTTATTAAGATTTTGCCTCTCACAGGATCTTTGACAGTAGAGCTGCCTACAGAACATGTTAAAAATGCATAAGGATTCTTTTATTCTATAAACTTATAACAGGTTATGAGAATTTATAGTTGGAGAAAATCAAAAGACAAGGCATATTTTCAAATTCAGTTTTTAAAAAGAAAGGGAATGAATTAAAAAGGTAAGAGGTTGCATCCTTGATGGTATTATAAATATAGACTCTACATCATATAATCCAGAAAATTTAAAATACATTTGTGAATTAAAAAAACAGCAGTAGTGACCAAGAATTAAATATGGCTATGGGTAAGTATTTGAAAATTTTAATTGTGGATGATCCTATCACAGGTGAACATTGAACCTGTAATTTGGATATGATGCCACAAGGTGGCAGTGGTATTTCAGTCAGTTAGGCTGAACTCTAGGACTAGAGTTGAGGGTGGCAAATGTAAACATACAGAAGAATCCCCTAACAAACCAGCTTAAAACTCAGAAGCTGCCCTGGAGTTCTTCAGAAGCTCTACTCTCCCACCACCACTATTAAATGCTGAAAATCTTTATTTTTAATGAGTATCTCAGATGATGCTCATGAATAAACCATCCTAACAAATCCCAGGGCCAATCTTTCATGAGATTTCAAGAAAACTGTCTTTTGCTTGACTGTGTGAAATTACCCTGGGCTGCTTATCTCACACTGGCAGAAGTGTTCAGCTTCAGTCACAGGTGGCCTATTTCCTTTTACTCTGGGTGATAGAGATAAGTAAAGAAAATGCCTTAGTTTGTCTTTTCCATTCCCCAGTGCTCTCTGCTTCCTGTCTGATTACACAAAGAAAGCAGCAGTTGAATGTTCAGTCATCTTCGCAGAGGTAAAACTCAACTGATTGGACTCTAATGTTAGGCCAAACCAGAAGGAAAAAAATACATTGTCTTCCTTTCTTGTTTCTATTTTCCACCTCCCTATTAGACTTTCCCAGAAAAACAATAATCAACCAAGTATTTGTTAATAAATAATTGCTTTTATTTTAAATATCAGTAATAATGATAAATATTCATGAAGGGCTTACTCTATGCAAGACCCTTTCCTAAAAACTTTACATATACAATTTATTTCTATATTTTGCCTGTATAATTAGAGGGAACTTACTGTGTATTCCTCTAAGCATTTGACAAATGTTAATTGATTTAACTTTTTATAATGCTCCTATGATGTGAGTGTTATGATATTTTATAAGAACACTAGTTCCGAAGAGTTTAAGTGAATTGCCCAAGCTCACATGGTTAGTAGTCAGCAGAATCAAGTACTAAACCCAGGCCACCTAGTTCCAAATCACACTCTTAACTACTTCACTATGCTGCTTTGGGCATGTCATTAATGCTCTGAAAAGCTTCAGATTATAAAGTGCTTCAGGTATACAATTCACTGTGCTGTTTTCTAGAAGAACATATCCATCAGGAAAGGCTAGTTTGGGCTGTTGAAGCAAACAACCCCAAATCTCTATGCTTTGAAAGATCAGAAACTTATTTCATGCACATACTATACATCCTTCTCAGGATATTGTGAACAGTAGGAATTCTCATTCCAGGATTTAAGGTAATAGAGCTTTCATTATCTGAAATCACAGACAATGAAAGAGAACTTCATAAATTGCACACATTGGTTCCTACAGACTCACCACCTGCCTTGCATTAGTTCCAAACTCTTCTCATTTCCTAAAGGAAGTTATATACTCACATCTTACTTATCAAGTCATGTAGTGCAACAAGGAGAATATTCACAGTGTTGCAGAACAACATTAATGGCTTTCACTGAAAATTTATATTCCTTACACTAACTAAAATAAATTTAAAATATTGTAAAAGCAAGCAGAATCGGATGACTGAGTAGAGGAACCCAATGCCTGTCCCTCCTACCACCACAAAGGACCAAAACAATAGATAAGCAGGTACATCCTCCCTGGAGTTCCTAGGGGAGGGTGCTAGAGTATAGCAGAGTGGTGGAGACCCTCAGGAGCTTGCAGGGTCAGGATGGCTACACAGAACAAATTCTCCCAGCTCTGCCAACCTGTCCTCAGAGTGAAGAACAGCTCAGAATCAACACAGAATTCTCCTGGAAGGAAAAAGACAAGCAAGAGACACCCTGCACTCTTCCCTCAAAACTTGGACACATTGTGGGGCATGGTGGCACACTTATAATCCCAGTGACTCAGGCTGAGGCACGAGGATGGCACATTCAAGGCTAACCTGGGCAATTCAAGGAGATCTTGTCTCAAAATAAAAAATAAAAAGGGCTCAATGGCAAAGTTTAACCCTAGTATCAAAAATTAATAATAATAATATTATTAATATTAAGCTTGGATACCTATGATCTTTGCTGCTGGGCTGTCCTGCAATCTGACATTCCCTGAACCCAGGCTCAGAGGCTACCCAAGTGTACATGGTTGGATTGCTCCAAAAGAAGACACCACATTGTGTCCTCCACACTTTTTTTGACCAAGGTTGCAGCTGAATAGTGCCATCTTGACATGAGAGCCATTGCTAGAATGTGTGCTCTTCTGGGCATAAGTAGTCCCCATATCACCCCATCCTTCAGGCTATACCCCAACTCTACCACGCCCTGGTTGTGGAGAGCCTAGAACCAAGGGAACAGCTGTGATCCTGCACTAAAGCCCAAATGGCACCCTACTCCCAAAGGAATGGGAGGTCATGGGTGGTAGGGAGAAAACAGCATGACCTGAGAACCAGCTGACCCTACATGTCCAGGAGCCTGTGGCAACTGTTTCAGTGCAGAGGAGACCACCCACCACTCAACAGAGACCAGCCAGCCCTGAGCTGACCCCCTAACAGGGAAGTCACATTTGACCCAAGAGTGCATCCTTGTGGTGTTCTGCAACTCCACCCCAGGCAACCCTTGACCTGGTGGAGCGGCTGAACAGACACCTTGAGCCTTGACCACTGAGGCACTCACAAATGTTGCCAACATAGGCTACAGCTAAAGAAACTGAATGGAAACTGCAAAACTTCATCTACCTGGAACCAAATCCACGCATCCTACCCAACCAACACAGTAGCACACATTTATAGGTCAAAATCTTTCCTATGAAAGCTTCTCTATAAAATGAGGGGAGATGACTGCTCCACCAGATGCACAAACATCAACACCAGAACAAGGGAAACATGACACAGAATGGAAAAATGGGACTATCAAAGAACCACAATAGTGCTGGACTCAAAGAAAGAAAAATTTGAAATCACTTTGAAAGGAATTCAAAATAATAATCCAAAGGAAATTCAGTAAGATTCAAGAGAATACATGTAGGCAATTCACAAAATTCAGGAAAACAATCCATAATCTGAATGAAAACTTCAACAAGAAGCTAGATATCATTGAAACAATCTTGGAGCTGAAGATTTTAATAAATAGATTAAAAAATATAATTGAGAAGTTAATAACAAACTACATCAAACAGAAGAAAGTATTTTTGAATTTGAAGACAGATATTTGAAATAAGCTAGGGGAAAAAGAAAAAAATGAAGAAAGGTTACAAGACATATGGGACATCATAAAGCCAACAGGTATTCACATTTTTAGTGTTCTAGGGGGATAAGGGACAGAGAAAGGCATGGAAAGATGATTTCATGAAATAACAGCTGAAAACTTTCCAAGTCTTGGGAAAGACCTGGATATGCAGAGCCATAAAAATTAAAGACTCAATTAGATCAACCTAAAGAGATCTTCTCCAATGCACATTATAATCAAGTTCTGAAAAATCAAAGACAATGACAGAATACTAAAATTAGCAACAACAAAAAAATGTTAGGTCATAATTAAGGAAATCTCCATAAGATGGACAGCAGATTTCTCAACCGAAACCTTGCAGGTCAGGAAAGAATGGGCTAATCTATTCAGAGTGCTAAAAGAAGAAAACTCCCACCCAGGACTACTATACATCCAGCAAAGCAATCCTTCAGAAATGAAGGAGGAAGTCCTTCCCAGACAAGCTGAAGCTAAGAGTATGTATCACTACTAGGTCAGCCTTACAAGAATACTTAAGGAATGCTTCAGCAGAACAGAAAAGAATATTAATTATATGTTGAAAAACCTGTGAAGACACAAAACTCACTGGATAAAGGTAAAGTCATAATCAAATTCCAAATTCTCCATTATTGTAACAGGGACATATGAACTCTCAAATCTCTAGTAGGAAGTCAAAATGTCAATGATAACCATAACTGTAACAAGGTGTTAAGGAATATACAATATTAAAGTAAGAAAATTCCAAATTTGGGGGAGTATAAAAGTTTAAAGCATTTGAATGTAACTGCAGTTTCCAACTTAAAATAGTCTTTTACAGCTAGCTATAAGATTGCTTCATTCAAGTCCCAGAATAACCACAAAGGAAGCAACTATAGCATATATGCCAGTGATAAAGACAAAAGAAACCACATCTAATCATGAAAGAAAACTAGCAAACCACAAACACAAACAAGATATGAAGAAAGAAATAGAAGATCTGGAAACTACCAGGAAAAGGGTAACAAGATGGCAGGTAGAAGCACTTACCTTTCAAAAAAACACCGCAATGTAAATGCATTAAATTCTCTAATCAAATGACATAGAGAGAAAAGATTCACATAAATAAAATCAGAGATGAAAAACTCCTCAACTACAGAAATACAAAAGATGACTACTTTAAGCAACTGTGTGCCTACAAGATGGAAAATCCACCTCCAATGAAGCTGCTCCTACAGGGGTCATCTTGGTGTGTGTTCCAACACACCTGATACTGGTACCATAAGCTGATGGCTTCTTTTCCTCAGATCAATCTCACCTCCCAACCAAGAATTTCACCTTTAATATCTAGGAAAACACTAGGAACCTACTTGATCCCACATTTGTACAATCCAAGAAATGTGGGAAGACAAATGCCCTGGAGATGAAACTTTGACCAAAGACAACTCAACTGTGGATATACTCTTCCCCTTTTCCCCAGGGACGAACTTTCTTAGCCAGTCCTGAGAGAGTTAAACACTTCTTGGGGAATGGGCCCATGGACCATGGCACATAGCTTTCTCTGGCTCTGGTCAATTTAAACCGACATCCTCCCTTGAGCTCTCCACCCTCCTCTCCAGCTCCCCTTTATTCCTGTCCCTTAAGAAACAACAAAGACGTGAACTCTTCATCTGAAACTGCTTTCTGGAGAACTCAGACCCAAACAGCATCTCAAACATTGTTTTAAGTAATATCTTTTTTGATACATAAAAATAAGTATCAAAAAGTTGATACATAGAACAAAATATGTCTTTGAAAATCTACAGTTCCGTGAGTTTTAATATATTTACAGAGTCATGAAACCATTGCTGTCCAATTTCAGAACATTTTCATTACTCCGTAAAGAACTCTCAGGTTCAATAAAATTCACTTCGCATTCTCAACCACTAAACCTATTTCTGTCTCCATGGATTTGCTGATTCTTGACATTTCACATAAATGGAATCAGGCCTATATGGTCTTTTGTGTCTTCTTCCCCTAACCCAGCATTTTCAACATCCATCCATTCTGTAGCAGTTATCACTACTTAATTCATTTTTATTACCAAACACCATCCCATGCTATGAATATATCACATTTTTCTTATTTATTCATTAGTTGACAGACATTTAGATTGTTTCCAATTTTGAGCTATTATGAGCAATTCTACTATGAACTTTCATGTACAAATGATTTTCAACATGTCAAATTTTGATCTCCTAATTTTCTCTAGCCTTTCCCATCTTGGTAAATAACACTGTTCTCTAATTGCACAAAATGAATACTTAATTCTTTCTTCATCATAATTTCTTCATCCAATCTGTCACCAGGTCCATTCAGCTCTGCCTCTAAAATGTATCTCAAATCCATCAGCTTTCTGCATATCTACTGTTGACAGCAGGCTGACCACTCTCGTCTCTAGGCTAGGCCACTGACATAGCCTCCTCACTGATATCCTTTGTCCCACTTTGGCTGCTCCAAAGGATTATTCCTAACATTAGCTACAGTGACCTCTGCAGATTGTGCTTTGCTCTAGTTAAAAAGCCTTCAGTGACTTCATCTTGTTTGGGGGTTGGGAAAGTCAAGCTTCTTCTTTTAGTCTTGCTCCTGTCTGACTTTCCGGCATCACCCTATATTACATGTTCCCTTCCTACAATATCGCCATGATGGTCTTCCTCACTGTCCCTGCTCCTGACTAGAATACCCTGAGAGGCACCATTGTCTCTCCAGCATCTTGTGTGATGTCTGACTGATACACAGTTGCAATTCAGTAAGTACCTCTTCATATTTTGGTGAATAATTTGTGGTCGCACCATGGAGGATGGATATGGTTTCCACTGGTGGGGAAAAGGTATTTATAAAGAAGAAACACCAAAGGCAAAGATGCCACAGTAATGCCTGCATTTGTTTGGGGCCTGATAAGCTGATTCTTTAGATAAAGAACTGAGCATATGTAACAACGTTAAGAGAGATTTCTGGCAAATGAGTGCCCAAGTGAAAAAGGAGATGGACTTGATGCATAGACATTTACGTGGGACATGATAAAGAGCAGTTACTAAAGGACTTACTTGAGGAAAGGACGTGATTAGCATAGGTTTAGCATGGTGAATGTTACTAGGGAAGCACCACAGATTAGTGTTCTATTATAATCATGAATTCAGAAATAGTCTAGACCCTGAGTTACACAGGTGGCAATAAAATATGAATAAGAAGACAGATTTTAGTAAAATTCTGGAAGAAAAATATACAGTACTTATTTAGCAATGAATAGATAATACCCATGAAGGAAAAAAAAGAAACCCAATGAATCACTTCTACTACCTGGGTAGAAAGTAGTTCTGTTATTGGAAATAGAGAAGTTAAGAGAGGATTATAAATGGAGAGATCACCTGTACCAAGAACATTATAAGTAAGTATGTGGAAATAAAAAAACAACACCTTGGAGGGAGAAGCTAAATATAATGATTACGATTTCATCTCCTCGAGGTAAAGCTTCAGACCAAGTCCGTAGGTAAATCCCACCAGATCAAGGAAAAGCCTGAGAACAGAACACTGGAGATGCCTGTTTTCTAGGGGTATGGAAAACAAGAGATGTTAGAGAAGTCAGTACACAAGTCAGAGGAGGCAGAAGTCAAGACAGTGGGATTAACAGAAGCCCTAAGTGTGGACACTCGAGGTTGAGACAGCGCCCCCACCTGGTGACGGCACAGAGTGAGGAGGATGAAGGTGAGATTCTCACAGAATTGGCAAAAACGCTTTTTGAGAAGAGAAAAATCAGTAAAAGCAGGAAGAATCTGTATTTCAAATGATTAATTGCACCACTGATAAAAAGAAAAGAATAACAAATTTAGACTATCCTCTACAGGTGTTTATCAAAAAAACGGAAGGAAAATTATGAGAAAACATAGTTCCCAGAGTAGAAAGATCAAGGGTAGTTTTCTGGGTTTGTTTTTTTGTTTGTTTGTTTGTTTGTGTTTTTTGCTCTTTTGGTTTTCAGTTGGTTGGTTGGTTGGTTGGTTGGTTGGTTGGTTGGTGTGTTTTTGCAGTGCTGGGGATCAAACCCAGGGCCTTGTGCATGGAAGGCAACCCCTTTACTACTGAGCTATATTCCAGGCCAAGGGTAATTTCTGTTATTCGGAGTTTTTTAGTAATATAAGAAATCTTAAACATTGGAGCTGAAGGAAATACCAGTCCAGCTCCCTTCTGATTTTATACAGAAAGAAAGTGAGATACAGAAAAGCAAGCAAAGTGGTCAAGCCTTGTTGCCAGTGTTGACTTGAGCCTAAAAGCAAGGTGCCCTGAGACCTTGTCCATTCCAGACTCGAACCTAATCAATGGCTCAGGTAAAAAAAAAAAAATGGATTTATTTCTTGCACCTCATCTCCTGTGGGACACTCTCAGGTAACCCCCATGACCCTGCATTTTGGTGGTCATACCCTTGAGAAATACCATCTCATGAATGGGGGGGTACTATATGTTGCTTCCAAAGCTAGACCATGCTGAAGGTGATGTCACATCTGTGCTTACATTATGTAAAATTTTAGCATCTGTCTTTTTCCCCTGATGGTTTTGATAAAGCAAATAGCCATGCTGTAGAGACCTAAATGAGCCAGCATCCAGCCAGCAGCCACAGCAACAACAACAAAACTGAAGCCCTTGGATAACAGGCTACAAGATATTGGATCCCACCAAAGACCAGGTGAACCTGAGAGTGGACCCTTCACACTCAAGCCTGCGACCTCCATAGATGCCCTGAAGCCATACCCAGAATGCTGGCCCCACAGAAGCTGAGATGATAAATGGGTGATATTTTAAACCACTATGGTGATATTGTTACCACAGTAGTAGAAAACTAATACAACACACACACACACACACACACACAGTCTCTGATCCAATCAACTCCAAAAAAATACATCTCAGATCTGCTCCAGCCTTTCCATCTCCACTGTCACCAGTCACCATAGACATAGTGCTTTGATCCCTACCCTCTGCTTCATCCTTGAGGTGAATCACTTTTCTGCACACTGCTTGGCACAAAGAAGGGACCAGGCCAGATCACCCAACTGCACTAGGCCCCCAGTATGGCCTCTGCCTGCCTCAACAGTCTTACCAGTGCCCAAGCCTGTCTGCTTTCTGTCTTTGATGGATTCCCTATTTCTGCTCTATTCTGATAGCAATCTTTTGATTTTTCCAGGGTTGCTGATTTATTCTTCTTAAGGGACTCATCTTTTCCATCATTTGTAGGGATGTGAAGAGGGAGTAGGAGGTTGTCACCTCTGTGCAGTCTGCCATTGTGATACAATAAATATCCTCTCCAAGGTAATATTCAAGATATGGTGCGCCTCCCCCAATATCCATTTATAGACATTTTTCCTGGAACTGAAGTTTGGCAGGGATTTTTTAAAATAATAGTTCTTGTAAGTACTATGCAGCCACTGTAAATTACCTTTATGAAGAATATTTGATGGTGTTGCCAAATGCTCATACTATGATAAGTTATAAGACAGTAGAGAAACTGTGTATTGAGGCTTTGTCCTCCTTAAGGTAAAATGTTCTGCAGTGTGAATGACTGCTGTCCATATTAAAATAGAAAAGAAGCTGAGAAAAGTTCTTGAGACAGTGCCAGGAGATCAAGATAGACTAAGTAGAGAGAGGAAAAAACTAGACACAGAGAGAAAGACACTAAACAAGACTGGAGAGGTACTGGAAGGCTTCCTGGAGGCTTCAGTATCAGCGAGCAAAGGCTTGGCAGGCAAGTCAAAGAAGTCATGGAGGAAGAGAGAGAGAGAAGCAGCCAATGTTCAGACTGAGACATCGAAATCACCGAGCCTGGAATACACAAGGATTCAATAAGCATTTTAACGAGTTAATAAATGACTAACAAAATCAGAAAAGTAGTTCAGAATAAATTCATTATTGTAGCATTTTTATAGCACTTAAACACGCAGTGCACACCAGAACGCCTGGGAACCGCGCCTGAAGTGCGTGCGAGTCTCTCTGCTGCCCTCTGTTGACCGTGACTATCACCTGCAGGGCTCGGAGCACCCAGGGTATCAGGCAGCCTCCAGTGAGTCAGATGCACACTCTTGACTTTGAAGCAGCCCCTTGTTTCTGTCCCAGTATCTTCACAGGGGATACTATAAACTGAGACAGAGTGGTACCAGAAAATACCACTCTCAAAAGGCAATTGAGAAAATTTTACTGAATACCTTTAATTGAATTCAACACATTTCTGATTCTCTATCCACCTGTCAGAGCAGATTGTCCCAGAACACACTTCCTGCTGATGCCTTTGCTGTGGCCATTTCTCAGGTTTACCAGAAAGGAACATGGCATGGGCTTTAGGGAGGAACTGAGAATCTGTTGGCTCATTTAATTCCAAGAATATCTGTTTCCCCAGACTCCCAAGCAAAGAAAGGAACTGGTTTTTGTGTTTTTTTTTAAAGCAGGGTTTGGGGGCTCTTAAAATTCAAATCACACTGGAGTCTATATTGATTTACTGTAGTTGGTCTTGAAATTCAATGTGATCTTCCATGAGCAAACAGTAGGACACTACTTTGTCAGGACACCATAATTATTTTTTTTAAATATCCAAATTTCTCCTTCACCAGACATGATGCTCTTTATAAAATAGAAGTTTTAGAATCAGAAAAGTGTGGAAATAATTTCAAAATCAGTAATGAGCAAACAATTACTTTACCTAAAGAATCCTTAAAAGATTATTTTCAAAAGTTTTAGCATTATTATTTAAGAGAAAATAGTCATCGAAAGTATTTATTTGACATTCTTTTCACACAAAGTACTTTCCTGCTCACTGTGGAGATTGTAAAGGTTAAAGAACGTTGACACAGCCTGGAGATGTGACTCAGTGGTAGAGTGCCTGCCTAGCTCCTAGGTTCAATTCCCATACTGGCAAATTTTTTTAAAAAAATTACATAGACACAAGACTCTCATAAGGACTGTTCTGACAATGTAGTACTGATCTCACACTTAGTGCAATAACATAGAGAACAAAACTTGTTATTTACTGAATATTTAATATGTCTTGTACTTCTCTAAGTACTTTATATCATTTCTTCTAATCATCACAAAATTTCTATGAGGTACCTACTATTATTATTTTCATGTTACAATTGAGGGCACTGAGCCCCAGAGAGTGAAGTAACTCAACTAGGGTCACACAGCTCTTAAGTATCAGGGACCCTAATTGAACCCAGGCAGTCTAAGTGAATGATAAGAGTAAGTGTTAGAATAAACAATCATCTAATCAAATAATATTTTAGAACAAAGTCAAGGTTAAACTTGAATCAGATCACATGAGTCAGTGGATACTTTTTATTCTGGTGTTATTAGGCTTTTTAATAACAGTGATTCACAAAGAAGATGTAGAAGATAGTGATGGTGAGTCCCTGAGGCTGGTCTTAGTGACAACTGGGGATGGAAATGGCACAAGATGTTGGGTTACCTCCAAAACTAAATTAAATCAGTGCACAATGGCCCGTAGATAAAACCAGACAAGCATGGAGGCATGAAGAAAATAGTCTTATTTTAATATGCAGCTTCCATGGCAGAGTATTTGTTTACTACTTACTGATTAATAATCATGCCATCCAAAAGCCAAAGGGAAACACTCCCATGGAGGGCAACTTTGCATTATCTAGCAAAATGGTACATGCATTTACTTTTTGACTCAGAGGTTTCTGGTGTGTATCCACAGATGCAATAACAAAAATTAGAACTGACATGTGCCAGAAATTATTCATTGAATCATGATTTAAGACAGTAAAAATCTGAAACAGCTCACACATCTGTCAAGGGTAAACTGGCTCACAGTACCGTCACATGCTGTGGTGGCGGTCAGTTCTACACTGGATGGGGACACTCTCTATGTACTTACAGGAAGTTATATCCAGAATTTAATAAGCAAAAAAAATGTACAAAACTATTATTTGTTTAGTGTGACAGTTTGCATTATGCTACAGTTTGAGTAGGAAAGAGGGATATACAAATGTCATCTATATGTTTTTAAAAGAAACTGTGGAAAGGTAAATCAAAAATTCAACAAAATAGTATCTAGTAGAGAAAAAGTGAAGAAAATGGAAGAGATGGGGTATACTTTGATTTACATTTTGACTGGACTCATGAAAATATTTTAACAAATTTTTAAAAATTAAATCAGAAGGAAAGGACAATCTAAAAATAGAAAGTTATTGAATGTGGAAGAATGATTAATAGTTTGAGAGTGGTGTGGGACAGGGTGGAGAAAGAGATGTTGGATTTAATCAGGACAGCTGTACACATATATGGAAATATCTCACTGAGCCACATTAGTATGTACAATTAATATGTACCAATTAGAAATTACAAATAAAAGTCTTTTAAAAAAAAGCAATGTGACACAAATGATCCTAAATGTCAAGCCAGAGGCCTAAAAACTCAGAGCATTTTTCAAGTGACTCAACCACAGAATTTGGACTCTGTATCCCAAGAGGTCTAATATTCTAAGATGAAAATAAAAATAGAGAAACCTTAAATTATAGTCAGTAACTGATCATAATGATATTTGTTGTTATTTTGAAACTATCATAGGTTATATGATAACAAAATATAAATATAAAAACTGATTTTCTAGCTTAGAGAAGAAGTTTAAAAGTCAAAGACGTTAAGTAAAACATTTCATTTTTGAATTAAAAGTATCACAAAAGATTCATTATATTTTTCTCTTTCAAAAAAATACAGATTCCCTGGCCCTCTCTGGTAAAGATATCTTTCATGACAGCTCAGTAGCAAAGCCATTCATATCCCAAATCATGTACTCTTTGTACCATTCTGTCAGAAGCAAAGAGCTCCTTAGGGAAATGACTGTGTCCAGGTCTGGAGCAAGAAAAGCCAAAACCAAGCCTGAGCCACTTGTGCCTGAATGGAGACAACGGTCAAAGACCACTGCACTAACAGTAGAAGCACAGAAGACTACCTGCAAGCCCCCTGGCCAAAGCTGAGATCATAAGAACACAAGAAGAAAAATTTTTTAAAAAAAAGTTGAAAAAAATCAACCGTTTCCAAATTGTTCGTGAATTTTAAATGATATGCAAATAAATGTTATGGTCACATTTGGAGGTTGCCAAGGCACCAAATTATTTTGGGGGGAAATTGATGAAGCATTTTTCTTCTCTATCTTATATAAACTCAATTCAAGAATGTAGAAACAATTGACAAGTGAAAGTTTGTCCTCAAAGAACAACTTAAGTAAGTAGGTGCATGAGGAAGATATAAACAAAAAATCTCTCCTCATCATACCTAAAGAAATCCTAGACCTTGCCAATTATCACCACCTGATGCCAAAACTAGTAGTTGATGTCAGCTGCACAGGGTGGCCAAGAAGTCTGGTGTGTAGATTTTATTTTCCTGTTACATATTGCAATGTAATATCACTGAAATATGATGACAGTAGCACATACTCTAACAAGTTGTGACAATTCGAACCATCTCTCACACAGCCGAATGTCCTATGGAGGTCAACAACACCCCAGTTTGCAATCACTATTTAAGACTTCACTGCTGTATTGGAGCAAATGCAGGTTACATAAGGGCAATGACATGGAACATGAAAAATCAGTTAGGTAAATCCAGAATTGGTTATCAACACACCACCTCTCATTGGCAACAGAGCCCTTTTGGTGTCTGACTGGTTTGTCCAGAATCTCCCTCTTGATCGGCTTCCCAGGGCCCTTTCCTGTTCCATATGCTAAGTTCGTGTTTTCCCAGCATCAGTAAATGAGATCAAGTATACATGCACACTTGGGTTCATTTGAGAGGCGCAGATAACATTGGTCAGAAAGGAGGAAGGGGGTGTGGGGAAGGAAAGGAAGCCATCAAGGGAAGCACTATTAGGCCACTGGGAAAGAGCAGAAAGAACTCACCTGAGAATCTGCTCTGGGAGTCGTAATATACCAGCTCCCTGGCATCACTGACTGTGGACTGTGCCCTGACAAGTGAGTGTCCTGGCACTCCACCTGCCCATGGAAGAGTGTCACACTTCTCCACAGGTTCAGGGCAAATGCTCCGGCTCAGAGATTACAGACATCAGCAGTTGGAACTATGCTGGAGTGTGATACAGGGACATCTGAAACATAAGATAGAATATTCTAGATTTGTTTTAAAATACTGAAGAAAAAAGTGAAGAAAAATAGGCAAAATGACATAGGCAAGTATTGATAATTATTGAAGCGGTGATGAGTACAAAATTTTTACAATTGGTTTCTCTTGTTTTCTGTAACTTTGAAATTTCATAATAAAATTTAATAAAAATAATAGCACTGTCTATAATCATATATTTTTATTGCAAGAATCTGACTTAGCATCTGAGAATCCCATCTTTTCTTTTTCATTTGTCCTCAATATTAAGACTGCCTACAGGTTCATTTTTTTTTTTTTTTGGTACCAGGAATTGTACCCAGGAGCACTTAACTGTGAGCCACATCCCCAGCCCTTTCTAATTTTTTATTTTGAGACTAGCTTAGCTTTCTCACATCAATAATAACGAAACTTACATAACTGCACATTTTATGCTGACCATAGAATGTGAATCTTATTGATATAAGTACTTTTATTGTGGCTCAACCTAAATATGTGTATGGAACTACTTAGACGAAGACTAATATAAAGAGTAAATAAAAAACTCAATTGAGAGATGGGCATTTATGTTTATAACTTTGATGACAATGCCAAAAATATGCTAAAGAAAATTTGGGATATCCTGCACCAAAAGGTGAACTTTGGAATCCATTAACAACTTTTAAATGCCCACAACCGCTCTCTGAAAGATCAAGACCCATGGCGCTCCTGGATGCAAGAGAGCAGGTAAGCCACAGCTGCAGAGTGGACAATCACTGTGCCAGTTACCTTGTGCAAGGAGGAGGAATTCAAATCCATCGTTTGCTACTGAGTAGAAGGGAATATCTCCTTAAATGTATTTACTACTAATATCAAATAATGAACCATATAAGAATTATTTTAGAAGTTTACCAAAGGTTATTTTCCAGCAGCTTTATTTCAGAAATATAGCACTAAACAAACATTAATCTAATGATTAGTCCTCCAGGGTTATCAGAACCCCGGTGTTGTGCAAACCTGTCTTTTACGTTTAAGTTTTCGCTAGTTTCAGTGTGAGATTCGACAGGGATTTAGGCAGAAGATCATGACATCATGTGTTGCAACATTTAAAACACAGGAAAGATTTCTCATTTTATTTTCCAATATGCACAGGAAACCTCCTAAATGTTGTCCCATAATAGAAAAATAGACAAAGCAATGGACAAGACATTAGGCTATGCTTTTTATATATTTTACAAGTCCTCTCAACCTCATTTCCTCACTTTCAAAATACTCTTCTAAGAAAGGCCACAAACTTATCCTTTTATTTCCTTTCAAGTAAATATAAAACTTCTAAAACTTCTTTCTAGTTAAATGCTTGAATAAAGGAGATGTTAACAGATGAGCCACCATGTGTGTTTAAACAGGAAGCCAACATTTGTGAGCTCTAACTCTGTAAGACAAGAAATAAAAGCAAATTTTCTTTTTTAATTTTGATGAGGAAATATCAAATACTGAAGTGAAAAATTATTTGAAATTGTATGTGTTTCCTGCAATATGACAATGGCTTCTAATATCTGCTTCCGGTCCCTTTCATTTTTATACCTATTTTGCAGTTTTTGAAACACGGTGTGCTTCTTCAACAGCCTGCACTGGTTTCTCATTAATATTAAAGTTCTAACTTTTCGTTATCTGATACAGCCCTCAACACTCTGTACCCAGCCATATTCTCCAAGCACAGCACCTACTACTTGATTCCTGTCTATGCACCACGGAGCCAGAACCATCATGCTGCCTGGCACATTCACTGCTGTTTCCCACTCTAAAACTATACTTCCTGATGATCTCATCATAACGGGTGGGGGGGGGGGCGTTCTCTAAAATCATGTTTGCCTTTGAGATAGCCCCCCTTAAATCAAGATTCAGTTAAATGCCACCTCTTCTAAGAGAGCAACCTTAAGTAATGAAACCTAGGTGGTTTTACCTACTCCTGATGCTTAATGCTCTTTGGACCACTATTAGAGCCAACATTACCACTGTAAGTTTTTTCTTTTCCCTAATCAGATCATAAACTTATTAAAGCAAACTTGCAGATGTTTTCCTTAGACCTACCTAGCTGTGAGTTTGCCAAGCTCCAAGGAAGGAGTATTACATAACAGGCAGAAAACAGGTCAACTCAGCCTTCCTCAGCCAGATGCCTTGAATGATTGCTGCTTGGTTGAGTTTGGTGAGACAGGTACATGAACTTTGGGAAGCTGAGAGAATTATAAATTAACTTCCCCCCACACAGGTATAACAGGGCATGTCACAGAAGAAAGAGCCTGAAGAGGAGGAGGAAAGCTGGAGCCATCATAGTTAAGGAAGGAAGACAGAGGCAGCAGAGGAGAAGAATTGCAGAGTAGGGGGTGAAGAGGTGAACCACTGGCAATCAGAAGAAACCCAGGGGTGATTCCATGGGGAGCTGCAACTGGGAGTAGGAGAGAGATGAAAAGAAGAATTTCAGAAACACAGTTTGCAAGACAGGTCCTGTGGTCCCCTCCCCTTCTTTCTCTATCCAGTGCATTCGCATTGAAATTTGTGCTGTTTCTCAGACGTGACAAGGTGCAAGATCAGCTCTAAAGTTAGCCCTGGCTAAGAACAGAGTGGACTCAAGGGAGCCAGTGACAAGGTAGCACAGGTAACTCCAGAATCACGTGCTTATATTTATATATCTTTTTTGTTTCTGTTTTTGTTTGTTTTGGGTTTGGGCACCCATGAAGTCCCTGCAAGAGCTATATTTTAGCCAACTATATAAAGTTTTTATTTACTCATTCTATTAATTTCATTATCTTTGTAATATTCCTTTTGAAATAAAACATCATGTATTATTTTAAAAAGTAACTTAGCTGCAGGAATGAATTAACGTTCACTACCACTTTTTATGTAATATTTATGTCTCTGAGCCGCAGAATCGCTTTGCAGAGTTGACCCTGGACATGGTCTGTTTATCTTTGGCACTTAGCACCAGAAAACAGCATTACTTTTGCCTGGGGAATAAAAAATAAATAAATTCTCTGTCTTTTGTCAGAATCATAATTGAATTAATCGAAATTTAGGTCAATGAGTTATTACCATTACTATATTTATTTATACTTTGTGTGCCAAGCATGCTTCAAGACACTGAGTCCCCCACAGAAAACTCATTTTCATTTACTAAACATTCAACTCCCAGATTTCTCTTCTCTTTTCCCATGAAATTTGCATCCTCTCAGAGCCAAGGTAGCCCCATTTAGGTTTGGACTATAGGATATGGCAGTTGGAGATAATCTGATGAATATGTCAGTTATATGAAATTAATTTATGTGGCAGTCAAATTTTAAGTGGTAATAGTTCAGTCACAGAGAAAGAATTTGAGTTAAAAAAAAAAAACTTAAAGGACTTTAAATGACCCTGATCACAATCAAGTTACTATCCCACGTACAGTAAAGTCAATTCTGACCATGAACTTTGGGGAGAGAAATCTGCATACTCCATCATCTCCCCCATGCTTTGCTTTCAGCAGCAATGGAATTATCCTGATCAGAATTTTGGCTAATGAAGAACTCTGTCATTTAAAATAGCATCTCTGCTTCTGCACTGTGAAGATTCAAAATCTTGCAACTGAAACTTAGTGAGACAATAAATTCAAGATCTTACCAAATGCAGTTGAGAATCAATACACACCATCACATATTAGCAAAGCCTTGATCATCTATGTAAAGTACATGCTTTGGACACACTACTCACTATTGTCACCTGTGAGAAAATGTTTTGAAGAAAATAGTTATGAAAGTAATTCCTTGAGTTGCCTGTAATTGGTACTAGAAACAGGTACTAGAAACAATTTAAGTGAAATGATGGGGAGCTACAGTTGCTTTACCAGCTGTGACTGTTTATTAGAAACAAACACAGAAAGTCTACCAGAAAAGAGATAAACAGGCACCTCTAAAAATGAAAAAAGTGTGTCCTTGGTCACTCAATATCAAAGAAGATAATTTCTGGATAAAGACAAGCTGGATTCTTAAGAACTATGCATGATGCTAATGTTCTGACAGCAACTATTAACTAAAAATTGATCTTTGAGACTTAGCCAGCTTGGAAAGTCAGTTACAGGGAACATACAGCTAAAACACATTCGTCTGAGAAGCACCTTCTCCCTGACCTGTGACCCAAGGTCATCAGCACCTATATAGCCCACCAAGGATAAGGGTTCCCTGAGCAGCAAATGGGAACATGGACATCCCATTGAGGACATTACTGACTGATGAGTTCAAGTCCACCATCCAAAGAGATTGCAACAATAGAAGGAAAAGTACATGATCTGATTCAGATGACCAAGGTTCAAAGTCTTCCTAACTTACTGTCCACTGTCTGCATATCCCTAATTGAAAATAATTATTATTATTAAAAGGACTATTTGAAGGTTAAATGAGATGACAGGGATAAAATAGGCCTTGTATATCATAAGGCACATGGCACAATTTGTTATAATCAACTACTCCTAATTAATGCGAATATTTGTACAAATATGAATGAGTTCTATAATCTGGTGAGTCAAATTCCAAATATTTTATGTATTTCAATCCAAGGACAAAACAATAAATTTTTAAATCTCATGCCAGGGTTTTAAATAATGAGATACAGCATAACATAAAGAGTCACTTTCTGACAAATTTTCACCGCATTAAATTAAATGTGAATTATCCAAAGTTAAGAATTTTAAACACCTAAGATCATAAAAATATAGCTTAAAATGAAAGTTGAATTTGTGCTTAAATTTTTAATAGTCATATTGATAATGCAAATGACATAACCAAATTAAATGAAATTTTTATTATTGAGTTAGCTAAGCTTTAATAATAGTTTTCATAATATGAAGAGAGTAAGAATAGAAATGGTGTGTGGGGGATTTGTTACATCTTTGTTTTAGGTTGCAGTAATAGAATCAAAATGAACAAAATGATACTATGATCTTGCCAGACAATAGCTATAACGTTGTGGTAAGATCTTAGAATTATGCTTTATGAGGAAAATTAATGAACATTAATGGAGACACTTGAAAGCACTTTTAAGTGCAGAAAGGTTAAAGGAATTTGGGCTATTGAGCTTAGCTGTTAAAAATAAGAAGGAAATAACAGTTACCTCCAGATATTGAATAGCCATAATAACTACTCCAAGACAATAGCATTAGATGTAATTGCAAGCAGCTACAGGCAAATAGATCTCATTTGTTTTCTGAACAATGATGAAATTGAAGAAGAAAATGGGTGACTACTTGAATATTGTTGAAAGAATTTTAATATTAAATGGAGTCAGAATCAAAGGGTATATTATATCACAAATAAAGCTCCTTACAACTCAGATTTTATGATTCTATAACTTTTCTTTCTTTAATGCTCAATGTGAAACAAAGGTAATGTGTACAGCTAAAAGATGATAACATTTACATGGTTCTAGTTTGCCTTTCTTAACTAGTATAGTTAGTTGTACAGCTTACAAATGAAATTAGGCTTTAGAGTTAGAAAAACAAGGAGAGACGATCCTCAGCACCACATAAAATAAAAATAAAGGTACTGTGTTCATCTACAACTAAAAACATATTTAAAAAAAAGAAAAAAAAGGAGAGAGAAAAGTCCTCTTACCAACTTAAAATATGAAAAAATACGATTTTCACACACAAGCACACGCAAAATGAAAACACATCAAATGCATGCAGAGAACTCTTGCAGACTTTCAGTGCTGACAGGTGTCAGGCAGCATCCTCATTATTGTTAAAAATGAATGATCTGCTGTGCTTAAGAGAAACCAGTCAGTCCTTCATCTTCCTGTTTCTTTAAAAACAATCAAACAAGAACTTCTTGGGAGAGTTAAGTATAGGAATAACACTTCCTCACTGACTCTCTTTAATTATCTGATTGATGAGACAGAGAAAAATTATGCAGATTAGCCTCAATTTCTTCTGGCTTCTTTGTTAGAATACACTTAGAATATATATGCATATATATGTGTGTATATGTATATGCATATATATATAAAGAGTGAGATAGATATATACTTAGATATAATATACTTAGATGTGTGTGTGTGTGTGTGTGTGTGTGTGTGTATCCTGTGTCAGGTGGTCCTCTGCCTGCCCCTGATACACTGAAAACAGTTTTCTGGTGCTTCTCTGGGTATTGTAGAAAGAAACATTAGAATCCAGTTGTGGGTAGGCTGCATTTTTAGGTTAGATTTATAGGTAACACAAATGATATTTTTGTTTTAATCACCATCTGTTGGAAATATGTTTATTTTTGAAATTAGCTCCAAAGTATGTGGTGAGATAAGGAGATATGATTATTTGTTCCCAAAATCTTGTCTAAAGTAGTAGTGGAAAACTCAAATGCCTATAAGAGGTATGCAAGAATGTAAATATATGAATCATGGTAGATGGAAGGCAATCAAGATTTTCGGGATGGTGAATACATACTTTACCTAATCCCTCCAAAAATCAAAATGTAAAACAAACTTGCAAGCCAAAATGCATGCATACTAGCTACAATGGGCTTATTGTCTTCCAGGTGTAAGCCCTGGCCCAAGCTACTCTTACGTTAAGTCCCTTATCTTTATTTCTTTCTCAAACACATCACACACACACACACAAATAAAATTAAAAATAAATATGAAAAACTATATGACCATGCTTCTTTCTAAAATAACAAGTCAATCAATGAATTTCAAATAATGTGTACATGTGTTATAAGGCTTCTAAAATATCCATTTGAAAATGCAACACATATGATGAAACAGATGAGAGCATCTTCTTGAAACCAAATGCACAGTTAACACTGAAACTCAGAATCTAACTTCCTGGCAGGCTCTGTTAGCTGGACTTTAGTTTTGGAATCATAAAGGCAAAATCTGAAAAGATGTGTGGAATAAAATTCTGCTAGCCCTGTAGGATTTGTCATTTGTAATTTGATCAAAAATGAATATGAAAAGAATTCAGAAAGTGTTTGACTCAAAACTGATCAGCTGTATCCAATCAAAACAAAAAGGAAGGAACTGCAAACCCAACCAAAAGTGAAAAAAAAAATGTAATAGTGATAAACACTGAACATAATGTTGGTTCCAAAACCATCTCCGTTTGAAGTGAGTGTACAAGACCCCAGTGTTACACAGACCCTTGAAAAGGCTCAGTTATCCAGACTTAAAGGAATCCAGAGTGACCTCTTATGCTCTAACCCATTGACCTTGAAATATGTAGGTAAGATTTTTACAGGAACAGAAAAGGAACTTTCTACATCGAAATCTTCAGTGGCCGTTGAAGTGTAAACCAACTACACTGTTGATTCAAGAAAAAAACATTGATTTAAGTTCCTATTTTTACAGCATCAACCTGAGCATTCTGCAAGGAAAGGTAAGTCTGATATTCTGACCCCCATGGAAAGACAACAGTAGTTCATTTTTGGTTTTGTTGAGCCCCTAGCAGAAATCATGGTTATTTCTGTTGTTTATAGGACATTTTGGGACAGAATTGGATACTGTACACTCTCACTCTTGTCTTATTAGGTAATGGCAAGAGCTTGGAATGTATACACACACTGAAATTTTTTCAAATGCCACAGAGCCTGAGCCAATGATCACTGTCACACATAGAAAGGACTCCTCCAAAATTCTAGTTAGTAACTCTTTATCACATATTTAATCTCTGTTAATCAAAATGACCCTATATGAAAACACAAAATCTGTTAAATAAAACTAGCAGAAATAAAGAGAACATATTCAGAATTTCCTTCTAGAAAAAATGAACTCATTAACAGAGCTCAGTCTCAAGTACTAAAATTTGGAACATTAACTGCTACAAATGGTGACTCTTATATTGGAAAGAATAAGGAAACAATTTGTCATTAGCTAAGATATGACTACAGAATCCTAGGAAAACATAAAATAACAGGATATATCTCTGTACATCTGTCATCCATGGACTCCAAAGTGTGGGGCTTTGTTATGGTTTAGATGTGGTGCCCTCCCCCCGCCCCGAAAGCTCATGAGTGAGACAATGCAAGAAAGTTTGGAGGAGAAATGATTAGGTTATGATCTTAGCCTAATCAGTAAATTAATCCCCAATGGGATTAACTAAAGTGGTATGAAAGGGTATGAGAGTTAGGGCGTGGCTTTGGTGTATATATTTGTGTCTGCAGAATAGAGTCTCTCTCTCTCTGCTTCCTGGTCACCATGATGTGAGCTGCTTCCCCCTGCCCATCTCTCCCACCATGATATTCAGCCTCACCTTGAGCCCTGAGAAATATAGCTGGCCTTCTATGGACTAAACTATTATGAGCCCCTAAATAAAATTTTCCTCCTTTATAGTTGTTCTGGTCAGACTCTTTAGTCACAGCAGCAAAAAAGCTGACTAAAACAGGCTTGGTAGAAGCCATGGGCTCAGATTCAGCTGAATCTTAAATTTTCAATAACTGATACACCAGAGTCAAAGTCTCCTTCCCTAGCATTGACTCTCTTCTATTTTTTTTTTTTTTTTTTGGTCTGGAGTTATAATTACTGAGCCAAGGTCATATCCCTTGGAGCTCAAACTACAAAATTCAAAATTACAGCCCATGGAAGAACAGTCAAAATCATGTAGAACTGAAATTGCCATGTCTAAAAAATCCTCATAGAGGGCTGAGGTTGTGGCTCAGTGGTAGAGCACTTACCTTGCATGTGTGTGGGGCACTGGGTTCGATCCTCAGCACCACATAAAAATAAATAAATAAATAAAATAAAAACATTGTGTCCATCTACAACTAAAAAATATTTTTTAAATTCCTATTTAGAAAACCCAAGATACAAAAGACAAAAGGAGAACATTACCAGAAAATCTAGAATACAAATTTCCAGAGAATAAGGGTTAGCTCACCATGTCAGGGGGTACGGACTAGGTTTTTTGAGTAAGAATGTTAGCAAAACCTGATGCCTCTTCTCTCAAGTACTAGAGGATCACTTTTCCTCAACATTTCCATGTGTTTATTTGGAAGATTAAGATTCTTCTATTTAGATATAGGCAAACATACACATACACAAAGGAAGGGCTTATATGAATACATAGAATAATAAAATTCCACTTGCTGATGATCAACCCTCTTCAAAGAGCCACATGTAGAGACTGAAAGAGACAAAGAAAGCCCCTTGGGGCTGGCTGATCATGTACTGGGTTCTTGACTGGAGTACTGGTTATGCAGGTACATTCACTTTGTGAAAGTGATTATGTTGACATACTTAACACAGACTTTTTTTGCTTTCATGTTCTATTTCAATGAAATTTGCACTTTAAAAGTCAATGGGCAGGTACAAACCTGCAATTCATTTCTCACTGGAGTCATTTTGGTAGATCAAATTCATTCTTATTCATTAACTTCTATTAGCATTTATTGAATGTGTTTGGCATACATCTCCCTCTACTTAAGTCTTCCCTTATCACTAATAGTTTGAAATTAACATCTGACTGGAACATATAGTCCTGATTTCATATTTTTTAACCTTTAAAGTCCAGATAGCACAAAACATTGCTCAAAGAATAATCAAAATATTGAGGAAATTGAGAGTTCAGGCTTTGGAGTTACACAGCCTGGGATAAACTAAGCTCTTTCACTTGTTATGCCTTATGAATCTGAGCAAGATTTTTATCCTTTTTGTAATTTTTTATCTGCATAGTAACAAAAATAAAAGTGTTAATACCTAGGATGGAGTTGTTGCGAAGATGAGTTAATCCATCACAGCTCTTAGAACAGTGTCAGTTCATGGCAAATCCTTTCTCACACCAGCTATTCTCACTACTATCAATATTATTATATTTTTTAGCCTAAACATTGTGTAAATGAATTTCATACCTATATGAAGTAAGTTATACTGTTTTCAATTGTTATAACAGAGGTCAAATAATGGGGACTTCAAAAGCAGTTTATTTTTCTCTCAAATAGCAGTAAGTTGATAGAAAGTTCTATTATCCTCAAAATATATTCTACACTGTGGTCTGAGAAGTTGCTCTTAACTTTTGCCAAATCTCATCAAACAAAAAAGCTGCCAAGAAAAAAAAACACACCTAACTATTTTGAGAATTAAAGCCCAAGTACATATCACTTCTGCTGATGTTCTATTGGTCAGTGTTTAGTCACGTGGCCAAATCTAACTGCAAGGAATGTTGAAAAATATAGTCTTTGGCTGAGCAGCCATGTACCAGCTGAAATGCTATTGTTATGAAAAATATAGAGAATGTACATTGTGAACAACTAGAAGTCTGCCATAAGAATACTGGATGTACCATGTTAATGAACATCCTCTTCTGAAAGCCCATTAAAATAGCAGTAAAGAAAATTGGTCCACAATAATAGATTGCAGTTATAGATACACAATAATGAAGAACAAGTGCTTAGGTGCCATCAGAGGACAAAATGCACCAACAAATTACTGGAAGATAGTCTAGCTGATGGAAAAGAGCAGAAGAATTTTAAAGTACATAAGAAAGACATCATCAAGGAAGATTTTAATATGCCCTGTTGAAACTTTAGGAGAATGCATATATTTTTAGAAACAGTCCATATAATAGAAGGAGCGATCATAAGATGCATGGCTAAAAACAGAAAATAGTTTAAAAACTTAATATGTAAAAATTGAACCCACTTCAAGCTTTATGGAAAAAAAAAAATTCTGTTCCCAAGTATCTGACCACAGCACAGAATTTGAGAGATCTTGCCATAGAAATAGATTGATCTCAGAAAAGATATCTCTGTATTCTAACAGTTAGGAATACTATTTCACATATTCCAAAATAAAGCTAGTAAGAAAATAAGTCTTGCCCCTCATTCATGGAGTTTCCAGTCAGTATACTACTGGATGAAATAGTCTCTTAAGAAGAGCTGCAACATGAAAATAAGAGAGCTAAATTAAATAAATAAATGACTCCAGGCAGGGAAAAGCAAAATAATTCGAAGAGCAAATCAGAACTTTTAAAAGAATAATGATATGAAAAAATAATAATAATAATGATATGTGTGATGGTTAATTTTATGTGTCAGTGTGACTGGGCTGTTATGCTTGGACAGATGATAAAACATTATTTCTGGGTGTGTCAGAGTGTTTCCGAAAGAGCTTAGCATTTGAGTGTGTAGGCTGAGTAGAGATGGTCATTCTCACCAATGCAAGTAGATATTACTCAATCTATTCTGAGTAGTACAGAAAGGTGAAGGTGAAGGTTGTTAAAACTTTCTCTCTATTTGATCTGGGAGGTCTATCATTTCTTGTCCTCAGATACTGGCGTGCAGATATTGGTTCTCAGACCTTTGAGTTCAGACCACATCTTACACCATTAAAACTTCCAGTTCTTGGACCTTCAGATGTAGACTAAAACTTACACCTATTTGTTCCCCTGATTCTCAGATCATCAGGTTTAAACTAGAACTACATCACCTGCCTTTCTGGACCTCCAGTCTGTTGACAGAAGATTATAGGACTTCTCAATGTCCATATAATTTTTTTTAAATTCTTGAAAAATAAATGAGTACTGATAATGAGATATCAGATGGAAAGATAAAGTTAAATGATTTTATCATATATTAAAACAAAAATACAAAAGAATTGGAAATGTAAAAGAAATGGTGAACAGAAATAAGGATCATTCAGAGAGATCCAAAATGGGACTAATTAAAATTTGAAAATGGCTAGGTGTGGTGACTGCCTGTATTCCCAGTAGCTTCAGAGGCTGAGGCAGGAGGATCTCAAGTTCAAAGCCAGCCTCAAAAACTCAGCAAGACTGTCTCCAAATAAAATATTAAAAAGGGTTGGGGATTGGCTTAGTGGTTAAGCACTCCTAGGTTAAATCCCCAGTACAAAAAAAAAAATTGAAAGCAGATAATGATAGAATAAAACTTATCAAGAAAATAAAATAATTTTTCCAAAAATAGAGGAGATAAAGTGATAAAAAGGACACAAAGGACTCTTCCAGAATGTTCTGATTAAAATGACCCATTGAGTGTTGAGAATGGTGAATAATGAAAGACCAATATCTACTGTTTTGGTTTTTTGCTGCTACATCTCAAATCATCCAAAAGTCAATAGCATAAAACTACACCAATTTTATTATGCCCATAGATTTTGTAAGTAAGGAATTCAAACAGAGAATATCTTTATTTTGTTTCAACAATGTTTGGATTCTAAGCTTGGGAGACACAAATGTCTAGGAATGACCCAAACAGATGGAGGTAGAAATCATCTGGAGTATTCCGCATTGATAATTCTGGCACTAGATTAGGATGACCTTAAAGACCAGACTCAGCTTCAGGTTGTCAATCTGAGCACCTGCACATGGCTTCTACAGATGGCCTGAGCTTTTTAAAGCAGCCAATGAGTAAGTTGGAGGTGCCAGAGAAAGAGAATGGTGGGGGAGCAAGGTGGGAGAGACAAGGTCTGTATGACCCCAACTCCAAAGTCACCTAGTATCACTTCTCACAGATTTTTTTTTTTTGTCCAAGTTGTCTTCAACTTTATTTGTATCTAGTAGTCACAAATCCAGAGTCAACAGGAGGGGACACAGACTCCACCTCTCAATAAGAGAAGTGTCCAAGGACTTGGGAGCCATGCTCTAAAATTGCAACTCCTGCATACATCACTGTAAAAATTCACAGTACCAAGGGTAAAATAAAGATCTGAATGGAAAGAAAAAGAAAGAAATGGTCAAAAATCAAAGAATCAGTTTGATATTGCCATTAACTAATATTGCATTCAAATATATTGGGAACTAAAGTCAGAGATGCAAAATTGTCTTATGTCGTGATAGAAACTTATTTCCAACCTTGTATTCTGTACCTAGACTATCATCTAAGCAGAACATATATAAGATGCTTTTGGCTACAGTTATTCAAAAGTTTATAAAATTTATACTCTAAACATCCTTAGGGATTACCCTGAGAATTGTTCCAACAAAAGGAAAGAGAAGACTCATGGGATAGATCAAATTGTAGATCCAATACAGAATATTCATGAAATGGAATTCTAGGGTGACAGCTAAAAAGAGAAATAAAGGAAATAAAGCCAGGTTAGTTTGCACAGAAAGGTAGAAGACAGAAAAGGGGATGGCCACTGGAACTGAATGACATTTCTTGTAAAAAAAAAAAAAAAAAAAAGGAATTAAAAATATAAGATAGTAAAATGTAAAGAGTACATGAAAAAATAAAGTTTAGAAAATATGAGCAAATAGAAAAACATTTCAGAAAATCCATATAATCCTAGTTTACCACTTGGCTCTTCAAAATATCTGTATCATTTATATAAAGAGTTGATTTCTACATCTGCATAATTGAATATTAATTATTCAAATAATAGTTAAATATTAAAATAGAAAGAAAGTTTGATGCAGCAAACAGAAAAAGTCTTTAAAATCATAGTAGGGAGTCAACAGGTAATATTAGATTTGAAAACACTTAAAAATAACAGCATATTTTATCAACTAAGGATATTAAAGTAACTGCTAAATAAATAATCTAAAATAATTTTATGTGGTTTCTTCCTGAGGAATAAGACTGATATGAGAGAAGAATAAGATATTTGCTTTATATTCACAGTCGTTCTGTATTATTTAATTTTTTAACTTGCCTGGTTTAACTAGATTTTAAAAATTAATTATTTTTAAAATGCAGATTATCATATCTAATGTTAGTCTAAGATTAAGAGAAGGCATTGAGGGCTAGGATTATGGCGCAGTGGTAGCGTGCTCGCCTAGCACGCATAAGGCACTGGGTTCGATCCTCAGCACCACATAAAAATAGAATAAAGATATTCTGTCACCTACAACTAAAAAAAATAAATATTTAAAAAAAAAAAAAAGAGAAGGCATTGAAAAGATTGTTATATTATTGAACTTTGCAACCTTAAAACACAAATATACTATTATGTGTTAATGAATTTAACATATGACAGATCTGGAATCATTAATTGGCAAGAAAAAGAGAGTATTATTACTGAATACATGGTGCTAAGATAACTTGCTCACATTTTAGTTAGCAAAAAAGGCATCTCTTTATGCCACTTACCATATTAAATCATGAATGGATTTGAAGAGAAATTTTAAAAAATCAAAACTTAAAAAGCTTAGAATAAGGGAGAATAACTTTAAAAGGTTTTTAATACGGCAAAATTAAAAGTCATAAAATTAAAATTGGACTGAGCAGGGGTTGGTGGAATTAAACATCTGCTTCTTAGGGCCTTGGCCAATATTCTAAGAACAGACTGCTCAGCTGCTCCTTGGGGTCACAGGAGTGTTGAGGGCCATCCAGCTGCTCCTGAAAGACTCTGGCATGCTGAGCTACTTAGGAAAGGCTGCTCAGCTGCTGCAGGCATTGGTAGATAGAGACTGCTTCCCAGGGCAGTAGGAGGGTGGACAGGGCTGGCTGACTATTTTCTGTGTTTGCCTGCCAGCCAAGGCACAAGCCACTCAGATGCCTCCTGGGGCTATGGGCGGGTGGGCTGGACCTCTTGTGGGATCACAGAGCTGGGTAGGTAGAGCTGCGGAGCTCAGCTTCCTGGTTGCTTAATAGAATCCCAGATGCATGGGAAGTCTGGAGGGAATAGGGTGGTCTGGACTCTTCTCCCGGACAACGTAGCAGTATGATAACCTTGAAGCTGCCCAAATCAGGCTTAGGTCCTATGAAAGACAGCAGTGTTCTCCAGCTGTAAATGCCTTAGATGTCTGCAGCATCAGTGGAAACTCCCAAGGGCCCCCTGCTCACTCATCCCCTGCCAAGCAATATTTGTTTGTTTGTTTGTTTGTTTTCATTACTAGGTATTAAACCTCTACCACTGAGCTATCTCACCATCCACAGTTTTGTTTTTGATTGAACCCAGAGTTGTTTTACCACTGTGCCACATCCCCATTCCTTTTTAATTTTTATTTTGAGACAAGGTCTCACTAAATTGCTTGGGGCCTCGCTAAATGGCTGAGGCTGGCCTTGAAATTGTGATCCTCCCACCTCAGCCTCCCAAATTGCTGGGATGACAGGCATGTGCCACAGCACCCAGCCCAGTCATAATGATTTTTAAAGAATTTATATTTTACAATTAAATATAGCTTTATTTTACCAATGACTTGTTAAAAACAGGAGAAATTTATCCCCAGTTTTTGCAGTTGTAAAAAGTAGTAAATATCCCAAAGGCCAGGGGGAAAAGTTAAGTAACTCAAGTAAGTTTTTTGGCAGAAAGTTAATCAACCCTGCTTCTTTGTATGGAATATATCTCTGGATGCAAAGAATTAAAAGAACAAAGGCTAAAGGCTTTTGTTCTTAGCATAGATGGCCCTTGCATTTTCCATTGTAATTGGAAAATTTTAATTTCATTGTGAATGCTGTCCTCAGCTATTTCAAGGTTGCACAGATTTAACCTTGAATGTAATGCCAGCCAAACAAATCAGAATGGAATGACCAAGTCCCAAAACTATATGTCTAAGTCCTAACCCCAAATATTCGTGAATGTGGCTTTATTTGGAAATTGAGTGGTTAAGGATGTGATTTAGGATCTCCAGATGAGATCATCCTGGATTTAGAAGCCCCTAAATCCAATGACAAATATCCTTATAAGAGACAGAAAAAGACAAAAAGATATAAGATGAAATAATGTGAAGACAGAAGCCGAGGCTGCGGCCATTCTGCCATACTCTAAAGACTACCTAGAGCCTCCAGAAGCTGGAGGAGGTAAGGATTCCCCCTAGAGCCTTCTGAAGGAAAGTGGCCCTATCTACACTTTAATTTCAGACTTCTGGCCCCTACAACTGTGAGAGCATAAATTTCTGTTTCTTAAGCCGTTTGATGTTTAGTAAGTTGTTATGGCAGCCTTAGGAAATTAATACAGAAGGTATGATGGACATATAGCACCTCGGTGCTGCTTTGAAAGATGGGAGGAAATTCAGCAGGAAAAGGAACTAGAAAAGGCTGTTTAAGTATTGCTATGGTTTGAGTATGGAATGCCCCTCCTAAAAAAACTTACATGTTGAAGATCCTCCCATCCCACCCTGTGTGGCTGTGTTCAGAGGTGGGGCTTTGGGAAGCGATTGGATCATGAGGACTCCGACTGTATCTGCAGATTAATCCATTGGTAACTGAATGGACTACTAGGAGTTGGGATCTAGTGGGAGGAAGGAAGTCACTGGATGTGTGCTCTGATTCTACAACCATCTTCTCCCTGGCCCCTTCGCCACTTGTTCTCTGTCATTCCTGGCTGCTCTCTAGAGCTGAGCAACTTTCCTCCCTGACCCTTACCACCATAATGTTCTTCCCTGCCTTGGACCCAAAGCAATGGAGCCAGGGGAACTTGGATTGAAACCTCTGGAACCAAGAGCCAAAGTAAATCTTTCTTCCTACATATTGTTCATGATAGGAATTACAGTCACAATGAGAAACAGGAGACTTAACTTAGGTGTGAAAGCCCAAGTCATTCATACCCAACTTTCTCAATAAATTAGCCTATTCATACAAACAAAGTAGATTGGAAAAAAAAGTAGACTGGTCCAAAGTAGACTGGAAAAGTATTTGCAATCCTACAGGGTATTGATCTCAGCCTAAGAAAACAAAAAGAAAAACAGACTTTGGCAACCAATAACTGTACTCTCTGTGTATGTTTTGCTTCAAAATTTACAAAGTCTCTACACATCCATTTAAATTCCACAGAACATTTATAAATTAGGCAGCATGTATATTATCATATAAATGTTATAGGTGGAAAAAGATCCACCTCTAGTTGTTTTGTTGCCTATAGAGTTAATGAATAACTCTCCAAAACATGAATATTTTACTTCAAATACAAAATCCTATCCTTTACACCTTTTTGAAAACAGTAAACCACAAGAACCTAAAAAGTCTAATTGTGAGATCATCATAATGCAGTAAGAATATTAATTTGGATAAGAGTTTATAATTAGGCAACTTTACCAGCCAACTATTATAATAGTCAGGTATGAGACAAGAGCCTAGGTCAAGGTCATATCTTCTTAAATGCTTACCTATTTTGAATTTATAAAAAACATTAACTGCAATCCTGTATACTGAAATACATTATGCTTCTTCCTGCTAATCCATTTAACATTATTTTCTAGGTAGCTTGGCATGTCTGTGCTTTCTACAAAAGAAGTAGAAACAACTGCTAACTTCATCTTTGCATCAGGTAGGATTTAGCCTATATGTAACCTACAAAAGGATTCTAGAATTAAACTTAGTTTGATACGTGCGTGTGTGCATGCACACATACACACACTGAGATTATCTAAATATTTGGTACTTATATGAGCTCAAATATGACAACTTTAGGGCCCATATCATATACATTGAAAGATACTATAAGAAACTGTTGTCCTAACAGAGTGAGGTAATGGGAAGGCCAAGACCGAACCCTGAAATTTGAAAAATATTGAGATTGGATTCACCTTGAAAACTTTTTAAAGATTTTAGACAGCCAACATAGCCACATTTTAACAAAAACATTAATGTCCAATTGGGTAAATAGATTATCATAGCTTTAAAGAGTGTAATTCACAGGATTCTGGTCTTTCAACAAATTCCATGGAAATAAGAAAAGTTTAGAATGCATTCCATTTTGTAAACCATACTTAAGAGATGCATATTAACATATTAAGGCTAAGATAATTTACAGGAAAGAAAGCAATTTAACTTTCATGCATATAGTATTTTTCAAATTTATTTCACCTAGAATTATTTTAAGAACAGAGAAAAGATGAGTTATTTCTTCCTAAAAGTCCACAGAACTAGAGTTCAATGTAATACTGTTCTAATTTGTTTTGTCAACCTGCTGTCTGTGGAATAACTCCTGAGAACTTGAAAACAATGCTTTTCTTTGAACAAATGCCATTCATTAGGTACATTATATAAAACAAGCCACACAAATGACAATAAGGGCCAACTCTAGCAACTGAACTAGAGTCAGTACTGTTATCAAGAAATATAACAGTAAATATAAAAACTGAGAAAGTAAAAAGATGAAAAGATAAGAGGAAAAATGCTGTTATTAAAAAAATATTTAGGAAAATACTTTTACCTGTGAATATTATGTAAACTTTGTGAGAGTAATATCTGGATTCTTAGCATTGATGCACAAAAGTACACGAAATACTGCAGGAATCTAGATTTCAAGTACAGGTGAAGACAATTGTTAAGATTCAGGATCAGTTTGCAAGCTCTTCAGTAGCTGCTGCTTTCAGAACAAAGTGGCATAGCCAGTAGACACAGCCATAGCTGTGCTCTCTGATTCATAACATCCAGAGCTGAAACTGTAGACCTCAGAAGTTAATTTAAGGGAAAAGGATTCCAGTGATGAATTAGAATGTGCCCATTTATTCTCATATGTGCCAATTTATTCTGACCATGCTCATTTATTCTTCTGTTGCAAACAGAATTCCGAGGCTTCATGCAAGTTATAGGTCCCTTAAGGGTCTAAGAGCAAGTTCCCAGAGAAAGAGTTGCGACTTTCTATCAGGAGAGAAAGATAAGATGCAAAAGGAAGAACAAATTCCTGGAGTTTGATGTCCCTTCTTGCCCAGGGACACATGTATTATTTTCTTTATTTAAAAGTTTGACCCATGGTTAGAAGAGAGGATTTTAAATGTTCTTACCACAAAGAAACAATGTTTAATATAATGGAAGTGCAATAATTGCCCTGATTTGATCATTAACAATATATACATTTATCAAAACATTACATTGCACCTACAAATGTGTAAAATTATTATGTAACAATCACACATAAAATAAAGAAAAAATGAAGTGTTTTTCCACCAAAGGAACTTACTTTTCAACATGCATACAAATTGATTAGAAAATCTCTTTCTCTAATTTTCAGTAATGATATTTTCTAGCTCATTAAGAAATTCACTTAGTTATGCACAGGAATTAAAGCATACCCAACAAATTATAAGAAATTTATACCATATTATCAAGGAGTGAGCAATGCTGAGCTATGAAACTCATACACTTGTGATGTTTTTCAAGCGACCATTTTTTATGCAATAGCTTTATTAGCTTGTTACCTTTGTGTGTTACTGGGAAGACATTGTCAACCTGATACTTTGTGTCATCCACAGCATCCAAAACATGCCAATGGTTTGTGAGAGAAAGAATGTGATTTGTTTCTAAATACAATAAATGATCAATAGAAATAAATAGAAATATAATATTCCCTCTTTATCCATTGGTTCCTCATCAGTGAATTCAAAGAGACTCCAATCAAATACTAAAAAAGAAAAAAAAAATTCCATCTGTGTTGAACATGTACAGATGTTGTGAACATGTACAGATGTTTTGCTTGTCATTGTTACATAAGCAATACCATGTACCAATTATGTACACAGGATTTACATTGTATTAAGTATTATGAGTAACCTAATGATGACTTAGAGTATATGGGAGACGTGTATAGATTTTATGCAAATACTACAACATTTTACATAAGGGGATTGAGTATCCACAGATTTTGGAATCCATTGGAGAGTGGATCCTAAAACCAATCCCTCATGGATACTGAAGGACACCTGCATATAGAAATTGGTCATGAGACAGTCTCCACATAAACCTCAATGAGCTTTATCAGACTTATCCCTTCACCCACAGAAAAATCCAGCCAACACACCTGAAGATCTGATTGCTACCAGATCATACCCACCTGCATGTTCTGCAGATGCCTCAAACGCGGTGAGCTTTAAACAAAAGTCATTACCTGTAACTCACTCCATTGTCCTTGCAAAAGGCGCCCTTTCCTGATAAAAGACATCAGTATTCAGTCTGGCAGGATAAGAGTGTCAGAGCCAACATTCAGCTCCAATTCTTTCTGTCTGGTTATTTGGTAAAGAGAATTCTTAAAACCCTCTATGACTGTGACTTAATTGAAAGCATAAACTCTTTACGTGGCATTTGAGATCCCCAGCATAGATATTCTGGATGAATATTTCATATCTTTCTTCCATAATACTCACTCAAAACAATGTTTTTGGAGCCACACTTTAACTCAATTTTCTGAACACATCATAAGCTTTGGGGACTCACTGTTTAACCCATGGGAAGCGACTCTCTTTTCTCTTGGCTCACATACCCTACTCCCCAAAACACGACCTTTTCCTTCACCTATGTGGACTTATTGACCCCATGTGTCTTTAAGAACCAATTCAAATATTTTCCTTGGAAAACCCTCCCATGTCTCCACCCAGAGTAAAACTGGCCCCATTAACTCTCTAGGTCCCCAGCGCTTTCCATATGGCTCTGACTTAGTGTTAGCTGTTTTTTTTTAACTAATATATTTTTAACTGGTTATTTATACATCTGCTTCCCCTCCATTGTATTAGAATCTTCATGAGAGAGAAACTTTCCCCAATTCCTATAAGATGTTCTATAAATATTCTCTGGATGACTAAATCATTAATTGAACAATTGAGTTAAAGTATAAAGTCATTCCAGCGCCCCCTAATTTTCAAAGTGTCAATGACTTGTAGGAGTTACTGGAAACTCCCTTTCAATGTGTCCCCTGAGGTCATCTTACGCATTTTTTCTCAGGGGGATGTGAAAAGTTAAGGGAGAGAATGAGAAAATAAAGCTATCAAATAAGAAATAAAAGCAGGAAAGAAGGAGGAGGAGAATCTAATCATAATTCTAAACCATCAATTTTCCCCATGACCCTGAAAAGACTAGACAGCAGCTTTCAAAAATCACTCACTTGACGGAGTCTGCTCAGAAATAATTCTCTGGGGAAAAAAAAGATTGGAAAACTTTTAAAATCCAAAGTGTTTTTTGGTGTTTGCATTTGGTTTATTTGGCATTCAAATGTCACATATCACTTTGAAATCCACGAACTACCCATCAGAACATTACACAGCTCAGTCAGCTGTATTTGTTCATAAATATGGCTTACCTTTTCAATTACCATTGTGCTAGAGGTATAGGCATCCTTGATGAATTTCACTAAGAGCCACCCATATAAAGCATGGCTTAGACATGTTAACTGATCAGCAATACAGGACCCTGGGGCTTGGCAATCTTCATTTTGAATCAGAAAAATTTGATCTGCCACATCTAACCCTTCACATCCCAGAATATGGATGAAAAAATAATTTAATGTTCCATCAAGGTTGCTGCACTGGTTCTTGTACAAGTCATATGGGTATTTCTATTTTCCCTCTTAAGATTCATGAGATTGTCTTGTTCTCCTCATCCATATCTTACATTAAAGAATGAGATCCATCTTCTAGACTGCCTTCTCTGAGGTACTCTTTTCCAGTCTTTTCTAAAATGCTTTTCCCAGAATGATAAATCCACTAGATGTTCCCAGATAAAAGAGTTCCATGTTTTTACACACACACACACAGAATTAAAAGAGTTCCATGTTTTTACACACACACACACACACAGAATTAAAAGAGTTCCATGTTTTTACACACACACACACACACAGAAGAGTGTATTCCTCCAACAGAGATTCCTAGTACATAGCAGCAATATTAAAAATGTAAGAAGGGTAAGTGTAAGGAGCATATGCCATAGACACGTCTGGACATGCCAGGACTCACTAAGTTGCTGGCCATAAGGAACAGCAGCCATTAACTTGCTTATTCATGCCTGCTCTAAGAGGCACTAGCCATAGGCATGCTTAGCAATGACTGGTTGCCATTGATAGGGAGCACAGCCCATGGACACGCTCAAAGAATATGCCCAGTTGCAATTACATTATCTCACTGGACATAACCAATGAACATTGACTTTCATTGGGTGTAACCAATCACCAGCTCACACCACCAACTTTGAACTATATTTAAACTGCTTGTTCCACCTCATTCGGGGGTTTTGCTCCAAGGACATCAGTGAGACTGGCCACCTTGCTGTCCATCCCTGACGTCCAGCTGTCGGCTGAAGAGAACCACCAGACAAAGATAATGTCTACTCTTTGACTAAGAGAAGTCACAGGGCAGTGGAGGTATTTTGGGACTCGTGGTTGCCCTAGGATTGTATGAACTACTTGTAGTGTTTAGATGCCCTAGAATAGTGTGACTAACCTATAGCATTTGATTAGTGTGCATTGAATGCTAGTTGGGGCTCCAGCACACCCAACACTTTTTGCATTAATTGATTATATTTAATGATTGGTGTGATTGAACATACGCTTGCACTTAAAGACAATCCGCCTCTGAGTAATTAATTGTGCCGCTTGCGACAGTAAGAAAACAAATCATGTTAAATTAATGGGATCTGAGTTTCCCAAAAATCATCCCTATAGAATCCTTTCTCTATGCCACTATTAATATCACATCAAAAAACTTTTGCAGAATTTTGCAGATAAAATACAGGATCCCAGTTACATTTGAATTTTAGATAAGCAACAAAATTTTTAGTGAATGTATGTCCCAAATACTTGTCCCAAATGGGATATATCTATACTTAAAACATATATTCTTTAAAAAAACAGACAAAAACCAGCAATTGTGAGAATTAAACACAGCAGAGGAATGGCAATATCTTATGAAGCTGGGAAGCTAGGCACAGTGACCCATGCCCATAATCCCAGCTACTCAAGAGGCTCATGAGTTCAAAGCCAGTCTCAAAAAAAAAAAAAAAAGGTGAGGGTGCTGAGATGATAAAATAAAACAAGTGACAGAGACAAGTTTGAGTTAGAAAGTGGCAGGTGGCAAATTTTTCAACTAAAGTAGCACACCGTTTGCAAGCACTCATTGGGATGATGGCCGATACTGTGATACTTACTGTATTATTGTATGCCCTGAGGGCTGCAAGGTTACATCAGACAGGGCAGGACAGACATCAGGAGTGTGTCAGGACATTGTGGTTAGATAGCCATCTAAGCCCTCCAGAGTGAACTCACTTCCCTCAGCGCACCCTGCCTAGGGTCGCCACACTTAGCACACATAAATACAGGACTTCTGGTTACATCTGATTTTCAGGAAAACAACAAATGATTTTTCACCGAATGAAAAAGGAACAGAAGCCCCTTGTCGAACAGTACAAAATCTAACAGTGGAGAAAAACATGATAGCTCTGAATGATCTACTCACATATTAACTCATCAGACTTGGGACTGAAGACAGAGCCACAAAACATGAACAGTGTTGCCCACATATTTATAGAAGTCCTCAATTAGAAGTCACTTAATGGTTTCGCCACTGACTTTTCTTAGACTGGTGAGTCAAAGCATAATTCCTCATCCATCAAAAGAGAAGGTTGTGTTAGGTAACTCTAATGTCTCTTCCAGTACCAACAGCTTACAAAAGATGTCACTAGTTGATGAAAATAAAGGCCAGACTTGCTAATTTAAGATGAAATTGTTTGGTTTATGTACATTAGAAGGAAATATATAATTGTGTTTAATTGACAGAGCTGTTGCCAGGCCAATGTCTATTTTATTTCAAGTCACAAATAGCTAAATTATTTTTAATTATTGTGGTTATTACCAGAATTAATTCCTTTTGAATGAGCAGCAATATTTGCATCTCAATTTTTGTCTAGAAACATTCTCCTTGGGATTTAAAAACAATGCCTCCTAGAAAGATAGGTCTTTTAACACTGTTAACAATCCCTGAATTTATTAGATTAGTGGCCAAATGTATTCTTTCCGTGCATTCTGTTTCCTAATGCAGGGCTCCATTTGTGGGCAGACAGAGAGTGGAGTCTATCAGCTTCATCCAACACTAGTTTTACAGTGCCCAGCGTGAGTCAGACCTTCACATCTTGTGCTTTCGTCCTTACAACCACATTATGAAGGGTGGCAAGCACAGGCTAGCTGTTCTCCAAACCATTTCCTCTTCTTCCTTTGCCCACATCTAGGTCACGTGAACCAGCCTCCTTCCATAAATGTGGCCACATAACTGGATACTTGCCTTTGAACTATGAGCAGACACCATGTGGTTCACCTCCAAAGCTGGCTCATAACAGCTTCCCAGGTGCAATCCCCACACTCTTTGACTTTCTTCAAAAGCCAAGGAAGCTGGAAGAGGTACAAGTGAAAGTAATTCTGTGCCCAAATCACCTTTGGGAGAACTACGTGCTAAGCAGGAATACCCCCTTTGCAACCTGATATGAGCAGGAAATAAATTCTTATTGTGTTTATCTTTTATAGCAAGGAGCCTCACCTTAGCTCATGCTGGAAGTTGGCATTACCATCCTTATTTGACAAAGGAGGGGCAGGGATCAAAGGACTTAACTTACCGTCAGCATGGTAGAACTGAATTCAATAGCAGACCCTCTGACTCCAAGTCCTGTGACTTCTCCAACAAGGTTTCCCCTCCTCCAAAACTTTGATCCCCTAAAGAATAATGTATAAGATCTACAGACCATTTGCAAGCTTCTCTTCAAAAAAGAAACATTTTCCCAACTCATTCCAGAATCACATGCAGAGATACGGGAAGAGTCAGTGAGTAAATATCTTGGCAAGAGCTAACAAACAGCTTGAGTTCTTTCTTTTAATTAAACCAATTTAAAGATAAATACAACACTTAATCCCAGGATTTATAACTATAACTTTTGTCTATGGGGTAGGCATTAGGGGAAATTTATTTTATGTTCTAGTAAGTTTTCTTTTGTTTTGTTCTTTTTGATGTTAATTATTTTTATTATACATAAAATGTGATTCCGCTATACATTGATCTTCTCCTCCATAATTGCATTATTGCTGTCATACATTTTGCTTATATGTATTTCATAAACCTCATGATTTTGAATTAATTTTTGCTTATATAAGTTTTCACAATAAACAGTAATATATACATATTTATCACATAATCATAATTTCTAGATTTCTTTATTCCCTTGTATTGATCCACACGTCCATATACTCTGTCATTCTCCTTCTACCTGAAGACACTGGTGATCATTTTCTCCAGATTTTACATATTAAAAAACCCTCTCTTTTTCCTTCATTTCAAAAACGATTTTTGAAATGAGCAGGAAATAAATTCTTTTCAAAAACTATTTTTGAAATGCTAAAATGCCCATTTTTCTTTTATACCTCAAGGATACTGCTGCATTACCTTCTTGCTTGCACTTATTTTTTGTGAAAAGATCTTTAAGATTTTTTCTCTTTATAGGTTTTGAGTGATTTTAAAAAATTTATTTATTATACTTAGGTGTACATGATAGCAGAATGCATTTTGACTCATTGTACACAGATGGAGCACAGCTTTTCATTTCTCTGGTTGTGCATGATGTAGAATCACATCATACATGCAGTCATACATGAAGCTAGGTCTGTGATGTCCATCTCATTCCACCATCTTTACTGTCCCCATGCCCCCTGTCCCCTCCTGCCCCTTTGACCAAAGTTCCTCTATTCTTCCTGTGTCCCCTCTCCCCATGATGGATCAACATCCACTTATGAGAGAGAACATTTGGCATTTGGTTTTTTGGGATTGACTTACTTCACTTAGCATGATGTTCTCCAACTCCATCCATTTACCTGCAAATGCCATAATTTTATTCTCTCTTATTGCTGAGTAATATTCCATTGTGTATATATACCACAGTTTCTTTATCCAGTCATCTATCAAAGGGCATCTAGGTTGGTTCCACAGTTTAGCTATTGTGAATTGAACTGCTATAAATATTGAAGGATCTGCATCAGTGTCATATGCTGGTTTTAAGTCCTCTGGGTATAGATTGAGGAGTGGGATAGCTGGGTCAATTGGTGGTTCCATTTCAAGTTTTCTAAGGAATCTCCATACTGCTTTCCAGATTGGTTGTACCAATTTGCAGTCCCACCAGCAACGAATGAGTGTGCCTTTTCCGCCATAACCTCACCAACACTTATTGTTGTTTGTATTCTTGATAATTGCCATTCTGACTGGTGTGAGATGAAATCTTAGTTTTGATTTGCATTTCTCTAATTGCTAGAGATGTTGAACATTTTTTCATATGTCTGTTCATCTATTGAATATCTTCTTCTGAGAAGTGTCTGTTGAGCTCCTTAGCCCATTTATTGATTGGGTTGTTTGGTTTTTTGGTGTTAAGTTTTTTGAGTTCTTTATATATCCTGGAGATTAGTGCTCTATCAGATGTGTGTGTGACAAAAATTTGTTCCCAGAATGCAGGCTTTCTATTCACTTCATTGATTGTTTCTTATGCTGAGAAGAAGCTTTTTAGTTTGAATTCATTCCATTTATTGATTCTTGAGTTTACTTCTTGCACTGTAGGAGTCTTGTTAAGGAAGTAAGTTTCTAATCCAACATGATGAAGATTTGGGCCTACTTTTTCTTCTATTAGGTGTAGGGTCTCTGGTCTAGTTCCCAAGTCCTGATCCACTTTGAGTTGAATTTTGTGCATGGTGAGAGATAGGTTTAGTTTCATTTTGCTGCATATGGATTTCCAGTTTTCCCAGCATCTTTTGTTGAAAGGGCTATCTTTTCTCCAATGTATGTGTTTGGCACCTTTGTCTAGTATAAGATAACAGTATTTAAGTGGGTTTGTCTCTGTGTCTTCTGTACCATTGGTCTACATGTCTATTTTGATGCCAGTACCATGCTGGTTTTGTTACTACAGCTTTATAATATAGTTTAAGATCTGGTATTGTGATGCCTCCTGCTTCAGTCTTCTTGCTAAGGATTGCTTTGGCTATTCTGGGTCTCTTATTCTTCCAAATGAATTTCATGATTTCTTTTCTATTTCTATAAGGAATGATGTTGGGATTGTAATTGGAATCACATTGAATATAGATAGCACTTTGGGTAGTATGGCAATTTTGGCAATATTGATTCTGCCTATCCAAGAGCATGGGAGATTTTTCCATCTTCTAAGATCTTCTTCAATTTCTTTCTTCAGTGTTCTGTAGTTTTCATTGTAGAGGTCTTTCACCTCTTTTGTTAAATTGATTCCCAAGTATTTTATTTTTTTGAGGTTATTGTGAATGAGGTAGTTTTCCTAATTTCTCTTTCAGAGGATTCATCACTGATGTATAAAAATGCAATTGATTTACAGGTGTTGATTTTATATCCTGCTATTTTGCTGAATTCATTTACTAATTCTAGAAGTTGTCTTGTTTATCATGGAATATTTTTATTTCATCATCAAATCTGAAGCTCAGTTTTTCTGGATATAAGATTCTTGGTTGGCATCCATTTTCTTTCAGAGCTTGATATATGTTGTTCCATGATCTCCTGGCTTTTAGGGTCTGGGAAGAAAAAACTGCTGAGATCCAAATTGGTCTCCCCCTGTATGTAATCTGGTTCCTCTCTCTTGTGGTGTTTAAAATTCTGTCCTTATTCTGTATGCTGGGCATTTTCATTATAATATGCCTTGGTGTAGATTTGTGATAATTTTGTACATTTGGTGTCCTATAAGCCTCTTGGTATTTGATTTTCCAATTCATTATTCACATTTGGGAAATTTTCTTATATTATTACATTGAAGAGATTGTGCATTCCTTTGGTTTGAAATTCTGTACCTTCTATCTTGATAAATCTTAGATTTGGTCTTTTGATGCTATCCCATAATTCTTGGATATTCTGTTCATGGTTTCTTACCATCTTCACTGTATGATCAACTTTATTTTCAACATTGTATATTTTCTCTTCATTATCCAAGGTTCTGTCTTCCAAGTGATCTAGTCTACTGGTGATGCTTTCTATTGAATTTTTTTATTTGATTTATTGTTTCCTTCATTTCAAGAATTTCTGATTGGTTTTTTTTTTTTCACAATCTCTAGCTCTTTCTTAAAGTAATCTTTTGCTACCTGTGTTTGTTCTCTTATCTCTTTGCTGGAGTGATCAATGGTTGCCTTTATTTGCTCTCTTATTTCTTCGTTGGAGTGATCAATTTTTGCCTGTATTTGCTCGCTTAACTCATTCTTTAATTCATAGATCATTTTAATTACGTACATTCTGAATTCTTTCTCTGACATTTCATCAACTGTGCTGTCAATGGATTCTATTATTGTAGTATCTTGGTTTATTTAGGGCGCTTTCTTCCCTTGTTTTTTCATGTTGATTATGTATCTTCCTTACTTGCAATGCCAATCTGAGGCATTTTGGTTTCTATCCTATAATCTCATAGTGACACTAAAGATTACCTATATCTCACCTTGAAGTTCACTTCCAGTCCCCAGAAGGTGTCCTCAGGTGGACACCACTGACACTAAAGATGATGGTGGTGGTAGTGGAGGTAACTCAAGATGGCAGTGGGAGTGGCCCAAGATGGATGCAAACACTTTCAGGGATGGGGCTAAAAGGGTGAGACTGACAATGGCTTTGGGTTAATTGATTGGAGATGCAGCACTTTGGCAGGCCACTGTCTCCAGACCCTATCTGTTGTCCCAAGGTAGAGGTACATGGGAAGAACTATTCAGATGGCTGCAGTGTATAAGATGGACACAGGAAGGGAGCAACAATATGGATCCCTACTCTGTGCAGGGGCAGTCCTGGGCCTGGGCTCTCACACAGACCTGTGAGGGCAGGCCTAGTCCTGATCTTGGCCTAGACTCCCTCAGGGATTACAAGTGGTGGGTTTAGCCCTGGGTCTGGGCTCTTGTGGATCTCAAAGGGCTCTGGTGCTGAATTGGGGGCAGTCTCAGGCCTCAGCTGCCAGGGTCCCCAGAGGTAGTCCTTTGCCTGAGTCTGGGTTCCCCTGTGGTTCGGTAGGTTGGTGGGTAGCAATCTCCGGTCTGACCTTGGCTGGGCTCGCACGGAGGTCCCTGAAGGTGGTCCTGGGCCTTAGCCTGTGCTCATGCCAGTCGACAGGAACTCTGGCTTAGAACTGGGGGAGGTTCTGGGCCTCACTTAGGCTAGGTCTCTTGCAGGGGTCTGGAGGCAGTCCTTTCCCTGGGTCTGGGCTCCCCTGTGACTCAAGTTTTATTTTTATATCTCATCATTTACCATGGAAAAGGAAGGATCCTCAGATTATTGAACCTGTAGTTAAGCCACCAAGTTTGGGGTACTCTGTCATGGCAGCCCCAGCAAACTAATTTGAACAGACCTGATAATGGTGTGCAGAAAGGATGAGACCCGAGAGAGAAAACCTGAGATCAGTCAGGGCCTTATCATAATCTCCTGGTGTCAGGTAATATCTCTCCTACTAGGTAGGGTTAGAGGAAATGAGAAGAAAAAGAAAGAATTGTTATTGCTACTGAGGAAGGAAGAATAATTCTTGGTGTTTCATTAAGTGTGTGAAGTTGGGGAAAAGAAGTAACACCTGATGATAGGATGTCAGTCCCAGGTGACATGGAAGAGGGAGAGTGGCACCCCTAGCCAAGAGACAAAAAATGGTATAAGAGATTTTAGCAAAAGAACACTTCATTTTAGCAAAACAGTTTCTATGCCATTATGCAATTGATGCATACCTAAGAACACTTGCATTACCAATTTTTTTAAAAAAATATTTAATGGAAGAAAAAGTTAGTTTAGGGGCTAGAGTTTCAGGCCCAAATGACAAAGTAATTTTTTATGAAGAAATTCCAGTAGTAAACTTTTGTTTGGGGTGGGGTTAATAAGTACATAACTACATAATCTACACATCACTAAACAAATCTTGCCCTTGACCTCATCTACTTTTTAATCAAGAATTATCATCCATCTTTCCTATAGGCACCACCATTATCATTAACAGAATTCTCACCCATCTCATCACCTTTATCATTCATTTTTATAATAAGGCACAGAACAACTTACAGAAGGCAATTACGTTTGCCTTTAATAGCTTTTTATCTGTACTAATGGGCACAGTTTCCCAATCATAATTGTTTTATAATGGGAAATATATATTATTTTTAAAGGAACAGTAAAAGTTTATTAAGTTATATTCAGTGATAAGAATAGAATTTACTCTGTATATGTTTAAAAATCCACAGAAAAACATTTTGTATCCATTTTTTTTAAATCCACAGGAAAAAAGTACATGAAGACCACACCAAGAGGATACAATTTCTTGGAGTACTAGAGAGCAAAAATCACACTTCAGCCAAATCTCCAGGGTTTAGTATTTGTGGTTTGCAAATTAATTTTTGCATCTGTTTCTGTGTTTCTAATTCTCTTCATTCTTCCTTCTGATTATTGCCTATGAACATCAATGTCAGGGAGGGGGACATGAATCAAATATACCAGTCCAAGTGCACGTGAATAACTCATATTATGTAATTGGTAAAACATTATAAAATGTCTTTTTCAGATAGACATGCTAGATGATACTAAGAATGATGCTTCACATATATGTAGTGCTTTGTCCCTAATGTATATGCAATATCAGCCACTAGGATTTATTTATTTGATCCCTGTAATGCTTCTTTTTTTTTCTTTTTTTTTTTTGGTAATTTTTAAAATTTATTCTTTTTAGCTATACATGACAGTAGAATGTGTTTTGACATATTATACATACACGGAGGATAACTTACTCTAATTGGGATTCCACTTCTGTGGTTGTATGTGATGTGGAGTTTCACTACTTGTGTGTTCGTGTATCAATATAGGAAAGTTATCTCTGATTCTTTCTATTGTCTAGGAAATATACATTATGAATCATGTCTAATTGATAGAACAGATATTATCATAACCAATTTGAGTTGTCAAAATTTCTTTGGATGTTATTTTAGGATATTCGTCAGAAAATACTGATCAGGCTTAAAAATAAGAAAGTACATATTGTGAGAAAGATTGAAACTGGAGATTCTAGTAAGTAAAGGTTTCAGGTTCATAAAAGTAAACAGAGTCTTTCATGAAAGTATTTACAATTTCCCAAGCACAGGTAGGAGTTTCCTGAAAATCTAAAGAAACCAATAAGTCTTTACCAAGGTTAAGATTAGAGATCAGAGCCAACCTTCATCTGGGTAGTTTTATAAGGGCACTGGACTGGGACTGTGTCTGACATATCAACCATTTATTCCTGTCATTTGATCAAGTCTCTATGTATTCCTTTAAGTCTTCCAAGCTTTATGGCTCTCAGATTTAAAGCCAAATATTCTAGATGTAGGTCAGAACTTCAGGTTTTATCACAGTTTTATAAGAAGCGTGCACCATAAAAGAAAACAGTGTAATGTTTGCCATTTATACAGAACTTGTGTGATGTAGAATTGGTAACCCTTCACCTGCACTAAAAAGGAAAAGTAAAGCATTTGAAAGTAAAAAGTGGAACCCAAGGGGGTCATAGGAAGAAGACAGGGAAGAAGAATGATTCACTTTATAAAGTTCAACCATGAGCAGCACAAGAGCAGGAATCATAGTGACTTTGTTTACCACCAGACTCAGCATCCAAGGTACCTTCATGTTTGTAAAAGAAAAGACAAAAGGAAAAGAAGGAGGAAGGGAAAGACGACAGGGAGGAAGGAGGGGAGAGATTTGGATTTGAGCTCAGGAAGACAGTGTCCTGGAGATAAAGGCCAAGAGGCTTCAGTTTGGAATGATAAACAAATTCTGGAAATGGTGTGTCCAGAGTGGTATAACATGAATGTCACTGAAGTGTACACTTAAAAATATATGCATATATATGTGTGTGTGTGTGGATGTGTGTGGATGTGTGTGTGTGTGTGTGTGTGTGTGTGTAGAGAGAGAGAGAGAGTCAGTTTAACTGCTATGTATATTTTATCACATAAAAAATTAATCAAACTCCTCTATGCTCCCAAACTTTCAATAATGCCTTCTAGAAATATAAATCAATTCAATGGAAATCAAGAAAAGGAAGTGGCATTAAATGCCCTAATAGAGCAGTCCAAATAGAAACAGACTACACAATAGGAAGAAGAGCACAAAATGATCTAATTCTTCTGAAGTCGATGCTTAGAGCCAAAGATAAGACAAAAGTAAGACACAGCCCCCAGCCTCTCCATTAGCAGAGTCCCCAGAGATGTTGAGAACAGCCAGGACTTCCAGTAACCAGAGGAGGGAAATAGAGCTATTGAATTTAGGTATCAGGAAACAGGAGGCTTCAGCTGATATGAGGGTCCCATACTTATCATTCTAGTATATTCCTGAAAACAGAGACAGAAGGTGCTATCATTATCTCTGGTGCACAGATGAGCTGTAACTAAGGCATAGGTAAGTGAGAGAACTTGCAGCCAAGCGACAGAGCCTGCAGAAGTTGAGCTTCTTCCCATAGCTATAGGATATTGGGTACAAATTACATTTCTAGGCCCTAGGCTAAGAAGAGAAAGAAGTCATCATGACCCAATTGTTTAAAAGACTGTTCTCCAAAACAAACTTTGAAACTCCTCAATTTATTATTTAATAGGCAAAAAACAAAAATAACTTTCCAAGTTCAAGTACAAATAGAATAGCTCTAATGGCAAAACAACAACAAAAACAAAA
>CM053409.1:108279489-108342018 GCA_028644305.1 Xerus rutilus
GCAAGAAGTTCTCTGGTAGCACGTTGGCTGGCAAACTGTGGGCTCACAGTTGGACTCCTGGCAGTGGTCCAGGAGCCAAGAGCCAGTCTGGAAGGAACTGGGCAAATAGATGCCACTCAGACAGTCAACATCACGGGCCGAAGTAGTGGCGACTGGTGTCACCGGGTTAGCACAGAGTCCTCCAATTGGCCTGGAAGAGCAATTTCTTGTGGAGCAATTGAAGGACATGGTGCTAGAGGGCTGCAGGTATCTCACTGAAGTTAGCTCCTGAATTGTGAATGTCCCTTGAGGCTCCTAAGCTTTTATATATCCTTGCTAGTGGGTGGGGCTCCCTCCCTGGTGTCCCAGCTTCTTTGGCTCATACCCGCTTGCCTTAGAACATCTCGTGAATCTACAAGTTAATTGTCTCTTGAAAAGCCTTCCCCCTCATAAAGAAAGTTTAGTAGTTTGGTAACTAAATCATAAGTCTCCTACACTGTACTTAATCCAGATTAAGAAGGTTACTTGACAGCTTCAAAGCTGTTGATCATCCCTGCCCACATTTCATGCCTCATTCATCTTGCTTGCGTATGATGAGTGTCAGTCTGACTGCAACACCAAACATGCCGCTGTGCTACCGTCACATACTCTCTCCCACCTGACCGGAGTTATTACAAGCCCACACCCTATTTGGTTTGTCATTGGCACTTAATGTGTTTTAAACATAACTTAATCAGTCACTCTTCCATAGCTAACGGAGCTTCTCTTTGGAGAAGTGCCTTCTTGAATAGGTTTCAAGATGACAGTGATGAGAACTGCCAGGAAAAAGGACAGAAAGATTTGAATCCCAAGCAGAAACTGGCTCTCAAAATTAATAAGCTGACCAGAAGCTAGATGCCCATAGGAAGGTTAGAAGGCAGAGGGATCCATCCTTCATGTTTAAGGCTAGAGACCAGCAGGACCCATCCTTTATGTTAATGCAATCAAGAAAATTAGATGCTAATTAACTGCATTTGTAGCTGCGACCTCGTCCAAATAAGTTGGATGAGCTTTATTCCTAAGATTTTTAATCTAATAACAATGGATAATAATGACTCATGAACCTCATTCATATGCCAGTAGAATAGATTTAGTTGATTTTTAAATTATTATAATGTTAATTTGAAGGGGTATGGTGTCTTTCTCCCAATTTGCTCAACATACTCAAAACATTTATTTTCACATGAGTACTTATAGGTAGAAGGCATTTTAATCATTGACAAACTAAAGACACTCCAAGGTTACCATCACTATGGAGGATAAGGGTAGGCAAGAGTGGAAGGACCCAGGCCCTTAATCAATGCTTGGTAATGAATGCATATGCAAAGAATTTTCTATAATGTTTAATTACTCCTATATGCCTGGGGAAACGGCAAGGATATTATTCACCTTTATCTCATCTCACTACAAAATAGTCAGCTCTAAACACAAAAATGACTGCTTGCTTTAGTCCTCCTTACCTAGATGAATCAACCGCTTTGACTCTGGCAAAATAAATCCCTTAAACATTGCTCAAGTGGTCAGTAATATTTCTACCTTAAAACAGCTGGAAGATCTGACTCATTTCACAAACTGGCTTACATGAGATGCAATAATGGATTTACATATATTTGAAGGCTGCAGGTAGGCTGTTTTAAATATCCACAAAGCTAACAGCTTTATGTCAGAACCCATCAGAAATCCCCTGGCAAGAGCATCATTCATCTAATTGGAGGCTAATGATGCCCTTAAACAAGGGGATGCCGTGCTGTGGGTTCTGTTGTAATTCCCAGGGACAAGCCCTCAGTGACTTGAAGAGCGTTCTCAGGAAGACGGTGAAATTAATGAGATGACTACTTTCCACAATTTGTGACTATGTTCTTCCCACCACTAAAAATGTCCCAGTTGATGTTTGAAGGTCGAGTCCCTGGTCACAGGATCTGGCTTGCTTGCTTTAAAATGGATGAGCAGTTTACAGGCTTCTACCAGCCAAGGATTTGCAGGTTATAATGGAAGCGTATCCAACCACGCAAATGCCAAAATAGTGAAGTCCACCAAGGAATTACACGAAGAGAATCTTTCAGTATCTACAGTCACATTTCTAGAATGGTAGAGATTTTATAAGCCATTACTCTGTCTTCAACTCTTCCATTGAAACTTGAAAATAACAGATTAAGGGTCCTAGAAAATATCTTCCCTCAGCTTCAGGAGGAAAGGAAGCAGCTGCTTTCTGAGCAGGTACTTTCTTCCAGGTACTGAGTCTGAGGTTCTGCATACCCCTTCTCATTGAGCCCTACCTATAACTCTGTGCAGTAGGTGTCATGTCTCATGAAAGAGATGAAGTTCAGGGAACTTGAGTGTCCTTTAAAGTCATGCTGTTGGTATTTGATTAAGTTGAGATTCACATAAAACAAAGCCTATGAGCCACCAACACACAATGGAGCTACTTAAGCATGCTGGGATGCCTTCATTAAAGCATGAACAAGAATGTGTTTCTTAAAAACTCAATCAATGCTTTCATCTCTTTTCTAGGTTTATCAGTTGATTAACAATAAAAATAAAAAGACTACTAAGTTGTGAGTGCTTCTGTCCTTACACTTTGTGTGTGAATGTTATTTTTTGCATTCTGCATACAATTTAACAGTTTTTATTCCATTAGAGTAAGATACAATATCACTATAAATAGAACAAGAACAGAGAGCCATCAATAGCTTGAAGCTACAATTTGAATTTACAATTATTTATAATGGCTATGTAAACCACTAATTTTCAGAGGATAGCAGAGTAGTGAGCTGATTTTTTTTCACTCCTATCCATTTTCCAGAAAACCTGCATTTTGCAGGTGCTAAAGAAGGCAATCTGTTGAGCAGATCCCTTAGATTCTATTTACTAAAAGAAATCGTTGGTTTGGCTTATAGTTTGGCTGAAAGCAGACTACTGAAATCTTATGTTAAAGTGACTTCAGCACTTGCAAATCACCTAGACCTGAAAAGATCAGTTTATGTTTCTATTCTCTGAAACACACTGTCCAATATAGAGTTTGGGAAGCCACGTAATATTCTCATGAATTCTATTTTCAGATGCAAGCATTGCAACTCTATTTGGATTCGTTGTAAGCTGCAAAAGTAAAGACATACTTACTGAACTTCACAAGAATCTTGAAGAAACTCCACAAAATTCTAATTCAACAATGTTGTTAAATGAAATTAATAAATCATTCTTTCATTGGAAATTGTAAGAAAAAAATATACAGCTAGTCAGCCACTATCACTACATAGTTATGTGCAATACAAAAATTTCAGCTCAGCAAAAAGGCTTGTGAAGATTATTCTCTCGTCTACAGAGCATGAAGTGAAGAGAAAGTGTGATGGAAACAGATGAGAAGAGATCAGAGGACCGCTACCCATTATCTTCATCACTGATGGGTAATTTGCTCTCATTTGTATAGAACAATCTCCCTCTTATACAATAATTACCACAGTCTGGAAATGAGCGATTCTTTCACTCCAAACTGAATCAGAGCAAAATCACTTGCAATGAGTTCAGCAGGTGTGGGAGGCTGAAGGTTGGATATACAGAGAGGATAGTTTTCATCACAAAGATGGCAACAATGTTGACCAATGCCAGTTCAGAGAAAATCACTTAGCAGCAACAGTGAACTGGGGAAAAATTCATAAATATAAAGTAAACTTTGGTCATTCTGCACATTTTGGGGGTGATCACCCTCACAAATTGAAGCTATTCATTGTCTCTTAAGAAATATAAAATGAAAACTCAAACATTTAAGCACAATATAGTATAATGGTTGTTTTAAAAATTAAATATATCATTGGGTGGGGTGGTGCACACCTGTAATCCCAGTAACACAGAGGCCAAGACAGGAGACTGAAAGTTCAAGATCAGCCTCAGCAACTTAGTGAGACCCTAAGCAAATTGGCAGGACCTGTCTCAAATTAAAAAAGAAAAAGTGCTAGAGAAGTGGCTCAATGTTTAAACACCCCTGGGTTCAATTCCCAGTGCCAATAAATAAATTAATTAACTAAAAATTAAGTACATATTGACTGAGTTGTTCCTTTTTGTTTTGTTTTGTTTTTTCAACTTTATATAGACTCTGGGTTCAATCTCCAGAACCTTTACTAATCGAGACAGGATAAACACTTGAAATTTGAGTGATTTGCACCACAAAACTGAACTGAAATTTATTTTCCAAACTTTATGAAAAAGCATCAATCACAAGAAGAGTTGGATCACTTGGGTGGGAGAGAACTGCAGGGGAGAAAGCAGAACGGGGAAGAAAGAAGCAAACCAGAAAAACCACTGCTGCCTCTATAACTTGAAAATAACAGTCCCCAGTGACATGACTTGTATACAAATAAACCCTCAGAGGAGAGGATCAAGGTTGACAAATCCTAAATCGGACCATGCTCTCTCTCTCCCCATGCCTGCTTTCAAATTCATATAATTTTTCACATGTGCCTTTACTGGGGAACAAAATCAGGGAGGTGTCAAGAGAGGGGAGTAGAACCTCAGGTTTTTTGTTACGACACTCTCATGAGGGAAATCCCACTTACGATTAGCTAGTGCTGTGGCCTTGATCTTCCACGTAAACAGAGGTAGGCCCACTTGGGACCAGACACCAGTAAAGCATAGGGCTTTCTAAGGGAGAAGCTCCAAGTCCTTTACTGGTCATCATCCATCCCTGATTCAGAATTATTCACTGCCTACTTGGAGAGGATCTTAGAAGCTCTGAGGAAACAGGAAAAGCAGATGGGTCTCTTCCCCTATGCCTGACCTATGCCTGTTTCCTTTGAACCAGCCCTCCGGGGGCTCATCTGCCTGTCAGCTGATTAGGAGCTCAGCATTAGGTCAGCGCTATCTCAAGCTGGTATTCAGACGACCCGAGCTGGGTGTTTAAATTTGTCCAGTGCAATTCTCTCATCTCATTAAGAAATTAATTAAGAAACTAAATCCCAAAGAGGACTTAATTAATTCTTAAATAAGAAATTAAATCCCTAAGAGGACTTTGCAAGGTATCACACATTCTCATGCACCAATTTGAAACTGTCCCCTCTGCTCCTACTGTAGGCTCTCTCTGTGAAGCAAGCAAGCCAGCTTCAAAGTGGTACAAACTGGTGGCTTCCTGAAGTACAAGCAGTGCTTCTTTCTCTCTGGGACCATTACAAACTTCTCGCTTCCCTCCAGGTCTTCTGTGATGCCAGGACAAGCGTTGCCCACACTACCTTGCTCTGAACTCACGTATGTACCACCTGTGCTTGGGCAACAGGGAACCAAACCAGAAGAGTGTTGCTTCCACTTTTTGTCCCTCCACATAGACAGTTCTGAAACGCCTTTCAGAAAGTCCCAAGGGATCATGGCTTGCAATGGTGGCTAACTTGATGACACTCCTTTGTGGAGGTTTCCCTTACTCTGTTGCACACCGCTTTGAATTTCCTGCAAAGAAATTCGCCCAAAAAACTCTCTCAGCTCTGCTTTAAGGGGAACCTAGATGAAAACACCCAGTTCCAACACTTCCTAATTTGAAAAAGTAGGGGCTTTCTAATTCCCAACTCAGAGTCCTTAAAGGTATATATATATCTCTGTCTATGAAGTTCATGCAAACAGCTTGTGTTCAATCTGAGCATCAGATGAGCGATGTTTGAATTCTCAGAGGCATTTCTGAAATGGCCAAAGAAAAAGCATGAAAGTGTTTAAACATATTGTTGGTGCATTGTGAAATTCTTCCAAGCAAAGAGAATCACCTTTTTTTTTCCTTAAGAAAGGCCAGTACCTAAATGCTGTTGACATCCCAAGAACTAAAGGGGTGAAAGAGCTTGATATTGTTGACTTGATATCACAGAGATTTCCTTCCAAAATTAAAGGATGCTTTTATCCAAACTGAAATGTGCACCAACTGTGGAATGGGAAAACTTTTTAGTTAGTAGATGTATGAACCCATTTTAGTTTTGATTGTCATGTATTTATTTTGGCATGTACTAAGAAATAAGGCTAAGCTATCCAAGCCATTATTTCATAGACATTTTTATATAGAAAATGATGCTTAATCAAAATTTTTTGCTTAAAAAGTGGATTGAAAAAACTGCATGTTAATATAAATTAAAAAGTGCAATATGAAAATATGGCAAAAATTGTCAAGATAAAAATCATGGTGGTCAATTAATAAATTTAAGTGGTTTACTAAGATGGCTTAATATTTACTAAGATGGCTGAACAATGTGTGTTCAGCTTCATATATATTTGAGTAATAGATATTTTAAGTGGTTGAATAAGTTTTTAAAAGTATTAAAACATACTTTAATTAAGAGAGTGTGACCACATAACCATGCCCACTTACACATATCATGTATCCTCTGATTCTTCTTCTGTTTATCAGTTCCTGCGTTGTAAATTAGCAGAAAACTTAATGCTATAAAAGGACTGTTTATTATGTCCATGGATTCCGTAGCTCAGGAACTTGGTCGATCACAGCAGGTCTGTCCTTGCAGCCAGACAGACGGAGAAAACCAAGACTATGCTGTGATTACCTACAGGCTCCTCGCAGGTCTGGCAGTGGATTCTTGCTGCCAGTGGGGATCTCTTCCTGTGGCTTCTCCATGTGACCAGGACTTCTCCAGCACAGAGACCAATTCCAAGAGTAAGAATTCTAAAAAGGAGAGAGAGAGAGAAAGAGGCAGAAACCACATTTATTTTTCTAACCTAGATTCCAACTAACACAACACCCTTCCTGCCATACTCTGTATCAAGGTATCACCCAGGCCCAAGGAAAACTGATATAAATTTTGCTTCTTGGTGGAGCAGTATTGAAGCCCTAGACAAGGATGTGGCCCTGAAATAATATTTAGGCCATGAATTTAAAATTATTGTCATTTCCTATGTTGCCAGGGTCCCAGGACCAGGAATCACTGAGATGACTTCAGTTTATTGTCAGAAAATCTGAATTTGATGTTCTACATTATTGGAAATACTAGCGCAGACAGAAAGCTCACTGCCTAGGGGCATCGTGGGAGGAGGAGTTATGAACACCAGGAGGAGGAACCTTAGCAGCTGCTTCCACTTGGGGTGCCAGCCACACACCTGGGATCCTGTGTCCCAGATACAATAAACCTGGCCAAAAGTGAAGGAAGGAGGGGAGGAAGGGAGAGAGGGAGGGAGGAAGGAAAGAGGAAAGGAAGGAATTTGCAGTATGATAGATTGTTACATAATTCACATAAAAATAGTGGTAATCCCAAAATTTGGAGTTATAATTCAAAAGATGGATATGGTAATAGAAATCAATAAACACCTATGAGAGTAAAAATGAATGAAATGTGGTGAATTTCTTCAAAATAATCAACTTTTGAAGAGTTGGCTTTTAAGTGGATTGTTTTTAGATACATTTGTTTTCCACATCTCAACATCCAAACAAAATCATAATTATTATTATTAAACTTTGGTCCCACTAATGGAAATATCTGAAAGATAAGCTTAGCTTTGCAGAAACAGAGGCCTACAGGGCATTCAATTGGTCAAGCAAATGCTCTTATTGGCTACTAGGAAATACATCTTTTTCAAACATAATGAACATGCCGTTCATATTATCCAACTCAAATCACTCAAATAGAATTCTGATACTGTTTCCATTTTCCACTTGGCCCACTAGAATTATCACACCTCTATTACTCACAGGAGTATGCCAGTAGGATTTCAATGTGAATTACAATTGCACCCTAATTTATATATCAGTCTTTAAAGTTTGGCTCACCTGATTGCGTCCTCTAGAGTCTGCTAACTCTGGGTGAACTGTCAAAGCCAAATTCTCATCAGCCTCACAAAAGGCACAGACTCTGGTCTGGGAGTGTCCCTTCCCTAGAATCTCATCAAAATGCCGATAGCAGGTACAATCTGGAAAGATAATCTGTCACTCTCAGTAACCAAATCATTTCACCTGCGACAGACAGAGGTACATGTTTCACTAGCAGAACATGTAGTCCCATCATCTAAGGAAGTCCTCCTTCCCCAAGGACTTTCAGTAAATCTCTTTTAAGTCAAATTTTTTAAGTATGATGGAGGTTAAACTGACTGATCTCTATAGAAGTTTTATAATTACACATTGAGACATATCTAAATAGTACACTGTATCATTTGAAATTACTTTTTTGCATATCTGCTATGGATTGAATACACCAAAACTCATGTTGAAACTGAATCTTATCATGAGGTATGAAATCATAATCTGCCTATAGTATTTGGAGGTAGGAAATTTGAGAAGGTTAAATGAGGCCAGAAGGTTGGGGCCTCTTTCAATGGGATTGTGGCTTCACAAGCAAATATAAATAGATCTGAGGAAGAGATAGAAGGCAACACAATGATACTAGGGCATTTCAACACCCATTTTCAGCAATGGATAGATCTTCCAGAGGGGAGATAAATCAAAAAAAACACTGGACACAAACTACTTTCTAGAATAACGGACATATACAGAATATCTCATCTGACACAGTATGCATTCCTCAGAATATACATTCCTCTCACCTACACACAGAATGTTCTCCAGATATGTTAGACCATAAAACAAGTATTAAATTTAAGAAGACTGAAGTCAAATCAAGTCTATTCTAATGACACTAGTATTAAATCAGAAATGAATAACAGGAGGAACTTGGAAACTTCACAAAAATTAAACAATGTGCTTCTGAACAACCAATGGGTAAATGAAGATATTAAAATTTTTCTGGAGATAAATGTAATAGAAATACTGTATTTCAAAACCTGAGGTATAGCAAAGGCAGTTCTAGGGAGAACATTTATGACAATAGACATCTAAGTCAAAAAAGAATATCTCGAATTAACATATCAAGGAATTAGAGAAAAATGTGAGCCCAAATTCAGTAGAAAGTAGGAAATAAGGACAGTTGGAGCAGAAATAAATGAAATAAAAGAAAAGCAATAGAAAAGGCCGACTAAATAAAGGCTTGGTTTTTTTCAAAAGAAAAACAAAATCAACAAAACTTTCCCTGGACTAACTCAGAAAAAAAAGAGAGAACACTCAAATAAATAAAATCAGAGATAAAAAAGGAGATATCACAACAGGCACCACAGAAATAAAAAGAATCATACTTCTTTTTTTTTTTAGTTACATATAACATTAGTATATATTGTGACATAATCACAGAAGTATGAAATATAATTTGCTCTAATTCAGTCTTAGGACCTTTTCATTCTTTTTTCCTCCTCAAAACAATTGAAAATGAATCTATTATATATAATCCAGCAATCCCACAGCTGAGTATGTATCTAAATCAGTATGTCAGAGATATCTGCACCCCCATGTTTATTGCAGGGCCCCAGAATAGCCAACGTATGGAATCAACCTAAGGGTCCAACAACTGGTGAATGGATAAAAAATGTGGTGCACATGCCCAATGGGACCCTCTCCAGCCATAAGAAAGAGATCCTGTCATTTCACAATATGCATGAACCTGGAGTACATTCAGAAATAAGTCAGGCATTGAAAGACATGTATCCATGAGCTCACGTGTGGAATCCAAAATCATCGATCTCACAAAAGTAGAGAGGAGAATGGCGGACACCACAGGTTAGGGCAGCTGCATGGGGTGAGATATTGGTCAAAGGGTACATAATCACAATTAGATAGAATGCGTAACTGGAGATCTGTGGTGCAGCATGGTAAATACAGTTCATAATGACATAGAACATTCTTGAAGAATGCTAGGAATGGATGCTAGGTATTTTCACCACAAAAATCACAACTGTGTGAGTTAATTCACTTGCTAACTAGCTAGATTCAACCATTCCACATATGCTGCAGGACATTACATGATATGTGTTAAATATACCCAATTTTTTCTCTCAATTAACTAATACATTTTTGGGGAAAAAAATTCCACGATTTCCATCCCCACTTTCCCACTGACTCATGGCCTGACATTAGGCTTCTTATTGAAGTTCCCCGGATATGCTTCATCATCATCTGTAAAACAGGGATAATGGGATCTGTCTCACTGGGAGCTGCACAAACCGAGTTATGGTTTGCAAAATGCTTTATGATTCATACATAAAAGGCACTACAAGAAGGCAAACTGTCATTGAATGTTACAGGCTTCATTATTTTTTTTAAAGTAAAGAAGACAAATTATTTTTAAGTAAAGAAGACAAATATTCTATACTTCCAAAAGATATTAAGCCAGCACAGTGTTCTAGAGAATTTCCAACACTAAGGTAGGTGATGAGTGATTTAGCTTTTTTCCTAGGAACTGGAAATGTCATTCACAGTTAAGTACACGGAGGAGGAAAGCCAAGGGAGATGTGAAGGAAATACATGGCTCTTAGATCTGGCAAAAAGGTTTTACTTTCAAATTGCCACTGGAATTCAGCCCATAAAAATATAGATGAAATGTCTTCCTAGTCTTTAACCACCTACCCAGATATGATGTTGATGTTTCATTTGCTAAAGTTGGAATGATGTTCAAGTCTTAAGGATAAGTAAATTAAGATTTAACTTTCTTAGATGTTCTTACATTAAAGAGTATTAGAAACCAGGCGCAGTGGCACAAGCCTGTAATCCCAGCACTTAGGGAGGCTGAGACAGGAGAATCGTGAGTTCAAAGCCAGCCTCAGCAATGGCAAGGCGCTAAGCAACTCGGTGAGACCCTGTCTCTACATAAAACACAAAATAGGGCTGGGGATGTGGCTCAGTGGTCGAGTGCCCCTGAGTTCAATCCCTTGTACAAAAAAAAAGTATTAGAACTGGAAAACTAAATTCTAAATTATATGATGTAGCACTGACTGCACTTTAAATTTCCCACAAACACCTTTGAAGAAGGCTCTGCGGAAAGACATGATTTGCAGCTTATAAAGTTATAATTGATATTTGACACCAAGTAATAATTCCATTTAGCTGCATTGTACTTATTTTCACCTTTAAATTATAACCACACAGGGAAGGAGTAAATTTTTCCTAATATCATTTGGTGGATTTCCTTATTAAAAAGCCTCCTGGGCACTCTTAGCACTAAAAATATCATATTAGTAATTATAATGATTAACATTCACCCTCTTCCAATTAAGAGAGTGCTGTGGCTGCAGTGATCCAACGGTGAATGTCAATGTCTTGGCTGCGATGTAAATAGTTGACTTGAAATTAGAAAGAATAAAAGAAATAAAAGGTATTTCCTTTAAAAAAAAAAAAAGTGCAAAGCAAACCATTCAATGATTAAGGAAGAAATGAAAAGAAAATAAGAACATTTAAACCAAGAATGGTCAATAGACTCAGGGCAACCAACGGGGATTTTTCCTGGAGAAATCCTAAATTTCCCATGTGGGAAAAGCCCTGCCAAATTTCCATCACAGAAAAACCCAATGATTCAGTAATGTGCGCAATTTAGATGAAGCAAGCTAAAGCCACTGATGTGCTAAATCATCTCACAGTTCACTGTAAAGATCAGAGGGAGAGTCAGCTCTACCACAAAACTAGCTATGATCTTAGAGCAGAGCATCCAGCTCCTCAGCCCTTTCTTAGTCTCTTAGATAAAAATAATAAAGTGACCCAAAATGGTATTTGTAAGAGGGTAAAATAAGTCATGTCTGGGACATTCAATACATGATGTTTCCGTTCCCTTTCCATTCCCTTTCCATTTCATTTAAGACAAGGCATGATAGGGGACTGATCTAACCCAAATAAAGTTTCCAATTTGTTTAAAATTGTGGGAAATTCCTAATTATATGTATAGCCTCTTAATGCATAAAATTAAGAACATACAGCCCCCAAAACATATAATATTTAACAGTTACAGCTTCATATTTTGGGATCATGAATATGTACCAAGATTCCAACACAATTCTTTTAATTCCATACCAGTTGTAATTCAAGTGCATTCAGTCTCTTAGTTAACTTTGCTATCTGCTGTCGCCAGGTCAGCTTGGTAGGCCATTATTGTCACCATGGCAACAGAGACAAAGGTGTTCTTTCAGCGGGCGCAGTGGTGCAAGCCTGTAATCCCAGCACTTAGGGAGGCTAAGACAGGAGAATCGCCAGTTCAAAGCCAGCCTCAGCAACGGGGAGGCACTAAGCAACTCAGTGAGACCCTGTCTCTACATAAAACACAAGATAGGGCTTGGGATGTGGCTCAGTGGTCGAGTGCCCCTGAGTTCAATCTCCAGTACCAAAAAAAAAGGTGTTCTTTCTAAGCTTTAGAACCTGAAGTTCTGAAAGACGATTCCTAAAGTCATGGATAATATTTGATTAGGGATTTTCAAACACACCTAAAGTAATTCTAATGACAGTAACAGAAACCAAATATCCTTAGGAAATATTGGGAAAACCCTCTAGGAGGGAGCTTAAAGCAGCCCAAGGCAAAAGCAAACAAATTTTGAAGACTCCTATCAGTCTTAATGCAACAGTAAAACAATTATTACCCTAACAGCCAGTAGCTGATGCTGATTATTATTATTATTATTATTATTTTGGTACCGGGGTATTGAATTGAATTCAGGGGCAACTTGACCACTGAGCCACATCTGCAGCCCTAGTTTGCATTTTATTTAGAGACAGGATCTCACTGAGTTGCTTAGCACCTCGCTTTTTTGCTGAGGCTGGCTTTGAACTCACAATCTTCCTACCTCAGCTTCCCAAGCCTCTGGGATTACAGGCATGCGCCACCATGCCTGGCTAGTTGATTCTTCTTAATGAAAGAATTACTCCTGTCTTGTTTAGGAAACCACTTTGATAAATTCTTCAAGATAGAAGATGAGACTCTCAGAGCACTGTTTTTAGCAGAAACTAGAGCAACAAAGAGATAGTTCAACTGCTCTGCCACTGGCACAAGCCAAGGTCCTGGAAAGGGAAAGGGAAAGTGTCAAGAAATAGGAGAGGAAGATGATACAGTGCACATGGGAGGGGAAATGAACAAATCTTTTATTTTAAGACAAAAGGAGCTCACTGAGAAAAAAAAAGCCATAAAAAATACTTTCAAAGATGTTAGTGTGGAGGAAATTTCAAGAACAGGGGAATCTGCTTTCCATTGTGAAGTCATCCAAGTTGTTGAGATACACACACACACCCCTACAATGTTTTTCCCTACATATGCACGCCTATGATAAAGCTTAGTTTATAAACTAGACACAGGAAGAAATTAACAATTTACTTTAGACCTTAGAAACCTCAGAATATGATTTTTTTTCCTTTCCTTAATAAGAACTTTTGCCTTTTATCTTAAAGGAAGTACTTTACAGTTTCTCTTTGGCAGCCTTGACAGCACGATGTCAAAAAACAGTGACTTGAATTCAGGCTCTGTGATCCCACAAGTGGGTATGAGAGTCCGGATGGCTCTTGGTGCCTAACCGGTGGGTGACCTGCAACCGTGTTATGTGGAACAGAGAGACGGTTCCCATCTTGGGCAGGACAGAAAAGATGACATGAGATTCTTGACACTATTCAGAAGAGCATGCAATTTAAAATTTACTCCCTGTCCATTCTTGGAATTTCCCCTTTGGTATTTTTGAAGCATGGTGAGTGGGGTTAACTGAAAGTAGAAGGAACCACAGAAAATGCGGGACAGCTGTATTCCCTCCGCTATACGTGGTACTTGCCAGCGTGGATACTTCCCTGGAGCGCCCTGCGCGTGTGTTAAATCTCATTCTCACATTTGGTCAACTCAGTGTTGACAAAGGAGGACGCATCAGAGAGATCTGAGAACAATTCCTGGGAAGAGGCTGCAGAGTCCGGGCGACTGGGAATAAAAGCCCTCTGGGACTGTGTCAAGATCCTCCAAGGGCTTCCAACTTCCACAAAGTCAAAATGAACTGGCCACAGCAAGACTGCAGACAGCGATTCTAAATTGGAATTCTTTACTCACAGAGAAACTGAGTTACCTAACCTATTGTCTGATACTCTGCTTTCTGGTAGATGAGCTATTTGCATCTTGTGTCCAATCTCTTTAAGCCACTTACTTTTTTCCCTGCACCCAGGACAGTCTTTCACCTGTTAGTCTACAGACTTGGCCAGATGTGATGGCGCAAACCTATAATCCCTGTAATCCCAGCGACTCGAGAGGCCAAGGCAGGAGGATCATGAGTTCAAAGCCAATCTCAGCAAATTAGCGAGGCCCTAAACACCTCAGCAAGACCCTGTCTCTAAATAAAATATGAAAAAGAACTGTGGATGTGGCTCAGTGGTTAACTGCCCCTGAATTCAATCCCTGGTACCACACACACAACAAAGGAAATCGCAATTTTTTTCTTCTTTGGCTTTTGCCTTTGAGTTTAGATCATTATATTGTTGACATACACTTAAAAACTATTAATTTTTTAACACTTTCTAACTTCAATATGAGGCTTAAACAGATCTTCTCTTCACTAAAATATTCATCTACGTTTTCTACCACTTTTGTAATAAATTTGTTAACATGTACTTCAACAACTTTTCTGGAATTCAACTGACCTTATTGAGAATGTTGCAATTATATTTATAAATGAGATTTTTTTTTTTTTTGGTATTGGAGATTGAACTCAGGGGCACTCGACCACTGAGCCACATCCCCAGCCCTATTTTGTGTTTTATGTAGAGACAGGGTCTCACTGAGTTGCTTAGCGCCTCCCTGTTGCTGAGGCTGGCTTTGAACTTGTGATTCTCCTGTCTCAGCCTCCTTAAGTGCTGGGATTACAGACTTGTGCCACCGCACCCGGCTTATAAATGAGATTTTTTTATTTTTGGTGTTTGGCTTTCTTCTTTGTAATTTCTAACCAGATTTGGGTGATATTAATTCTTAAAATAACATCAGCTATCTGCACATCTGAAAGTAGTTTACAGAGGACAGCAATGATCTGTGTTCTTTACCTGTCTCCACACAAAATAACAGAGATCCCCAGTTCCTTTTTCTGGTCCCAAAGTATTTTCAGAAAGTAATTTTTGACAAAGATTTTCAACGTCTAGCTTGACTATTTGTTTACATGCTCAGATTTTTCATTTTCCTTCTTAATGAGTTACTTTCCATAATTCATATTCCTGAATTCACTCCTGAAATTTTAAAAGAGTTATAGTTAATATTTACTTATAATTTTTAGTCTCAATATCTGCTAATACATTTTTTTATATGGGTGTTGCTTAATTTTTGTTTTTTACCTTCATTAAGTTCTGCCATTCATTTTATTTTTCCTGTCTCCTTCATAAATTACATCTCATTTATCTAATGCTGTAGTTATCTACTAAATGTCTTTTATTTTCACTCTTGGCTTTAGGAAAAAAACAGCTTTATATCAGTTAATTTATCTGAGCTTGCTATATTTTTATATGCTTTTGGCATTATTTATTTTCTACTTCATTTGTCAAATACTTTAAAAGATTATACTTGTATTGCATTTTTAAATTCTCCTTGAAATACTAACTTCTCATTATAACTTGATTTTTTTGATTGGATTATAAATTTTTATGGCACTTTTTGAATCACAGACTCTCTTTGTTCTGTTTAATGCTTTTTACCTTGAAGGCTAATTGTTGAATATTATTACTATAACTCCCGGTTTTTTGTTTGATTTTTTTTAATGTGGTTTTCTTACCTTTTTACACTTGACCTTACTGAATGGCTCTGTTTTATGAGTACCCACGATAAACAGTTCACACTCAGATACTGACCCACTTCTAGTATCTATCTTTTAATAAGTGTCAACACATTCAGGTATAATTCACTTATGTATTTGGTTTTGTCATCTCATTTTACAGATCTTTTTCTAAGTTTCCTTACTTCTTTCTTCAATTATTTTGATGTAGGAAGTATGTTTTAACAAGACATCTTATATTCAATTCTACGTGTCATCACCTTTTAAAATATTTAAAGTTACAAGGACTGCAAAAACAGCAAAAATCTCACCAACATTAGAATAGATAAGTAGACTATATGACTAGATGATAAAATCCTATAAAGTACTGAAATCAAACAATGAAGTCATGTCAACAATTAGAGGACTCAAATCTTTAAACAAAACCAGCAAAATAGAACATAGAATATTTTGAGTTTAATTCTGTTTGTGTGATGCTTGAAAGCAGGCAAAGGGAGCCATATTGTTTAAGTGGCAATGCCATGTCATTTGGAGGAAAGGAAAGTTAGAGTGATGGTCACATCCAGGGTGCAGGAATGGATTTGTAATCAGGGAGGACAAAGCAGGCTGCTGAGGCCTGGGATCAGTCCCTCTCTTCCACTGAGTGGGGAGTATCACCAAACCCTACCATCCATCCCATGCATATTGTTTTTAAAACATATCTCACAATTAAATAAATTCACAATCTCTATAATTTAAAAAATGTTCAGGTCAAAAAATACACATCTATCTGCTTTCCTCTGTGTAACTCAAAGATATTCATAGTTTCATAACAATCAACTTCCCACTCGATATTTCTGTTCATACAACTTTGTTTCTATTTTTTAAATTTCTCTTTAAAATAACATCCTGTGATCTATTAATTGATTTTTCAACTGTAATCATAATAATGGTCTAGACAATCATATTTCTAATTTTTCAATATCCACCATTTCTTTTTGTTTTCATTATTGCTTTATGATTATATATAATACTAGGGTTCACTGTGAAATATTTATACATGCACATAATAGTTGTGGGGCACTTGCCTAGCTCACTCAAGGCTCTGGGTTCAATCCCTAGTAAATCTTTCACCTCCATAAATTAAGCCACATACTACCATATTCCAATAAAAAAAGTCTCATTTTATATTTAAATTTTTCTAATTTCTATTAGAGTGTATTTGTATTGGTATATATTTTTTAATCAACTAGTATTTGAAAATGTATTTCAGTTATATTCTCATGTGAATGAAAACCCAAAGAGGTATAAAAGTATAAAGCAAATATAATTTTTCCTCAAAATTCTGAGGCTCTTGATTCATTTCTTCTGGAAGTTAATGCTTCAAATGAGGACTCTAGAGTCTGAGGCTATTTCACACAGGCTCCTTCCGAGATTTCTGCAGGATCCATGGATCGGGATAATCTTTTTTCTCTTCCAACTCATTTATTTATCCTCTTCCTCTGAATTCTGGAAAAGCTGATCAGAGTTGTCTTCCATTTTATGGTTCATTACATCATAGAAAAAAGCTTTACCATTTCAGTCCTTCTCATGAAACATCACATTTTCGCTCTCTTCCTATCTCATCAATCTCCTTGTAGATTTACGTGCTGGTATAGCTTTCTCTCTCTCTCCTTCCTTCCCTCTCCCTCCCCCTCCCCCCCTCCTCAGTTGGCTCCTTTTTAATCAGTTTCTTATCCTATTTCTCATGCTTCTGTTTGGTATCTTTGCAGTTTTATTGAAAACACAAAATGATTATTTTAAATTTGTTCTCTTTCTTGTGGAAAATGTTTTATAAATAAGCCTTCTTTGTCTTCCTCCTTCTGGACTTCAGGGCATTTTCTGCAGTAGTGTATGGAGGCTCTTTGCTGTGATGAATCCATATTTTATAAAGAAGTTTCATGCTCTTTGCATTCCTCTGACTTCAATATTTTTTCTTAAAATTTTCCTTTTAGACCTTAAGCGGAAAGGTCAATGGCTCCAAATTCCACATGTAAAGGGCTGCTTCAGGTGATGTGCTTTACTGAGAATGTTTTCAGCACTTTTTCTGTTTGGTTCATCCATAATGTCAAGTTCATGGAAACTCTTGCCCAGTCTGCTCTTCTAAGTTGCCAATCACCACATCAAATGGAAAATCTAAATGCATCTAGAAGACATCTCACCTCCCTGGCAGCTTTCTGCTTGATGTGACCCCTACATGAACTTGCAGTGTCCTAATGCAGCACTTTGATGGGCTGTAGATCCCCATCCACGGATAGGGAGTCAGTGGATACACTTCAGTTTCTCTAGGGACACATGTGCCTGTATGCCTCATCCCTCCAAACCGGTCTCCAGTGGAACAGTGCTAAAAGTATCAGACAGCCCGTATCTTCCTTACCTTTCTTGGTTTGAGGAAAAATCTCCATTCAATATAAAAGAAAGTAATCAATAGTTCTTAAAAAAAAAAAAAAAAAAAAAAGCTCATTGACATAATTTCCACTGACATTGTCTGCTTCCTGATATTGGTTCAGCTATTTCTATGAGGAAAAAAAGCAGAAGTGTTACATTACACAAATTATCACTGTTGTTGTTGTCCAGAAGTCATAATATAAATATTTTTAAATAAAAGATGAAAATTCCAAAATTTTCCAAGTGGGTCCATCTTGAAGGAAGAAAAGTAGTAAGGAGGAGACAGGGAGCACCCCCGGAAACATTTCACTCTTCTCACCTCCACTAAGATGTGTGTCATGTTGGCAAGCCCTCCAATGCAATCAGCTGTCACCTCAAAACTTCAAATTCCCAGGTGCGGCAGGAGCAATAAAGCTGCCCAGACTCTTGTGAAATAAGATGATTTGGGAGCAGGACTCCCTAAACAGTATTCCTCGGTTTTATTTGAAGCTTTTGGTTTTCCCATCTCCCAGCCACTTAAACTCAGATGACTACATGGAGCTTTATGGTATTTATCTAGGGAAAAAAATAAAATCAAGATAGTCATTATATTGTAAACTAAGAATGCACTTACAGAAACACGTTTGCACTGTGTTCCATATTACACTGGAAAAGTATTGAAATGGAATTAAACATCTTTCCTAAAGTCAGGAATCTTAAAATACATATGGTCTGAGGTTTTCCCATGAACTGATGAACAAGTAAACAAGTTTAAATCATTACTTAATAACTAGAAAAACATGATGTGCACATTTCAAAGGCTCCCTGAAGGCAAGAAGTATTTCCTAGTGTTTTTCTACTAAGTGACCACATATTGGAGTAGCCAATGAAGAACAGAGCATAAGGACACAAAGGAAGAATAGTCACTTCTCAACTTCACATTTCCCTGGCTGATGATTTATCTATGACAAAATAGAGACAGCAGGGCACCATGGCACATGATGCCTATAATCCCAGCAGCTCAGGAAGCTGAGGCAGGAGCATCGCAAGTTCAAAGCCAGACTCAGCAGTTTAGCCAGGCCCTAAGCAACTTAGCAAGACCTTGTCTCAAAATGTAAAAACAATGAAATTGGCTGGGGATGTGGTTCAGTGGTTAAGTGCCCCTGGCTTCAATCTCTGGTATCAGAAATAAAATAAAATAGAGGCTGCTGCTGCCTCCAACCTTCAGCTGGACTCTATACCTCTGCTCGCCAAATGCAGGATCCAGCTGCAGAAGAGAAGAGGTGACTGTTAGAGAAAAAGATGATCAAACAATACCTGTTAAAGCACAGCAGGAATGACTTAGCAGTTTCCTTGCTAGAACTACTTTGACAAAGGAGTGTACATATGGACATAGGAAAAGGTTCAAAAACCTGAATAAAATTTGGTCAAACAGAGAATCTTTGCCACTGCAAAAAATCTCCTCTATCTTATATTCCTATCGTCCCAAGCAATTAACCTCCAAATGTCATGGAGTTCTTTCTGGCCAGCTCTGACAATCTGATGAGCAAAATTATTAAGTTTGTAAAATGCCGTATCATCAATTTTGCCAGGGAACTAGATGTTGACAACACCTTTATCAGTTATCTACAATAGAGCTGTGCAACAAACCACCCCAAAACTCAGTGGCTTAAATAATGAACTTTAAATTTTCTCGGGGATCTGGACTTGTGGACTTCACCTGGATTCAGCTGAGCAGTTCTGACCTCAACTGGGCTCATGCTCACGTCTGAGGATGGCTGGCTACTGGCTGGTCTAGAATAACCTGGGTGGGGTGGTCCAGACACCTCAATTTTGCTCCACATGTGTCATCTTATGGCAGAGCAACCAGGAATGTTCTCATGCCAGTCACTGAGCAGCAAGAAAGAGAAAAACCAGGCAAATGTGTTCAGACCTCCACTTGGGTCACATGTGCTAGCATGCCATTGTATGTTAGCCATGTCTTATGCTCAGCCCAAAGTGAGGATATGAGATAGAGCACCCCGTTCAGAGGGCACTGGAGAATCACAGGAAGGGATGACAGGAAGGGGTGCAGCCTGGGTGCTGCTCATGCTGTCAATCTTGCACAGCACCCTGAATGCTAGTTTGTCTACCATTGAGCCCGGACAATCTTGTCTAAGCTGGTTACTTTATAACATACCAAACCCTTGGTTTAGCACCCCCAAATCCTCAACCACCAACTCAAAAGAGGACATCTAGTCCACTATCCCTAAAATAGTTGAATCTGAGCCACTGAAAATTACAATTAGCAATCACTGAAATTTAATTCCTAATAGGTCAACAAAATCAGTTCATATTAACAAATGGGACTACGGTAAATTCATCTTTGTTCTCATCTTCTGCAAAATTACTTCCTAACAAAGCAGCATGTCCCAGAGCAAGGTTGGAGTAAAATAGTTATTGTGCCTCAAGATAGATAACTCTGAGTGAGGTATGAGTGGCAAAATGGGGTCCCTGAAATGACAATGTCAAATCAATCCTTAGAAAGTGTAGTGTGAGAGTCATCTGTATTCCAAACAATAATATGCAAAAAGAAATTGAAAATCAAAGATATAGTTTCTTAAAATAGTCATTAGAAATGTTTCATCTATTCATTGAAGGTATTTGTATTAAGGATTCTTATGGGTAATCTGCATTTGAAGCAAATTCTGTTCCTGTCTATAAAACCCTCCATGTTAGAAGCAGAATGCTAAGCTATGGCTTCTTAGTTGTTGCATGGATTTATTTGATATCTAACATTTTTATGCATTGTTAAGTATTATTAAAATATATTGACTCATATAAATATTTGAGTTTTAGTCTGTAGTATATTTCCCCATTCACCTACAGAGATACCAAGGCCAATTTGCTTAGGATGGTATAAATATTTCCAAAGTAGAAAGTGTTGGAATAAATTAAATTTTTAGAATGAGTGCTTTTGTAATAAATTCAATAACAATCTTTCCTGATCATTAGCACAATCTACGTGTTTTGTAAACTTAATCTAATCAGCTGGTTTGGTTATCTCAACAGATGCAGTCAGGTTGGTTGGTAGGGTCACAACTCCTGTGAGAACTGATTGGATTTTGCTTGTCTTTTGATTTTGTCTGACTCCAATGTTCACAGTCATGGTAGGAATAGTGGCCTCCCTACCAATGTTTCTTCACCAAAAGGACTGTAAATAAAACAATTCTTCCATTGAGGCAACAGAGTCACACCCCTTTCCTGATGCAATTATTTTCAGAGCAGTTATCTGTGATGTTTCTCTTCTTGTTTGTGCTCCACTTGTTTCTATCTCTTGGCCAAGATGGAGCTCTAAGGACATGCCAGAGTACCAATTCTACCTCTCCTTTGACTTTTTTTTTTTCTGGTAAGACTGAAATACAGAATCAGATGCCGCTACAGTGTGATGAGAGCCCTCCCAGCAGTAGACACTCCATCCCATTTCCCTTGAAATCAGCACGGGAGTTGCTTTAGACACCAGGTGCCCTAAAGCACTGGAGGGGCCACAGAAGACAGCAAAGTCTCATCCATTGCATAAAATGGAGAATGTTATGCAATGCTAGGAACATCAAGTGTTTGCAGTAATCCTAAAAGGGAAAATGCAAAAATTATCCAGGTATCTTTCTTTGGTACAGCTGCAACATCCTCTGGCTTCCCTCAATTTCCAGTCCTACTTGTCACATGAAATGAGAAAATGCATGAGAGTGGCCTTGATGAGACAAGGGTCTATTGCTTCCTCAATCTAACATCAGTGCGACTAGAATAGGCATTCAAGTAAAAGACAAGGGAGGTTCATCCTTAGAATTTTCTGAAAAAGCATCAACAAATAAGGTAAATTTATGCATTTCTATTCTTGAATAAAGAAACTTAGATTAACAGCTAAAGCATACCACAGTAACTAAAACAGCAGTTCCTTTCTTTCCTGTGCTCCTACTGCTGAACACACATAAAAGTGCTGGGAACTGTCATTTCTGCATCCGGCCAGCCTGTCCCTACTCTACCGTAAAGGTCTTCTCGATCAGAAATGTTGCTGAGATAACTCATGTGAAGGTCTCCAGTGACTGTTTTATATTTTTTTAACATTTCATTCTTATTTATTTATTCTACTTAGGTATACATGATAGGAGAATGCATTTTGATTCATTGTACACAGATGGCACACAGCTTTTCATTTCTCTGGTTGTATGTGATGTAGTCATATATGCAGTCATACATGAAGCTAGGGCTGTGATGTCCATCTTACTACACCATCTTTACTGTCCCCGTGGCCCTTCCACCCCCCTCTCCTTTTTTTTTTAATTTTTTTTTTTTTAGTTGTTAATGGACACAATATCTTTATTTAATTGCTTTGTATGTGGTGCTGAGGATCGAACTCAGGGCCTCACGCATGCGAGGCAAGCGCTGTACCGCTGAGCTACAATCCCAGCCCCCCTCCCTCTCCTTTGACCAAAATACTTCCATTCTTCCCATGTCCCCTCCCCCATTATAGATCAGCATCCATTTATCAGAGAGAACATTCAGCATTTGATTTTTTGGGATTGGCTTACTTCGCTTAGCATGATATTCTCCAACTCCATCCATTTACTTAAAAATGCCATAATTTTAGTCTCTTTCACTGCTGAGTAATATTTCATTCTGTATATATACTGCAGTTTCTTTATCCATTCATCTATCAAAGGGCATCTAGGTTGGTTCCACAGTCTAGCTATTGTGAATTGAGCTGCTATAAATATTGAAGTGGCTGAGTCACTGTAGCATGCTGTTTTTAAGTCTTTTGGGTATAGACCAAGGAGTGGGATAGCTGGGTCAAATGGTGGTTTCATTCCAAGTTTTCTAAGGAATCTCCATACTGCTTTCCAGATTGTTTGTACCAATTTGCAGTCCCACCAGCAATGTATGAGCATGTCTTTTCCACCACAACTTCACCAACACTTATTGTTGTTTGTATTCTTGATAATTGCCATTCTGACTGGTGTGAGATGAAATCTTAGTTTTGATTTGCATTTCTCTAATTGCTAGAGATGTTGAACATTTTTCCATATATTTGTTGATTGATTGTATATCTTCGAGAAGTGTCTGTTGAGCTCCTTAGCCCATTTATTGATTGGATTGTTTGTTTTTTTGGTGTTAAATTTTTTGAGTTCTTTATATATCCTGGAGATTAGTGCTCTATCGGATGTGCATGTGGCAAAAATTTGTTCCCAGAATGTCGGCTCTGTGTTCAATTCATTGATTATTTCTTTTGCTGAGAAGAAGCTATTTAGTTTGAATCCATCCCATTTATTGATTCTTGAGTTTACTTCTTGTGCTATAGGAGTCTCATTAAGGAAGTATGGTCCTAGTGCGACATGATGAAGATTTGGGCCTATTTTTTCTTCCATTAGGCATTGTGTCTCTGATCTAATTCCCAGATCCATGATCCACTTTGAGTTGAATTTTGTGCCTGGTGAGAGATACAGGTTTAGTTTCATTTTGCTGCATATGGATTTCCAGTTTTCCAAGCACCGTTTGTTGAAGAGGCTATCTTTTCTCCAATATATATGTTTTGGGCAACTTTGTCTAGTATAAGGTAGATTAACTGTATTTAAGTGCATTTGTCTCTGTCTATTTTGGTGCCAGTACCATGCCGTTTTTGTTACTACAGCTTTGCAGTATAGTTTAAGGTCTGGTATCATGATTCCTCCTGCTTCACTCTTCTTGCTAAGGATTGCTTTGGCTATTCTGGGTCTCTTATTTTTCCAAATGAATTTCATGATTGCCTTTTCTATTTCTATAAGGAATGATGTTGGGATTTTAATTGGAATTGCATTGACTCTATAGTGCTTTGGGTAGTATGGCCATTTTGACAATATTGATTCTGCCTATCTAAGAGCATGCGAGATTTTTCCATCTTCAAAGGTCTTGTACAATTTCTTTCTTTAGTGTCCTGTAGTTTTCATTGTAGAGGTTTTTCATTTCTTTTGTTAAATTGATCCCCAAGTGTATTTTTTTTGAGGCTATTGTGAATGGGATAGTTTTCCTAATTTCTCTTTCAGAGGGTTTATCACTGATGTATAGAAATGCAATTGATTTATGGGTATTGATTTTATATCCTGCTACTTGCTGAATTCATTTATTAAATCTAGAAGTTTTTTGGTAGAATTTTTTTGATCCTCTAAGTATAGAATCATGCTGTTGGCAAATAATGATAGTTTGAGTTCTTCTTTTCCTACTCATATCCCTTTAATTTTTTTTGTCTGTCTAATTGCTCTGGCTAGTGTTTCAAGGACTATGTTGAAGAGTAGTGGTGAAAGAGGGCATTGCTGTTTGAGGAGTATTGCTATTAATTCTTCTTTGTAGGTCTTCTAGAACTTGCCTGAGAATCCATCTGCTCCTGGGCTTTTCTTAGAGTGGCTAAGGATTTGTCTTTAGTAATTTGAGTTTTCTCTCTCCTCTCTGTTAGAGTGGCTAAGGGTTTGTCAATGTTGTTTATTTTTTCAAAGAACCAGCTTTTTCTTGTCAACTTTTTGAATGTAATAAAGAAAAAATATACAATCTTGAAAATAAAATTGTTTTCTTTATTATCTGAGGTGCTGTCTTCCAAGTGATCTAGTCTGCTGGCTATGCTTTCTATCAAGTTTTTTATTTGGTTTATTGTATGGTTTATTGTTTCCTTCATTTCAAGAATTTCTGGTTGATTTTTCCACAATCTCTAGCTCTTTCTGAAAGTAATCTTTTATAATCTTTTGCTACCTGTATTTACTCTCTTATTTCTTTGTTGGAGTGATCAATTTTTTGCCTGTGTTTGCTTGTTTAAGTCATTCTTTAATTCATAGATCATTTTAATTATGTACATTCTGAATTCTTTCTCTGATATTTTATCAACTATGCTGTCAGTAGATTCTATTATTGTAGTATCTTGGTTTATTTGGGGCACTTTCTTCCCTTGTTTTTTCATGTTGATTATGTATTTTCCTTTCTTACAATGTCGATCTGAGGTATTTTGGTTTCTTTCCTATAATCTAGTAGTGACACTACAGATTACCTGTATCTCACTTGGAATTCACTTCCAGTCCCCAGTAGGTATCCCCAGATGGACACTACTGCCACTAAAGGTGGTGGTGGTGGTAGTGGAGGTAACTCAATATGGCCGTGAGAGTGGTCTTGGCTGGGCTCCCTCTGTAGTCCCTGAAGGTGGTCCTGGGCCCTGGCCTGTGCTCCCGCAGGTTGGCAGGAACTCTGGCTCGGAACTGGGGGCAGTCCCAGGCCTCACTCGGGCCAGGTCTCTGGCAAGAGTCCCCGGAGGCAGTCCTTCTCCTGGGTCTGGATTTCCCTATGACTGGCGGCTAGTAGTCTAGGGTCTAACCTTGGCTGGGCTCCCACGGCGATCCCTGAAGGTGGTCCTGGGCCTTGACCTGTGCTCCTACTGGTCGACAGAAACCTATTTTTAACTTATATTATTGTGGCATATAACATGTAAATAAAAAAGAATCATCAAGAAAAAATAATCATCAATGAATTATCACAAGCTAAACACCTTTGTAACCACCTCCCTATTTGTATCTGACAGTTTTTACCTAGAACATACAATAAATTCTTGCAACTCAACAATAAGAAAACCTAATTAAAAATGTACAAAAAGTTGCACTGATGCATTTTTACGCGAAGGTTTACATGAACATATATAAAGCTGTTGTTATGAAGAAACTATTTAACATCATTAGCTATCAGGTAAATGTGAAATGAAACCCCAAATGAGATATTATAATACTTTATTAGAAAGGCTAATATTAAAAATACTGCCAATATGAAAGGTTGGTAAGAATGTAGGACACTGTTGATAGTAGGAATGCAAAAATGCATTGGTAGTTTGGAAAAACAATTAAACATACACCTTATGTATGACTCAGCAATCCCTTTACTAGTTAAGTATCCAAAAGAAACAGAACACATGTACATATGATATCTTGAAGAAAAATGTTCATGGCATTATTATTCAAAGATGCCAAAAAGTGGAAACAATCCAAATGACCCTTAACTGGTGAATTTATAAACACTTTGGGGTATTTCTATACTACGGAATACTACTCAAAAGTAAAAATTAGTAAACCACTGATACATTAGATAATGTGGATGGAACTCAGAAATACCATGCCCAGTGAAATGGTTAAAAACAACAAATGCCATAATGTATGATTTCATGGAATTGCAATTCTAGGAAAGGCAAGACTGGTAATAGCAAGCTACTAACCTGTCTTCTCACTTGTCAGCAGAGGTGACTGACTACAGAAGGACATGAAAAAACATGTTAGGGCAATAGAACTACTTTGTATGTCAATTGTGGCAATGGTTATGTGACTGAATGCACTTATCAAATTTCATCAAATTGTACATTTAGAACAGGCAAATTTTATTTTACATACATTATAAACCAATAAAAGTTAAATAATTTTAGTCAAAGTTGACTTGGAAATAAATCTGGGATAAGGAAATATTAGAGAAAAAATGATTTGGTCTTCCCAATAGACACAAAAAAAAGTGGATAAAGCATAACATTCATTTATAATAATAAGCTAAGCACAGCATAGGAGAATGAAAAAGAAACTTTGTTAACCAGATCAATACCATGTATATGAAGTCCTCAGCCAATATTGTATTTATTAGTGAAGTTATGAAATATTAGCAACTGAAGCAAGAATGACTACTATTGTGACTTCTTGTCCATTTTACTGGAATTTCTGAAGAAAAGTAAGAAGAAGAAACAAAATCTAGAATTAGAAAGGAAGAAATAAAGCTACCATATCATATATGTCATATCATATCATGATTGGGTATGTCAAAACTTAAAACAATCCACAATGAGAATAAGTTAAATTAGACAATTTTCTAAGTACAAAATCTGTATGTTCATAATCAAAACAATTTCTGTGTGTCAACACCAAACAAAAAAATAAATAAATAAAATAATGTTATGTACATTAGAACAATTTATAAGTCATCAAAGAGCCTGGTGAAAAATGTGTAGATAGAAACTATAAAATACTGCTGAGAAAAATAAAAATAAAAAGGAGACTAATACCTGTATGGTTAAACCATGATCGTGGACTAGATGATTCCATATGGCAAAAATATTAACTTCCTCACAAATTTAGATACATACATAAATGTCCAGGGTCAAGAAGAGCCAATGCATTCTTGAAGTAGAAAGAAGTTGCAAGCTCTTATGTTATCAGGCTTCAGGACCTGCTCCAAAGCTGTATTAATAAGGCAATGTGATAGTAGCACAAAGAAAACCAGACTAACAAATAGAGTAGATGTTGTAGGAACAGAATAATTTCTATCAAAGGCTGCACTGCAGGATTATGAGCAGGAAAAAAAATTTTGTCAATACATAGTTTATGGGCAATTGGATATCCTCAGGGGAAAAGTTTTACTTTACCTCCACTTCACATGATGCACAAAAATTCAATTCCTGGAAATTCTCAATCAAAATAAAAGGCAGAAACATCAAACTTGTAGAAGATGGGAGAATATCCTTATAAATGCCAGATAAAGATTCTATAAACATTGAGCCCAGATGCACATCAATAGATAGGACAATATCAAAATTAAGGTATTCCTTTAAAATAGTGAAAATAGTAAGCCACTGAGTGGCATAATGCATTTTTATAACAAATAACTGACAAAGGGCAAGGGTCTAGATTATGTAAAGAACCACCAGAAATCAATAAGAAAAAGAAAAATAGAAAATTGGGTGAGGAAGTTGAACAAGCATTTCATAAAATAATATACCCAAATGTCCATAAACATTTGGAAATACTTTCTGCTAATCAGGAAATCATAAATTAGAGCCACAGTGAGGTACAACATGTACTCCCAAATGACTAAAATTAAAGGGACAGACAATATTAAAAGTTTAGGAGAAAACTTTCCTATCTGGGTGGTAAAAGTAGATATCAGCACAATTGCTGATTATCTATTAGTATTTGTGTATATTCTTTGGCCTTGAAATTTTACTTTTAGTCACCCAGGAGATATGTGTATAAATGTGTTTTAGGAGACTGTATAAAAATGTACATTGCAGCATCATTTATCATAAATACCAGAAACAATCTAAATATCTATTAATAGTAATATAGATAAATTAGGCAATTTTCATTCAATGCAAATATTTGTATAACATTGAAAATGAATGATCTACTGCTGCATGCAATGTCACAGATGAATCTTACCGTGAGCACACTGAAGAAATAAGCCAGGCACAGTTCTGCAATAAGGCATTCACATGAGTTCATGCACAAAAAATTGAAAACAGGGAAAACTAACCTGCAGCCTTAGGCATAAGGACAGAGGTCACCCTCCAGGAGCAAGGATGCTTCCAGGGTGCTGCCAATGTTCTATTTCTGCATGGGAGTAAAGCAGCTCAACTCATGGCAAGGGAAAGGCACGTGGGGTGCCAGGGACAAGAAAAACCCTTCCAGGGTGCATGCCCAGTGACCAGCTTCCTCCAACTATATATCCATCAATTTCCAATAGTCCATTTAAAGTATGAATCCATCAATATGTTAACCACTGATGAGCTTAGAGGTCAATCACTTCCCAAAGACTCCACCTCTGAACACTGCTGCTGCCTTGTGGACCAAGCCCTCAACACATGAGCCTTTTGGGGACATCCAGATTGAAATTTCAACAGCTTCTTTGTACACTGTGAGCAACATCTCCCATCCTTCCTACTCCTCCTCCAGTCTCTGGTAACCACCATTTTCTGCTCCTATGAGATCAGCCTTTTGATTCTGCATATAAGTAAGATCATGCCATGTTTGTTTACCTGTACTTGAATCATTTCACTAAGCACAATGTCCTCCAGATACATATTGTCGCACATCATAGAATTTTCTTCTTTTTAAGCTGAATAGTGTTCCATGGTGTATATACCATATTTTCTTTATCTATTCATCCATTGGTAAACACTAAGGTTGATTTCATTCTGGTTAGTTTTTCTGTTACTTATTTTCAGTTTAAATGCTCTGTACTCAGTAAAATTTTCCACAAGTTTTCAATTATCTGAAATTTTTTAAAACATAATTTAGGGTTTTGCTTATAAGCAATCTTGTTAATGTTCCATGTATACTTGAAAATAATGTACATTTTATAATTATTGGTTGTATTTGTATATATCTAATTTAGATAGTACTCATTCATATTTCTAAAACTTATTTCCATACTGTTTTTTGGTCTGCTTCCTTAATTATTTTTTGAGAGAGGCATTTTTAAATCTCCCATCATGCTTGGGAATTTTTCTACTTCTGATAATTTTTATTTTATATTGTATATGCTATTAGATATACACAAAAACAGAATTTTTATCCTGTTGGTGTATTGACTATTTCATTATTTTGAAAACAAGATCTTCATTTTATTTATATTTTTGCCTTAAGCTGTATGTTGCCTGGCATGTAAATGTACATGCAACCTTCCTTTGGGTTAAAGTTTACATGGTATGTTTTCTTCCTTCTCTTTTCACTTTTAACATTGTATTTTTGATGCATCTCTTGTAAACTGTAAAGAATAAATTTTTATCACACTTGACAAACTTTATGTTCTAATTGAAGAAATTAGTTCATTTATAGTTAATATAATTCATAATATATTAGCGTTTGCATCTACTGCATACTAGATATATACTTTTGCCTTACTTTTTCTCCTTTTTTATTTTAGATAAAGTATTTTTATTATTCCATTTTTTTCCATTGTCAGCTTAGCAATAACACTTGCCATTACTATTCTTAATGGTTTCCCATAAAGATTATAATATTCATCCTTGAGTTATCAAAGTATAATGCTGATGTGTACTTTTTCCTCTCTTCCAGATCAATGCACAGAATTGGAAAATTTTAATCTCATTCACTCATGTTCTAATTATTTGATACTGTCATATTCTCAAATAAGATTTTACTATTATTTGTCACTATTCATTTAAATTGGTTCATCTGTTTCTCATTTTTATCATATTTCACTCCTTCTTGTACTTCAAATTTGGCACCTGAATAGTTCCTTCTGTCTTTGGTATAGATTACAGAGGATGGATTCTTCTAGTTTTTACTTACTAGGAATTGCTCCTTACCTGTTTGAGGAAGACACTTTCCCTGAGCATGAATTCCCAGTAGCAGTTGCTTCCCACCAGCACCTAGAGGATAGCATTATTACAGCTCAGCTTTCATCGTGTCCATTCTGAAGCCAGCATGTTACCCTCACCCTCAGTGTTGTCATTGAAAGCCGTGTAGCTTTCTCTTCTATAAATGTTTTTGCTGCTTTTTTCCCTTCTTTTGGGTTTTCTGATATTTTGCTATGACAAACCTAGGTGGGTGGGTTTGTTATTCTCCTGCTCAGGAACTTTGGAGATGATCAAATATGTGATGTAATGTTTTCCACTAACTTCAGAAAATTCTCATATTCAATCTCACCACTTATTGCCTCTGGCCCATTATCTCTCTTCTTTATTTCTTTGCTGTTTATACTCTCTTTATTTCCTAATTTTAACTCTCCATACTTCATTTTGTATTTTGCAGTTGTAGACAATCCATGTGGTTTGTTTTCATACTTACTACTTTTTGCCCAAATTCTCATTTTATTTCCTGGAACATATTAAAAATGGTTATTTTAAATTTTTGATGCAACAATATCATTATTCAGAGTTCCAATGGGTTTGTCCTCTTATTTTTTTCTTCTGTTTTTGATTTATATTGTCTTATCACTTGGTTGTTTTCTGCTGAATATCAGATAATGTTTATTTGAAAGCTAGATAAATAAGTATATAAATTATAGAAATGATATGAATCTTATATTACCTTCCTCCATGAAAAAAAGCTATATTTTCTTTTCTAGTACATGTTCAGGGTTGCAAACACTCTGGAAATGCCTTGAATTCAATTTTAGAGATTAAAATAATTCAAAGTGTGGCTTCGGTCCTTGAAAAGACTGATGTACTTATAATTCACCCTGTCCTCAAGCTCAAAATAAGGAGTTTTACCATGCCCCAACAGAGGGTCCTAGACTTCAATTTTTCTCCCCAGCAATAAATTTTCTGCCCAGTTTTTGCACCTTCCTGATTCTTTCATATCTGACAGATCTCTACGTAAAAATAAGGCTTCATTGCCAGGCTCATCTCTTTGAGGGAATCAACCTAGCTGCTTCTCTAGTAACTTCAAGCAGATAAACCCTTTTTTTTTTTTTTTAACAATTTGTCTAGATTGTTCATAGTGGAAAGTTTAACCCAAATTACCTAGCTCATCATTACTGGAAAACAATAACTCATTTTTTTGTTAAATCCAGTCTTCTTTTCAGAATTCTCCTCTAATCCTCTAAAGCATGCAATGCTGTTGCCAAATGTCTTACTTAAAAATTTTATTTTCTTTCACAACATATATTTCCATGTTTTAAATATTCTTACTGCTCTATCTATTCCTTATACCCTTACCCATATCCAACACTCCCTCCTCATTTATTTTCCAGGACTTTGCCCTTTATGTATGTTCTCTTGTATTAGATGCCTGGCAAGATCAGTATCCCCTTTCTACACACCCTTCCAATAAATGAATCTACTTCTGCAGCTCCTTATGGTGGATGATTTCTATGTCTTCATGGCCTGTCCGTCATTTAGATTCACATCCCATGTTTTCATTACTTAGAAGACATCTCCATTTAAATAGCCAGTCATCACTTCTTACTAAACACACCCTCCCAATCCATCTTCTCATGCCAACTAAACTTTTTCAGATACACATGCCAAAAGAGCTACTCAAAATAATTGGTGACTTCATAGATTCCAGAAATAAATAAGAAAGTAGTAAAGGTGAATGCAGATTTTCTTGTCTAAATGCTTGGAATGTGCCTTCATTAGACATAAATTAGCTGACTGGGAAGAAAGCTGTTTAGGGGAAATAGGTGCTGTGCTTGTCTTCTTGTTGCCTACTTCCCTAGCCTCACACCAGCCCCTCACCATCACCTCCCTTGAGACATATTCTGAATAATACTTACATATTATTATTCCTAAAACATATTTCTCACATCACTCTAAATTCAGAATCCACAGCACCTCCTGTTACCTTTTGTTCCAACTCTGCAATTCTCTGCCAAATTTTTAAGGCCATTTATTACCTGTTATCACTCTACCTAGCCCTAGTTCCCCCATCATGTCATTTCTACCCTAAGCAGCAACATTCTTCAAAATGCCTCATCTTTCCCGCTTCCAGACCATTCTTCATGTGCATGATCTCAAGCACAAAAGATCCTCCCTCTTTCCTCTATGCATTGATACATTTTAATTACTTGTCAAGGTCCATGTCAATCTTTTCCTGTCTCATGAAACCCTCTGTAAGTATGGTATTGATTGATTCAACATAAATACTATGTTTCTTTCTAGAAGATAAGGAAAACCACTTGCAAGATGTTTCTGTCTAGAAGAAATCCACTATTTTTCAAAGTTACATCTATTCTCAACATTGTTTCATTTCAAACTAGGCTTAAGTAAGCAAAGCACATGAATTTTACCTTAGAAAGCAGGAAAAGGATATAAGATTATTTTCTCTACTACTCATGAAATGCTTATTTTGAAGGCCTCGTGTGCATGTGGACTATTGGAATTTATCGTTATTTAAATAATATCTTATAAAAATGAAGATTGGACATGTAACTTGTATTACATAATATGTTTTAGTGAATGCACAAAATTAATTTCTCAAAAAAAATGCCTAAGTAAATTACTTGATAACAATGTAGCAGTATGTATTGCAAAGTTCCTTAGAATCAGAAAAATACATAGAACTTGAATTTTTGTTCTGTATAGCTTTATTTTAGGCTTACAATTCAGAGGAAATTGCAATCCCATAATGCTCACAGCCTGTGCCACTGAAATACCAATAGCTTTTGCCAACATTTATTATAGCTAAAGAAGCTACACAGGCACCATATGAAAGTACATACCTGGGGCCAAAGCCAATATAGCCTACTCAACTGATACTGTACAATAAATCAACAAAAGAAAATCTCTTACTATAAAATCACCCCACAAATTGGTAAAGTCAACTAATTCACTACATGTAAAATATCAATGTAGGGAATAAAAAGCAAGAAAAATAAACAAGGGATCTTGATGTGTCCAAAGGAGCATCATAAGTCTCTACCAGTAGACCTGAATGGAAAAAAAGAGAAAAAAAAAATTGACAACATGCCTGAAAATGAATTCAATATAATGATTTTAAGAAAACTGAATGATATACAAGAGAATACAGACATACAATTCAACAAAATTAGGAAGGCAATTCATGATCTGTATGAGAAATTTAGCAGAAAGAATTAAAAAGAACCAAACAGAAACATTGAAGCTGAAGAATGAAATAAATGAAATTTAAAATAATAGATTTGAGGCCCCAAGCATCAGATTAAACAAAGTAGAAGGATTTCATACTTTAATGGCAAGTATTTTGAAATAACCTAATCAGAAAAAAAGTAGGTAAAAGAATGAAATAAAGCCCACAAAACTTATGAGACACTATTAAGGGAGCAAACTTTTTAATTTTAGGTGATCCAGAAGGAAAAAAAGAATGAACAGAAAACATATTCAGTGAAATAATTGGTGAAAACTCTCCAAACCTGGGAAAAGATGTGAACATCAGTTCCAGGAAGCTCAAAAGACCCATAGTAGATGTGACATAAAAGGTCCTTTCAAGGCATGCTATAGACAAACTTTCTGAACTGTTAGACAAAAGGAGAATTTTAAAAGCAGCAAGTGAAACAGCAAGTTTCTCAGTAGTGCGTTGATGGAAGAAAATGAAGAGGACACACACACACATAAAAATGGAAGTGCATCCCATGTTCATGGATTGGAAGACTTAATATAGTTTACATATCCGTGATAGCCAAAGCAATCTATAAATTCAATGCAATTCCCATCAAAATGCCAATGCCATTCTTCACAGAAACACAAAAAACACTCTTGGGATTTGTAAGTTAGCACAAAATGCCCCAAATAGCCAATATGATCCCTAAGAGAAAGGAAAAAGATGGAAGCATGCCTGACTTTAAAACATACTATAAACCTATAGTAAATAAAACAGCATAGTACTATCATAAAAACAGGCAGAAAGAACAATAAAAGAACCCAGAAATAAAACTACACATACTTAACATCCAACTGATTTCTGACAAAGACAGTAGAAACACATTGGAGAAAAGACAGTCTCTTCAATAAATTGTGCTGAGAAAAATGAATATTCATATACAAAGGAATGAAATCAGAACCCTAGCTCTTACCATGTGCAAAAATCAACACCAAAATGGATCAATAACTTAAATATAATACCCAAACTATAAGTTGAGCACGGTGGCACAAGCCTGTAATCCCAGCACTTAGGGAGGCTGAGACAGGAGAATCGCAAGTTCAAAGCCAGCCTCAGCAATGGCGGGGCACTAAGCAACTCAGTGAGACCCTGTTTCTATGTAAAACACAAAATAGGGCTGGGAATGTGGCTCAGTGGTTGAGCACCCCTGAGTCCAATCCCCAGTACCCCCCCCAAAAAAATACCCAAACTATAAAACAACTAAGAAAAATGTAACTGAAATGCCTCAAGACATTGAAACAGGCAGACTTAGTGAATATGACCCCCCAAAGCCTAGGAAATAAAAGCAAAACTTGACAAATGGGAACACATAAAACTAAAAAGTTGCACAGCAAAGGAAATAATCAACTTAGTAAACAAACAACCTACAGAATGGGAGGAAGTATTTGTGAACTATTTATCTGATAAGAGATTTATATCCAGAATATACATATGTAACTCAATATCTAGAAAAAACTTCAAATAATTCAAATTTTAAAATGAGCAAATGACCTCAGTAAACATTTCTCAAAAGAAGATGTATACACTGGGAGTGTAGTTCAGGATTAGAATGTTTGTCTGGAATACATGAGACCCTGGGTTTGATCCCCAGGACAAGGAAAAAAACACACACACACAAGAATGGCCAATAAGTATATGAAAAAAAATGCTCAATATCACAAACCGTCAGGAATATACTATGAGATTTCATCTCACCTTAGAAGAGTTTTTTTAAAAAAGGTTTTAAAACAACAAGTGCTGGCAAGAATGCAGAGAAAGGGACACTCTCATGCACAGGTGGTGAGAATGTTAATTAGTATAGCCATTATGGTAAAAAGTATGGAGCCTACTCAAAACACTAGAACTAAAACTCCCATATGATCCAACAATCACATTACTAGATGTGTATCAAAAGGAAATGAAATAGTATTATGGAGAAACTTCCATGCTCACATGTTGATTGCAACCCCCTTCACAATAGACCCAATTTGGAGTCTATGGAGGTGTCCATCAATAGATGGATAGATAAAGAAAATGTGAAATATATTCACTATGGAATATTATTCACCCACTAAAGGGAATAAAATTTTGTCATTTGCAGCAACACAGATAAGCCAGGAGCACATTAAGTGAAATAAGGCAGGCACAGAAAGGCAAACACCCCATATTCTCTTTTACATGTGGACGTTAGTAAGTTGATATAGAAATGGAGAGAAAGTGTAGCTACCAGAGCATGAGAAGAGTGGGGGTTAGTGAAAAGAGGAGAGGTTATGGGTACAGGGTGCAGTTGGATAGGAGGAAAAACTTCTTTCTTTCTTCTGGATGTAAAATTTTATTTACATTTTGATCACAACTATGTCAAAAAACAATCTATAAATGAAACAAATGCCTGCAAAAAAATAATACTAAAATATGTCTGATTGAGGTCATAAATGATTCCTTCCCATTTAATTTTCTGTATTTTCCAAATCTCCATATTAAGCAAGTATTATTTTATCATGGGACAGAGTGACACATTCTCCTTAAGTTTTCTACAAAAGGACAGCTGTTTTATTGACTTTAAAACAGAGAATTTGCACTTAACTCAAAGCTACATTTCCCCCCAGTATTATTTATTTGCATTTAATTCAAAGCTGTGACATTTTCCCCAGTACTGTTCATTATACAAGTGATCTACAAACATACCAAAGCAAAAGGGAAGAAGATATTATCTTCCAGTAAAAATTGTGAAACTGAAAATTCAGAAGGAATAACTTCTATTGTTCTATAGCACAGTAGGATAACTATTATTGACAACAATTGTATATTTCAAAATATCTAGTAAAGAGGATTTTGAATGCCTCCAACACAAAAGAATGATTTATGTCTGACATGATGGATCTACTCACTACACATTGGACACATGTATGGAAATGTCACACTGTACTTCATAAATGTGTGAACATTTTCCCTATTTAATTATTGTGTCAATTAAAAATTTTAAAACTACAGTTTTAAAAACTCTTGGGAGCAACCACTTAATATCACATAGTAATGAACTAATAAGTCATATCATCTTCAAAGGAAAGAGAGAAATTTTACAGTGGAGGAAAACCCAGAATGAAAGAAAGGAGGAGCATTTTGGAGCACAAAACACTTTCCAAGAAGGCTGGTGTGGGTAAGGGTGGGAGGGGCAGGAAGGTGGTGCTCCAGGAAAAAGCGATGCGGATCCAGGACCCAAGGATCAGGACAGAAAAGTTGCTGGAAAGCCAGACTTGGTAGAAGAAAAATACCTGAAAACATTACAAGAAAATTCTATGGCCAAGGTTCATTCCCAGTCTCACTGTTTTGTAGCAAGAAAGTTTTTTGGAGAGTTGCAATCAGCTTCAGAGAGGGTTTCTAAGTATTTTAAACCATTTGTTGTTGAAATATGATCTTGGACCAGCACTGTTAGCATCCCCAGAAAGTGGTTAGAAATACAAGTGTCATCTGGCTCCCCCCCAGATTTGCAGAGTCCAAGATCTCAGGGGTGGAGTCTTGCTAGCCTTCCAGGAGCTCTGTAGGTGAGTCTGGTGTTTTCTCAAACTTGTAATTCCTCCAGTGGAACAGCCCAGGCAAGCCGCATTCAGCATTCCCCCAACAGCAATCTTCAGGTCGATGGAATGCCTGCCGCAACCTGACCTCCTTCAACTAAAGAGGAGATTTCTCTCTGTGTCCCCGCAAGAAACAAACGTTTAGCATTCAGCTGCAATTGCCTCAGCAAGAGAGGGAATTAAGCTTTGAAGAAAGTCAATTCTTCAAATGGTAGAGGACAGGCAGAGAGAGTCCTGTGTTCAGTGACACTATCGAACCACAAGGTCAACCAGCCCAAAGCCTGCCCTGCCTGTGAACTCTTCCAAGTCAAACAAGGAAATGTCCCTATTGTTTAAGCCAGTGTCAGTAGGATTTTTCCAGAATTTTTCCTCACTGATTGAGGTTGCAAACCTCACTACTATGAAAGTGCCTCTGCTTCTGCCGAAGACTCTGATATCAGCAACCTAAAGTCAAAGACATTCTAGTAAAAAGTCAGTATCATTTAGAAGCAAAATAAACTTCTAAATGAAGGGACAGATGAGAAAATTAGAGCCACTGTCCCAGCTATCCAACCATCAACAGGAGGAGTAAAATTTTAGTTAAGCTTTTACATTTCAAACTGAAGAGTTAAAAATATACATGGTAGAATTTCCCTCTGAAAATAAAAATCCAGGATACATCCATGGGAGGATCACTGAAAGCAACTATGGCATCCACCTCTCCTCTAATTACTTATATACATGAATTAAAATAGAACGAATGACCTCCACCAGGGTGACCACTGTCCCAGCTAATTAAGGACTAAGAAGTTCCCAGGACATTGTGTCTTTCAGGATAAAAAATACTACAGACAAGTGAGATGGTCACTTTTCTAGGTGGCCTATGTGAGCATGTCTAAGACCAGAATCTACATCAAGTAGACTGGAAAATTTTACTATTACTGAAGCCCTGGGAGAGCAAGCAATGATTTTCCTTTAAGATTCATAGTATTATCAACCAGGTACATCCTTCTCTCTGTTATATGCTGACATCACTTGGCTGGGATCTAAATTAGCTTTTGGAGGGAACTTTCCAGATGTAACCTTTCAGAACTTCTTTCAGCCCAGCTTTTGACAATCATTTGAAATCTTCATTTTCCCTCAGGTATTAGATTAGATTCCATTTTTGTGAACATTTTAGAAAAGGCTCTGACTGAAAGCCTACCCACCAACTACTTGCCTTTCAAAGACATAGAGTCAAAAACTAGAACACATTTCTGGAAGGAAAAGCAAAAGCAACAATGTAACTGGATGTAGACAGGACATGGGTCCTGTTCCTGTGCCGGATCTCTCCTCTTCTAAAAGTACATGTAATGTACAGAAATGCAATAGAACTTGTATGTTCTCCTTAGGTCTAAGCATGATGCACAAAATAGCATAGGAACTTATACATTACACAATAGGTGTCAATAAATCAGACACAACTATGGATAAGACACATTTCCTCAAATTCCAGAGACTTGACTTAATGCCTAAGGGCAAAGGGAGGAAAATTAATAGCAATATTTTATGAAACCAAAATATAAACCACTAAATTCATTTTGAATGTCTTGAAATTCAGTAAATACCAAAAGAAACATTGTGTCTTTTAGTTTTATCACTATTAATAGAACAATTTCATTTTAAAATACTTATATGAAGGAAAGAGGATTACTGTGCTATTTTACATAATCAGCCAAATATTTACACTAAGGATTCCTGTCTTTTAAACGTCTCACCTGATAGTGGATATATAATGCTCTGAAATTTGCTTTTGTTATTGCTAGAGAATATCTGTTACATAGCATCACAAACACTGTTACTGATTTTGACATCTGAGGAACAAGTGATCTGATTTGAAATGCTCCACTATTCTACCAACAAACTAGCTTGCATTGCATACCAGAGTAAAGAAGGAAAGAGTGGGTGAGATTTCCTGACCTCTGAAGTTTTCCAAAGGGCAAACCTAGCTACCTCCCCAGCTGGTGACTGAGGGGTGATGGGATGAGAAAAGGGATGGTGAGGGTCTGTGGGGGAGTAGGGCAGCTACTGTGACAGCTGAACACAGGGCACCTGCTGGCCAAGAGCAGGATGAAGAATCATCAGTACAGAGAACTAAGCAATTGCAGGAATGCTGCCAGGACTGCAATGGGAAATAACATCCCAGCAATCTTAGAATTAAGTAGTGAAATTTGCCAACTGATCCTCTTTCAGGAGAATGCAAGCTATAAAAACAGAGGAAGGAACTTGACTAACACAATGCACGTCTTCTATAATGCTTTTTGCTGTACAAAACAATATTTTTTTAATTTGTTAACTGGTCTATTATAATTATATGTAATAATGAGATTCACTGTGATATATTCAAACAAGCACATCACATAACATTGTCAATTTCATTCCCAGTACCTTCCCTTCTCCAGTCCCCTGATCACTTTCTTCTGCTTTTCTGATTTCCCTTCTATTTTTAAGATATTTCCCACCATCACCTTTTGTTTTTTATTTTTTCTCTCTAGAATCCACAACTGAGAGAAAATATATGACCCTAGGTTTTATGACCCTGGCTAATTTCAGCTAACATGATGTTCTTCAGTTCCATCCATTTTACTGCCTATGACATAAGTTTGCTCTCAATTACTGCAGAGTAAAACTCTACTGTGTATGCATACCACATTTTCTTTATCTGTTCATCTGTTGACAGGCACCTAGTTTGGTTCTATAACTTTGCTATTATGAGTTGCATTGTTATAAACACAGATATTTAAGTATTGCTATAATATGCTGACATTAGTTCTTTTGAGCAAGATACCTAGGAGTAGTATAATTGAGTCATATGGTGGTTCTACCCTTAGTCTTTTGAGGAACCTTCATACTGACCCCAGAATGGTTGTACTAATTTACCACCTTACTAATAATATATAAAAGCAAAACAAGAATTCTCAAATATACAAAACTAACCTTCCTCACTGAAACACAAAATTGTCAGGTCTAACTTATAAATTTAAGGCAGAAATCTTAAGGATGTCATTATACTTAAAAGACTGTGTATTACTCAGCTTTAAAAAAGAATGAAATTATGTCATTTGCCTATATATGGATGGAGCTGGAGAATATCATGCGAAGTGAATAAGCCAATCCGAAAGACCAAAGGCCAAATGTTTTCTCTGATATGCGATTACTAATTCACAATAAGGGGGTGGGTTAGGGAAAAATAGGGTTAGTTTAGATTAAGTAGAGGGGAGTGGAGGAAGGGGAGGGGATGTGAGAGTAGGAAGGACAGTAAAATGAATCAAACATTACCTTATGTACATATAAGACTACATGACAGATGTGATTCTACAACATGGACAATCAGAAAAATAAGAAATTATATTCCATTTATGTATGATATGTCAAAGTGCATAAATGCATTCTACTGTCATGTATAACTAATTAGAACAAATTTTCAAAATTTTTTAAAGACTGTGTACTACCATAGAGCCAATGACCCAGAACCAATACATGTATCTGTCCCTTGCAATTTAATAACATATTTGCTAGCCTGCTACGTGACAAGCACTGTTTTGACTAATTTTAAGTCTCAAAACAACCCAGTCATGTGTGGATAGTATAATTTTTATCATTTAACAGATTATAAATCAAAGGAAAACAGATATTAGATGAATTGCCCTAAGTTACCCCTCTAGCGAGTGGCAGAGATAGATTGAAGCCTGAGCAGTCTGGCCTGGGGGTCCACACCCCTAAGTCACTATAACATGCTACTTCCTAGTAAGAAACAACTCAGTCTTGCTCAAAGTTGGTCACAAATACATTCAGCTTTCAGAAAAAGGTGTAAATTTTCCTTACTCTTCCCAACTAGTTGCCTTTCAATCTTTCAGAGCCAAGACTACCTTGGATGAGCACCAAGAAGTCCTTCCCCTCTGGTCAAATTTTCCTCTTCCTTTTCTGTTCCATCACTTCTTTGGCCCATCCTCTGGCTGCTTTTCATAACTGACGCTGAGAGGGCTACTTGGACCTTATTGCACATCTGGGGTACTTACCTTAATCCCCATCTTGGATTGTGAAGGTGAGCCTCACCTTCTTCAGAATGAAGCATCTACATGATAAATACACCTCTGTTTTGCTTCTGTCAATTGCTTTCTGAGGCTTGATTCTGAAGTGTTATCATGCGAAGACTCTTTACCACCAGATGCCAGTGAGAAGAGAAAGGAAATGGAGATAAATACAGAATACACATCTCTAAAACACTCAAGAGCTGCATACAATTTCAACATACATGTAGATTCCTTGAATTCCTGCTATAGGGCACAAGACAACTTTATGATGAAAGAAAATGTTTCCTTATTCTTGAGAAGAGATTGCCGGTTTGACAATAACTGAGCAGGGAGCCATGCATCAATTTGTTCAATATTTCAGGTGTGCCTCCTAAGGTAGATGGACCTGGGAATCTATCAAGGAGGCATTGTGTATGTAACATAGGCCTTAGCACTGTAACATGTCCAAGGGACCCCAAGCACCATCCACATGGCCTAAACCATGCTAGCGAGGAAAGGAGAATGTTGACCCATGTACTCGGACTTGATTGCTAGCTCCTATTTATTCTAGTGTGTTTCTCTGGTGTCCTGATAAGTCAGTTATTCCTGTTACTGTCAGTTTTCTCCTCTGTTAAATGAAGATGTCAGCTCACTGATCCTTAAGGCTCCCTAAGGCTTTTTTGGTCACTTTCCATTGGATCTGATGTCGAGAAGAGAGGAGATGAACTTGAAAGCTTCTTGGGCTTTGTCCCTGGACCAGATCACCTTAGATTTGGCCTTACCTTCAGGAGAAACAAACCCCAGAAACACTCGCCAGTTTGGTTTGTACTTCTTGAATGCACCAGGCAATGCTAGGACAGACCACATAGAAGGGGTGAGGAACTGTCCCCATCTGTCCCCCAACTCTCACTTAACCTGACTGCAATCAACAAGCAGGCTAAGTTTTGTTTGACTGTCAGTACAAATATGAATAGGAAATCAAGCAGACACCAAGCCCTAGCACACATAGGGGTGCTCGGCATCCAGAGACTGTGTTCCTGCTACCCTCCTAAACTCAACCAGATCCACTCAAGGTTACCTTCTCCATCTGCAAAAATAAATAAACAGTGATACACTGAGAAGGAAACATACTGGTTCATATCCTACTACCAGGGTGCCAAAATTTAAGGAGGCAAAATTGTACCCATGCTGTCCCTGCCCTGGTGGGATCCTGAAGGTGAGCAAGCTCCTCTTTACTTTCTGCAGTCAGGGCTCCAAACTCTCCGGATCATGCAAACACAGAGTCCAAACTTGCATGACTTGCCTCCTTAAATTTCATGCCCTAGGCCCTGTGTTTGTCTGATCCCGGGCCAAGCCTGGAGCTCTGTGATGGAAACCAGCACATTTCCCTCTGAGGACGCCCTGCCTGTCTGTTTTTTCAGACAAGGGAGATAACATTGATTGCCTCTGTTTGGGTCTAGGAGGGTGCCAGAGCGCGCAATACCTGGAAGCTGAGCACCCTCAGTGTGTGCCAGGGCCTGGCATCTGCTTAGTTCCTGGTTTTTATCCACACGGAAGGCCAAACACAGGCCATGGAGTCTGCCAGCTCTGTGCACTGGCTGCCCTCACCCTAGACAGGTCTGAAGACTTGACTATGCTCACTCCTCATCACCTGTTTATTCCTCTGGATGATTATTTTGATCAGTTACCCAAAGAAATCTGAAAAGCAAACAATGGTGTTCAGTTCAAATTCATCTTTACAAACCCTATAGTAGTAATTTTTAAATTTTAACATACATAAAAATCACTTGAAAGATATCTTAAAATGCATATTCCCCGTTACTGCGCTGGGGATGCCCTATAATGTACCCCTAGACTGAGTGTTTTAAACACCAGATTTGTTTTGTTTTGTTTTGTTTTATGGTCCTGAGGGTTGTTAAGTCCAAGATCAAGGTATTAGCGGGGTTGGTTTCTTCTGAGGCCCTGTCTCCGTGGGCTGACTTCTTCTTGGGCTTCTCATGATCTTCCCACATATCTGTCTTAATCTAAGCTTCTTGTAAAGACAGCAGTCAAATTGGATGAGGGCCCATCCTAACACTCTCTTTTTAACTTGATCACCTCTTTAAAGTCCCTATTTCCAAAAACAATCACATTCTGAGATACTGGAGGTAAGGACTTCAACTTGGACTTTGCGAGGCACAATTCAGCCTATAACATCACCCCATCCAATCTCTAACATGTTGATTCGTCAATCTGAAATGGGGCCAAAGATCTTTGTTAGGTTTCTTTTTTGCTTCTTTTCCAAAAGCAACCCTGTAACTGTGACTCCACAAAACAGTCTGGAAGGAACCCCACTGAATTCCCTTAGGAAACTCTCCACACTTCCCTTCCTTCTTCTTGTTTTCATGGGTCCACCAGTCTAGAAATGTGGCACTGTCTGCCTTCTGCCTGATAGTTTCCATTACTATCCAGCATCTCTACCCATGTTGCTGAAGTATGCAGAAGCCTATGAAACCAAATTTCATCAAAGGAGAAAACAATTTGTCTTTGAATTGACATATCAAATTAGAGTAAAAAAAGTTTCAGTAAAATATGAGAAACCAAGTTCCTAATTTATCTTTGGAGCCAGGCTTCCTTCTCTCATCTTAGAAGATGCTGTAAATGCTTCACAACAATGCTTCCAACAGTCAGGCATGGTGGCGCATGCCTGTAATCCCAGCAGCTTGGGAGGCTGAGACAGGAGAATAGTGAGTACAAGGCCAACCTCAGCAATAGCAAGGCACTAAGCAACTCAGTGAGACCATCTCTAAATAAAGTACAAAATAGGGTTCTTCCAATAAGTTCCCCATAGAACAGACATCTCCATGGGATTTAGCGCAGTCCCTATGCAGGAGGCATCCAGACAACACCCACCTCAGGGGTCCCAGTGAACACCTAGGACCAGTGTACTAGGGTCCCCCGGGCAGCCAGCCAAACACACAAGTAGCAATGAAATGCCCACTAGGTGCAGCTGGGTTGCCTGTGCTCGCTCAGCTACAGGAATTTCAAGGGAATAACTTTCCAAGAGATTCCACAGAACCCCTGCTTCCAGTTTGCAAACTGCTAGAACAGCCTTTCTCCAGCTGGTAGTAACCCAAACTAGGAAGTAAAAAACCAAACCCAAAGGCAGATTCACCCTTGAAATTTTTAAATGGAAGCCTGTGAATTACTCAAGACCTTAAAGGCACTGTTCAGCTTGTCTGTTAATAACAAAACAGAGTCCAGAAGCATTCTATTGCCCTTCCTCTGTCACACATCTCTCTACCCCACAGCTCTCTGCCTACAACACCGTGCAGTCCAATGGAAGCATTTTATGTGGAATTCCAAAAACTATAGAAACAAGAATCATTTCTGATTTCAGGCTTGGTCTGCTTTGATCAGATTAATAGAAAAATGTTTTCAGTGTTTTGATAAGGAAAATCACAAGCAAAACCAAAAACAAGACAAAAGCTATTTCCGATTTTAAAATACATGAGATATTTAGATGGGGCACACAATTCATTTTAGTGTATGTATCAAGAGGTTTCCTCAAAGAGCCTTTATTTTCCCAACTCAACCAATGTCTGTGTAAGACGAGGACAGAAACAGCATCTCGTGGATGTTCTTGAGGCTACACTGTAAAAGATCCAAGGAATCCCACTTACTGGACACCATTAATGGAGCCAGCCTGCCAGGGGAGGTGATCTACTTCAAGGTATCAACATTTTATAAGTCTGAGATGATAGCAACAGGCACAAATATAACCTCCATAAAAGCAAAATCATCATAAATGGTGTTAGTTGGATTTCCATCACTGTAAAAACATCAATTTAAAGGAGGAAAGTTTTTTGTTTTTTTGGTTTTTGGTTTTTGATTTTTTTGGTTTTTTGTTTGTTTTTTTCTCACAGTTTCAGAGATTTCAGACCATGAAACCCTTTGCGTTCACTCTGCCCCCTTGCTTTTGGGCCTGTGGTGAGGCAGAGCACTATGATGGGGAGCTCAGAGAGGAGTGAAGCTTCTCACCACCTGGTAGCTGGAAAGCAAAGAGAGAGAGAGAGGAAGAGGCTGGGGTCCCAGTACCTTTCCAGGGCACAACCTCAGAGATCTACTGCTTCCCACTAGGCCCTACCTCCTAAAACTCCACCACCTCAAAACAGTGCGCAAGCTGGAGAGCAAGCCTTCAGCATATGGCCTTTGTGGGACATTTAAGATGCGAACCATAATGTAAAACAACTAATAGCCCAAGGTTATCCAGGAATGTGCCCAGGAATGTGTGTCCAATATGTGAACACTTGCCAGCACCAAAATGGTCTCATCAGACATCTCCAATTACACGTGTACAGATCCACAAAATTAGTTTGAAAAGTATTTATGGGATTTTCTCTTTTCACCCTCTTTTCACTTTGGAAGGCACTGTGAGGATGTGATGTCCAGCAAAACATCCATGTTGTAACCACCAAGAGATATGCATAAAATGAAGACACCACGTTAAGCCTGATAGAGTCAAAGGATAGAAAGTCTCTGATCTATCAACTGAGCTGAAGAACAAACTCTCAGAACTACCTGTCTCCTGACTTCTTGGTTTGTGTCTTAAGCCAGTAGTTTTGAAAGTGGCATACCTGAACCAGAACTCGGGAACCTGTTAGAAATGCAAATCCTGGGCACCACCCAGACTTAACGAATTGGAGACTCTGGGAGTGAAGCCCAGCCGCCTGGGCTTCAGGAAGTGCTCCAGGTAATTCTGTTGCGAGTTGAAGTTTGAGAACCACTAGTATAAGCCATTGTTTGTTGTTCACTGTGGTTTGGGTTATTTTCAGCTAAATGATCTCTAACTCATATAAGCAATTGTGTCAAGTTTTAATAAAATGTGACTTCTATGTTACTTTATACACAGAATTTTCTTCTAACAATACCCATCACTATGTTGTTACAGGGCCATGATTTACTCACACTGCAAATAAATATCCAGAGAAAATGCATTATCTCTATTTCTATCCACCAGTCCCTACTCTGCTAAATGGTGTGTACAACTCAGAGCAGCCGGTCATCCTCTTGGACTTTTCCGATTGAAATAGAATCTTCTGGATCTCTTAGCCTCTTTAGTTATGATGCTTAGTCTCTCTCAACATTCCCCTCCTGAAGGTGGGAGGCTTTTGTGACATTTGGCAATGGGGCGAAAGGCTCCCCTTGTCTCTGGTCCCTCGTCCGTCTGGTCATTCACACCCTGCTGGCGATATGGGTGGTGGCTGGTACAACCCAAAGTCCTGTTCCTCTTGCCTTTGCCAGTGCCTTGTGCTTTCTGTCAGTCAACTTCCCTGAGGTCTGTGGTCTCTGTTATCGTTTGCAGTCTTGGGTCTGTAATTCCTGGAGGTGCCACACCCTTTATGCAGCACTCTTCTCAGTGTCACATCATCTCACCCCAGGAGACTGATTGGCTCAAAGTCCCCTGTGGAACATACAAGAGATTCTGGGTCCTGAGCATGGCACAAATGATTCAGAAAAGCTCAATTTCATCTTTGCCTCGTTCTGAGCCATGGAAGTCACATTGCCAGTCTGTTCCCAGTTGATACAGGAATTCGTTGAGATAAACTCATTTTAAAGTTTTAGAATTCTTCACTTATCTAACAGGATACAGACCAGACATAAGTCTGAGGCAAATTCATTTCTCAGTGGACATATCTGGAAACATGTTTGGTTGTCACCATTTGGGAGCAGGGAGAGGCATCTACTGGGTAGAAGCCAGAAATTCTGCTACACATCCTAGAACACTGGGAGGCAGTACCCAAGACTCCATCACCTGGTGGCTGTGCCCTACATGATCCCCTCCCCCTTGAGTAGGGCAGGACCTGTGCACATTGTTCCTGTGATTATGTGACTTTCCATGGTAAAAGGAACTTCAAAGCTATAACTAGGACCCTTAATCAGTTGCCTCTGAGTTAAACAAAACGGAGAATATCTTGTGTGGCCTCACGTCATCAGATGAGCCTTAAAAGATGTGAAGCAACAGCAAACATGTTCCTGCTGAGCCTGAAGAAGCAAGAAGCCATGTTGAGAACTTCCCATGCGGGGCCCGTAGGAACTGAGAGCATGCCCTACAAGCCAGCAAGGTAAGGACCTGCGGGTATGAGGAACTGAATTCTGCCAGCAATCTGAATAAACTTGAAAAAGGACCCAGAGCCTCAAATGAGAATCACACCAACAAAAACTTTGATTTTTGACCTTGAATAGAGAACCCAGTCAGGCAGCACACAGAATACTGACCCATGGAAACTGGGAGAGAATAAATGTGTATGGTTTTGAGCCACTGTTTGTGATAATTTGCTGAGTATAATAAAAAAAAATACACACACACAAATATATAAGACAGCTCCCCAAATAACTATCCATCCAAAATGTCAACAATGCCACTGTAGAAAAACCATTCCTTTAAGGGAAAATGTGTTCTCCATGCCTCTGTCTCCCCAGCATCTCTAAAGAATAGAAGGGAGACACTTCAGGCATCTCATCTTCTCAGCTCTTACTTCGCATAGGGTTCTATGCTAGATCGGCAAAGAATGTAAAGGAAGACAGGAACAGGAAACAGATACCTGGGAGGCTTTAGGAAGACCAGAGTGTCCCAGAGGAAGGATGTTCAAGGAGGTGAGGCAGCTGTAAACCAGATTTGGAGGAGGCCAGGGAGGCCCAGGTGGAGTCAGTATTAAGCTTTGATGCTTGGAGTGCAATGAAAACACATCTTCTTAATCCCAATGACATTATTAGCAGGAACTTTCTTCCTTGCTCATGCTGTGTGACTTTAGATTGGCTTCTGGGTGGTAAGTACTGCAAATGACAGAATTCAGACTTTAGTGAAAATGAGAGTGAGAACAAAGATATCTCTGCTTGCATCTCATCTCTGTTGGTATAGACATTAAGATGTCAGTTATTATTATTTTATGGATGAGAAAATTAAATTAGAGCTAACAGACACTGGACAATTTCCCGAAGTTATTCAGCTAATAATGACCTAAACAAGGATTCAGATTTCACAAAACTTCACAGTGCCCCCTTCTGCATTTTGGAGATCTTGGGATCCTCAGTGCCATGTATCACTACTTCCATAAAGATTCCCATATACCAAGATCAGTCAACACCAGCTACATTAGAATGAGCCAGGGAGATTTTGACAAAATACAGAGGCCCAGTTCCTCCCCTGCTCCTCCAGCCCTACCTCTGAAACCCAGAGGATCCAAGTTCATTACACTGGAACGTGGTCCCAGGACAAGGAAGAGCGCCTAAATGATGCTCATGTGCACCCAGGCTTAAAAACATTACTCAAAAACATTGTTCCCTTTAGTCCATAATGATATGTCTGAGTCTCTTTGTTTCCCTGACATTTTTTCAAATGGCTTCTCTTCTATCAATCAGTGAGTGCATGTTCATAATTATCTTTCTAAGGGCCTGGGCTGGTCTGTGGTTTGTTTCTTTCAGCAGGGACACCAGCAGAAAATGCTGCAAGGGCTGTGTGAAGCAGACCAGTGGCAGGCCAGCGCTCTCGAAATAGCTCCCTGGGCATCTGCTCACTCTTACACCGTTTAATCTTGCTCTCAGCTCCTGAACAATGAGAAGCTGCTCTTCAGCTTAACACTTGTGACTGCAACATATTGAGACTCTGTCTTTTCTCACATCTCTTATCTATGTAAATACTTAAAATAAACATAAGAATTTATTCTTATGCATTTATTCTTAATGCATACATACTACCTTTTTGCTGTTCGAAACTTTCCCTTATTTTTCCTCTATTTGAAGGGAACAGGGGACAAGATTGATGAAGATAAAAATGCCCTCTTCATGCTTACAGGGAATATGAGGTACATTTTTTTGGCATTCATCATGATTATTTAATTTAACCACATGAATGAATTATAGCATCCTTTGTAATCTCACAGATCAAAACAAAGCAAAAAATACATTTATCCCAAATAACCAAAAATAGATGCTATTTATCAGAGTCATACAAAGCTTAAGAAACTGGCTGCCCAATTTAAAAAAATAAAATCCTAGACCTGCAGCCCACACTGCCATGAACCTGGAAATTCCATGCTATCTCTGCCTCTGTGTGATGTATGGGCACCACAAACCCATGGACAAGTCATCCAGTCAGGATCCGATCCAGAAAAGAAGCCCAGTCCTCTGGTCAAACCCTACCACATGCTATCCTCCCTTGTTACATGCACCATGACTCATGAACAAGATTTCATAGGTATGATCTCCATCTGGTAATTTTTATGAAACATAAGGAAGCAAGGGAGGTAAAATATGAAAATAATAACTGACGTCAGTGTTGACCTTGACAATGTATCAGAGTTAATCTTCCCAACATCTGTGGCAAGTGCATAATGAGAAAACTGAGGCCAGCAGAAGATAAGAACCTGTGAGGAATAAGGCTGGTGAGCAGCAGAGTAGAGACCTCAGTTCAGATGATCTGGTTCTGACCTTGTACATCATGAACACTTCCAGGGGTAAAGAAGACTGCGTAAGGTAAAAAAGTGTGCTCAGTCAGTGCTTTCTGCAAGCATAGCACACACATAAAACTATACCTGGAGGAGAAAATGTCCAGGTAACGGTTTTCCTTTAAAAAAAATATGCATTGGGCTAATTGGTGGAGGTATTTGCCCTGAACAGGCCTCATAATGACCAAGGCTTCTGCTAGACTATGAAGAGGTGCTGTGGTCACCTGCTGTTGGGTCCTCAGGGCCTGCCAGGCTAGCCCCATACTTCTTCATCTCTCTTTGTTCCCTTGCTACGTTACCACATCCTCCCTCCAGTCTGATACCCCAGTACTATGGGAGTCATCTGCAGAATATGCACATGTAGCTATAAACCTCCTTAAGATGTGTCTATGACATCACATCACCCTGGGGACAGGCATTCCCAAACTTTCTCTATTAACAGAAATTTTTTATCTTAATCTTTTTCTCAAAAGCCCCCCAGACCAAAAAGAATACTGAGTAATTCCATTTATTTATTAGGTAATAGAATTCAAACAACTTAATAATAATAGTTGATTGGTGTACAATAGATGTAACTCTTTTCCTGGAGCATTAAAAATATCTCATGGCACTCCTCCCGGATCACTATGGCTCCTCCAGGTGCCTCAGCACACAGCTAGGAAAACACAGCCCCTAAGGAGTCACACTAAGGCCTGAGCGTGGTCACCTGGCCTGCAAATGCCCCTTCTTCACCCACTGGCCCCGTGCCCTTCAGCTCCTCCTCGCCTCTCAGTTTTAACCACTCTCCCCGACTTCTCATAAACACCATGTTCTCTACACTCAAACCACCCAAATTTTTTATTTAAAGGGAGTTTACTTATCCTTGGGTATCCAACCACCAGCAATTTCTTAGAGAACATCTGTCTCACCTACATGACTAAGTCAATCATTCCAATCACAAGCTCTCCTCATACCTTGAAATATATATATGTATATATATGTAATTACATTATACGTAATAATAGTAATTCACACATGAAAGTTTTCTGAATCTTTGTCGCTTATTTTACTCTTCATTTTTCTTTCAGAGAGGAATGAAAAGGCTTGAAAGAGGATACAAAAGAACTTAAAAGTTAGAAAACAGAGATGTGGGCCAAAAAAAAAAGAACTAAAAAGAAAAAAAGAACTAGTTATCTGGACAAAAGAATCAGTGGTCCTTTCTAGGCAACATTGTGCGAATGATGACTGTCATTTGTAGTTCTTCAATCCCTGAAACAAAATGATTGAATCTGAGCAGATAGGACTTGATCTAGTTCGAATTTTATAAATTACTGAGTCAGAAATCCTAGCTATCTAAAGAATCTGTAACACTGTTTCCTACAGACTTTTAAAAATGGTACATATATCTGTCTTTCCGGGTACATGTACAAGCAGGGACTAAGCATCCTCTTTATTTTCTAAAAAAACAACAGATTTCTAGACTCTACTACCCAAGGTTTAGACACAGTAGGTAGGGGAAGCCCAGGAATCCGTATTTCTTAAGCTCCCTGTGGTTTTGATTTACACGTAGGCTTGGGCCCCTCTAGCTCAGGGGGCAACAACCAAGAGGTGTTGTATGACCTTCAGCCACCTGTTCTATGTTGTTGGCTGTTTCTCTCAAGGCATCCTGTGAAGACTGATGTCTGTCAAGCAGCCTGCTCATGATGGAAGGAAGATTTCAGAAGAAAAAGGCAATAAAATGATTTTTTAAATATATTTCACAAATTTGAAATGTAACTTCACTTCTGATGTCCACAGATATTTCATTTCTTGATTGTCCTTACTTTCTCAAAGATTATACCACGCTGCCTCAGATGAGACTGAGTTGACAGGACACAGTTTATCTCAGCTGTGATGTTTCTATCTCTGTTCTATTTTTGAGTAAAATTTCTTTTTTTTTTTGTTATTATTATTAGGCCACATTTTCCCTAATGCGTGAATGTTATTCGTTGGTTCAAAGTAGCCACACTGAAGTATAAAAGTGATCTTTTAAAAGTAATATGAATGGTAGAAAGAAAAATAATGTAAACATAAATGGTAAAAAGAACTTAAAACAATATTAACTGTAAATGTGTGTGTACTAAATTAAGTGAATCTATAAATATGATTCATTTGTACAAGAGGAAAAAAGAAAAGAATGAATATGACATCTGATCACTGGGTCTTGTTGTCTGGCACTTGTCACCTTCCCATCAGTAGTCTATTGTGAATTTTTTTATTACATATATATTTAGTTGTTGATGGACATTTATTTTATTCATTTATTTATATGCATTGCTGAGAATCAAACCCACATGCTAGGCAAGCACTCTGCCACTGAGCCACAACTCCAGCCCTATTGTGAAATTTTGTCAGATAAAATATTCTGAGGAAATCAAAACTTTTGTATCATTTTCAAAACAAGTCCAATAACATCTCTGTGTTTTCACTACACCCCAATCAAGACATAGCTTCTGATTAATTATGGACAAAACTGTACAGATCACCTGGTGCAAGTTACCTTATAAATATGATACAAGAAACTGAAAAGACTTAAAATCAAAAAACTAATGATTGCTATGTCCAAGACTAACACTCAGATCTCTCTCTCTCTCTCTCTGTGTGTGTGTGTGTGTGTGTGTGTGTTTGTGTGTGTGTGTGTGTGTGTGTGGTGGGGGTGTTGAACATGGTAAAATATTCGCAGCCTATCTTTTCATATTTCCTAACATTATCTATTATCTTACATCATTTTTACCCAGGGATATGATCACACAACTTATATCCTTGCCAATGAACTATAATGACAAAACCACTCAACAAACAAGGAATATAAGGGAATCTGCCCAACTGATAAATGGCATATATAAAAAATGTCAAATGAACACCAAACTTAGTTGGTAATTATCATAAGTTTCCCTCCAAAGATCAGGAGTAAGACAAGGAAGCCTGCTTTTACTGTTTTGTCCAATACTGTACCAGAGGTTCCAGCCAAGAGAGAAAGGAAAAAATAAATAAATAGAAAGCATCTAGATTTTAAAAACAGAAGTAAAACTCCCTCTATTGCCGATCGAATGATCTTACATCTTCTTAGAAAATTCTAAGGAATCAAAAAAAAAAAAAAAAAAACCAATGCGCTAATAAAGACATTTAGCTACATTGCAGAATATAAGGTCAATATACAAAAAATCAGTTGAATTTCTACACACAAACACTAAAAAATTTGAAAATGAAATTAAGACAAAAATTCTATTTGCAAAAGAATCAAAAAGAAAAATACTTAAAAATGCATTTTTTAAAATAAGTGCAAGATTTGTATACTGAAAATGCAAAACATTGCAAAAATTTGAAGACAAATAAATGGAAAGAAACCCCTGTATTCGACACATGTAAAAAAGTAATATTGTTACATAGCAATACTTTGCATATTTACCTACTGATTCAATGCAATGTCCATTAAACTCTCAGTACTGTTTTGCAGAAATTGACAAGCAGATCCTTAAATGTCACACTTGTCACTTTCTAAACTTATTATAAAACAGCTATAATCAAGATTGCCACATAAGGATAGACTATGGATTAATATGATACAATTGAGAGTCCAGAAATAAACCCTTACACTTGTATGTAACCCTTTTTATAAAGACATCAAGAAAATTCAATGGGGAAAAAACAGGCTTTTCAACAAACGATGCTGTGACTCATGAATATCCTCATGCAAAAGAACAAAATCGGATCCACGGTTCACACAATATACACAGTTTAAAAATGAATCAAAAAATCAAAATTTAAGAACTAAAACTATAAAACTCTTAAAAAGAAGTTATAGGCATATGCTTTTATTGTGATATTTATCTGGGAATTATCCCCTTGCCTGACAAATCAGTTGTAGATACTTCTCCCAGATTATCATGTCTTTTGATTTTATCATAGAGGTTAAACCAAGTATCGATGTTTTTTTAATGTGCTTAAATTTAATTTAGTACTTTTTATTGCATATAAGCATTTTGTAACATACTTAAAAGGGCCTCCTGAATGCTGAAATCATTAAAATATAAAACAACAATTAGAGGAGAATGCTTGATATTCACCAATCTGTTTTGCTCTACTCCTATAGTGAAAGAATGAACTTGAGCAAATGAACACTTAGCTCAACTCTGCATTTCCCAGAATCCCTTGTCTAGGCACAGCCATGTGGTAAACAGCCATCAGTGCAAGACAGGAAAACATATGGAACTTGTAGAGCATGCTCCCTTGGAGCAGGAACACCAATGTACCCACAAACTAGCATCAGTCCTGCAGAGGGAACATCCCATCAGATAATAGTACAATAAGATGGAAGGAACCTGGGTAATTGGGAGTTCATGATCAAAGCCAAACACCACACTAAACCACTCACTCCAAGATTTTTATTTAGAGAGAGAAAGAAACTTCTATTTTCTTTAAAAAACTATAATTTTATATCTCCTTTGTTATAAAAACTAAGAGTCCCACCACTTATGTTTTAAATCAGTCCAGTATTCATCCTAGGACAGATGTGAGCTATTGATCCCAATGCACAGCTGCTTGTTTCTAAATGTCTATAAAGGCACAACATTAATTTTTGAAGAATGCATTTTTCCTTTAGAAATTTGATCTGTATCACTTATTAAACAAATCTATCAATGGGTTTTCTGTTTATGTGCCTATCTATAACCCATTCTCTGTGATGTCTTAATCGCTGTCTTACAGCACTAAAGCCTTGTTTTGTCTTTAATTTTCCACTCTTCCAAGCTAGTCTTGTTGATTATTTTTCCATAATTTAATCTATAAATTCTAACATAATACCAATAAATTACCCATATTCTTTTTCCATTGGAAAAATTTATCCTAAATTTTATTGATCTATTCTTCCTAATGAATATACTTTTTTTAAGTACTGGAAGTTTCACTTGATTCTTTTTTGAATTTCTTTTTCTTTTTTTTTAAGTGTGCTCCTCCTCTCCCAACCTCAATCTTTGGGTTTCAATTCCTTCTTTTGTCTTAATGATTTTAAACATACTTAGTTAATATTCTCTTATATATTTCCTATATGTATGTTGCTTCTAATACTCTAGACTCTGAGATTCCTCCTCTCTTACAAATTTTAGATTATATCATTGCTTAGGAATTTTTTTTTTTGGTAATTATTGAGGCATTTCTGCTGTGAAAATTCCCTCATTCTGCAGGTTACATCTGCTTCTTCTAGTAGTTTCGTGAATAAATATCACTGGTCTCATTCATTTGCATATTACATTTTTATTGGGAGTTTCAGATTACACCAGTTGGGCATTTTAATTCTGTTTGAAACTTCTCCAGCTCTTAGCCTCAAAAACTTTATAAATCAATAGGATTTAATTTCAGAACATTTTTCTGAGGTATAGAATGGAAGACAGAGCATACATTTTGGGTTTGTTGTGGTTTTTTTTTTCAATTAAATGCTTTTAGATGAGGCAAGTGCTCTTCAGAAACAGAGAGAGAGGGGGAGAGAAAGAAGAAGGAGGAGGAGGAGGAGGAAGAAAGAAGAGAAGAGAGGATTCCACAGAGCTCTGTCCACGCTTCCTTATGCTGACCCATCCTGTAGTTTGTTTATTGCTCCTGTCTGCCCCAAAAGAAAGTTTAGTCTTTGCCATACAATATATCCAAAAAACACCTCACACATGAATCTACTGGTTCTGTATGCAATTTTAAGATTTCCTTTCATTAAACTTTTTTCTCTAGACTCCAAATTATAGAAATTATTTCTAAATCATAAGAAGTATATACTTCATGAATTTCATGTGAATTTATTATTTCCTTGTTCTTTTCTCTGTATTGCCTAGACGTAGCTTCTGGAATAGGTATATACCTTTGCACACTATTTTCAATCTTCCTACAATGACTTCCTCTAACCCTACTCCCATCCCAGTCTTCTGGTTATGTCTTACTTATTTTCAAGCCACAGCTTAAACATAGGTTCCCTGTGAAATGCTTCCTGCTGACCCAAGCAGCCTAAAATATTTTCTGCACTACAAATTACCTCCCTGTCAGCCATTATTACTACTTGTTTGCATTTAAATTTCTCAAGAGTACAGACCTTATCTTTTTGTGTCTATTTCTCTTACACATGTCACCTAGGAGGTCTTTGATCTTTGTTTAGTGAGTTACTGAATAAATGAAGTCATGTCATTTAATTGAATCATGATGTCCCTGAGCCTTAAGTCACAATGACAACATTCTCATGAGCAAATAAATAAGTTTAACTTTCTTTTTTTTTAATTTTTTAGTTGTAGATATACACAATATCTTTATTTTATTTATTTATTTTTATGTGGTGCTAAAGATCGAACCCAGTGCCTCATGTATGTGAGGCAAGTGCTCTGCCACCGAACTACAATCCCAGCCCAAGTTTAACTTTCTTTAACAGCAGTCTTCACCCTTGACCAGTCAGGCACTTCCATAACTTTTTATGAGACAAGTCAGATTTCATGTGGAATGGCTCTGTCATTTCTTCACCACTACTGGAAAAAGGCACTGCTCCTGAGAACTGCTGGTGGCATTATTTCTGAGTTTAAATGACAATATATTTCCTTGGCACTGAAACATCTATTATCTTGGGCCTGCTATGGCTGTCTAAACATTTGCACTCAATTGCTGGTGTGTGCTCGCCCATTTCCTACTGCATTCTGTGGTTTGGAAGAAAAAGAACAACACTTTTTAAAAATCTTTCTCCTTTCAGGAGGTGAGAAGTTTGTCTCTGTCACAGATGTAGGATAGTGTGAAATCAAAATGAGACTTTTTAGATTTCCATTCTATGAGTTAAGTAGCATTTCCACATGATTTTACCCTGGATAATGATCCCCAACTTTCTAGAAAAAGTTTATTTTTTTCCAGAACACTAATTGATTCTACATCTGCTCTTCTGGCATAGGAAAGGAGAGTTCGTATAATCAGTAGCATCTAATGTCTTGAATTGTGGTCTTTGGACCAGCAATGGTGGCATCTCCTGGTACCAACCAAGAAAGCAAAATTTCATATCCATTCCCAAATTCCTCCATCAGATCTGTGCTTTACCAAGATCCCTATATGGCTTAAATGCATGTTTACATTTTGGAAAACACTGCTCTAGCATCTCCAGTCTAAGGAATTTTGATGCTAATCAAACTTGTGATCAGCATACATTACGTTCAAATGTTAGTGTTTGCAGTAGCCTTCCCATCCAAACCATGGGCCAAAACTTTCTTTTTCATTCTATGATCCATTAGGAAGCTGTTAGCTTCAAATAAATACAAACAAGTATGCCTATGTGAGCACATACACACACCCAGTGACTCCAGGGGATTTATTATGTCACAGCAAGAGGCTCTGAGAAGAGGAGGTTGCGGGGTTAATCCATTAGGAAGCCCATTTGAGCTTTCCAAGGACCCAGTGTTCCTTGCATCTTTCCTCTGATCCACTTGGCTTAGGTCTCCTTAGTTTAATTCCTTTAATTATCCCAAAAGCAGTGCTCAAGTTCAAAGCATCACATTATCAACAAAAATGTCAGCAACCAAAAAATATCTGTTTCATTGTGACTGTTTTTGAGAATGAAGAAAACATTTTTCAGAATCCCCTCAGCTGACTCTCTCTTGTATCTCATTGGTCAGAACTATATCATATGACTTTATTGAACCAATCATTAGCAAGGGGTAGAGATCCTCCTTGATTGGCTTAGACCACTCAGTCTCTGTATCTGATTCAAGGGCCTACTCTCCTGAAACACATATAGTGGATACTTGTACAAAATAGTGTTTGGTTAGCAAAGAAGAATGTGGGAAGAGGTAGGGATGGAATGAGAGGTAGGTAGTAGCTGGATTTCTAAGAGCAAAAATAATCCCAAAGATGGGTTAAGTAAACAAAAAGAAATTCATCTTTTGTTGTTGCTCTAACTGAAAGGACATTGCTTACAACAGGCATATAATGGAAATCAGGAGATCTCAGTCCTCAATAACTGCCAGTCTCTCTGAATGCTCCCCCTTATCTGTTCCTGTTATCTAGTCAGCAAAGTCTGATTTCCACACTTCAGGGTCAAGAAAGGCTCTCAGAATCTGGAATTCTGTTAGTACTGCTAATGGGTCTCCAAGGCCTAGCCCAGCAGACACCAGCAAGCTATTAGACTAGATTCCAGCTATCCAGTCTAATAGCTCATCCTATCACAAGAAGGAGGTAGGAATACTATGGACTGAGTCCTTAAGTCAGACTTAATCTGCAATTAATTATTGCTATAGCAACATTTTTTGATGTTTCAAACAGATATAGCAGATGATAAGAGAATAAAAGGGAAGAGGAAAGAGTATGACCTTCCTATCTTGCTCAATGTTTGATATTAAATAAATTGATATGTAGATAACAGATATTTAGAGGTATATCTATCTCAGATATTAGATGTATAGATTTATCTGCCTTGGAGATAGATGATAGATGATAGATCAGAGTGATCAGGGACAGTGATACTCAAATATAAGTGCATAAGGCATAAGCATCTGGGATGAGAGGGGAAAATCCAAATTCTTAGTAAGTATCCTAGGCGATTTTAATAAAAGTGCTCTTTTATATTACTCTTGAGGAGTGCCAATCTAGCAGAACAAAGTATTCCTTTTCCTAAGCCTTTGCATCAATATTGCCCTGATATCTTTTTTGATTAAGAACAAGGATCATTTCTATTTCCATGTTATAACACACTATTCTTACTAAAGCAGGTTGTTCACCCCAATCCGGGCAAACAAACCACAAATGTAAAAGAGAGCATGAGTGTGTGTGTGTGTCTGTCTGTCTGTCTGTGTATGTATGCATAAGCACTCAGGTTTTCCAAGCTGCCAACTTCAAGTGTAGTCTCTTGAAAAGAGCACTGGATTCTCATCACATCTCTGCCACCTGTGAGCCACCTGCCATTGCTCAAATTACAGCTTCACTAGCTCTGTTTTCTCATCTATAAAATGGACATAATATCTTCCTTGCTTCACAGAACCATTTGAAGGTTTAAATGAGAAAAAAAATAATAAGAGAAAAAACTTTAAACTGGATAACACAGCAAACATATTCTTTTTCATTAGTGACATAAAATTATTTCCTTGATGATACGGAAATTTTTCTAATTTTATATATTTTCCATGTGCAACAATTGCCTAACCTCATTGATAGCTTCCCAAGGGTTATCCCTTCCACTCCCCCAGCTTTCTATGCATATAGTTTCAAACAGGGCTCTACCCTCACTTGTGCATTCATAGGTGATAAGAAAGCAAAGTTGGTGGCATTAATTTGCAATGTCTAGTCCGGAGTCTTTGATTTTCCCTTTGAAGGACCCTTAAAAATCAAAAGTAATACACTTCTGACAAGTATAATAAAAAAAAACACTAAAAACAAGAGATCCTTCCATTTCTGCCTCACTAACCTCACAAACGAAAAGAAGAAAGCCTTCCAGACATACTATCTTATATGCTTAAAGAAGACTTTTAACTGAAAGACGAACAAAATTATTCCATAAAGCATGAAGATAGAGATGTCAGAAATAGCCATAAAGGAGGCAACTGGTCTTTACTGAATCAAAAACTTGCTCACAATGAGAAATGCATCACTCTCTCCTATATACAAACAATTGTTCCTATTCTCTTTGACAACACTTAACTATTTTTTCCATGCTGATACGTTTGTTAAAATTGCTCTCTGTTTTTATTTGCCATTTGCACTACTGATTCCAAATCATTCCAGCTGAGGAAGAAATAAATGGAACATATATGTCAGGATCACCCAGCAACCCCAGACCAGCTCACATGAGCCTGTCAAGAAATACAATCATAATTTTGAATGGCTATGCTGAATGTTCACTTAGGAGGAAACTCAACTCAGGAAACATTTTTGCCCTTTCATTTTAATGTGAACACCAGTTTGGTCACAAAAGAGCCAAACACAAATCTCCTCCACCCTGTTTTCAAAAGAAATAATAGTACCAAGAGCTATCAGTAATAACTTTCTCAAGTGCAGAATGACTTGGAAATATTGCATTTCCCAAGGGCCACAGAGCTGTTGTCTGAAGATACATGACAGGCACATTAAACCAATGAGAAGCACTTATTCTGGCTGAATGTGGCAGGATTTATTTACCAGACAGTGAAGAGAGAAAATACATCATACCTGCCTTTCTGAGTCTGGCTTATTTCACTTAACATGATGATCTCCAGTTCCATCCATTCTCCAGCAAATGACCTAATTTCATTCCTTTCTATTGTTGAATAATACTCCAATGTGCATATGTACAGGAAAGGAAGTCTTTACAGATGTGCTTACATTAACAATCTTAATAGAGAGAGATGCTCCTAGATTATCCAATTGAGCTCCAAATGAACTCACAGATGTCCTTATTAAAGAGAGGCAGAGGGAGAATATATGCACACAGAGGAGAAGGTGATGTGAGGACAGAGGTACAGCCAAGGGAGTCTAGTGGCCACAAGGTGCTGGGAGAGTCCAGGAACAGAGTATCCCCTGGCACCTCCATAAGGGGCCTGGTCCTAGCAGTGCCTTGACTTCAGCCCAGTGAAAGTGACATTGAAATTCTGGCCTCTAGAACTATGAGAAAATAAATGCCTGCTGTTTAAAACTACTTGGCATGTGGTTGTTTATAGTACCACAAAAAAACTAATTCATGAACACACATCCTTTCTTTTCTCCTTCCTTTCCAACCCCCTGGATTCACTGTCCCTGTTAAACATACTTCCATCTCCATTTTTCCTGGACCAGAGCACGCCACTCCACTTCTCTAAAATGACCTTAGGTATCCTCAAAGAATAATTCAGTATCACATTCTCCACATTGGAAGATCGAATTTCAATGTCCAAATGAAGCACTTTTTCCCTTCATAATATATTTCACAAAAACCAAGAACAAAGGTAGGTTCATTGCTGTTTTTTAATGTTATTAAATTTTAACTACATATGTGAGATATCCAGTCCACTCCTCCAGTTCCTAGGAAAATTTCTAGTTTGTTCAGCTCAGTTGAGCTATGGCAGGAAGAGACATCCTTTTAGACCCCTATCCCCACACAAATCGACACAGGCCTTCACCCTGTGGTCCTTATGGCCTGCGAGGATCTGAGCTCCTGGGTGGGGACTACCAGTAACAGGTCAATAGGAGCTCTACACTCTGGGGTGGCATGGTGCTAAATCACTGTCCAGCTTCTTCCTGATGCTGGGGTGGATGGTCCTGCTTACTCTCCTACCTTGAGAACTATCCACACTCCTCTGTTCTGAGCAACCCTCGCACACCTTCACCATCACCTCCCAGCACTGGTCATCCAGGGTTTGGGAACAAATACATAGGTGTCACACAGAGGCACATAGTTTTTGTTCTGCCTTGATTTCTTATGCTTTTAAAAACATTCATCTTTTACTATATAAGCAAAACACAAACATTATAAGAAAGAAATTGAACCAGAAGGGTATAAAATGAAATATAAATTTTCCCTTCTCATCTCTGCTCCTTCTTCCTCTCTTTAGAGTTGACAATATTTCTAAAATCCTTTCAAATATTTTCTCTATTGTCATTTATACAATATGTATATTCTAAAGGTTTTTTATATTTTCTTTTGAACCGTAGCAGACAAATAAGGAATTCAATAAAACTGAGACACTGTAAGAAGTATCAGAATTTATAAACTCACCATCCAGATCAAGAGAGCATTAACATAACATCCTCCCAAATTGCATTCTCCTTCCAGACCCTTCCAAGATATCCTGACTTTTATGTGAATTATCCCTTTGTTTTGTTATACTGCTGTATTTGTTCATGGTTATTCTGGCCTTCTCTTTCTGGCCAATCTGTACAACTTCACTTGAAACTACGTTGGCCATGTCACTTTTTCAGCAAATGAAACTTGATCAGAAGTGACTGAGTAGAAATATGAAAAGTCATTGCAAGCTCTGCTTATTCTTTTTCTGCCTGCCTCTGGCCAAGTGCTGAATGATAGCTGTTCCATCAATCGTGATACTAAAATGAAGTCAGCAACAATGTGAAAGCAGAGTTAAAATGGTTATTTCAAGACTTGAAGTTTGGGAATTTTCAATGACTATCACAGAATGGAGGCTACTGGGACCCACATGATCCCTGTGCTTCTTGACCTGCGATGGTAATGCATCTCAATACACCCATGTTACTTCAAAATACCATTGAGTCAAAAATGCATTGAATAAAGGCCTTTTTTATAGAAATAGAAAAGGCGGTCATGAAATTCATTTGGAAAAATAAGAGACCCAGAATAGCCAAAGCTATCCTGAGCAAGAAGAGTGAAGCAGGAGGTATCACAATACCAGACCTTAAACTTTACTACAAAGCAATAGTAACAAAAATGGCATGGTACTGGCACCAAAATAGACATGTAGACCAATGGTACAAAATAGAAGACACAGAGAGTAATGCACATAAATACAGCTATCTCATACTAGACAAAGATGCCAAAAACATACATTGGAGAAAAGATAGCCTTTTCAACAAATGGTGCTGGGAAAACTGGAAATCCATATGCAGTAAAATGAAACTAAACCCCTATCTCTCACCATGCACAAAATTCAACTCAAAGTGGATCAAGGACCTAGGAATTAGACCAGAGACCCTGCGGCTAATTGAGGAGAAAGTAGGTCCAAATCTTCATCACGTGGGATTAGGCCCAAATTCCTTAACAAGACACCTATAGCACAAGAAATAAAAGCAATAATCAATAAATGGGATGGACTTAAACTAAAAGGCTTCTTCTTAGCAAGAGAAACTATCAATGAGTGAACAGAGAGCCTACATTCTGGGAGCAAATTTTTGCCACACCCACATCAGATAGAGCACTGATCTCCAGGATATATAAAGAGCTCAAAAAACTTAATACCAAAAAAACAAACAATCCAATCAATAAATGGGCTAAGGAGCTGAATAGAAACCTCTCAGAAGAAGATATACAATCAATAAACATATATATGAAGAAATGTTCAACGTCTCTAGCCATTAGAGAAATGCAAATCAAAACTACCCTCAGATTTCATCTCACCCCAGTCAGAATGGCAGCTATCCAAAATACCAGCAACAATAAGTGCTGGCGAGGATG
>CM053409.1:108342518-108415687 GCA_028644305.1 Xerus rutilus
GCCATTTTTCTCCCCCATGCCCTTTAGCCATGATATTCCGTCTCACCTCAGGCCCAGTGCAATGGACTCAGCAAATTGAAACCTCTAAACAGTGAGCCAAAATAAATCTTTCTTCTTCTAAGTTGATTTTCTCAGCTGTTTTGTTACAGCAATGAAAAACAGCTGACTAACATTAAAGTTTTTCCAAAACATCTTAGACACACTGCTGAGCATCTTTAGATTTCAAAAAGTTGCTGAAGAAACTGGAGATCTTGGGTTCATCTCTATTTCTATTCCCATAACTTCCGGTTCCTACTAAGTACTTGGACACACTTTGAAACAGCAAGTTTGAATGGGAAGTAATTGTTTTAAGTGAATTCATAGTTAACTGTCTGGCATACAGGTAAATTAAATAAAGACTTGATATTTAAATGATCAGTATCTCTAGATATTGACCAGACATGAATATGCATTTTTTCCAGCCATATCTCCTAGGTTTCCAGTCAGTGTTTAACTGATATTGGTGTGCCACATACAGCTGTGCAGTTTATGCACTGCATGCACAAGAGGGTAACATGCAAACTGATGTCCTTGAGAGCTTTGCAGAGCAGACCTAACTGGCTCTAGATGGCAGCCTGGTTTGTCCAAATACTTAACCTCTATCATTCATAGCCTTATCTTCTGATCATTGCCAGCTAACGGGGGCTTCACAGGGCTGCTTTCATAGATAGGCATACAATCTGTGCAGTCACAACAAGCTCTGTTCTTGGCTTAACACTCTTGTCTCTCCATCTTGCAATTCCTAGTAATGTCTTAAACAATGAAACTCATATCATTATTTTACATCAGGTCCTGGAAATTATGCAATCTGTCTTAATGCTTAAAGTAAATAAAAATTCAAAAGCTTATCAAATTGTATGCACATATTGGAAGGCTTATAAACAAATTGCCAGCAGGAACACATACAGTAAGGCAGTGACCTACAAACATCCCCACTGGTGCCTAGTTCAGAATCCTGTGCGGATCCTATAAAGCATGCAGGTTCCTGGGCTTCTCATGGTGGAGATTCTGATTTTGTGTCTCATGTATTTTTTCATTTTAATTTTACAAATCTTCCAATGCACAGCTTTGGGACACGCCAGACTGTTTTTCCCAAGAAGCAAAATCAGCTGTCAGTTGAGTTGCAGCCCATAACTGCCCTTTATACGTTCACTGAGATGAAAGTAACTCTTTCCTCTGGACCTTTGTCAAAATTTTCTTTCCAGGAGGCTAAGGAAAGTATTTTCCACCTTGAACATGGGAGAAATGACTTTTAAAATTGGGATCTTTCAATCAGATGATGCTAAACCTTTCCTTGATGTTTTCTTCCCTTCTCCTGTCCCTAGGGAAGGATTGCAACTTCAGAAAAGAGAATATGTGAATGACAAGTAAATGCGACACACTGTCACAAATGCCACTGCAGATAATGACATGCACAGACGGCTTCAGGTGGGCACTTCAAGCCGTAACCAAGCACAAGTTCAAATGCTGAGTTATATTCAGTTGTCCCCACTGAGGTTTCAAATGAAGACTGGGCCTTGCATGTTTATCAGTCATTCTAGATGGTTTTCAGCTCTCCCAAGTGGTGGCTGGATCTCCTCAGTGAGCACAGGAAGCCCCATCCTCTACACTGCCAGGACCAGAGCCCCCTCACCCCACCCTGCATAATCAAAACAGCACACAGTTCTATTTTCAAGTCTCTTTTCTTGTGCCTGTGCAGTTTTGTTGGTTTGTTTATGTCATTTTTCTGGCCAGGTTTCTAGACATTATCTAGATGAATAAGCCAACAAGCAAGCCACCACTTTATCCTAAAGATGCTTTAAAAGAGTCATCATCGGTTCCCCCATAAGAAGGAAAGGGTTCTTATTTGGTAGGAAACTTTAAAATGTTCTTTCTGAACACCAGCTAAATTCATTCAGTCAAGTTTTTCAAGGCCAGCTGAAGTCTGAATTGTAGATGTAGAAGCTCTGGGATCCACTGAGCATCGACTCTGACATGGGAGTTGTCCTGGTTGGACCTGCATCGTGGCTGATGCGTGGGAAGAGGCCACACCAAGAGGAAGGTCTCCAGGTCATCCTTTCACACATTCACTCTCAGATACAGACGGAAGGCTGCGACATGTCTGTGAAGCGTCTTACAGAGCCTTGATATCATTGTAGGGGCATCGTTTAGAACTGAGGGTGGAAGACCAGGAGCAGAAGCATCTGCAGCCCATTTTTAACCCCACTCACCACTACCACCACCCCCTCAGGACAACTGAACATCAAGCCTCCTGTCCTAGAGCCTCAGAGAAATATCTCCCACCTCGTCCACTTGCACTTGTAGAAGGACAAGCCAAGGAATCCCCTTTTGGTATGACCTCTTGCTACTTCTCAGTCCAAGAAGCTGGTTTAGATGGAGGCTGGTCCAAGGTCACAAGGGACGTGGAGTGGACACCAAAGCTCTGCTTCATAGACTTCCCACATGAGCCCAATGTCCCTCCACCTGGGAATGCTCTGAAGAGTCATGTTGCTGTCTTAAAGGGAACATTCTTCTAATTTAATGGTTGCCAAGAGCAACCATCTTAGAAGTGTGGTTGCTAGCTGTCCTAGAACAGGCTGTCTTCAAAGGTCAGAGGCACCTTCCAGAAGGGACTCTCCAAAGTGCCAAGAGACCATGCTGGAGTCATAATCAAAGGGAAAAAAGATCTGAACTCCCTTCTGAAAGGGACACTCTAGACTGTCTTATACACGTTTATTATCCATTAAACTAACTGAAATCTGAACAAATATAATATGTTGGTTGAAAAAGAAAGAAAATCTGTAAAGAATACTTACATATTCTGATAGGGCTATTAAAGGCACTAAGCCCCCGGAATAGGCTACAGAGGTGGTTGGAGAAGATGAGCTCTGTGGAATCCAGGAGAGATGCTGGGTACAGAGTGAACAGGGGCATATGAAGTGAGCTCAAAACACAGAATTTGTTAACAGTTTAACAAATTATTATCCAGGTGGATAATAACACAGTCATTATCCACCTGGGCTCAAGGATGGAGACATTGGTCCAAGAGAGAAGAAAATGTAATCCCAGACTTCCACATTCCCACATGGTCCATGAACCATCTGCCATGATAGCTATGCACACTCTGGCTAGTGGTTTTTAATTTTCCACCTCAACTTCCACACAACCTCAGAAAACTTAATAAGGTTTGCATAACCACAAAAATAAATGTTAAATATCCTGGCAGTGGGGAAAGGAGAGGAGGGAACTCAGGAGAAAAGTCAAGGGTACTAAGATAGAAGATGTACAGACATCAGAGCTGTGATATAAATCCAGAAGGGAAAAAAATGGAGTACTATAATATTATTTAAATTAACAATGGTAATTAATAGAAGCAAAATAACAATAAAAAAAGAAGAGATGCAGGTGATCATAATGTATGGATGAATTAAACTTTTATCATAGTGGGGCATCAACAAATAGTCCCTACTATTTTTGATTCAAGTAATTATTTTCAGTTGTGGAGTTAAGAAAGAAAACCACTAGAACAACAATGATTCAGAGGGTTTTCTCTAAGAAACCAAAGTCTGAGAGGGGTTGGGAGGGAGACTATTGAATTTTGTAAAATCTTCAGCATGGTATTATTGTTGCCATGGATGTATATGAGAAGGTGGAGAGACACATGAACTTGGAGGCCCTGCCAGCTCTGTGATTTAGGCAATTTTTCCTAACTTTTCCCTATCTCAATGTCCTCATTTATAAGCCAATACTAATAATTATGCTCACATCCTATTGTTGAGATCATTCAATGGGATGATGTAACTACAGCACTTAGCGCAATGGCTAAGAGGAAATTCTCCATCAAGATTGGCTATAGATATTATTTATCTTATCATTATTTTCACTTGATAACTTGCTTTTATTCACTTGACGAACAACTCTACAGATACTCACACAGTGATTTAACTCACTCTCCAATGGCTAAAGAATGGTCCATGGGATGGACTGCCAGAATCAGTGAAGGTTAAAATTAGCTTTTTATCCAAATGCCATCCATGATTTCTCACCCTCGGGACTACTGACACTTTGGGCCAGACTATGCATTGTTGTAAAGGGACGTCTGTGCATCACAGGAAGTTAAGCAGGATTGCGGGCCTTGTCACATTAGAGCTACCACCACCTTCAGGTTCTATCAAACCAAAGACGTCTACAGACATTGCCAAATGTCCCCCACTAACCTCAGCTAACAAGGCTAGAAATCCATCCTAAGAACTTCAGCCATGGCCCACCTAGAGCCAAGTGTCTTCTCATGGGAAATCTTTATGGAACTAGTTACAGACATACATAAAACACTACAACTTCTATTATGTGTCACTCATCTGAAAGCCAAGATTAGAGAGGCAGTGTGTCCTTCATCTAAAGCACATTTTATAAGACTTTTTGAAAGAAACAAGGAATATTTTTCAAGGAACACTTCCAACCCCTCTAATCAAGAAAATCAATGGGAAAATATTAAATCACTATTATTCATTCTCTTGCCTCCTTTTATCTCAGTTGATCACAGTTCTATTAAATAAGATCAATGCATGTAACTTATGGATAACCAGTTGCTTTCGCATGAATAATGCTTGTTCTCCCACAGATTTTCTTGCTATCCGGAACCGATGGCCTTGCCATGGTGTGCCAAATGATCCACAGGGAAGAGCTGGGAGAAGGCAAGCAACTCTATGGAGGACCAGTCTCATAATGGAGAGAAAATAAAGCACAAAATCCACACTTATGTAACAAAAGCTCAGAGTTTTTCTTCTTCTATGGAAGGTAGCAAATAAATACAAGTAGCATCCCATAATCATAAATAGCATTTCAACTCGGAGTCTCATCCATGTCCTTGGGGATAGCTCATAAGAATGATATTTTGCCAATGTGGTTTCAGAAAATTATAGGAAATGAAAAACTCTGTCGAACAGATGTGTTCACAAGTCCCTGGTCACATACCAGTAGATCTGCTTAATAAAAACACCGGTATGGTTCAGAATTAGCGCTGTCTCCTTTTACAGTATTGTTATGTTAGCGTCTCAGAGGAGGAAAGAAGGTAGGAAAGGATGAGAGTGAGGAAATTGCCAGAAGTCGGGGTCATGGATAGAATATCTCCTAAGTGGGTACCTCAATATGCTACAGAATAAAAGGGAGACAAAAGTGAAGTGTTGTTTAAAAAAAAAAAAAAAAAAAAACAGCTAACCCAGGGCATAGAAACAAAATGCCTGCTTTATTTAGATAACCTAAATCAAGTAAATAACACTACCTCTGTGCTCCATTTTAATAGGTTCCATTTAGATATAATTGGAATGTAACAAAGCTACTTCCAACTCCCTCAAATTCATTAAAATGAGATTTTACCAGTATTCAAAAGCAGTTCTCTCCCCAAATTATCCTTGTAGCAGGGGAATCTGAGGGCCAGTCAGCTTGTCCTCAAGTCCCAGATGAGATTCTATTTCGTTCCTCTGTAGCAGTTGGATTTGTCATGATTGGTTGTTGTTAGGATAATTAATAACTGTTCATGTTTTGTCTCTAAAGCAAGCAGGAACTTCTGCAGCAAAGATGATTGTCCATAGCATTTATCTTAGAGCTCAGTGTATGTTTGTTTCTAATCCATGTCACCCAGTATGACCTTGACCCAAGAACTTCACCTCCAGCTACCACCCAGCCCAGATCCCACCTACCCTCCATTCATCCTGAAACCACAGAGAAGGCCAATTTCACCCTACTAATAAGATAATTTTAAAGAAATCCAGGAATTTAATTCTAGATAGTAGTAGAGGGGGTAGTAAGAACAAAAGTTAACCTTGAAAACGATAATACTGGCACTTTTAAGGGTCACAAATCAATAGGATAAAAATTCAACTTGTTCTTGCATGCCAGTCTTGTGGAAGCATTAGCAAAAGTGCTGGGATTTTTTGGTACTAGGGATTCAACTCAGGGGCACTCAACCACTAAGCCATATCCCCAGCCCTAATTTGTATTTTATTTAGAGACAGGATCTCACTGGGTTGCTTAGTGTCTCACTTTTGCTGAGGCTGGCCTTAAACTCATGATCCTCCTGTCTCAGCCTTCCAAGCCATGAGGATGGCAGGCATGTGCCACCATACCCTCCAAGTGCTGGGATTTTTATCAACAGCTAGTCTCCACCCAGAGACACCACATCACTTTTCATTTGAGTAGCTGGATATTTATTTATTTATTTATTTATTTTTAATATTTATTTAGTTGTAGATGGACACAATGTCTTTATTTTATTGCTTTGTATGTGGTGCTGAGGATTGAACCCAGGGGCTCACGCATGCGAGGCAAGTGCTCTACCACTGAGCTACAATCCCAGCCCCTGGGTATTTATTTCTTAAAAATATAAAAGTTTTAGATCATAACTGGAAATGTGCTTCTTATTAGAAGAAATGTAAAACAAATATTTTAGTAAAACCTATCTCTCAAGACCTTTCTGAGGGGATGCTGAATCTTCATACTTCAGTTCAAATTAAAATGAATGTCCACATTTTCACAGGTCTCTGGAACCATCTTGGATTGGAGCTTATACTAAAGTAGCTTTCTAGCTCTTGTTGAAAAAATAAACAAATAGCAAATGCTTTGTCTGAATTTGCTGATGCCTGCAATAATATAGTTCCTTTAAATTTAAACAGAAAGATACAGCTTGATTTGTCTCTTCCCATTGGCTTTATTAAGAGATTAATAAATGTGTTGTTCTTTTATCATTTACAATGCAAATGTATGATCTCATTCAATCTTTCCAATCTTCCTGTGGGTTTGGTAATATTATCAGCCTCGTTTTTTAGTCAAGTAATTGGATATTGGAGAAGGAAAGGAATTTACCAAACATTGATCAACTGAAAAGTGATTCAGCTTAGATTTTGCAGAACCAGCAGTTTTTTATAGGGCACATCTTGTCCTTCCCAAACTCAAAAACAAACACACACACACACACACACACACACACACACACACACACACACAGTTTGTTTCACAGACATAATAATTGGTGATATATTCGAGACATTTTTCAAAGGCGTGAGGTCCTTGAGAACCAATTTTCTTGTTAGAGTCCATAGTCTGTTTTGCTTGTTTAATAGATTGACTTGCAAGTTAAATTGAAACTAACATACTGCAGACTGGAGACCCACCAGATTCCCCAAGGACATCACCACTCACTCAGCCCCCAATGGACTAAGGTCAACGGCACTTTTTATTTTTAGTTCAATAACACACATGCAAATTCTTAAGGCCTGCCCTATCTTCAGTATCTACCAATCAAGCAATAAGGCTTTTTTCACTTCATGTTTTTAGTTTTTCTGGAAGATTGTTTATGATTATTATTTTGCCTACTAAACTATGTTATTCAAGAATGTTTTAAAACTATATATTGATTCGAAATAAAAGGTTGCTTAGCATTTTCCCATCTCTCCCATTTCAGATTCTACTTCTGCTTCGTAGACAGATTCTAAATGAAAACATCTTACTAAATTATCTAGACCCACAATACTGGGATCCTAATTAGAATAAGATATATTCCATGCTTGTGTAAATGTATAAAAATAAATTCTACTGTCATATATAACTAAAAAGAACAAATAAAAAAATTGTAATAGATAAATTATCTAGAACATATGGATAATACTCAAGCAGAAAGACACACATGGGCACCATCAATACTGGGACTCGAGGGGCTGGGGTTGTGGCTCGGTGGTAGAATACTCGCCTTGCACGTGTGAAGCACTGGGTTCTATCCTCAGCACCACATAAAAATAAATAAAGATATTTAAAAAAAATACTGGGACTCAAGCAAATATCATGGTCAAGTGCACACATGCTGGGGTTAGACTGCTTAGATGGCCATCTTGGCCCTGTTATTTTCACTACCTTGGAGAATTTGGGCAAATTATTGAAAGTTCCTGTGCCTCAGTTTCCTATCTGTAAAATGGGTGTGGTGATAGTCTTATCTCGTTGGCTTATTGTGGAAATTAAGTGAGTTAATAGAAGTGATGTACATTGAAAAGCAACAGGTACACAGACAGTCCTGTAGAAGTATTGACCATTATAACTTTCATCACTGTGTTAGCACAGCACAAAGATCTCTCTCTCTCTTGAGAATTCAAGGTCAAAAATATTTTTGAAAGCAATTTCATGATTAAAACACTCTCATTTGTTTTTCCTCCTTCTTTCTAAGGTTTCAGATAGGGTTCATCCAACCACAGCCCATAGATCGAATTTGCCCTTTACTTATTTTTGTATAATCTGAAAGCTAAGAGGCTTTTCCATTTTTAAATAGGTGAACGAAAAAATTAAGAGCAATAGTTCATGATACATGTAAATTATATGAAATGTATGTTTCAGTCTCCATAAATAAAGTAGAACTGGAATCCAGCTATGGTCATTGGTTTAAGTTGTTTCTGAGGCTGCTTTTATTAGTACAAGGCCAACTTGTGTAGTAAGGGTAACCTCATGGCCCACAAAGCCCAAAATATTTATTGCTTGGCTCTTACAGGAAAAGCTTGCCAACACTTACAACTGGTAATCAGTGTGTGTGTTGTAAAATTCAGAGTAATCCAGAAAGTACAGGGAGCTGCAGAGAGGTCCTGAAAGGAAAAATCATACTCAGGCAAAAGACAAGACAAACCTCAATTGCTACAATTGTTCCCTCTAAGGAGTTGTAGAAAAAATGTGGCAATGTCCACTGAAACTACAGGCGAGACTAAATTTTATATATTCCATGACATTTCATTATTCATAGTAATCAAAAATTTTTTGCATTCACATTATCAATGCCCAGTTTTGTTATAAAAATTTGCACAACAGTTATATGTGTATAGGAAACTCCAAGGCAATCACCTCGCTCTGCTAACCCGAATGGGGTTTTTTTCCCCTTCATTTCAATGCATTGCATTTTATTACTCCTTATAAAAGTCAAAATTTGAATATGAAAACTTAAAGATTGACCATGAAATAAGCTCACCTAGCCTATCACTTTCTCATTTGTCTCTATAGTTCTCATTTCCCCTGGATAGAATTTGTTCTTTCTTTTCTCAGTAGCAATAACCCCATATGTAGTCTTCTCTCAGAGTTATTTTTTGGCACTTATTACTGAAATGTTCACGTTTAGAATTCGCCTGTGGTGATAGCTTCTCACCCAGAGCCTTCCTACTGCTACTGTCTTCAGCTTTACATGCCACTGATAAAATCTTACATTTTGGCAAGGGAGAGTTGAATGAAGAACAATAAAATAGAAAAGTCTGTTCATGTCTATAATTTTTACTTGCTTATTTCACGTGTTTTGTTTCTTTTCTATGATTTTAATGAAGTTACTCTTTTTCTAAAAATGTCTTCTCTTACAAGTTTATACAATGATGACAGCTTTGGTTATATTGTGACGAGGTGAGAAGTCGGATTCAGGATTTTAACCTTGATGTGGCATCAGTTGATCAGAGGAAGGTCACCGGACATCCATCAGTTTTCCTTTCTTCATCTGTGAAATGGAAACCTCCGAGGAGATGGCTCTACGTTCCTACGTGACTCCAAGTTTTCAGACTCTTCTATTCACAGTTCTTTAGCTATTAGGCCTTGCTGCAGGGAGCATTTTCTAACGTGGGATGCAACCATTCATTTCTAATTCTCTCGAGTAACCCTACAGCCTATTCAATCATTGAGAACTCTAATTGTTAAACCCCTTCCAAATTCTCCACTATGTTCTTGTGCTTCAAATTCATTCATGCATGTACTGCAAGTCTGGTTAGCAGGATCAAGGTCAGGTGCAGGAGATTAAGAGGTGAGCCCCAGGCATTTGCAAATCCAGTAGGGGCAGCTGAAGACACCACTTCCATGCAGTAGATTTATTAGTCATTGAAAGCCCAGGCCTCTTCCTGCCCAGTGCTTAGGAGGGAAAGTGGGGCAACCATGTTTAAAATTACAGAAGGAATACAAGAACCGTGCTCTTTTTGAATACTGTAATTCTAAAAAATTTGAATAAGCAAATTATCCATTTTATCTCTTTAAAATAAGGCCACTCCCTTGGGCAATCAAAGTACCCTTTTGGGACTTTTCCTATGTATTATATGAAGAGATGCAGACTTACAGCTATGGATACAGATTTAAATATATTTTCATTCTTGCATACATAGATGCATACTGTGCATATTTTTCAGAAGCTTTTTTACTTAATGTAACATCTCAGAGTTCATTTCATTTCAGTACACATAAATCTAGGTTATTTTTTATATTGGCATCATAGAATCTTTAGATTACTAGTTTCTATTATGGACATGTAGGTTATTGCCAATTCATTTAATCTTACAAATAAGTAATTCTTGTGTACTTACCTTTGTGCTTACATATGAATGTTTTATGTGACAGGAAATCTGAATTAAAGAAAGCAGCTATTTTAAATTGACATGTAAATATTTTTGCTAAGTAAATGTAAGAAAATTGTTCATTACTTATTATTTTAATTTGCAACTTGAGAGGAAGTTTACAACTAACTTTTCACATTCCAATGGACTATGAATACATCCTTTCTTATCAGTTGTCCATTTTTCTATTTAGTAATTTATCTCTTTGAGTGTGCTTGATTTATTACAGAAATTAATCTTTTATTTATTATTTATATTTTTTCCATTTTTCTGCTTGCATTTTAGCTTGGTTTATTGTCAAGTTTAAAAGAATTTCTCTTTTTTTTGGTACTAGGGATTGAACTGAGAGGCACTCAAAACCACTGAGCCACATCCCCAGCCCTATTTTGTATTTTATTTAGAGATAGGGTCTCATTGAGTTGCTTAGTGCCTTGCTGATATGTGGATGCTAATTCACAATAAGCAGGTGGGGTGTAGGTAAAAATAGATGTACTTTGGATTAGGTAGAGGGGAGAGAAGGGAGGAGAGGGGATATTGAGGTAGGAAGGACAGTAGAATGAATCAGACATTATTACAATTATCAATTGAACTCTCAATTCTCTTGCCTCAGCCTCCCGAGCCACTGCCACTGCGCCTGGCTCAGGTTTAAAATTTTAAGCTATATATGTTTATGGTATCTATGTTCTGCATCTTAATTAGGAAAAATGTTCCCTAAAGATTATCTAAATGTCCTGTGTTCTTCTTGTACTTTTACAGTTTTGCTTTTTTTTTTTAAGATTTTTTGTTTGTTCTAATTAGTTATACATGAGAGTAGAATGCATTTTGATACATTATACATAAATGAAATCTAACTTCTCATTCTTATGGTTGTACATGATGTAGAATCACACCAGTCATGTAATCATATATGCTCATAGAGTAATAATGTCTGATTCATTCTACTGTCCTTCCTACCTCAATCTCCCCTCCCCTCCTTTCTCTCCCCTCTACCTAGTCCAAAGTACATCTATTTTTCCCTAAATCCCACCCACTTATTATGAATTAGAATCCACATATCAGAGAAAACATTTGGCCTTTGGTTGCGGGGGCATTGGCTTATTTTGCTTAGCACGATATCCTTCAGCTTTTTTAAAAGCTTATGGTTTGAACCATATAGAATTTCTTTTCCTACATGGTGTAAGATGTGAAGTTTTCCCAATGGAATTTTCTGGGAACCATTTACTAAATAGTTCATTTAATTGCAACATATACATTACTTTTAATTGCATAATGTTTAATTGCAACACACACATTACTCTGTGGACGCCCAGTTTTATTCTATTTGTTTTTCTATTTCTGTGCCAAAACCACTGTTGCACCTGTTGTCTTCTATAGTCCAGTTTGACAAGTGCTGTGGAAAGTCCTCCCTCCCTTTGCTTTTCCATTCTATTATAGTTTTATTCTGAGAAAAATTAGCAGAAAGATCGGTTGAATGCCACTGGCTTTATCAATTAACTTGGGAAGAAACCAGGTTACAATTCTGTCCTCCCATCCAGAAATACTGTGCCTCTCTCTACTATTTAAGTTCTTCGATAGATTTTTCTAATTTTCTTACTATGCATCTCATATATATTTTATTAGGTTTATCCGTAGGAATTTTGGTGTTTTATTATTATTGTGAATAGGACCTATTTTGTACTCTAAGCTGTTGGGTAATAGTAAATTTATGATTTTGGTTCTTGGTCTTACATTTGTTCAATTCACCAAATTCTCATATTAGACTAAAAGCTTTTGAGGTCTTCTTTGATTTTCTAGGTAGAAAATCATGCCCTCTACCGAGGATGGTGCTTTTATCACTTCTATTCCGATGCTTGTATCCCACTTGCCTCTTGTCTTATTTTATGGGTTGGTATCTGCAGTGCAATCATGAGTAACAGCAGTGCACCTGGTCTTAATCAGTATGCCCCCAATATTTCCTTTTTAAGTAAGATGCTTGCTGTGTTTTAGATACCCTTTTTCTAACTTTAGGAAGCTCCTTGCTCCTAATTTCTACCAGAAATATGTGTTGAATTTTTATAACTTGCTTTCTCTGCAGCATGTCCTTTTGGTAAAGTGACTAACATCAACAGGCTCCCTGGTGGAGAAACATACTTTCATCCTGAAATTGACTATTTGGTCCTGATATATTATTCTTTGTAATCATCACTAGGCTTCATTTGCAAATATTTTAATTAATTTAAAATATTTAACATTTTATTTTAATTTCTGAATCTATTTCCATAAACAAGGTCAGCCTGTGGTTTTCTCCCATTAGCCTGCATTGTTCAGTTTTAAAATAAGGGTTAAAATCATTTTTTAAAAAAAAGAAAAAATTATAAGATATTTGCAGAGCACTGTTTTGGAGTTTCTGTTTGTATGGGTGTCTAACACTACAACACAAACCAGAGACCATGGGATACTGAGACTTTAAGTCTTAAATTATAGTTGTGATCCAGACATCAAGTAGATGAGATTAGCAAAGAGTAATCAGAACACAATTTTGTGATCCCCCTCCTTGCTATTCAAAACCATTTTGCGATGCTAATTCGCTTTGCCTCTGGATGAAATCTTGCTTTTCTCTAGGTAAATTCTTGCATGGAGCTCATAGAAATCTGTCTGTTCTCTGATTATTAGGCACTCTCCAGTCACCTGTATTCTAAGAGTAGTCTCCTTTCAGAAATTAAAACATAATATTCATGTAATCATCAAACTCCAAATTTTTATTCCAGTTGAAGAGAGAGAGGAAGGGCCTCTACCCTGTGCACCCCACTCCCTAGCTGTGACTTCTCATGCCTCCAGGAGTAGAGCTGAAGGGAAAAGAGGCAAGGAGAGAGGGAAGAAGCCCGCTGAGGGACGCCTCTGTGACCCAGCTTTGGTTCCGACAGAGTTTAATGCTGACTCTATTGTGGGAGGCCTGTGGATTCTCTGGACAACATCTCCAAGCTGAGGATCCCTCACCTGAATGAATGTCCCTAACTAGGCTCAGTTTGTCTGCATGCTGATACCTGAGGACTCCTCCATCAGCCCCAGCAACTACTGGCCCACCTCCACTGCCTTGTTCCTTGCTCCTCCTTGAAGTCTCCTGGCCAGGATCTAAGACAATCCCAAACTGACATCCTGGCATGTGGCCCAGATGACAGAAACATCAAATCCACCATCAAGAGGGCATCATCCACTAGACGTAACCTTGTCCTCAGCTGCTACCATCACTTCAGCCACCTGGTAACCACCAGGTCCATGAAGGTGTCTTTGTAGGGATATGTTACAAACTGCTGCGTTCCCACCTCAAGCTCGGCAAGTGAGCCCCGGAGAGCCCTCTCTCCAGCCTTAATAAAGGCAAATTCCTTTTACGTTGTCAGAAGGTGGGGGAGTGGACCGGAAGAGCATGGAACCTGACTGAAATGTGACACTCAGTGCCCAACTTTTGCCAAAAAACTCTCTCTCCAAACTCCAGGTTCTTCTCCCAAACCCCAGACCTCCTTCATAGCCTGGGGTAGGTGCCAGGTAAGGGCCATTAAACTGCATTTTTTTTTTTCCTTTCTCCTTTGCAAGTCTTGTTTATAAGGCAAAATTCCTCACTTTGGAATATGGAAGTGGTTAGGATTTATTATCTTGGGCTCTCAAGAAAAATGAGATAGGAAAGTGTCCTGGTAAACAGCAAATCATTCATCCCACTTGCTTAAACATACCTTTGAATTTTTTACCTCAAGATGAATACCCAAAACACAAAAAGATGGGTTTTTTCACTCATAGTATCTCTGGTTTATCAACAGTCAAAATTCTCACTCTGGGAAATAAATTTTACAATAACCCATTTAAGAATGTTTTGAAAACAAGCCAATAGACCAAACACCTTTGATGTGTGCCTAAAAGCTGGGGCCATGATGAAATCTAAATCTCATTTTTCTTTTCAGTCTCTAGGCTTTTGTCTTTTGCTTTGATCCACCCTACATAAAGCTATTGGCAAATAGGTCAACGATTTTGATCTTATAAACTGTACATAGATTCACACACCCTCATACTCTCCTTGTAATAGGGACAACAACCTGTAAACCATGACACAGCAATGACTCAGGAGTTTGAAGCCCTCCCAATAGCTGCCTCACCTTTTTATATGGGAATTCATTCCAAGTTCTCCCCTGAGAAACCTCCTTGATGCAGGAAAGGCACTAGACAAGCAGGAATCTGCCTCCTCCTCCAAAGGCTGGCAGACTGTGCCCAAGGAGAATCCCAGTTATATGGGAAAAGGAAATAAAGAAGAAAATGCTTTGAAAATGAAGAAATATGGAGTACAGTTCAACTGCTCTGGGAACAAGAATGAGAATAGAACAGAGAGTTTGACGAGCAACATGAGGAGCCAGGTCACCTTGGGCAGTTATTTTATCTCTCTGGACCACCACCTGACTATCCTTAAATAGAGAGATTTTGGAAAAACAGTTCCTAAAATTCTGATATTCTAATTAGTTCTGAGGCAATTATGTCCCTCTCATGCTTCCTTTAAGCACCAATTTAACTAGATTCATCAGGATAATTGGAAGGAATGTTCCAGAATGGTTCTCTACAGCAGACACAGGCAAACTATGGATTGCTGGTGAAATTCCAACCACTGTCTGTTTTTGTACATCAATTAATACACTAAGAATAATTTTATGTTTTCAAAAGGTTTAAAAGAATCAAAAGAAAAATATTTCATGACATATGAAAGTTATCTGAAGATCAAATTGCAGTTTGTATAAGTACAACGGTAGTTGGGTCAGAAGCCAGATCCCAGCCATGCTCTTTCTCCTAATGTTGTCCATGGTTACTTGCACTGTACAACAGCAGAGTGGAGTGGTACCATGGCATGCGCAGAGGCTCACTCACCGGCCCTGTACAGAAAAAAGGGATTGATGATTGCTCCATCATCATCAAGGAGGCTGTAGAAAGAGAGGCTGCATCCAGTGAAAGAGGTAGTCTGTGTCCCAACTCACTTCCTAAAACAGTGTCTCCAAGTTAACATTGGCACATCTGCTTTCCTCTAATTTTTTTTTTAAAAAATCAAAACCACTGAGGCATATAGTATGTTTTTGGGCAATGGGGTGGAAGAAGATACGGAAAGAAGAAAAAAAAGAGGTACCTAAGGGATTTCTTGCATACAAACGATCCAAAATCAAACCTTATTAGACTCCTAGTAAATCAATATGATTGGCCAAATAATTCGTGCTTTATCCCAGGTTCAAGATGTTCCGAAATCCTCCTTATTTTTGTTCTTTTTTTTAATGACCCAGAATTTCAAAACCCTTGCTGTTATCCTATTTAGGGTTGCTGTGAAAATAGATCTGAAGTCAGCCTTAGGACATTAGTGCAGAGATACCAGAGACTTCTGCATTGAAGACCTGAACCCTTTAAATCTATGAGCTTCCCTCTCCAAATGCCTGCTTCCAAAGATTTGTCGGGAACATGTAAGCCAGCAAGGAGCTCATGCTTGCAGGTTAACTAAAAACTCATAATTACCATTAGAGTATAATCTTCCAATGGAACTGCAAGTTCCCCCTATTAAATAGTAACCCCTTGAGGTTAGGATACATGCCAGCTTCTGCTCTTCTCAAAGAGCCTCAGACTAATAAGTTGCCATTATAAACATTTATTGAATAAATGCTCTACTTATTCAGAGTTTACTTTTTCATTACACACTGCAATTGTGTATTAATTATCAACATAATTCTGGGTCATTGATACATTTTAATATGATTTCATTAATTTAAATAAGCATTCGCATGCATCTATCAAGGATGTGCACTATATAAGGAATTCTATGTACACAAATAAAATACAATAGATAACATCACCTGCCCCTAGAGCCCAATCTCAAGATCTGTGTCATACAAACAAAAATCACATCCATACACTAAATGAGAATCTGCTATGTGAAGTGAGCACTGTGAAAACAGTTCCCAAAAATGACAAGTAAATCTAGCCCATTTCATAAATATGCATGAAACAAAAAGCAATTCCTAGGGAAGCAACACAGACTTGTTTTTAACTGTGAATCTGGGTGAACATTTGGGAATAAGACAAACGAAAAAATACATCTTCTAAGTAATGGTGAAAATATTCTTTGGCTAACCCTCCACTGGAAGTTATTATTTTTCATTCCTAAAGCAAAGAAAATGTGTAGAATCTTTCTGATCACAGCATGGATTCCCAGGCATTGCAGCAGAAAAGCTACAAAAGGCATTAGCAGAGCCCATCGCATAAGAAGTTTGTACTTCTTGGAGGAAATTTGTACCAGTGGCATTTGTACGAAATGTGTGATTAGCCACTCAGAGCATAAGGCATTAGAATAATAAGAATACAGTGGATACAGGTGGCTGTACTTCAGACTCTTAACCTGGAACAATTTATTAGTCCACATAGTCTCACTCTCAAGTTTAAAGAAAACTTTCTCTATTAAAAAAAAGTCTTAAGCCAATATGTTCTTCTGACCTTTGCAGTCAATGTCTTGGGCCCAAGAACAAGGGCACTGGCAGGGTTCATGATTCCACATAATACAAACCAGCTCCAGTTTATTGAAGGGAAAAGCTAGTCTAGAAGGATGTAAGTGGAGGACCAGATTCTGGCAAAGACTAGTCAACCAAGCACAGAAAGTGAGCAAAGTAAAGAAAGGCCAAACCCACAGCCAAACTCTAACAAAGGAAAACCCCATATGGAATCTCAATATGGCCTGTGAGAGGCACTCCCAACCCCAGCACATCAAAATCCAGAGCCACAGTGTCTAACTACCCCTCTTTCATAATTAGAAAGAAATTCACACTGCATTTCTAAACTTTTGTGGAGCAGAAGCTTTTTAACTCCATTGCTCAGCTAGGTTACAAAGTATACCTAATGCCAATAGATATGTTACAATAGGGATGGATTTTGTTTGTCTGCAATCTTTTAAATTGTGTACATTCATCTACACAATGCACATTGCAGTATGATAAGCACCTCCATTGTATTATTAAAGAATTATCTTTAACACTGTTTATACACCTTTGGTAGATTTATTTCCTAGTGATTGTAACCATAAACATTTGTCAGATTAAAGGTAAGTAGGTAGTCCTTTCTGCTGAGAAAAGTAATAGGTTCCCAATCCTCAAAGCAGGATTTGGCAACCTAATACTGAAAGCCTGAATATTGCCCAGGAATGAGTCAGATTTTATCTGCTTTGCCCTCCAGTCTCCTATCATCAGGGCACAGAAACACAAGCTGTCAGGCTGGGCTGAAGAAGGGTCACCAGATAAGACCACTTTCATGCAGCCCACTATAGGGTAAGGGGCTAGAAACCTCACCCCATAAATCAAGCACATCCAGACAACCCTTGTAAGGCTTGGCAAAGGCATCCTGCAATTAGGTGTTAGTATCTAATAAATAATAAGTGAATACCATTGTAAGTCACTTTACAAATGGAGAGGACGGTATGAGCATCCACCATTAGTAATAATGGTGGTCTAGTTAATCACAGCGTTCAGGAAGCAATTTAGAGATAGGCAGCCTCAGCAGGGAAACCACTAATGTCCAAAGGGCTAAGTGTGGCATTTCTCAAATACCTGCTCTGGTTGGAAATCTTCCCAAAAGGTGGGAATCCTTCAGAGCTCTGGGAGTGATTTCTGGGAGGTCCCTGAAGATGCAAAGTTTGCCTGGGAAAACCATTCCACCTCCTTATAGAATGTTTGCAGCAGCAACTTTGCTCATACATTTACAAGAGTCACCCCCAATTAATGCTTCTAGAAGAAGCAGAATCTGAGAAAATATTTAAATAAAACAAGGATCAGTCACCCTTGCTGACTACCTTCATAATCCCAATTAACACAAATTGCCTTTCAAGGAGAACAGCAAATGATAGATGTTATCCATTGAACAATTTCAAAAGGAATTCCAATTCATTTGTAGTATTTTTGTTACATGAATTACTTTCCTTGAAGCTACAGTGGCTTTTTGCAGAGATTTAGACTTTTCTATCTCATTTTATCTTTTATTAATTTCTAGTTACGCAAAAGTATTCTCACTATAGAATTTACCCAAATCCTGCAGCCTTCACTCATTCTCCATCTCTGAATGTCTATGGTATTAAAAGTGGGCACTACACAAATCGTTTATTTTTTGTTCATTACACTCTCTAATTTTTTATGTGTATTTAGATATTTCATCTCCACTAGAAACCCCTAGAGACAAAGGATAATGCTTTGGGGTGCTGCTTTAGATTCTTCTGGGAATGACATGATATTTGTGCAATATTTATTGCACAATTAAACTGTTCTAATATGAAATCCTATATTTGGATGTTTCCAATCTCAGTACTCAGAAAACACCAAGTGATTATTTTAGAAATAATTTAGACAGCAGTTAAGTGAAATTCACCTTTGCTTGAAGGTCCCTCCTTCATAATGCAGGTTGATCTTGCAAAATACCATCTCAGGCAAGAGACAGGGTCCTTGAGGTGAAACTATGTGTGGTCAAGGACTTGTAGATCCTCATGACTTTACAGTTGATAAGCTCACCCCAGCTCACATCAAGGAGAGGAGAAAGGTAAGTAGTTTTTCTAATAAAAGATTTCAGAAGGTTTTGAGGTCTTCTTCCTTGGAATGTTTTTTAAAAAAAATAATGTATTTTTCATTTATCTATACAACCCAGATATGGTGCCCCCAAGCAAACAGCATAGAGACATTTAAAGGAAAAAAACAAAGAACTCCTCCTCACCCCCATCCTTCCCAATCACCAATATTAACATTTTGAAGTTTTGTTTTGCTTTTTTCTTGAAGCTGAAACATACCAAAGCATGTATATTCACGTGTAGTTTTTGTTTGTTTGTGTTTCTGCCTTTATGGTTTTGTGACTTTTTTGTAGTTCTTTCTTTTTTGATGGGATTTTTGTGCAGAACTGAGATTATACTATCCATATTAATTAGCAACTTGCTTGCTTTTTTACTGAACAATATATAAGCGATATTCTCTTGATCACTTAACCAATCATTCTCCTTTTTAATATTTGCAATGTCTTGTGTAGGAGTACTATTTTGTCTTGTTTTGTTTTGTTCCTGACATTTCCTATTGTTGAACATTTAGGTTTTTTCATTTTGGAGACCTCAGTTTGCACTCTAAGCTTTTTTTTAACGCTGAAATTTGAAATTCAGCCGGGCACAGTGGTGCGAGCCTATAATCCATTGTGAGCATAGCAGCTTTCCTGCACCCCACTCTTCCACCATGATGTTCTCCCTCACCTCAGGCCCAGAGCAATGGAGGCCACTGACCATGAACTAAATCTCTGAAACTGTGAGCCAAAATAAACTTTTTCTCCTCTAAGTTGTTCCTGTCAGGTAGTCTGGTTACAGTGGCAAAAATCTGAAGAACAGCAGAATGTTCTAGAATTGTCCTTTCATAACTGGGAATATTCACACCTCTATGTATTTCCCTTAAAATAATTAAAATATGGGTGAAAGTTCTGGCACAATTCTGTTACCATAACACAGAAATTCAGTTAAGATACACACACATTTCTTATGTGGCGTTCTTGGGAACACTGCAGGGAAATACAACAGTAATAAAATCCTGCCATAAGTTTAAGCAAACACTGCTTTACACTAATATTCAATTGTTTAACCTCTGATTTTCTTATGAAGGTGGTCACATCCTAATCTCCTCCCTTAGCTTTCTCTTTAAGCAATGAAGAAAGAGTCTGGTCAGTCGAACAAGCTGCTGAACATCAGGCACACACAGTCTTTAGGCAAACACACCAGAGCTTCCTTCTGCTAGGCTCCTCTTCATTCCACATGCTGTCCCTTGCTGAAGCACTAAGCAGTCAGATAAAAGGAAAAAATCATCTTCCTAATTCTGTGCCCTCAATCTTTTTACTCTTAAAGCTGAAATGAAAGTGACATTTGGATTTACTTTTTCAAGTTTGTCATTTCCAAAGAACTACCTGAAACTACAGGGGAAAGAAACTTAGCTTTTACTTAGCAATCAGAACACCCCTTAACACAGGCAGTGGGTATTCAATTCTCACTTCAAGCAACAGAGAAAAATTAGCCTTGGCCTTAATGTCCCACCTCAGGGAGAGTGGAGTCATATCCTGGGAATTCAAAACAGTCTGATGTCTCTTAGAGCCAAATCCAAATCCTCCCAGTCAAGATTCAATTCTGGCTTCCATTGTGCATCAGGAATTGTTTTTCTAACTGGATGAAAATATGTGTCTTGAGTATCTATCCTTTGGGGAAAACTACTAGAGACTGTGAAAAAATTTTTCCTAATAAACTAATTTTTCCTAATAAACTTAGGAAATAATAAACTTAACCTAATAAACTTAAACTCTAATTGAAACAATCAGTCAAATGATCAAAGATAAGCAATTCAGGATGCTAAGGGATAAGAATCAAATGAAATGCCACTATTTTCAGAAATGAGAACAGCTTTTCTAGCACAGAGCTTCTTAGGCAGACCTAAGAACCACTGGGTAAAAATTGCCTGAGATTGGTAAAAGACCTGGCCCAGCCCACACCTACCTCATCAGGCTATGAAATGAGTGCCCTGAAACCTATACTTTTAACCAGTACCTTAAGAGATTCTAATGAGCACTACAATTTTAAAACTATAGGGGAATAGTTTTTCTATTCTAAGTGTGGTCTCCAGACCAGCAGCATCCGTGCATCTTGGATCTTATTAGAAATGCAGATTTTATACTCCACAACAGGCCAACTGAATCAAAAATTCTAGCAACAGGCCCAGCACTCTGTTTAACAAGCCCTCCAGAGGATTCCGATACATGGGAAAGTTTGAGAACCATGACCAACATGTGTCTGCAGATCTCAGTTTGGAAAACATTTCAATGGGCCTATAAAAACATAAGAACTCAGAGGGAATCTACCACCTGCAGCAGAGACAGCATGTAGACTCTTTAAAGAGAGATGCTCATATTTAGGGCGGGCCATTAAAACTATGGAAAATTTTGTGGGAGAAAAGAGATGGAGCTTTCTCATCTCTCAGTCATATCCACTCTATCACTTCCACTTCTCAGAAGGAATCAGCCTGCTATGAAGGAGATGAAGACATTTCTACAAGACATGTAGCAACTTTACCATGGTACCCCCAGCTAACAGAGAAAAAGTCTAAAAATCCCCCCGAACCTCACAAAAAATAAATCCTATCTTCATATTTCATCTGGAGAGCAACTTCAATGTTAGTGCTCAGAATCTTCAAGGAAATTCCTCAGGGAAACTAAGATGCTCCATTCAGATAGCAGAGCTACACACCTGGATTAACTTCTACATACACCTGACCTGAGATTCAGTTTATGCCAACCAAAAATTTTTCTTTGCATGGGAACATACTGTTATGGAGGCCAGCTTAGAAGCAGTCAGTGTGTTTTTGTTTCTGCCAACAGTCCTTAAGGCTGTGCAAGTATATTGCTAAAACATGTAAATGTTTTAGGGCATAGAAAAACCTGAACAGTGCCTGCATTCCTGTCTAATTCTTTCTTCTGCTGGCAAGTCTTCTGGAATGTTGTTAAGCTCTGGCGTGGGCTGATGTGTGACAGCCCCTAAAGATTAAGGATTGGGGATGTAACTCCATGATAGAGCATTTTCCTAGCATGTGTGAGGTTCTAGTTTCAATCTCTAACACTGAAGAGAGGGGATCACTTTTTGTTTTAAAATTTGAAGATAACCTGGATCCAGGCAAACTGATTTAAAGGCCCCAAACCTGAAAGGTGGTGCCCATATAAGGTAAATGTGCTAGGTGATTGTTCATCACTGTGAAAAATACCTAAGATAATCAACTTAAAGGAGAGAATACCTATTTTGGTTCTCAGTTTTGGTGGGTTCAGTCCATGGTTGCTTGGCCCTGCTGCTTGGGTCCTGGGGCAGCTCAGTACATCATGGTGGGAGCATGTGGTGGAATAGGCTGTTTACCTCAGCGCAACCAGGAAGCAGGTAGGAGGTGCCCATATTTCCTTCAAGCACACACCTCCAGTGACCTAACTTCCTTCCACTAAGCCCCACCTCCTAACAGTCCCACCACCTCCCAAAAGCGCTAAAGGTTGACAACCAAGCCTTTAGCCTATGGTCCTCTAGGGGACATTTAAGATCCAAATCATAACAGGGTAACGTTGCTGGAAAACACAGAGGACCAGAGCATGTACCAGAATGGGAGAGAGGGACACCTGTTAAGAGCTACTGCTGCCAACTGAAAGTGTTCCCAGTAACTGAAAGTTGGAACAATTTAAGTGATGAAATGAATAACATAGTATTGGACTGGAACACAAAACATGCAGCAAATATCCATAAACCCATAGCTATTCTATTCATTTCCTGTGGTGCCATAACAAATTACAGCAAACTGGGTATCTTGGAACAACAGAGGTTATTTTCTCAGAGTTCTGGAGGCTAGAAGTCTGAGAGCAAGGTGCTGGCAATGCTGTGCCTCTCCGAGATCCCAAGAGATGATCCATCCTTTGCCTCTTCCATCCTCTGGTGGCTCCAGATGCTCTGTGGCTGGCGGCTGTATCCCTCCAAGTTCCATCTTCCCAAGGCTTCCCTCTCTGTGTCTTTTCTTCTGTCACTTATATGGACATAGTCCTTGGATTTAGGACCCACCTGGAAATCCAGGATGACCTCATCTGAGATCCCTGACTTAATTACATCAGCAACAATCCTTTTTCCAAATAGGGTGACATTCACAAATTTAGGAATCTAGAATATAGATATACCTTTTGAGGATCCATTATTCACTGATATAAATGAATGATTTAATTAATAGATAAATGGAAGAGAATAGACAGATCTTCCATGCAAAAGAATTCCCAAAAATTTATGTAGAGTCTTCTCTCTCCAGGAGCTGGTGCCCAACTCCTCACTCTCTAAGGACAGGCTGCATAAAAAGACTTCCTTCTAACAAGCGCCGTGGAAAGTGTGGTGGAAAGTCAGGTTACAGCAGAGCAGTTGACAGACACCACCCCAGACAGGTGATCAAGCTGAACACCAACCATGGTAGGTCATTTTAATGGCACATACTCCTGACGTGATATGACAAGAGTGACATTTACCTCCATTGTCTTCCTTGCAAAACCCATAACCCCAGACTGATCATAAGAAAAGCATCAGGTAAACCTAAAGGAAAATATTCTACAAAATGTTTGTCCAGTATTTCTCTCAGCTTATCAAGATCAAAAACAAAGTTGGATAAAAGTCACAGTTAAAGGAGCCTAAGGAGATGTGATGGCTGAGTGCAACATGGGATCCGGGACCAGAGAAGCATCTTTGTAAGTTTTCTGTAAATCTAAAACTATTCTAAAATATTAAAATACATATTGGTATATTCCTGAGGGAATGGGTGAGGCCTAAAATGGGGTTTTGGGGTCTCAGCATTTTTGACACTGAGGTCAGGGAGCCAACCTGGGGACTGTAGGATGTCAAGCAGCACCCCCGGTCCTCAGTCACCAAGCGAGCAACACACCACCTACCCATTTATGGACAACCAAATATGTCTCCTGACACTGTCAAATGTCCCCTAAGAATGGGACAGAATCATCTCTGGCTGAGGACCTCAGACCCTGTCCAAGGCAGAGAAGTCATTTGACATGACATATCAAGAACAAACTGATCTGAGTTCAGGTGCTGGCTATGCCACTTACCAGCTGTGTGGCCTCAGGCAACTGACTTCCTCTCTCTGAGCCCCATATTTCTCATCCTTAAAATTAGACTTTCTATTCCATAAATAGTTGTGAAGATTGAAATAAGTTTTTAGCACAATGCCTGTACACAGTAAATTAAATACAAGATATCAGTTGTTATTATCATATTTCACCTATCCCTCACTTTGAGAAAGTTTAACCATGTCCTCCAAGCCCTTGAACATGAGAAACCCTTGAATTAGAACCCAGGTCCTTAAATCAGTGGATGTAGCTCATGCAATGCATGTTATAACTTGTTCCAAATGTCTTCATCTGTGACCCAAGCTAAGTAACCAGCTTACTGAGCAGCTGACCTTGATGAGCTTCAACCAGAAGCAAGCTTGATTTTCCCCCAATCACTTGATTCCAACAAGCCTTCTCTGAACCCATTGGCATCTCAGACAGATATGCAGCGCTTTGGTCAATTGTGGTAGAAGGAAGGGCTTCTTATAAACTGACTCCTGCAGACATGCCTCACTGATGTGTCAATCAAGCCAGGCCCTGTTCACCATGAAGAGGGACCATCCACCAGAAAGCTCTCCTCCCTCCTGTCCTGCCACCTGGGCCTCCAGGGTCAGGCAGGTAGGAACAGGATTAGAACAAAAGGGTACAGGTGCTTCCTCTAGGGGCTAATGAGCTGTTGGGAGGTGCCCACAAAGTGGTTCTTTCTTGGGGTACACAAAAGGGTTTCCAAAAGCCTGCAGGGAGCTCTGAATGGTAGTTCTGGGCAGGGATCTGCTCTCCTGTCCTGGGGACGCATCCACACGACCTTTGCTGCCCTAATTCCCTGGCTGCCACGTACTGCCCTGTTGGGCACTGTACCCTCAGGACATTTTTTCCAGGTTACCACCATGATTTCACGTGGCCTATACAAATGCATACCTTCATACCAGACCAAGGAGTATGAGTCTAACCTCATCCCAGCTGCCTTCTCTCACTATTCCTATCAGCCTTATCCCTGTGCAGTGACCAAGACAAGAGGTACAAGCTAAGAAACTCACATGTGTACAAATTCCAGGAAACACGTCAGGTCTTCCCAAGAAGGCTCTCACCACAGCCTACTCCAGAGATGGATGCCTGGATTTCTTTAGCTAAGTAGACCTCCAGCCAGGAGATCAGCCTTGCTGTTTGTGGGCATGCTCAGACTCTCTGGGAGGTGACCAGGGAGGCCTGGCCTCTTGTGGCATAAATAGACACACTGCCCCCCACCCTACAACTCTCTACTAGATCAAAACACCATCCTTTCTGTGAACCCCCCTTCTATGAACTCTCCCCTCAAATGAATTATTTTGAATCTTCAAGTCTTCCTTTTACATAGAAAGTAGCAAACCATCCATTATATTTTAGTAAGGCATTTTCAAGAGGGATTCTCCAATGCCTCTCATTCTCTTTCAAATGTAGAAATACTGCCTGTTTCCCTCAGCTTTAGGGCTTTAACTCAAAATCCTGACAACAGGATATGTTCTTCAACATTCTGTCAATTCGGTTATCATACTACAAAGAGAATCGTTTAAATTCTCGGTGGTCTGAGGTGTTAACCGGGTAGAGGGTGCCTCCCGCCAGCTGTAATGAAGGTAGATCTTCTTCTCCACTGTAGCTCAGCTGGCTGGGGACTGTGCTAGGCCATGCTATGTGAATGCTGGGCATACAGGGTAAGGATGGTAGAAAGAAAACAAGAGCAAGAACCAAACCCACCACACACAGGCATCATTACCAGGACCCCAGGCTCTATGACATCCTGGGATAACATAGGGAACAAAGATGAGTCTTACTCTCAGAAATAGTGTGCTCATGTCATGAAATCTATAGAAAGGAGCTGGGCACTGGCGACCTCACTGTAGCTCCAAAGTGACCATGTCTAGAAAAGAAAAATAAAGAGTCCCCCAGAACTGTCTTCTCCATTGCTGTGACAACCAGGAAGTCAGTCTGTCATTGGGAAATGTTTGCGCTTTGAATCCTCCTGTCTTCTGTGAGCATCCCTGGAACCTGTGCTGCTCACCTCTACATACTGGCATCAGAGACTTTGTATTCAGCATCAATAGATCAGAAAATGTTCCCAAATATATCCGTCCCACCTGTTAAACAGAAGAAGAGTACACTAAGATATACAAAAGAGCAGATTATTATTGTAATGTTATTTAGTAGATAAGAAATTAAAGAATGGGAGCATTTGGAAGGAAACATTAATCAGAGCAGATTTGATGACAGTTTCCTATTCCTTGCAGAGAAAGAACTTGAAGGGACTCAAAACAGTTCCTGAAATTGCTGATAAAGATTCTCAGATTTACTCAGTTCTAAAACACCATCAGTAGTCAGTCATCAAAAAGAAGGAAGGAAGGAGGGAAAATATGGAAATACCAAAATTTTAAACACGCACATCAATAGTAAGGTACTTCCAATTTTGAAACATCATAATGTGAGAAGGAAGAAAAGAATCAGGAAAATAGAATAATTAAGTACTTCTCCTAGGACCAGAAAAAAAAACCTTGAGAAGTCTGAGCTGACCCCATGTCTCTAGGCATGGTCCTATCCTCTCACTCAAATCAGAGAAAGTCTGGCTAATTTTGAAGATTTTCATTTTCAACAGCATTCCCTCTGTGGGAGTGAATGATAATTTGCCTCTAGTATAAAAAAGAGAAAGAAAAAGTGCATATGATTTGCATACTAAAAACTGGAATGCTAATGAAGAAAAATCACTCTCCTCAGTAAAATGGTCTATCACCAAGATCTTCCTTTCTACTTTGCTTTTAACTGGGCTTAGTGAAAAATAAAATAATGCTTTAAAAAGACTAGGAGGAAAAAAGAATTTCATTTAGGAAGTGCCTTATAGATTTTAGACATGAATTTCAGTAGATGCATTCACCATTTTAAGTACACAGTGGTCCTGAGGTATTCTCGGGGAATTGGTTCCAGGACACACACACGATGTCCCTCCCCAGCCCAAATCTGCAGATGCTCAAATTCCTTCTATAAAATGGTGCTGTATTTGCAGAGAACCTATGCTTTCAATCATCTCTAGATTATTTATAATAACTGACACAATGTAAATGCTATGTAAATAGGTCTTATGCTGCATTGTTTAAGTAATAATGAAAACAAGTGTGTATGTAATCAGTACAAATTTTTTCTCAGATATTTTTTATCCATGTCTATTTGAACCCTCAGACAGAAAACCTATGGATACACTCAACTCTGCTTTGCACAGTTTCTAAGTTTCTTTTCCTTAAAATGAGCTTTTCTAAGAATTAGAATTTGGAATCTGACCAACTACAGAGAAAAGTGAAGCTCTCTTCATCGTGCCAGACAGCGTGGGATAACCTCTGGCTCTGGGAGGTTAGTTGAGATTAAGCAGGTGCCACGTATTCAGTAAATTTTTGGTCTATCCGATCATCCTTGTCCCTTAAAAAAAATCCTAATAGAATTTTTCAAAGTAAATACTAATTTTAAAATGCATTGCATTGTTTTTAATTAAATTGGTTTACATTGCAACTTGCACAGGCAATGAGAAAGAAGTATTTTGGTTTTATTTAACAAACAGTGCTTACTATAAACCAGGCTCCATATGACACATAAGAATGAATAGAGGGGAGGAACTAGGGAATGTAATTAACCAAATTATGTGCATATATGAATATATCACAATGAATCCCACTATCGTATATAATTATAATGCTACAAAGATTTTTTTTTAAAAAAAGGAACCAACATAGAGAAGACATGGCAAACTTCCAGTTCCTGAGGAGTTTGCTATCTAGTACAGAAAGAAGGGGCAGAACAAAACCTAGCCACACTCACTTACCAGGCCCAAACAGAAGCACCCACCCAGTTCCCAGCACTGCCCAGAGCAGTGAACAATGACCTGGAATACCAAAAAGTCCTCTAGCAAGAGAGAAGCACTGAGCCCAGAGAGTTGGTGAAGCAGAGTGGGGTGTGCAACCAGGATTGGGCGCCATTTTGTTCAGAAGGAAGGGGGAAATCTACATCATGCCTGTCAACCAAGGAGCCCAGTGTTTCTATTCACATATAGGCTGAAGAATCTAAAGGTCCAGAAATGCCTGCACTTCCTCAAGTTTGTTCATCTGGGATTCTGCGAGCCTTCAGGTCGACTTCCTGCTGACCCTTCTCTGTTTCCTTTACTTTCATCCCAGGATTCCTGCAGCCCCTGTGCTGTTGATGGTGTCTCCGGGCTCTCCTTTGCATTAGGGTCTAATTCCCGATGCTTCTTTCCGAGATCACCCTTCCTAGAAAAACCATGAAAATTCCCATGATTGCTGACTCTTAAAGAAGCAACTTCTTAAACAAATCTCCTCTTGGAGGGTCACCCTAAACCAGTGCTTACTGCTGGCCACTGATGGCATTTTTGCAGCACTGCAAACACCATCACCAAAAAAAGGGGCTAGGAGCAATTCCAATGTTGAAAACATGTGGGCATTGACAGGAAAGAAATCTGGGGTGTGCAGCCTCCCTCTCATCGCGGAGGAGGGCAAACATCTGGATTTGCTAAGGAGAGGAAGTGCTCAGTCCGTAAAGGAAAGACAAAGCTCTAGAAGTGAATGCTCCAAAAAGAAAGCTAGAAAGAGCCTCCTCATTCTTGCTCTGACTTTGCCTCCTTTATTCTTTTCAAGCCCAGGTCTGTACTTGGCACAGCAACGAGCTCAGTAGCTAGAAGAGTTTTCCACCTGATATTCACCCCTAACAGAGACTGATTGATGTGTAAGTTGTCTCGGCAAAACAGGTGATGCTTTGTGACTTGGCTGTCCTTCATGTCAACAGGAGCCCCAAGTACGAACTGGAACATGCCTCTCGTGCCTACCTGGTGAGTCTGCACCTGTGACTCTCGGTCACCCTAGGCTTGCTGGCAGAGGTTCAGGCTGCTAATGGCTAGGATTCACCTCCCCAGGCTTCATCTGAGCTGCAGAGGGAGGAAAGGAAGATGGGAGGACCTGCGTCATCTCATGACGGAAGCAGACACCAGGTGTTGGACCAGGCAGGATCCTCACTGGGGAACTTCTGTTTTCACCTTTGGATTGCATTTGGCAAATGTTCTAAGACCAAATGACTTTGAGATAAACTCTTGTGGAAGTATGAGTCAGTAGCTCTAACTGGAGTCATCTCATCCCAGATGAGATGACTGAGAAAGAGAGGAGGAATTTTCAAGTTTAAACCCCACCCCAGAAAAATAATTTAGACTACTGTTAAATAACTTCAATGCAGGTCGGAGCAAAACACATCTCTTCTGATGGCAAAGGAAAGAAAAAATGGTGTTCCAAAAGCCAATGCCATGAAGCTTCAGTTTGTGAGAATTTAATTTTCCTCTGGATTTTTCAAGAAACGTAAATTGTTTACAGTACTTTCCGAGAGCCTCCCCCAACAGCACAAGCCGAAGTGCATACATACCACAATCTTGGGGCTCTTAGCCCACCCTCAGCAATGGATCCTTCTCCTGATATGAATAATTTATCATCTCAAATGTGCATATGATTGGAAGGTTCTCCTCTTAAAGGTCTAAAGGTAACAGTGTGAGAGCTCATAAATTGACTCAATTTCCCTGTGCTACTTAAAGTCCAAGAAGAGAGGTATAAGTGAGGTATAAGTAGAGGTATCCCTCTACTCTACTTTTTATTTTTATCTAATTCTAATTATTTTATTTCATTATTTATATCGTACTAATTGCAGGTGTCAGAAATAGTAAGAGTTAAGAATTACCTGATATTTACCATGTGCCAGTTACTGTTTTAAGAATTTTCATGAACTCATTTAATCCTCAAAATTATTTTATGATAAGAATTATGATTCTTATCCCCTTCTTAAAGGAGATAAGACAAGGGCACAGAGATGTTAAGTGATTTGCCCAAGATCACACAGCTTGTGCAATAACAGACCAATCCTGGATTCACAGCCAGACTGCCTAGGTTTAGTGTCTGCATGGTATCACCTACAGTGTTGTCTCTCTAAATGTCACATGGATGAACAAGTTAAAGGTTTTCAACATAGGAAAAAATATTTTTGCTTTTTTTTTCTTCACTAATTTGGGAAATGTTCAGAGTCTCCAAGCAACATTTGATATTTGTTCGGTTGCTAGTGCTAAAAAGAACTTTAGAGATATCTGATCCAATCATTCCATTTTTTCTGCTAAGAGAATAAGACACAAGGTAATAAAGAGGTTTCCTTAAGAGCTAAGGTTTGCGTCTTTTTCTCAGTTATTTTGAATAATAAATACCAGGACATGGTGCCAAGATTCTGGTCCCAAACACCGTTAATTAACCTGGGGTTAATCCTAAGCAGTTCTCTTAGTTCTAAAAAAGGAGGATTAAACTAGATATTTCCATGTATTTCTTTAAGCTGCACATTCTTTAATTATAAATTGAATGGCTTGCTCAAGGTCAAATGTTTTGTAAATAAGTGAAAAAGGAGGAGGGAGGGGAAAGGCAGGTCTAACTTGAAGAAGTATGACAGAATGGGTTATCATCACTTAAGTGGAAATATACTCCTCCATATTTCTTCTGTCTCTTCTAAGGACAGATTTAAGAGCCAGGAAGGAAAAAATCAGAATGTTCAACCCTTTGCCTGATCTTTGTGCAAGTTAAAGCAGTGTTTAGAGGGGAAGGGCCCACTGCAGAGTGGAGCTCACTAAAGACTTCCAATTTATGCAGTGGAACAATTTAAGCCAAGCTGGACCCGGAATGCTACATCACTGTGCTCCGTCAAGTACAGGGGCATTGAACTTCACCTGGGAACTTGAAGGTTGAGGACTTGCTAAACCATGGAAGACAGGAATCATGGGGAAGGAAGAAAGAGGCCAAGCAGCATGCAGGTATGCAAAAAATAATAGCCTCCATTTTCTATTCTTTTGTGATTATGAAAGACAAATCTCTCCCCCAAAAAATCCCACTCCCTTCCCCCCAAAAAAATTTTCAACAAAATCTACTTTGCTTATGTCTTATTTGAGAATATAAAAGCAGAAGGCCAAGTTCTACTTCTGGTTCAGCAGTAAGCAAGAGAGAAGATGGGATTAAAAGCAATGAGCTCCCTAGGGGCAGGGGCTCAAGTTGCATGACCTTGAGAACAGAATCCTTAAGAAGATCTTTGGACCTCCCTTAGGATATGGGACCTACCAGCCAGAGTGTTACCTAACTCTCCAAGCACAGAGTGCATCTTGGGTGACACCTGGGTTACAGTTAACAAGGAGCAGCACCAGGATTCTCCCCAGTCTAGAACCCTGCAGGAAAAGTTGGTGGCTTCTCACCCTCAGCACTGTTGACTTTGGCAGCTGGATTCTGTTGTGGGGCTATTTGCACATTGTAAGAAGTGGAACAGCCTCGACTCCACCTATTGCATGCCAGTAGCACCCCTTTCCCAGGCTGTGACAACAAAAAGTTCTCCAGATATGGCAAATATCCCCTGAGGGGCAAAACTTACCCCCCCTTGAGAACCACTACAGTAAAATGAAATGATTAGAGAGCTAAACTCAGAGATGCTAAAACTTAAAAAAGAAAGAAAGAAAAGAAACAGTCAAACCCAACACCTCATGCATCACTTTTATGGCACTTTATTCATGATAATCAAGTGGCAAAAAAAATCTGGAGATGATTTGGGATTCCAAGTTTCATCGCTAATTATTTTAACAAGTATTTTAACAAGTGCCTACCAGAGGTCCATTGTTTTTTCGAATTTTATTTTTTAAATACACATCATTTCTCCCTCCTGAGGCTGTCAGCTTTCTTCTCTAGTTAAAATTTGGCAGAAGAGTTATTATTTCCTTTTTTTTAATGCTTGTCAAAGTTTAATCAGCCTGATTACCAGATTGAAGATGAATGGCTGTAAAATGTGAGTTTCTAAAAACAGGAGATCAATCAACACGATTGTGCGCACCTGATAAAGGATTCCAGTGACTGGTTGCTCATTCCAGGAAGCTGTAGCTTTCTGGATGGTTCCACTGCATAATAGATTAACCCTCCGGTTACAGGAAAAGTCTGACAACTGACACCTCACTCCCTGAGTGAATCAGTAACTAGCTGAAGTGAATGAGCGTCTCCATCGCATTCTTAACTCTCATTGGTGTGGTGCTTGGAGGTTAGAGTTGGACATCTCAGGTCATCAAAAGTGATATGGGTTCAATTATGCCCCCCTCCATATGTTGAAGTCTTAGCCCCTGGGACCTCAGAATGTGACCTTATTTGGGAATAGGGTAATCACAGATGTAATCAGTTAAGATGAAATCATAGTGGAGGGGGATGGTCCCCTTTTCCAATGTGACTGATAGCCTTATCAAATTGTCCCAAGCACACAAGATAGGACCTTGTGAAGATGAAGACAGGTTGGAATGATGCATCTACAAGTCAAGGAATGCTGGAGATCACAGGCAAAACACCAGAAGCTAAGAGAGGCCTGGACCAGACTCCTCTCTGTCTCTAAAGGAATCATCCTTGTCAAAACCATGACCCCTCTGAAGGTCTAGAACTGTGAGACAGTACATTTCTCTAGTGTGAGCCACCCAATCTGTGGTACTTTGCTGCTGCAGCCCTAGCAGATTCATACAAGAAACTTCTCTCTACCTGTCCTCTCATCTACCTCCATCCTGCCACATCCAGGACATGGGGCAAAACCATCTTTCCTCAGACTGACATGGCTGAAATAGTCTACACTGGGTTCAAACAATTGGCATTGGTACAAATCACCTTTAAAAGTGAGTGCAGTTCCAATACCAGCCCATATCAGAACCCACAAGCCTCAGGAACACGGAGTAATCCTTCCCTGAGAGGGTCCAAGGTTTAGCCCGGACCATTTGTGTTGCTAAGTGCCAGCCAGCCTTTGGCCCCCACAGCTCTGCTTCCTGCTTCCAGGACATATTTTCCATTTATTTATGGAGGTTCCAGATGCTTGTATGATGTGAAGATGTACTTTTCTTTTTTCTATCATTTGCATAGCTGCAACTCAGGGAAAGCACAATGCTCTCAGTTGCCTTATTTAGGTGATTATGAGGAAAACGACTTCAGGAGATGAACAATTTTCTCTAAAGGGGTCCAGTTCCCTTTTCCAAATCATTAGCTTCCTACATTAACAGGCTTAACAAAGATAATCCGCATCTTTCACATAAGCTATATTATAAATTGGATATATTATGAAACATTTTCTCATAGGAATAATATTATGTAATATTTTGAATAAAAGGCAAAATCCTAGGCAAATCCAAAGAAAACCATTTAATCCCTAATGTCCCTAAACAACTGGTCTTTAAAAAAGTAGGCTGAGTTTGAGCTCCAAAGAGCAAGAGTTCATGGACTGAGAAAGGGGAAAAAATTACCTTCAATCCTCATTTTTATTTTTGTTCCAGGCAGAAGTAGATGCTTTCATCTTCAGTTGGTATGACCAGGCAAGAGGATGCAGAAGGGGCCTTTCCTGAGTCACTGTTGACTTAGGCACCTGCAGAATGATACTCATGTGACTGTAGGACTCAAACCTTCACCAAGAAAACTTGCACTGGCAACCAAAAACCTGTTCCAGGATTCTTAAATCCTGTCACCAATTTCAAGAATATAAAAGGTTAAAAAGAGTGGCCTTTAGAAAGGAGGATTTCTGTGGTACAAGCAAGTGCCAGGCTTCCCAAGGAAATGGAGAAGGTTATGGAGCACGACCCTCTGTCTCAAGTATGCTGAGTGGAGCTCCTGCTCTTGGCACACTTTAAAATGTGTTTTCTGCAGTTGAGTGACTCAGACAACAGGTGCTTACCAAGCCCAGGAAAAAAGCTACAGGAAACTGAAATTTTAACTTCTGACTATGATGTTGTAGCTTGTATCAAACCAACTTTCCCTTGGATAAACCATAAATGCTGAATTTTCATCTAAAGTAGCAGTGTGAACCCATGGAGAAATAGAAAGAAGTAATCAAGATCCAGACAGAAAAGCAATGGTGTCATGTGATCACAATGTTCTCTGCCACTTTTCTCCTCAGGTTGTATGCCAATTTCTCAGTTGCATGGGAAAAATGACCAAGAGCCAACGTTATACTAGAAGCTAAGAGTCCAAAAAGCTAAACAGGGTTTTCTAGACTTAAAGTGCATCTTAAAGATGAAGAATTCCATCAGAGGATTCAAATCTATTCATAAAAAAGAAACAAATGCAAACTTTAGAAATAAAAAATGCACTAACTAAAATTAGTAATTAAGAAATGAGGAGGCCTATGATTGTAGCTCAGTGGTAGAGCACTTGCCTTGCATGCATGAGGCACTGGGTTCGATCCTCAGTACCACATAAAAAATAAATAAATAAAGATATTGTGTCCATCTACAACTAAAAAAATTTTTTTAAAAAGAAAAGAAATGGGGTTAGAATAGAGAAATAGAAGAAAGATTAACACAAGATTAGATAAATAGAAGAAAGAATCAATGAACCAAAAGATACTGCTCAGTAGAAACATAGCCATAGCAAGAGAAGAAAAATACTCAACAGTGGAAGTGCTCCAAGGAACAAAGACTTAAAACATGTAAGTGGAGTCCCAGAAGGAAAGGAAAGAGAGAATGAACAGAAGAAATATTTGCAAAGACCATAAATGAGCTTTATCTAACTCAAGAGGCTCTACGAATCACATGCTGGACAAACACAAAGAAAATCACCCTAAAATATATTTTGGCAAAAACTGCTACAAAATAAAGGGAAGGAACACAAGACATGCGCACGCACACACGCACACGCACACAAACACACACATTGTTACATAGAAGTGCAGGACTTCCTGAACACTGCTTTCCTGCCATAGGCTGTTTTCTATAAAGAGATGCACATTGACTCCTGGACTCTCATCTCTGGATCCCCAAACATCCTATCCAGTGTACAGGGAGGGAATCAGGTAAGAGTTTCTCTCTTAAGCAACTTAGTCAAGCCACTCGCTTCTTGAATTGGAAGCTGCATTCTTTGATTAAATGCACTAATTTGTTGTGGAGAGTGACAGCTCCCTTCTGAATAGTTATTCTCTCCCCTTCTTGCAAAAAGAACCCAATGAATCTAGCTAGAAACAAACAAACACAAAAACTTCCATTTCCCAGCATCTATTATGGTTAGAAATGGCCATCCAACACAGCTCTCACCAATCATAATTAAGTAGATGTTCTTTCATGCATTGTCTGGTAAGCACCCCAAAATGGGGTAGCATCAGATGGCATATTGCATGTTTATCCTTCATGACATCCTCTTTCTTCCTACCTGAAAGGCAGCTGTGACCTTGGGAGCTACAGTAGCCATATTGATCTATGAACTATGAGGAGAAATCTGAAGAATTCCAGAAATTGATCTTGTCATTCTTGAGATGCTCTACCAACTATGGACTGCCTGCCCCAAGACTCCTTTATCCTAGGATAATAAATCACCTATCTTATATTAATCACTATTATGTGGATTTTTTTTTACATGTGCAACTGAACAAAGTCTCAATTAGGGCTGCCCTGTTCGTGGCTTGAAATTTTTCTGTAAAAACTTCTTCCACTGAGTTGCAGTTGTGAGGCTAAGGGAAGCCTTAAAATGACTGACCTATGAAAAGAATAATCAGCTCCTTATTCTTCCAACATAGGAAGAGGCAATTTAATACAGAGATAGGATCATCAAAGTCCTGGCTATTCCTTGAGGAAAATCTTGGTAGGGAAGATATAAGTCCATCTGTCTTTGATCTCTGAGACCTACATCAGTTCAGATCAGAGATCACAGGTTTTAATCATGCCTCACATTCAAAACATGGAGAACTGGGGAAACCAGTTTCCCTCCAAACCTGAGCCTATGATAAAGAACCAGATTTTTTTAATCCACTTCATCACAGAGGAATACCTTTGTAAAATACAATAAAATCAAATTACTAGGAAAGCAGGTACAATGCTTATCTCAATATTGCATTGTTTGATTCAATAGACATAAGCTAATTCAGCTGAATTGCTTTTTTAAAAATGCTTTCTGAAGTCTTGCTCTCAGTTGTAGTACTTACCTGGTCTACTAACAAGTAGCTCATATCCTGACCCCGACACAGACAGCACTAGCATCATCTTAATCTGAGACAGTTGTTGTAACAAAGTGCCACAGATGGGGTGCCTTCGCAGAAATTTATTTCCTCACAGTCTGGAGGCTAGAAGTCCAAGATGGAGCTGTGGGTAGGTAGCATGTCCTGGACCTCTGTCTTCAGATTGCAGATGATGGTGTCCTCATCTGCCCTTTCCTCTGTGCACATTTTCCTAGTATGTCTCTCCTTATAAAGACATCAGTCCCATTGGGTTAGGGCCCCACCCTTGTGACTACATTTAACCTTAACAACCTCCTCAAAGGCCCTGTCTCTGAATACAGCCAGCCTGGGTGCTGGAACCTCGACATGAGAATCTGTGAGAGACACAAGTCTGCCCTTAATAAGAGAAATGTTTATTGAAATTTCCATGAGAATTCTCTATTTAGCCTTGTGGCAGTTGGAAGACAAAGGCCTCTGGATGCTCTCTTACCTTGCAGGAGATAGAGAGGGAGAGAAAGAAAGAAAAGGAGGGAGGAAGGGAAGTGGTTACTTCAAAGTTCATTTATCCATAGTTCATCTCCAGTGGGAAGAGATCATGTTGACAACTCAGCTTGAATACCTCTCCACCTTCTTCATCCATTTATCTTTAAATAAGTTTCTCCCAAATAATTTCTAAAGGCTCAGAAAATGTTAATGACTATTCCAAAGGACAATTGAAGAAAGCTATAGGTTCAGAACAAAACGACCTAACGTTCCCTCCCAGAGACTGTTGGATGGCTATCTCTTTCAGGGTTTGTGTTGTGCATTGTATTGCATTTTCTGTTTATATTCTGCTTGGATTTCCTTGGGATTTCACATTGATGTACGAGTTCTGGTGTGTGTTTCATCAGGTCCGTGACAGGGACAGAGCTAACAGAGGAAAGACTGTAAATTATGGTTTTTCTAATCCATTTGTAAGGTGCTTTGGAACACTCCTGAGCTGGTATCTGTCTTTATCTCCTGCCCCATCTCCTGTGTGCCCAGGCAGATCCAGTATTTTGTTAGCAAGCATACAAACCATGACAGTGTTGACTTTGTCTGGCAGTGGAGACTGTTCTTTCTTCTTTCCCTGCACGAGGGTAAATTTGTGCTGTCAAATTATATATTTTGTTCCTAAAGACATGATCTTTTCTTTTTTCTATTTCCATAGAAGCTGCTGACTCACCTCACATGTCTCTAACTATTTCAGGATCTGGTACATCCAACCTGATATTTGTGACCAGGTTGACTAATGCCTGGCTTAGTAATTCTACTCTAGTTAATATTTCACAAAAATTGATGATTGTCAGACTACTTAAAATGGCATTTGTAACCAACAAATAAATGCTAGAATCCCTGCTGCATACTAAGTGCACTTGAAAGCCCTTCAAAGCAAATAAAGTCACTCAGAAAGTGCTTTCTTAATGATTTATGATCCTTTCTTTAAAAGATAAATTAGAAACTTTTATGTAAAGCCAAAACATATAGAATACAAAAAAATGCATTTTTAAATTATTTCTATTGTAATGGTCCTGCTTGGTCATGCAAACTCAAATTTTATTTTAATTACAGATAAAGATCAAAAACATTTTCCTTGTGGTACCCCACACCCTGCTATATCTCTTAATGAACTGTTGTTAGTGTTCAAATCACAGTTAACATCTGGTCATATTTTTAAATATATTTCTAACTTTGTTTCCCTGGAAACATTTTGCATTATTAATACTTGCTTAAAATAGACTGAGCCTTCATTTCTAGATGTGCAAAAATGAAAGAATTAGACTAAGAGTTTGGAGGTTGTGTTGAGTTTTCATCACTGTGCCCAAAACACCTGACAAAAACAACTTAGAGGAGAAAAAGTTTATTTTGGCTCATGGTTTCAGCAGTTTAGTCCATGGCAGTTCCATTGCTCTGGGTCCAAGGTGAGGTAGAACATCATGGAAAACTGTGCAGAGGAGAAGCATTACTCTGCTCACAGACACCAGGAAGCAAAGGGGTGAGGGAGAGCCAGGGGGAAAAGGTATAATCCCTAAGGGCAAGCCCTGGTGACCCACTTCCTCCAGCCACACTCTACCTGCCTACAGTGACCCTGCAATACAGTAATCCTTTCAAATTATTAATCCATCAACAGGATTAATCCACTGGTTAGATTATAGATCTCATAAATCATTTCACCTCCTGCATTAACACAGGAGCTTTAGGGAACACCTCATAACCAAACCATAACAGAAGCACTTTAATTCCATCATTCTTTTTACTGACCTGCATGTCTATCATCTTGCAATTTAGTTGTTGCTGTTCTTGCTTTAAAATTTCACATTGTAGCTCTTTAATTAGAATGTAATATCCTAGGAGCAGAAATTAAACCATATTTGTTTTATATCTCTGTGTTGGTTTTGTTGCTATAACAAAATACCTGGGACTGAGTAATTTATAAAGAGCAGAAAGGTATTTCTTACAGTTATGGAGTCTGCAAGAGCACGATCAAGGGCACAGCCCAGATTGTGACTGCCCTCTGCTTACAAGATGGTGCCTTGTTGCTGCCTCCACACTGGGAAGAAGGGATAAATGCTGTGTCTTCACCTGGAAGAAAGTGGAAAAGCCAAAATGGGCCTCCCTAACCCCAACTGTTTCATAAAGGCACTAATTTCACTTAAAAAGGCAGAGCCCTCATGCCCTAATCTCTTTCCAAAGGCCTCACCATCATCTTGGGGTTTAAGTTCCAATGCAGGAATTTACTTTAAAATCTTAGAAATCCCCGATAGACATGCTACTCAAAGTACCAGCCCTCAAACTGTTTGTTACTGGTCCCTGCCAAGGTCAGAAGCTCGCAGCAAAACATAATTCATAGGAATTCATAATTCATAGGAAGTCAACTATGTCATCAAGCACACATTTGTTTAGTTTAGCCAACATTCTTTCTTTGCAGGATTTTCTTAATGATGAAAGCTGTGTGTTGATCTGTATTCTGGAATAAATTTCCTATCTCTCTATAACAAATGGTTCCAGGAAGAGCACCCATCTGGTAGGTTGCGGTGGCGCACACCTATGATTCCAACTACTCAGAGGCCTAAGGCATGAGGATTGCAAGTTCAAGACCAGCCTGGGCAACTTAGTGAGGCCTTAAGCAACATAGCAGGACCTTGTCTCAAAAATAAAAATAAAAAGGAGCTGGGGGTGTAGCTCAATAGTAGAGTGCCCCTGGTTCACTTCCTATTACCATACACACACACACACACAAACAAAAGAACACCAGTCTGCAAGTCATACAAGTCATACTTTCACTCTAAAGAGCCTTACAAAAGATTCTCACTAAATAAATGTTGTGTGACAAATGGCTCATCTGTTTATTTTATAAACATTGAGCATCCATTCTGGAAGGAAACACTGAGAGATACTCTAGTGATGTGGCAGGAAGGGTTAGGGGACACAAAAACCTACAGTTGCTTACAGTCTGGTAAGCAAGATAATGTATTTTTAAATAATCAAATTTACAATAGAGTCATAAATGTAAAAAAAAGGCAAAACTAAAAGATCGTGAGAATTCAAAGGAGGGAAGTATCCCATCAGACAAGCCACTGGACAGAGGCCATCTGGGATCTTCTTCTCTGAAGGAGAGACATCGTATGGTGGAGCTGGGTGTGGGACCATCACCAGGAGCAGAAACAGGAATGCAAGGAAGCTCTGAGCACATTTAGGAGATCACTGGAGTTCGACCACAGCCTTTCTTGTTTGACATTGGGCAAGTATTTAACATGGCACAACCTCTTTTCCTCATCTGTGAAAAGAGGAATAATAAAAAATAGTATTCATCTCCTAGAGTGATGACCAAGTGGCTTAATTCAAACGAAGTGCTTAGCACAGTGGTCAGTAGTCAATAATTGTCAACCTCTTCTCAATGTTGTTATCATTCTTCACATTGTTTTCGATAATATTCACTTTGCTTTAGTCTTTGAGGCTTTTAATATTTTGGTTTGGATTTTGTGGCAAAAAAAAAAAATCTACTGAATGTTTCATACCTTCACACTGTAGGAGAGAGAATAGAGAAAGATGGATTAAGGTCAGAAATGTGAAGATTGCCTACAATTAAATGAAATGAACAGAGAAAAACATTAGCAAAGGCAACAGAAGGCACCATCTGGGAGGTAGGAAGAGAATCAGGTAAAAACAGACCTTTGTATCTGTGCTAGGGGGGAAAAAAGGCAAATGGAGGAAAATAACCAAGCCAATGACTGGAGGGAAAGAAAGGAAAAAAGAAAAGGAAGTAGTCAAACTTGAGAATCATGAGGTCATCTACAGGGACCTTTACAGGTTTCTTAAGGTGATAATAGCAGAAACTAGACTGGGAAAAAATTAAGAACAGAATAAATGGTGAGGAAGTGGAAAGAATAGGGACAACATACTCATATTCCTTTGGATTTTTTTTCTGTGACTGTATGTGCATCATTGTGTATAGAGCATCTAAATGATAGTCAATGCCTACTAATAATTTCCCTCTCTTCAAGATGGGTCTCTGGTTTTTCTGCCCCATCCCAGCCCAAACCCTTTATGACAACTAGTCCTAATCCCACCTCAAACCTTGGAGTTGACATGAGCAACATGGATTCTTAAATGAGGTACCAGAGAGGAAGCATGAGTCAGTCTTTACCCCATAGTAGAAATTTTAAGATGAAAAGCTTTGACATTTTTGGTAATCATATTTTTCCCCTTCTGGAATAAGCCAGTCAAGTCTGTAAGGAAAGATAATGATTCTGGTTTTTAGAGAGAAATAGAATTATGGAAAGAAAGACCCCTAAGGGCAACTGGACTCTGGTTCCAATTACTTCTGAGTCACAGCTACATGACTGGCAGTCTGGAGATTTACCATTCAATGCTTTCTTGGATTTCATGAGCCAAAATATTCACTTTCTCATCTCAGGAACTCTTAGGTGTCTGCCCCTTGAGACTTAAAATCACATAATAGGAGAGGTAACATATATATGACAAAACCCTGGTAGATGCTGGAAAATCCTAGAACCATGATTGAAGCATGGTGGCAGGGCATTCTTGGAATGGAAATGGAGTAGAAGGTAATGGAATATATCTCCTATTTACCGTGCAAAGAAGGTGGTTGAAGACAGCTGAGTTGGCTGAATCTGTCTTTAACTGGTATGTGCAAGGAATATAAATTTTATTTTCCTGTAAGTTGACCTAACTTCTGTTATAAGTCCCCATCTTACTAAGTTGGTAGAAACATTATCCCAGTGATTCTCCACACCCACCTCCCACCTTTCTTCCTCAGAGCTCTATCAAGGTTCTGGGGTACTTACAGAGTCTGGAAACATGGTTGGGCAAGAGAAGTCAGAACTGGTCTATGAAGGTTTCTGCTAAGACATACCTGTTTCTGCTCAGAATACCTTCAAATTTTGTGGCTCTTTCCACTGTTTCCACACTATGCTAGTAGCACAGCCATACCAGGGGTGCAGTACTCTCTGAAAGCCTAAAGACCTATCTACTTGTACATGTAACTCCATTTTCTTTCTGAAATTCTGCTAGAAAAGCAGGCAACGGGTCTCCCTAAGATTCACAAAGAGTTCCTGGCCTTTCCACCATCTCAGAGGAATCTTCTAGTTATAGGAAACGATTGGGTGGAGAGGGGATGAGAGGGCTGCTCCTTTCCTGTATCACACATCCAGCCCATTCTTAGTTGTTCTTCGTCTCTTAAGAGCTCAGATTATTGGAACCCAAAGCCTCTAAGACCCTGTCCTAGCTACTTTAAAACAATAAACATGGAGACTGTGGAGTCCAGGCTGAGTAGAGAAGCAAAGAAGGTAGCCTGAGAAGAGAGCCCAGACAACAGGGAGGAACTGTAGAAACAGGTGTCCCCAGGAGGATGAGGAGCCACTTCAGAAGGGATAACACAGGAGGGTTGTAGAAGGAGCAAGTCCTGAATTCCAGGTCTACACACTCCTGGGAGATAACAAATCTTGCTTGTGATTCCATGTGTCCCCTGCCTGTGCTGAATACCAGGTCTGATATAAAACCCAGAGACACCCACACTGAGCCAACACCCACCCCAAGACATGAGCCACTTGAGTTTCCATACGTTCTCAAAGAAGAAGGACCCAGGATCCCTGGAGAGGCTGAAACTGCTTCCCCTAAACTTAATTCAGGGTTTCCAAAATCTTTAAAAAACCAGGAGGAAGAATATTCACAGAACTGTCTACAGGAAAACACTAGAGAATTAGCAACTAAAAACAGTTATACAATGAAGGATGCCACGCAATCTAAGATCCACTTTGTGGATCTTATTCAATATTTGTTGAATATTTCCAGAAAGAGGATATTAGGTGTTTAATCTCCAACTTATACATGGTTTTTTCTCTTCTCTAGGCAAGGCAAATTTCATCTCTGGTCTTTATGTTTTAAGTTTTTTCTATTTACCAAGAATAATATCTTCCACTGAGAGCCATTATCTCAGGGATTAAAGTTCATAATGTATATTTAAAGCTGGTGAATTGGCAGTCCCTATTATTTTCCCATCTATATTAAAGAGCATCATCTTGCACATCCACAGAAATCCAAAGCTTACGAGGGCTTCAAAGCCATCAGCTGACTGGTGCATATGACCTTATAGAATGAGATGGCATATTCTACTTTTCAAGTAATAAATGGAACCGAGGCATATCCTCGACAGAGCTGGTGTTTGTCCACAGAGTTCTCAGTTTCCTATCTTTTATTTAGAAAGCTCGTTTCTAACCTCTTTTTCATAAATGTACATGTCAATCACTTCTTGGCCTTTTGGCTAAGGTCAGGTGTATAAATTCACAGGCCTTTCCTCTTTTACTGTTAATGGTTTATTTCGGTCGTGTCTAATGCTGAGGTCCTCAATACACAAATGCAATCATCTTGGCTCTCTCTTGTTTACATTCGCTTTTCAGGAACTGCAATAATCTTATAGAAAGTCTCACCCCCTCTGTTTTAAAATCTAGGCCAGTGGGCAGCTACTAACTAGCCCTGCACCACAAGCATGAGGAAATGAACAAGATTACACAGGAGCTCCCCAGCCTTTCAAAAGAAAGCTTTTTAAAATTGGATTGTCAACAGTATAATCAGGATCTCTCTAGACTTTCTTTGTACCAGATAAAGGAAAGCAGTTTTGTGGTTATCTGTTTTTGAGGAAACCTGAAATGCTCAAGGGCATAGGGAAACTTCCCAAATCTAACTTCAAAAAGCATAGACAAGAACACACAGATACAGAACAACGATAACTCAATTAAGGATTGCAACAGAATTGGTCAACATCTCAACAGTGAGAGTTCACTAAATTCTCTGAATTACCTCAACTCAAAGGCCCAACACTACAGCTAGGGAGTCCAAATGGAACACTTATATACCATGTAAGTTTTAATTCTGAAACTTTAAAAAAAAATCTGTTTTATTTCATTGCTGGTAATATGTTATTTCCATTTTAATTTACAATTCTTTTGTGGTGTCTTAATCTGTTTTCAGTTGCTGTATTTGAATATATGAGATCAGGCAATTTACAAAAAACAGAGGTTTAATTGGATCCCATTTCTGGAGAGTGGGAGGTCCAAGGGCATGGTGCCAACATCTCAATATCTGGGGAGGCCTTCTTGCTGCATAACATGATAGAGGACATTGCGTGGTGAGATAGGGCAGGTTCGCTAGCTCAGGTCTCTCTCTTATAAATGCATTATTGCCATCATGGGGGCCACATCCTCTTGATTTCATCTAATCCTGATCATTTCTCAAAAGCCCCGCCCGCAAATACCATTTGCATATCATCTTAAGGGTTAAGTTTGCAATGCATAAACTTTATCGAGACATATTCAAGATAATAAATGAGTTACCCACTTTTTTCCGTTAAATAATCATGAACCATACTTGCAACATACAATGTACTGTGTTTTAAATCCCTTCTCACGTCTGTCTTCCAAATCTTTCTCAGATAGGACAACTCTAGTTCGTATTTCACAAATGCAACTCAAGAAGTTAAGCAAAGTCATAAGTAAAATTTTCTACAGAATCTACCACTTAGGGTTGGGTTTGGAAAGGAGGGATATGAACCCTGGAATCTAATGCAAGGCTCCACAGTTGCGGTAGGATAGCTGTACTGAGATGAGTACCCATAGGAAGAAGGACGCTAGTTTAGTTTAACACTATTAACCATGTGTTTCTAAAGCCTTAACATCCTGGGCCTTGCTGACCCTGGAGGCCCTTCTTTTCCCAACCAACTCAGAGCTAGGCAATTCCTAGAAATACAGAAGGACTCACCTATAAACACGTCTTTCACATGCAAACTCACCCACGGGGAGCCCACGCCTTCTTTTTATTTATTTATTTTTTTGGTACTGGAGATTGAACTCAGGGGCACTCGACCACTGAGCCACATCTTCAGCCCTATTTTGTGTTTTATGTAGAGACAGAGTCTCACTGAGTTGCTTAGCACCTCACCATTGCTGAGGCTGGCTTTGAACTCGTGATTCTCCTGTCTCAGCCTCCCTAAGTGCTGGGATTACAGGCTTGCGCCACCACACCGGCTCCCACGCCTTATTTAAGGGACTCTTACACTCTGGGCCCCTATTCTCTAGTCCTAATAGCCCAGAGCAAATAAGACAGCCCCCACCCCAACCAGCTGGAATGATTCAAACTAGCCAATCCTAAACCTCCTTACCCTGCCTCTGCTGTTCTTCTCCATGGCAACCACAAGAAAAGTTCTTACCTGTCTTCCTCCTTTCCCTGGGCTTCTGGCACAGCATTCCCTCTCCTCTGAGACTGTGAGTATAACTAGGAATCTTTCCCATGGCAATCATCTACTAAGTTATTGCCCTCACTATAGCTGAATAATAAAATCTACCCTTGAAGACAAGCACATGTCTTGTATTCAGTGATCCCTGAAAAATTAAAACTTAAAATAAGCCAAAGCAGAGGGATGCATGTTGAAGGTAAGACTGGCAGAATTAACTCATTCTATGGGGAGATTTATTCTGGGAAGAAATTAAATGATTTTCCAAGCTAGCATGCCGATAAACTCCCAGTGACCTAACATCCAAGTTGCCTTCCTGAACCCTCTGGTCATTTTTGCAACTAAAATGATTTCTGAATTGGAAGATTGTGTGCTCAGCTTGAATCATTTCTACAAACTGAAAGAATAGCAAAAAGCAGAGAAGAAATGGCCTGGCTGAGGATGATTTTTAGAATCATAACTGCGTTCCTCTAATACAGCCCACACAACTCCCATTATGAGATGATTCTATCAAGTCAGGGCTTGCTCCAGAAAGGAATGATTAATAGTTTAGCTTCCAATGTGATTTTTGCATTGTAATGGGAGCATAAAGTACCTATCATCATTTTTTAAGGCAGTATTGGAGATATTTTTGGAACTGTAACAAGCTTCTGGGAATTATTCTGAGTTTGGGAGGTGGGGATGTGTCATAGGATTGGGCTTTTTTTAATTGATTCTTTTTTTTTTTCCTAGTGTTTTCCTCAAGGTACTTCTACACAAGACTACAGTGGAGAAGGAAATTTTCCCCTATATTTGAAATATAACCTTCCTCTTATAGATTGATTTTAAGGTGTTATATTCCTCTTTTTATTTCAAAGAGCAGATGAAAATGGAAAATTGTTAGGTCTTCTAAGAATCATAGAATCATAATTATCAATTTGAATTCCTATTGCGAATACTTGCAACCACAGTGAAGTGATTTATCATCAAACACATCTCGAGATTTTAATTGTGTGCACTTGAATGTATTTGCATATTCTTGGCACCCTTCATCATTTTCATTCCTGATAAAGCACTTCCAAAGAAACTAGGCTCTGTCAGTTCAAAAATGTATTGTTCTCGCCTGTGTCCAAAAACTACAGGTAATTGCTATCATATTCTGAATGTGTTTAGGACTAGAGGTAACTTGAATGGTATAAAGTGGTGCCACAAAGCTAAGATTTCAAAAATGCTGATCTGAGCCAGGCGCGGTGGCTCAAGTCTGTAATACCTGCACTTTGGGAGGCTGAGACAGGAGAATCGCGAGTTCAAATCCAGCCTCAGCAATGGCGAGGTACTAAGCAACTCGGTGAGACCCTGTCTCTACATAAAACACAAAATAGGGCTGGGGATTTGGCTCAGTGGTCGAGTGTCCCTGAGTTTAATCCCTAGTACCAAAAAAAAAAAATGCTGATCTGGGCTCCCAGTGTTTAGTGCTCTTCATGTTCACCCTCTGCTTAATACTATTTAAGGATTTCTTGCATGACAATGGAAACAGGGGCAGCACCATCTCCACTGAAATGAAACTTTCTAAAAGCCTCGCTTTTTCCTGCCTTCTTCAGGAGTGAAAAAGCTACAAAGGAAAAGGGAGATACTGAAAAGAAGCTCCGAGACCCACAAGGCCTTCAACTCTCATGTAGCTCTTCCCTCTCCTCGCTTTCATCCCTGACCTCTGACTCCTGGCATCCCACATGATGTTTCTCCTCTCCAGGGACAAAATAGACTCAGAGACTCATGACCACGTTGACGACTCTCCAGGAGTGAAGGACACAGGAACAGAAGAGAGGTTCGTGCAGCTTAATGAGCAGTAAGAACGCAAACCCGACCGTCCCACCACCAAAACGATACGGAATAATTTACACAAATTCACTCATGCTATTTATACACTCCACTTATGTACTCCTTCCCTTTATTTGTGGACCTAAAATAAATACTGATCTAAATCTGTGATCCTTATGCCTCAGCCTCTTGAGTGGCTGGGATTACAGGCAGGCGCCACCATGCCTGGCTCAGATGCCAAAACTTCTCACAAAACTTCTATAATGACGACAGTGTTATTACAGGGCGATGTGTGGATGAAACAGGCTAGAAAGCTCAAAACAGATTTGAAACTTGAGTTATGTCAGAGATGGTATTGCACATGTGTGGGGAAGCATAAGCTTTTAATAAATATTGCTGGAAAAATTATTATTTGATGTGGAAAAAGTGAAATCAAACCCTGCTTCACCTCATGCAAAAAAAAAAAAAAAATTCCAAAAGGATTCAATACCTAAATATGATGATAAAACACCTGGGCAAAATATAGGCAAGTCATAAAGATATTGATAAATTAGCTAAATTTTTTTGACTTTTTTTAAAATTTTCTTTTAGTTGTCAATGGACCTCTATTTTATTTATTTAGATGTGATGCTGAGAATTAAAGCCAGTGCCTCACACATGCTAGGCAAGGGCTCTACCACTGAGCTACAAATGCTGCCCAAATGAGCTAAGTTAAAATTAAGAACTTTCATTCACCAAAAGATAACAGAAAGGAAATAAAAAGACAAGTCATAAAGGGACATGTTTGTCACATATGCCACTAACAATCAAATAGTATCTAAGTATATAAAAAACTTCTATGAATCATTAATAAAATAAATATCTCATTTTCTCTTTTGCCATCCGTTTGGATCTACAAATAGATTCCCTCCACCTGGTTCCTTTCGTCCATATTGTCTGCCTCGACTTCCTTTCTGGTAAAGGGCCTAACAGCCACACCTGGGCTGTGGAGGAGGCAGATGGGTGATTTACAGGCTGGGGTGTTTTAGGCAAGGTTTTCTTTTCTGCTCTTCACGACTCCTATCATTTTCATGTTTTGAAAAGAGTAGCTGTGCCAGACAGTGATCAATGGGGAAAAAAAGAAGAATTCATTGATAGAACAGAAGACAAAAAGAGTTTACCTAGCATGCTCTTGGGGTATGGGGTCAGAGTTCAGTTTAGTAACCCTTGCTCAGTTATTTTCTTTTACTGCATCAAAATGGTTTCAGTGTCTATTTGTATACCAATGGCTGTGTCTATCAAATGCCAATCAGGATCACTACTGAAATGGAAATACATGATTCAAACAAATGAAGAACATATAATTGAGGTTGCTGAAACACATTTTCTTGGCAAAATCAAAGAGGCTATGGTAATGAAATATGCCTTAAAGTAAGAGTAGTAAAGCAAACGATAAAATATTTCCCTATGAAAATATCAAGCCTGCTTCCTATCTTAAATTACCTTTTAAAATAGTCCTGCCAAAAGAGTATTTCTCTGCTTCCTAGAAGAAAGATTTTCAAAAAATAAATAAAACACACTAATTTGTTATGTGATATTTCAGAAGTCTCTCAACCTCTAACTCTCTGTTTTCTAACTTGTCAAACAGGTTCAGAGACACCTGCCATTCCTGGTTCCCGAAAAAGTAACTATGGAGGCACCTACATGAATATCCAGTGCTCAAGGCTTGATTCCAAAGTGCAGCTGAAATTGGATTTCATGGAATATTCTCAAAATAAACTTGGAAGTATATGGAGAAATGCTGGGGGACTGTGAGAGAGCCATTTGATTCACAATTGACCAATCAAATTGCCCAAAGAAAGTGGACTGATGGATTTATTTATTTATTTATTTAGGTGCCGGGGATTGAACTTAGAGGTACTCGACCACTGAGCCACATCCCCAGCCCTATTTTGTGTTTTATTTAGAGACAAGTTCTCACTGAATTGCTTAGGCTTGCTAAGTTGCTGAGGCTGGCTTTGAACTCAAGATTCTCCTGCCTCAGCCTCCCAAACCACTGGGATTGTAGGCATGCACCATGGTGCCCGGTTTGGATTTTTTTTTTAAGCTGAGAGGATGTATTACTTTTCTACTGCTACATAACAAATTATCCCAAAACTTGACAAATCATGTTATTATCTCATGGTTCTATAGGTTCACACTCTAGTGAAGTTGGCTGAGTTCTCTGTTTAGGACTTCACAAGACCAAATCAAGGTATCAACCGGGCTGAGCTTTCATACCAAGGTTCAACAGAGGAATCTAATTCTAGGCTCATTAAATTGTCTACAGAATCTAAGTCCTTGTGCATGTAGGTCTGAGGTCCCCATTTCCTTGAGACTGTTACCTGGGTACTTCTCTGCTCCTCAAGGGCCTGAATTCCTCCATCATCTTCCAAGCCAGCAACAACAAAATATTAGGTTTTCCTAGTGCTTCATATCTCTGACTTCATATTATCAGTGAGAAAACTCTGCTTTGAAAGACCCATATGATTACATCAGGTCCTACCAGAGGACCTCTTGAGCTACGCGACCATAACAGCATCGTGTGTAGGACATCTCATCATATTTGCATCCTTCCTACATTAGGGCAAGACATTGTGGTGATTTTGCCTATCACAAAGGAAGTAGGGGTTAAGCATGAATATGAGTTTTGGTGAAAACTGATTTGGTTTCAAATTCCAGCTCCATAACTTGACTAGATCTCTGTTGAAACTCAGGAAAGTTGCTAAACCTCTCTAAACTTCACTTTCCATAGATTTCAATTTACTCAGGAGCAGATGGCACCAATTACCACTTCCCATATGCTGTGTGCAGTATCTGTAAACTGTCAGTGTTCTGTAATATTCAAAAAGACAAATGAATGAAGGAAGCATAGTTAACATTGGAAGTTATCCCCCAAAACACACCATAAAATTACATTTGGCCTGTTTTGCAAAAATTTTTTTTAAAAAATAACTTGAGTCAATGAATGAAGGCATAGAAGGAATGTACATTAAAGAAATAACTGAAAAAAAATAGTTGGGCCAAACGTTGGAGCACAAACCCAAAGTAAGAAAAGTCATGGTAAACTTAAAACTAGAAAACTTCACCAAATCAAGTCAAATGAAGATCAATGAGGTTCCTTAATGAGATTGGCAGGTCAGCTAGGAACAAAGCATTTTTTTTTACTCAATCACAAAAGCTTTTTCTTAGTCAAAGGCCCTGGTGTAGCTGTCTCTCTTCATTACTCACCTCTTGCCTCTTATTTCTACTGCTTGGTGGTTTTATTGTGACTTACTTTGCTATAAATACCTTTTGTTAGAAGTAGGTAAGGAACAACAGTAATAGGAGGGAGGGCCAGCTTGCAGCAACATGCTCCAAGGCAACATGGTGAATGTCCTGGCCTTGTCTGACCACTTCTCCCCACCTTGAAAACTTTAGCTGGAATCCCCTAATCTGTCAAAATGTTTTCGTGCACATGAGCTTTTTGGTGCAGATGGTAAAGGCCAGGTGAACAAAGAAGACTGTATAGACTTAGTTACCCAGACAGACATGGGAGTAAGGATAATACATTGCTGGTGGGACTGCAAATTGATGCAACTACAAATTGGTGCAATAACAGTATGGACATTCCTCAGAAAACATGGAACAAAACCACCATTTGACCCAGTTGTCCCACTCCTCTGCATATACCCAAAGGACTTAAAATCAGCATACTCTAGTGATGCAGCCACATCTATGTTTATAGCAGCTCAATTCACATTAGCAAAGCTATGGAACTAACTTAGGTGCCCTTCAACAGATGAATGGATAAAGGTAATGTGGTATATATACACAATGGAATATTACTTAGCCATAAATAAGAATGAAATCATGGCATTTTCCAGTAAATGCATGAAACTGGAGACTATCATGCTAAGTGAAATAAGCCAATCCCAAAAACCAAAGGTCGAATGCTCTCTCTAATATATAGATGCTAACACACAATAAGGGAGGAAGGGAAGAGTAGAAGTTCATTGGATTAGACAAAGGGAAATGAAGAGAAGGGAGAGGTGTGGGAATAGCAAAGACAGTAGAATGAATATACACCAGTGAAACTCCACATCATGTATAACCACAAGAATAGGATCCTAATTAGAATAATTTATACTCCATATATATATAATATGTCAAAATACATTCCGTAGTGTATATCTAAACAGAACAATTTTTTTTAATTAGCAAAAAAAGACACACTATTCTAAGCCATAAACCCAAATGTTACTTGATTTGAAATCAACTGAGACACAGCTGTTTGAAATTACTTAACACACAATTAGACATTATAAGACATGCTGGCCAAAGTTTACTTCTGTGTGTGTGTATATATATATACAATATATATACAATTATCAATTGATAATTGATAAGAAAATAGCCAATAAATCAGGGACATTTACAAAATTCATAGATTTTTTTATTTTTTGGTTTTAAGTATTAAGTACTATTTCTGAGCATCTTTCATATAGTAGTCTCTTAAAGCTTAACGAAGCAATACTAATCTCAAGCAACACCAAAAAATTATTAGCATTCCAAAACATATTTTACCCTACCTTATTTCATCACCTGAAGTTAAAGCTAGTTTAGGTCCCTGCACAAACAGGTGTTGATAAAGCCTCAATTTCATATCTTAGTGGGTGTTGGGCTGACAGCTTGCCTAGCTTGCCTGCAGCTCCAGGTTCCATCCCAACACTGACAAAAAGAAAATCACACCACCAAGTTTTGGGTGAGGGCATCTTGGGTGGGGGGTAGAGGACGTCACCCCTTCCTGGCAACCCTCATCAAGGTGGTTCTTAGAGCTTCAAGCAGGACACAATTGGCATTTTGTTTAGCTGGTGAGCCAGAAATGAATGTGCATGTTTTTTCCTAAGCCCTGAAAGTGGAATCCATTCTATACAAGATAAATCTCAGTAAGAACTTGGGAAAAGTTGAATTTAGTGAGAGGTTCATGTGTGGCATATTATTTCTGTCAAATAGACGATACTTGTTGCCAGTGGGGTCATAAAAGCAACTGCCTGGCCAAGATTTGTTCTGATGTCTATGTCCATAACCCACATGAGTAATTCTTCATTTCCAAATCATTGTTTTTCCACACACATTTTTCAGACATATCCAATAGTATGAGGAAATGTTTGATGTCAACATTAATTTTGTTAAATCTCTGATCGTCCAACCCACACACATCAGACACACTACTGGGATGCTGAAAGCTTTATATGTGAACATCATTAATACTGTTGCCTAGCTAAAATATCTGTTAGAAACACAGAGGACATGAGCTATATGTCTTGTCCAAACATTTTTAATAGAGTACATGGGTTAATTCAAGGAATGGCAAACACCATTCCTGTTAGCTTGCTGCTATCTTTCATATCAACGTAGCATATTTTATCACATGACATTGCAAAAACTAACTTAGCCTACTATATAATTTTTAAAAATCATTCAAGAACAATTTTTGGCACCAAAAAAATCCCACTGATATTCTATCAGTATTGAGCCAGATTTTTTTCTCTGCTAACCCTGCACATTTCTTACTTGTATCACCAGAAGAACGCTGAAGTGTGGCTTTGTATAACAAATACACTGCATCCATCGAGAAGCATGCACTCTTTGATAAGCTAAGGAGAGAAACCAATAGGCAAGTAACTTTTTTGATTTTTTTTAAGATTTTTAAACCTTTATTTATTTATGTATTTTGTATGTAGTACTGAGGAAAGAACCCAGTGCCTCACACATATGAAGCAAGCACTCTATCACTGAGCCACAACCCCAGCCCAACTTTTTTATTTGTTCTTATTAGTTATCCACGACAATAGAATGCATTTGGACACATCATACATAAATGGAGTATAATTTCTCATTCTTCTGGTTGCACATGATGTAGGATCACATTGACTGTGTAAACATATATGCACATAAGGTCATAGTGTCCCATTTATTCCACTATTCTTCCTATCCTTATACCTCCTCCCCTCCCTTCACTCCCCTCTGTTTAATCCAAAATATCTCTAACACTTAATTTATGTTCTCTTCATGATTTCTTTTTTTTGGGGGGGGAGGGGTCCTATTTAATGGGACCTTTTAGGTCCTATTCTTTCAGGGACTAGATTTGTGAATAAAATGGTGTATTAATAAGGCATAGATATCCTAGATTTGGGATGCAGATCCATAAGGGAAAACTTTCCTAATATTCTCATAGTGTTGGATCATACCCTTATCATGTTCACTCACATACACACACTCACACACAGACACACACACACACACACATACACTCTTTCAATGTGAATTGCTAGAGTTTTAGTTTCTTGACACCAAAAGTATCATTTGAAATCCCCATATGTCCTAGCTACTAAGAAATATGTAGGAGGTACTAAAAATATGTTAGATGGAACAACTGAATTCTTTGCCCTCAGCTGACTCTTCAAATTATGGAGTGTTATCCAAATTGTAACATGGATAAAACAAATGTTCAGAATATATACAAAACATAAATTGTCAGTTTAATGACTTATTACAGAGAGAACTGTTGCATCCAACCTGCACCTCTCCCCAAGAAGTGCAGCCCCGACAACTCTGCAGAAGCAGCAAAGTTTATTGAGGAAATAGGCACACAGGCCAATCGATTGGGGTTGGCTCTCCTTTCCTTCAGAGAGTGACCCTGGAATGAGGATTTCAGAGGTTATTATAGAGTGGGCGAGTTACATGATTTGGGAAAGTAGGATTTGGCAAATATTCAATCTATGGTTATTTACAGTTCAACCGTGATGGCACTGCCTATGTCCCCCTTTTAGTTTTTGGAACTTTAGATTACTGTCCAGGGAGTCTGGCAGCTTGTGGTTTGGCCCCATCTGTGAGAAGCAAGCACAGCATTAAATTACAGAAGCACAAAAAGCAGGTTAGCAGATACATGCAGGCCTGAGCCAGAGTGACTCCATTTTGAATTTGGATTTTACATTTTCCCCTTTTCTAGTGAATAGAGTAAAATCTTTGACTCATCATCATCTATTGGGAGAGGATTATAGTGGGACCAGAGTACCATGAGTTTAACATCATTAATTCTTTGCTTTATATAGTTAACCAGATAGTTAATAATGCATGGGCCTATTAGAAATCCCAAAAGCAGAAGTATAAGGGGGCCTGAAGTAGTGAATATTAGGGTAGTGAGCCATAGTGACCAGGAAAATAATCCCTGATACCACCTAGAGTTTTCTGTTCTCAATTTGTCTCTTTCCCTTAAATTTTCTCGGACCAGAGCTAATGTGTCCCTAATGACTCCTGATTGGTTCACCTAGAAGCAACAAGTTTCTCTAGGGCTACACATAAACCTCCCTTCTTCACAAAAAGAAAGGCCTCTGCGGTTCTGGAAGACTACTTCCACTAAGGAATCAAACTTTTGTTCAAGGTGAAAAATAGAAGATTCTAAGTACCATAAGTGTAGGTCTACTTGTTGGCTGAGGCGTTTGAGATTTTGATCACCGACAACAAGGGAAGCTGTGCCTAGGGCAGTGGATCCTGCTACTCCTAGTGCACTACCAAGGGAATAAGTACTGGAGCACCTCGTTTTGCTCTGTTTGTAGGTGAACTCATAAGATGTTCATGGCCTGCATTTCCTCCATACCAATATATTTGTGGCAAAATGTGTACTAGAATACAAAGCTCCTTTGACCCATCATTTTTAAAATACCAGGCATTAATGCAGGGAGTAATACCAGAAGTCCAAGCAAACCAAGTAGAAGGAGGGGCCTTGAAAACATAACTGTGGGAAACTGAAGCAGAAAGGGTGTCATTAGGAGTGACACTGTAAGCGCAAGACTGAGTATATGGTGAATCATCTAACATAAAGCTGGGGGATTTTAAGGCATAGGCCTTAAAATAAAATAGTCAACAATAACACATTGTACACATAGAAATTGAAGAGCCAGATCTGGTGGCACATGCCTGTAGTTCTAGGTATTCATGAGGCCAAGGCTGGAGGATCATTGGAGCTCGTAAGTTCGAGACCAACCTGGACAACATAGTAAGACTCCATTTCAAAAAAATAAAAATAAATTAAGAGGGTAGATCTCATGTTAAGTGTGCTTACTACAATAAAATTAAATTAAAAACAAAAGAGGTTTGTTCCACTATTGACATCAATTTACTCAACTGTGGGAGTTGGTGCTGTATTGGTATATTAAAAGGAATAGAGGAATTAACAGCTTGAAAAGTGAGATTCCAGATCATTCTCTGGGAAGGGTTCCCTTTTCTGCCACTGCTTCTGGGGTTTGTTGTCAGAACTAAGTCTTGATTTTGAAGCATTTATAAGACAGCCTCTGCTAGTTTATCTGGCTTATCAAGAAAACTGCTGTGTGATTGACATGAAGATTTCAGTGTTTCAAAAAATGAGTTCACTCTTCAGCAATCATAAAAATCTATATCCTCCATAGCATAATGTGTGGTGGCAGCCATATCCGTGGCCTCTGCAGCCAGAGCCTTATCTGTAGCCTCTGCAGCCACAGCCACATCCCAGTTGGCGGAAGCTGCCTCAGCCACACTGGTAGCCATAACCCAGGCCAACAAAGCCTCCAAGACCACGGCCCAGACTCTGTAGTAGCTGCCACAGTAGTTCATGGTGTCAGGAACTGCAGATTTGTTTGGATGTCAAGGGGACGTTTCCTTAGTGTAAATGGCATCAGATTCCCTGGGACTTTTATGTACTTTCAGTGATGTTGGAAGCAAGTCCCACAGGCTTGCTCAATCTTCTTATGCTGAAGATTAAGTTACGTGGGGAAAAAAGTCTTACTCATCCTATTGTATAAATGTTTAGTCAATTCTGACCTTGATTAAAAACGTTCTCACCTGATTTCTATGGAGTTTGCATTCCAAGGATGATTTTGTGGCCTTCAAAGCCCTGTTCTTTGGCCCTCATATTGAAAGCCCTATAATCATATCTCACAACATCCATCACCTTCAATTTTTTCATCTGGAATTGTGCTTTCACGACAGCACATGAGGAGGAGATTGACTTTATAACAACCCTCTCCTGCCAGAACAAAACCATTCCTGGAAGACAGGCATGAATCCCCCTTAACAACCTAGTCACCTCTTAATGTCCTCATGTCCCAACACCACTTCAGTGGCAATTAAATTTCAACAGGATTTTAGAAAGGACAGACCACATTCAAACCATATCACGAGCCCACTTAAAGCATTCCTGAAGAGGAGCTGAAATTGCTGCTACTTAGCAATTTCTTGGTCTTCTTCAAGACCAAGTTCAAGCACATAAGCAATAGAATTATTGAATATGATAATAACTTCAGATAAAATCATGAGATATTAGAATTGGTACAACACTCTCATTTGACAGGTGATAAAACTGAGATTTAAAGAAGATTGGCCCAGATCACCCAGTGAGTAGCAAAGCCCAGACTAGAACCTAAACCTTTCACCTCCATGTCTTTCCTTTTTGATGGTGCCACACTCTCTCCCTTATTTTTATAGATGTTATACAAGAGAAACAAAAGCAAGAAATAAGGGTTTACCACAGAAGAAGAATAAAAATTCTCCTTTGCTTTCCCTGCTGCTGAGTCGCCTCATTTTGACTTTGGATCAATACACTGATTGGCCTGTTTCTTTCCTGCTGGCTGGAACTCAAGGGGCTAAAACTAGAGAGATAGAAACTGGAAGTAACACTCGCTTATTCTCAATGAGACTACAGTCAAAATGACTGTAGCATCGATTGCTCATGAGATGTTAAGACTGAGAAGAAAGAACAAAGGTATAAGTCTAAAAATTTTAGAAAGGAAATGGGAAGCCCAACTCTTCCTTGTATATTTCTTCATTAAGAGGTAAGTATTAGAGCACAGTAAACTAAGACTTTAGTTTTAGCAGAGAGTTTGTGATCATCAGTGACAGTAGCTCTCACATTGCATGAAGATGGTAGTCCACCTAAGAATATGCAAAGAAAGATATGCTGACCTAGATCTGTAGCCCATGACTTAACTCCTATATCAGTTGCTAATATATTGGAGACACTAAGAGTTTAGAAAGGGGCTTCTTTTGTAAAAGGTTAGTGCATTCTCTCACCAGTTTCCATGGAAAGTGTATGTAGGCTCATAGTTTTCCTTACGCTAAGCTTGTACAAAGACTATAAAGTAGATCATTCCACTATATGTATCCCCTGTTTGTTTGGGACACAAAGAAAACCTGATTTAGGTGTGGAAAAGTGTCTATAAGCAAGATTGAACAGCTCACAGCACAGGAACCCAAGTCTCACTCATTCAAAGGTGCTTAGTTCCTGGTTACCGGATGGAAGACTAGAGTAGGAAAGCCAGTTAGAGATGTTTAAAAAGTGTTCCTGGGGCTGGGGACATGACTCAGTGGTAGAGCACTTCCCTGGCCTGTATGAGGTCCTGGACTGAATCTGCAGTACCACAAGAAAAAAAAAATGGATCCAGGTCAAATGGAGGGAGAGACTTCAGCCAAAGCAGTTTTGATGGTCCCATAGGATGCAGAAGCTAAAGGAGGTGGTGAGGAGTCCTCCAGAAGGATCATAATCCCTGAGTCTAGCAGAGAAATTGCTGAGGCCCACAAAAACAAGAGTCAGCTAAAATACCCACAAAAATTTAAAGTGCAGCTACCAGATGACCCAGCAAGGACACAAGTGGGTATACATCCAAAGGAAAGAAAATCAGTATGTCGAAGACATATCTGCATGTATAATGCAGAGTTATTCACAATACCCAATATATGGAATGAACCTAGTATCCACTAATGGATGAATGGATAAGGAAAAGCTGACATATATACAATTAAATACTACCCACCCATAAAAAAGATGAAATCCTGTCATTTGTAGGAACACGCATGAGAAAGGGAGAGAGATAGAGGAGTTAATCAATGGGTCAACATTGAAGTTAGGAGGAATAAAGTCTGGTGTTCTATTGCACAGTAGGGTGGCTGCGGTTAACAATATTTTGTTGACTGTTTCAAAATAACTAGAACATTCTCATGGCAAAGAAATGATAGATACATGGACGAGGTTTTAGATACACTAAATACCCTGATCTGATTAGTACACAGCATATATCTGTACCAAAGCATCACGTTGTACCCCATAAATATGTACAATTATTCTGTCAGTTAAAATTAAAGTAAAAATAAACAAAACACCCACAACAAAGGAGATTCTTTTGCCACATGTAAAAAGCCTGTGTCTCTCTCCCACTCCCTGCTTTAACCCCAAGGAAGTCAGAGCAGACCAATGCTTAAGGGGGAGGTCGACCTGCCTTTTCCTCTCCTGATTCTTGGTCTGAGTAAGGCAGGCTGGGGAGGCAGGTGGCTTGGCCTCACAAAGTCTCTGAAGTTTCATTGTTATAGAGCTAGACGTTTTCTATCTTGAACTGACCCCATTCTTGAGACTAAAATAATTACCAATTTATTTTTAAATAATTAAAAAGTATAATTAAAAAGAATTATGCTTTTATCTACAAGAGAAAGAAAATAGTATGACGCCTGAAATTGGATTCAAAAGATGGAGAAAAAGTAACCTTATTTTTTAATAGAAATGGAGGGTATAAGTCATCTTGTAGCCGCCCCCTGTTGAGTTCTACTAGTTCTGCGTAACAATTATAAATTCTAAAACAAATTTAGCAGAGCTAGCATAGTTCAATGATCTTTTAATTACATCTGAGAATTACTGATCTGATATTTGTGGTGAAATCATCTCCTCAAACTGACCTAACCTATAAAGCTAGAGATACACACACACACAAAGTCAGTCATGAAAGGAGGCTATTTGTAAATGTACATAAGTAGCAAGTTTGTGTTTATATAAAAAATTTAATAGAGACTCCATTTATGGGCTCCATTTTTTAGCTCCATTTATGGGCTGCACCAAGTTTTAGGGTATTTAAGCAGAGCTCTAAAACTGGATTCTATGTGACCCGAAGGTAACACCCTGAGTTGTTTGTATCTGTGGGCCATTCTATAGCTCCATGTGGAAGGGTCCAGAGGTCCTGCCGTGTCTCTCCAGCCTGGACTTCAAGGAAGAGGTGTTTCTTCCCACTCAGGCGCTCAGGGGAGCCCCAGCAGCCTTCCTAATGCCACAGCACATGGAACCCCAGTCACAGTGGGAAAAGCAAACACTGGTATAAGGACAGGCTCCAGAGCCCAGATCTGCATCCAAGGCCATGTTCATAAAGGAGGCAGCCAGCTTGTGGCAGATAATACAGAGAAGTAAATACTTCCTTAGAAGATTGAGTGGTTGACCCAAAGAACTGCTCTTAATGACCCAGAAATGATGTCCTGGAAGCAAGAGAAAGAGATCACATTGCAAGAGCCAGGACCAAGGAGAGAGCCTGCAATGAAAGAGAATTTCTTCTGAGAACAATGGAGGCAATCATTATTTGAAGTGATATGGCCCTTATGAAAACCCACTATTACTTCCTCCAGAGAAACTGGGATTCGTAGGCCTTCTGCTGTTGTGTGGCTGGGATGCTCACCTCAGGACACCAAGCCAAGGTGCTTCATTCTCGGGAATCTCTGCCTCCGCTTGAAAGCAGGTGGGCTTCTCCAGGAAAGAGATTTGGGGAAGAGATTGACAGTGCAAAGTGTTTATTAAGGAGATTCACGAGAACTAGACCTGAGAGAGGGAGCTGGGGCTAACCCTGGGGCTCTTCTGCAGCCAGAATGGCCCTTCAGCACCATGGGGAATGGACCCACAGGCCAAGCCTTATGATATCAATTAATCTTCAATTTTATGAAACAGTATGACTTCAGGAGACACAACTCTGTGGCTGAGTCAGTCCTTGAAGGCCTGGAGGCAGTGTGGCCTCTATACTCCCAGCACTGGTACATGAAGCTGTTCCCTAAATGGCCTCTGGGCCATACCTCCCACTGTTGACCACATGTGCTATGCCAGGTTCCTGTGACAAATGTTGCCAGGGCCCTTCCGGTACTATTCAGATCACCCATGTGGACCAGCTCCCTCTGACAGAACCCACATCACCTGGATTTCAGGCTTTTGCCTGAACCAGGTAAGAAAAGTTGGAAGTGCAAGGGAGCACCAGTAGCCCTTCATCCTGGACTCTGGAAGGTCAATAAGTACCCCAGCTTCGTGGCCCCACTGGGGGAGCTCTGATGTGTGTTTTACACAGTTTCTGGAGTTCCCATGGGAGATTAAGCTCCTGTCACATACCACATAGTGCTTAATAACACACCTATCATTGACCATCTCCCCTTTCCTTTCTCACAGTCCCCATTCCTACCAGTGTCCCCACCCCCTTCTAAATAATCTACTTGCACTCAAATCCTACTCCACTTCTGGGGAGTAGAACCACCTTCCAGGTTGATAGGTGCATCTTCTCACTGTGTCCTCACATAATAGAAGGCACAAGCTGGATCTCTGGGTGCATTTTAAGGCTGCTAATCTCATCCTGGGGCTCTATCTCCTGAAGCCATCATCTTTGGGGTTAAGATTTCAACACATAAATTCAGAACATGGCATCTAGCCATGGGAACTGCAGTATCAAAGCAAAGGGTGGAGAAAGAGATCGGAGATGCACGTCTTCACCTTCCCCCACAGCGTGAGGGACAAGGTGAAAACATGGAGGCAGACACTGCTAGAGAAATATAATTAAAAATGAAATATCCCCCAACCCAGAAAACCTCTCCACAAGTAGAAGAGAAAAAGATAATTCTATTGTCGAATACACATTAAACTAGGATGTGATGCATATCACAGGCAATCTGTTAAGAGATCGCAAAGACAAAGGACGCTCACCTTATACAGCCAAGCAGGTACAACCCATTACGTGCATGTCCCTGAAATACACAATCACCACTCCTCAGTGAGAGCTCTTGACAGCACCATTTGTCATACGTGGTTCATCCTAGATTCACTGGGTAATCAGGGTGGCCATCTGTGTTGGCCAATTAGATTTATCCAAGGGGATGAACTTCTCCCATCTTATAACAGGAGGTATTATGGATTAAGGAACCCGCAGAAGCTGGCTCCTACCTTCTCTGCAACTGCAATGGGCAGAGGGATCTCTTGAGAAAGACATTCCCAGATCGTAAAGCTGACAACAGGCTTATTTAGCTTTTAAAAAGATTTACGTATATCTCAAAGAGACAGAGAAATAATTACTACAAGTTCTCTAAAGCAAATGTTCGAAGAAGAGGTCTCTTCCTTTATTTTCCACAGAAAGAATTAAGTCTTTTGTTGACATTTGCCCTTCAGTACCTGGGAACCCCAACACCTGAGGGGCTTCCTATCAAGGATTCCAGATGATACTCTGGTGAGCAAGGGGGAGAACCATAAAAGACAAAAGCAGAAGGGACAAAGGATCAGACGGAGCTGTCCCCTGCCATCTGTTATGAAACTCTGGCTTTGACTGTAAGATGAGAAACCGTTGGGGACTTAGATCAGAGGCAGGGAGGCGATCTGGTTTACAGCCACTAGTGATTCTCAAATACTTGACCAGCAGGACCCTGTCCTTGGTGCTGTTCTGGATGGTAGAGAAAATACACAAGAAACAAAGCTTTGTCCTGAGGCTGTTGACTCTGTTGATGGGAACATAGCATTAGTAACACAGGGGCATATAGGTTTATCTGCCCAAATAATGTCAGTCAGCACGCAAGAAAGACAGAAGAAAAGAACCCATAGAAAAGGAGGGTCGGTGAGGACTCGGGCATTGCGCAATGCATCTTAGAAAAGATGCACTGGAGCTACGCATCCAGGATGGTAGAACTTGAGGGACAGGAGGGAATCGGCATAGACTAAGGATCGGGGGTGACCCTGCTCAGGCCCTATTTGGATCAAGTTAATATTTTTGGCCTGATGCTGCAGAGCCAAGTGTTACTGCTAAGGAAGTCTAATGGAGAGAGCCCCTCAGGGAACTGACCTTCAGCAGTTTACGCAACCTCTGCTTTCACCTCCCACCTTCATCTCCAGCTGCATAGAATGGGTGCTTTTTTGCATAATGGCCCTCTCCTTGCTACTCTTTACCAATTAGCTGCATTTAACATAAAACAATTATGACAATTGCTTTTAAATATTTCTGCCATTCCCATTTTACCTCCAACTCTCGCTTCCTATCCCTCAGATTAAAATTCTCCCTCATTTGTGAATAAGATTTAAATAATTTGCAAACCTTCAGCAAAATTCCAGCTGAGTGGAGGAGTGAGGGAGGTACTTCAGAAAAGTTGGGAACCAATTTGCCACGGTCATTTTCATAGACAGACTTGTCGGGGCCTTGGGGTACTCAAATCCCAGTGTGGTGAATACAGAAGCATTCTAGGAAATGTGTGGAGCCATGTGTCCAGTACGTCACGAAAGCCGGATAAATGGAAATTTCTATTTTCACATTGTCACTGTCATCACATTATTCTTTCATTATGAATTTTTTATCACCTAAATTTCTGTCTCTAATAAGACAAAAATGCTGAAAAGAATTGCAACCTAAAACTGTTTCTCTTAAAGGTTTGCTGTGGATGTAGCAGGGATATGAGCGGCTTCCTTGGGTCAAGAAAGGAACGGCCAGGCAAGGTGGTGCACGCCTGTAATCCCAGCACTTTGGGAGGCTGAGACAGGACAATCGCAAGTTCAAAGCCAGCCTCAGCATAAGGCCAGGCACTAAGCAACTGAGTGAGACCCTGTCTCTACATAAAACACAAAATAGGGCTGGAGATGTAGCTTAGTGGTCGAGTGCCCCTGAGTTCAATTCCTGGAACAAAGATCAAAGATGACAGCTCAGTTTGACACTCATCCCTCACCAGTGTCCCCCAACTCTCCAACAGTTTTTTTGAGGGAGGGTACTGGGGATTGAACTCAGGGGTATTCAACTACTGAGTCACATCCCCAGCCCTATTTTGTATTTTATATAGAGACAGGGTCTCATTGAGTTACTCTGCTCCTCGCCATCGCTGAGGCTGGCATTGAACTCTCAATTCTTCCGTCTCAGCCCCCCGAGCTGCTGAGATTACAGGCATGCGCCACTGCGCCCGGCAACTAACCATCACTTCTATTTCCCATTTTCAACTGTCTTCTGATTATAGCCACTAAGTTCAAGGATGTCCATTGGCTACCTGGATAGGCTTTTGTCTTTGGTACTTTATAAACTCTAACCTGGAGCTAACTTGAAGGACATACTAGGTACTAAATAACAATTTGCTTAATGAAAGTCGTTTGGAGGCTTTGTCTTCAGTTGCCTCTCTCCCTGCACTGAAGAGAATAATTTAAAGCTGACCGTGTAGCTCTCCTAAGACACTGGCTATGTTGCTTTTATTGTATATTCGCTTCGACATCAACCCAGAAGAAACAGAGAAATGTTCTTTAAATTAATTTTTCTGGCCTGTGTGTCATGCACAATGTGATTACGTTGCAATCATTTTCTAGTCGATGCCATTAATTACATCTCCTTTCTGGTGACGGTCATGGTCCTGTTGCTGGTTTTCCTCTCCAGGCAGTAGAATTGTACTCAAATATATTTATTAGTTGCCACATATATATCTTGGAGTTTGCTTATCCCTGATCCCACTCCAGTCCTGATTAAATGCAACACGAACTTTGGCCTTGGAAGAAGGGAGGGGCCAATCCTGCAGCACTCCTTGAATTTATGAGGCTGCAACATGATTTTCTGTCATTGGAGAAAAGATGCTGCTCCCGGAGAGCAAGACTCCCACGTGGAGGAGATGCCATGTGCCCTTTACTTCTGACACTGGCGATCACCAGTCAGATTTGTCCTGGCCTCTGCTGATGAGGCTGTGACAATGTTCCTTGGGACCAGAACTTTACACTGGTGTGGCATCTGCTCTTGGAACATTGAAGAGGGAGAGGAAATGACCCTACATTTCTTGATCCTCTGTTACCATGCTTGACATGACACTAAATACCACCCAATGGGTCTCACTTATAATAGGTGAACAGGTTGTATTAAACCTGCTTTACTAAACTTTTTAGATGAGGAACAAAAGTTTAAGGAAGCTATGTAACTTAGCCAAGATTGCACAACTGCAAGTTAAAGGAAGAGGGGAGTTTTGAACCCAGTACTGTAACCAAGGAACATGGGCTATGTTGTTATTAGGATCTGGAAATGAGTCCATGTGTTAAAGTCTTGGAACTTGGTGTGGTGCTATTAAGAGATGGTAGGACTGAGGATGGGGCTATAGCTCAGTTGGTAGAGTGCTTGCCTTGCATGCCCAAGGCCCTGGGTTCAATTCCCAGCACTACCAAAAAAAGGAAGTGGTAGAACCTTTAAGAGGTGGGGCCTTGTGGGAGATTTTAGGTCATTGGTGGGTGTGGCTTCAAAGGGAATCCCAAGAGACACCAGTTTCTTTCTCCCTTTTGCTCCCTGACAATGAAGTAAGTGACTTTTTCCTCTGTCAAGCACTCCCCACCATGATGCTCTCCTTCATCACAGGCCTAATAGCAACAGAGCCAACTGACATGGACTAAAACCTCCAAAACTGTGAGCCAAAACCTTTTTGTTTTATAATTCAATTATCTCATGTATTTTGTTTCAGTAACAGAAAGATGACTAATACAGGATGTTTCTCTGAATATAATCAAAAGGACTACAGAAGTGAAATGTGCTAAACAATAAGCTAAAGGTTGGTAAAGGACAATGGTACAGCTGGCAAGATGTATCAGCAGTGATAGGGCAGTGGGTAGTCCTCATGATCAATCACAAGATGCAGAGCCTGCTCGATTAGTGTGGTGGAAGTTCTAAGGTGAGAAACTTGGAGCAGAAAAGAGGGAATGATGGAGTCCTGGCTGTTTGTATAAGTAACACCAGGAGGGAATAGGGACAAGGGGAAAATCTTCAGTCCAGGAAAAGGTAGCTAGGTGACGACTAGGAGACAGAAAAAGGAAAAGAATATATGATGTTGTTACAGGGACAAATTTCAGAGTTGGAAATAGTACAAGCAGAAACAAGAGCCTCTCTCATTCTCTAACAAGCTTTCCCCTCTAGCTATCAAGGTGAAGTGATCTGATAAACTTGTTCATGCTATAGTGTTAACTGTTGATAGCTTTCATGGGATATACTGCCAGGGTTATCTGTACTTAAGCAGGAGCCTCTTCTCAGAAAGAGCAAAAGTGATCAAAAGATACAGGACCCTGAAGTGAGAGAATAAAAGGGACTGCTAAGGATGCCGAGGGTGGTAAAAGCTAGATGATAAGCAAGCCTCTGGGCACCCTTCCCTACCTCCCTCAGCCTCACCCAGGACTGTTCTTCCTCTTCCTACTTCTTTCCTTAACTTGGCTCTAGCCAACTTGGTCTCCTCCCTAGTTCAAGAACATTCCTTTCTTCCTGAAAGTCTTGCACAGGCACTTCCATCAGCTTTTCAAGAGGCCGCTCCTTCTCGTTGTTCTGGTCTCTGCCTGATGGTCAGCATTTCAGGAAGCCTTCCCCACAAACCGGCCCTCAGGCATACCCCAATAGCACTTAACTCTTCCTCCCTCTCTGTCTCCCACCAGGAAGGTGAGCTCTGTGCCAGCAGGGGCACTTCCGGAATATCCTCAGCCCCAGCATGGTGCCTGGACAGAGTAGAGAACTGGTTAGTGATGTCTGAACGAATGAATGAAGGAATGAGTGATGGGTGAGTGGGACTCTCTGAGAGGCCACAGAGGACTAGGAGAAAGGAGGAGGTGATACCTCCAGCAGCCATTCATTCTTCTCACAATGGACCTTTCAACTCCTCCCTGTTGATCAATTTGAATCCAGTTTCCCAGTATGAGAGACTTGTATGGCAGGAGCCATGAGAAAATTTGTGGATTTGGGGGAGAGTCTTACTATTCCTTAAGGATAGCACAGGGTCTTCCAGAGCCCCAGATGGATTCTGCTGATAAGAACACGTTATAGGCTGATGCGTAGCCTCCTCAAATCCGTATGTTGAATTCCTAACCCGTGATGCCACAAAAGGTGACTGCATTTGGAGAAGAGGCCTTGAAAGAGATAATCAGGTCAAAATGAGGTTGGTTGGGTGGGCTGTCATCCAATCTGACTGGTATCCGTTTAAGAGGAGAATATTGGGCACACAGACACCAGGGCTGCGCACCCACAGAAGAAAGAGCACATGAGGACACAGCGAAAAGCAGCCATCTGCAAGTCAAGGAGAGAGGCCTTCAGGAGAAGCCAACCTGCCAACACTGTGGTGGTGGACCTATAGAAGGGTGAGGAAATGCATTTCTGTTGTTTAAGCCACTCAGTCTGGGAGGGGTGCCCTTTATGGCTGCCTGAGCAAACTAATACATACATTAGCGTAATAGTCTTCATATGTCATGAATGACTTCAGGAGACTAGAGCAAGTGGACAGAGCCAACCTCAGTCCAGAGAAAGACTGTGAGTTGGAAATGTGCTGAGCGGACAGATGGCATCACAGCCCAACTCTGCCACTCGTCACCTTGGGCAAGGTTTTTGTCAGCTTTTTCACTGCTGTGACCAAAAGACCTGATGACAACAATTTTAGAGAAGGAAAAGTTTATTTGGCACTCAGTTTCAGAAGTCTCAGTCCATAGATGACCGCCTCCATTCCTCAGGGCCCAAAGTGAGGCAGGACATCATGTCACCAAGGTGTGGTGGAGGAAAGCAGCTGGGGACATGGCAACACAGAAGCAGAGAGAGAGCTCCTCTCAATAAGGACAAAATATATACCCCAAAGGCATGCCCCCAATGACCCACCCCCTCCAGCCACACCCTGCCTGCCTACAGCCACCAGTTAATCCCATCAGTGGATTGATGCACTGATTAGGTGAAGGTTCTCCTAACCCAATCATTCACCTCTGAACTTACTTGCATTGCCTTACACATGAGCTTTTGTGGGACACCTCATATCTAAACCATTATAGGCAAGTTACCTAATCTCTCCCTACAACTCCATTTTTCATCTAAAAAAATTGTATTCCTAAAAGGGTTATATGAGGTTAGGTTTATAAAAGTACCTTCCATAGTCCTTGAAAAATATTGCTTGACAAATGTCACTTCCCTCCCCTTGTCTTCCAGCCCAACTCAGCTACAGTTGAGCAGTAAAGCTTTGGCTACAAGACAACTATAAAATACCAACCAGATGAATAAAAATAGTCGAGTGAAGAAATACACCCAAATCTTGGTGAGTGCACAAATTCATGAAAGAGGGCTCCTAAAGAATGGGGCAGGCAAAACTGCTCTTTGGGGTGAGCCTCTTGCTTATGGCTGATATCCTAAAATGGTTTGGGGCCATAATGTTAGATGGTATTACGGCTTAGATGTGATGTCCCCCAAAAACTCAAATGTGAGACAATGCAAGAAGATTTGGAGGAGAAATGATTGGTTTATAGCCTTAACCTAATCAGTGAATTAATTCCCTGATAGTGGTAACTGAAGTGGTAGGGTGTGGCCGGAGGAGGTGGGAATTGGGGGCGTGGCTTTGGGGTATATATTTGTATCTGGCAAGTGGAGACCTCTCTCCCTGCTTTCTGACCGCCCTGTGAGCTGCTTCCTTCTGCCACGCTCTTCCACCATGATGTTCTGCCTCCCCTGGAGCTCTGAGGAACGGAGCCGACCTTCTATGGACTAAGACCTCTGAAATCGTGAGCCCTCAAATAAACTTTGCCTCCTCTACAATTGTTCTGGTCAGATCTTTTAGTCACAGTGGTGAAAAAGCTGACTAAACCAAGTGAATAGTCTGAGTAACAACCTGGCCTCTGGTTGACCAGGGAGACAGAAATATTTGGAAGAGAAAGCCAGAATTGGAGGTTCTCGAATGACAAATGGAAAAAATCAGATTACCAGCCAAGTGAGAAGGAATCTGCATGAAATATTGAGGATAAGGGTCCTTTGGAGGCTCCCTGGAATTACCAGGTTTCTTTAAGACCTCTGTCTAAAGACATTTAGGTTATTTTCTGAAGATCTCTCGATGATGATGATGATTTTAGGGAAACATGAACTTCCTAAGGAAGAGACCTCTTGGAGCCCCTTGGCTCATGCCCAGCTTCCAGGTGTCAGGGCCATAGGATAACAAGCCAAAATGAAAACAATCACAGTGAGGTGCTTGGGCAAGCCCCTCACACTCAGTGAGGAACGCCTTGATGGAGGTGACTGGGAAGAAGCCCAGCCATGTGTGCAGATCAGAAGGCCTTTGAAGGGAAGCTCCTGAGCTCAGAAAGCAGGTGTGTGCCTATGTATGGGCAGGGCTGGGGGCACTGCGCCCTCCTCTACACCTCCCTCCAGAGACTGCTGCAGGCACAGTTTTGTCCCAGCAGACCTGCCAGGAAAAAGCCTCGCACTTGCTTTGATTCAGACCTGAAGGATCACATGTAAGATTTTGACCTGGGGCTGAACTTCTCAGAAGGTCTCCACCAAAGGTTGATGTGAAGCCAAGTCCTAACCCTAGAGTCTGAGTTTGCTGAGAAATCTGCATAGAGCTATAAACCGTCTCCTCTGAAAATGCTCAGAAATATATTTGTATGAAATTTCATAGAATTTAGAAAGTCATGACATCAACCTGTGGCCCCAAGGTCAAAAAAATACATGAGCTAGAGAGAAACAGGCTGCTTTGTCAGAAACTCGTATGATATATGGACTTGAGTAGCTTCAGTGGGAGATGTCACTACAGGAAGAAACCCAGTAAGGTGTCCATGACTGCAGAATCACCCTTCTGGGGTGATGCCACCCCAGAACCTCCTTTCATCTGAGACATGGCTTTAGCACCACACCCACTTCTGTATGTGTCTGTGGGTGTAACTGCAAAACATCCAATTGAATAAAGCAAAAAACTGAACAAACACACATGGTTTCTGAGTCTCAAGAAATATTTAAGTTTACCAAACAGGGTGGTGCACTCCTAAAATCCCAACAACTCAGGAGGCTGAAGCAAGAGGATGGCAAATTTGAGGCCAGCCTCAGCAAATTAAGGAGGCCCTAAGCAACTTAGTGAGACAATAAATGGAGCTAGAGATGTAACTCAGTGATGAAGTGTCCCCGGGTTTAATCCTGAGTACCAAAAGAAAAATAAATAAGGGCTGGGATTGTAGCTCAGCGGTAGAGCGCTTGCCTTGCATGCGTGAGGCCCTTGGTTCGATCCTCCGCACCACGTACAAAGCAATAAAATAAAGACATTGTGTCCATCTACAACTAAAAAAATATTTAAAAAAAAAAAAGAAAAATAAATAAATACTTAAGTTTGTACTCAATAATTACATTAGTCTGCTCAGGCTGCCTTTATAAACAACAGGAATTTATTTCTCACACTTCTGAGGATGGAAAGTCCAAGATCAGGGTGCCAACAAGGTGGTTTCATTCTGATACCTCTTCTCTTGGTTTGTAGATGGCCACTTTCCCTGTGTGTTCATATGACAGAGAGGACAGGGAGCTCTGATCTCTAGCTCTCTTCTTTTTAATTTTTTCTTTTTTTAATTTTTTTTTGGTTGTTAGTGGATCTTTATCTTATTCGTTTATTATTTATATATGGTGCTGAGGATCGAACCCAGTGCCTTATGCATGCGAGGCAAGCACTCTGCCACTGAGCTCCAGCCCCAGCCCCTCTAGCTCTCTTCTCACAAGGATGCTAATCCTATCAGACTAGGGCTTCACCTTTATGATCTCATTTAATGTAATTACCTCTTAAAATCTCCACCTCCAGATGCAATCCCTATGGAAGTTAGGACTTCAACATATGAACTTGGGGGTGGGAGGGGCACAATGCCATCCATACCAATAACATTTATATCAGCTATTCTTTCTCAGCCTCAAAAATGGTTCCCCATGGTTAACTCTCCTACACTAAAACTAAAATCTCCCTGCACTGCTGGAGGGGAGCCAAAGAAGAATGATGGATGATGGTAAATTACTTTCAGAGTAACTTGGACTATGCGAAACATTTAGCTCCTGAAAACTGTGAGATCCCCCCTATTTAAGTCTGAAAAAATATTTTTTTTCTTCAAAAAAAATAAAACTATTTTTCCAGATTTTCTGGTGGGCTATATATATTGGTAGAAAGTAAGCACAAACCCACACCCCCCTGTGAGCATAGATTTAATTTCCATTCTGCTTCAGAAGGCTACAAGCTTTATTGGGCACAATGGCCACAGAGGACCTAATACAGGGCATGTGGACACCATTAACTTCTTTGCTCCGGGTGAGGTCTTGGTAAGTCTAAAAACTGCCAAGCTACTGTCCTGTTATACGCAGGGCTTATGCTATCACTCCAAAAGCATTCACATTATCTGGGTGCTTCCATTTAACAAAGTGCTCAAAAACACCAGTCTGGTTCAGCACCAGCTAGACTCGACCTCAGGACACTAGAGCAGCCCGTGTCTAAGTGCAGGCAGACAATACAGCTCGTCCACTTTCTGGAAAATTCATGTCCTTGCAATGCTTAAAATGCCATGATTCACTGCTTTTTCCCAGAAGGTGATTCAAACATCCATAAAAAATTGTTGGGAGAAAACTAACTCTATTTAGAAAAAATATTAATTTGTTCAGTAAAAGAAACTCAGAGGAATGAATGAATTAGGCTGAGAAAACAATCGAAATACGAAACCTACTCTCGTTCAATAGCTCAGATTTCTGTTTCCTTCTTGTTGACAAACATGCTATGAATAATTTTAATTGTTTCATGTAGATCATCTCTACCAGGCCCCACAGAAAGAGATTGTTTTCCCATAAGCAACCGACTGCTTTGGGGTTAAAACTCATTAAAAATTACCAAATGAATTATTCCTTAAAGCCAATAACTGAAATTGTCAGAATATCAAATAAAGTATGTTCAAATCCACTTTTTGAAAAGCCAAAAAATATTGATAAAAGATACTTTTTACTTTTAATTTTAAAATAATGTTTTTTTCCCAGATGATATTCATCCTCGGGGAGAAAAAAATCATCTTTCACTTTACAATTGCAGGTATTATTTGCCATGGGAAATTTCATTTTTTTCTAAATGTCACTACATTTTAATTCTTGTAATTCTATCAGTTTGATGTCTGGATTTCTTCCTGCTTCTTCAATTGAGCTCACATTGTCACTGGTAAGTGCTGTAGGATTTTACAGCAAAATTATGGCCTTAAGTTATTAATATTTATTTAGGAGAAGAAGAAAGGAAGGAAGATCCTTTCAAATGACTCTTGACATCTATTGAGTGACGACAGTCTTTTTTATGTACACAATTTTATTATAATTTTAATTTTGCATATTCTTGGGGTATAGTGTGATAATTATACAATATGTTCTGATTATATTGGATTAGTTAGAATTCCAGGTTAAACATTTTTAAAAATTTTGATTAACAAGCAGTAATTGTACTTGTTTACAGGGCATAGTGATATTTCAGTACATGCACAAAATTGTGTACTGATCAAATCAAGATCACTAGCACTTACCTACTGCCATTGCTTTACATTTGAAGTCTTCGAGCTCCTCTCTTCTAGTAATTCATAAAATATATAATAGGTTCTTGTGAACTATAGTCACCCCACGGTGCTGTAGAACACCAGAACTTATTACTCCTACCTGATTTTGCACTTATCATCCAGTCTACCTTTATTCTGCCAGCTGTGGCCTTTCCCATCTTCCAGTTCACTATTATACATTCAGATTGACTGTTTTTAATGTCCACATAGGAGAGAGAACAGTAGTGTGTGTCTTTCCGTATCTGACTCATTTCACTTAACATAATGTTCTATCCATTTTGCTGCAAATGATGGAATATCACTCTTTCTTGTGTCTGAATGGTATTTCGTTTTGCATATGTACCACACTTGCTTTATCTCTTCATCCATCAGGGGACACCCAGGTTGATTTCATATCCTAACCATTGTGAATAGTACAGCAATAAACCAGGTGTGCAGGTATTTCTTTGATATGCTAATTTCATTTCCTTTGGATACATACTCAGAAATAGAATAGCTGGACCATCCACAGAGCGATGACACCTAGAGAATGGGAGAAAATGGTTGCAAACTATTCATCTGACAAAATATTAGGATCCAGAATACATAAGCACTCAAAAACTCAATAACAAAAAGAATCCAATGGGGGAAAAAATGAGTGAATGGTATGACTTGACCCTTCTCAAAAGAAGTTCCAATGGCCAACAAAATTATTAAAAAATGCTCAACTTCATTTGTCATTGAGAAAGTGCCAATCAAAACCACAATGAGATGTCACCTCACCCCAGTTAGAATGGCTAGCATCAAAATCTACAAAAGATAACTCAAGCTGGCAAGGATTCTAAAGGGAACTCTTTCACACAGTTGGTGGGAGGGTCAATTAGCATAGCCACCATGGAGATCATGTGGCCATTCCTGAAAACTCTGAAGGAGGGCAGCCTTTAATCAAGGGTAAGGAGAAAAACACTCAGGTGGGAAGAAATACAGCTTTACTCAATTCTCTTCAGCTGAAGTCAGCTTGGGTCTTGAGATCCCATTTCTCTTTGGCTGTTGAAACACCTAATCCTGTCATTCAAGGTGAACTGGATCACTGCTGTTGGAAAACAAGGTAATTCAAGATTTAAACTGGGTCAATCCCAAGCCTCCGTCTCCTGGCACCTCTTTCACTGGGGAATGGTTTAAGTTAGTGGATTCGGTCTGTACTACCCTGGCGTCACACGGAAAGGGCAAGTGTCGTTGTCATCCCCTGCTGACTTCCTCCAGACCCAACGGGAGGCTTTATGGGATCCCCTAGGTCTGCTCCAGAGTGCCCCAGCCGGCCTGGGAGAGCTACAGGGAGCATAGAAGGAAGGCTGCAAAGGAAACACCTCCTAGTGGTGTTTCCCTGCTCCACCCCACACACCATTACCTGGACACCTTAGCAGGGCACCAGGTCTCTGCTGCCATGTTGGGTGTCCTTACATAAGACAAATAAAACAGTTAGCAAGAGGAGAGAGGTAGCTTTATCACACCCTCAGCATCCAAACCACATAGACATTCTCTCCACATCTCCTCTTCACACCAGTGGGAAGACTCTTACCTCCCCTTCCTGTTACAAAGAAATTTTCTATCATTTCATGTTTAGGTGTAATTTACATACAGGGTAATGTACAATTCAGTTTGTTTTAACAAATGCATACACCTGTGTAATCGACACTCTTCTTGAGACGTAGACCATTCCATCACCCCTGCAGTTTTTTTTTGGTACCTAAAACTACTTTTTTTTTTTTAATTTTTTATTTAGGCTTACACATTAACAGTGCAAGTTGATTCATTGTACATAGAGGATAATATATCAATTCTCTAGTTATAAGTTGTATAGAATCACAACATATATGCAGTCATACATAAACTTAAGGTTATTATGACCATCATATTCCACCACCTTTGCTGTCCCCATGCCCCCTCCCCCCTTACATCCCAGTGCACAGAGATCCACCATTGTTCCCATGTCCTTCCCCACATTTTGGATCAGCATCCACTTATCAACAAGTACATTTGACATTTGGTTTTCTGAGATTGACTTACTTCACTTAGAATGATATTCTCCAACTCCATCCATTTACCTGCAAATGCCATAATTTTATTCTCTCTT
>CM053409.1:108416187-108440784 GCA_028644305.1 Xerus rutilus
GCCTCCTGCTTCACTCTTCTTGCTAAGGATTACTTTGGCTATTCTGGGTCTTTTATTCTTCCAAATGAATTTCATGATTGCCTTTTCTATTTCTATAAGGAATGACGTTGGGATTTTAATTGGGATTGCATTGAATCTATATATCGCTTTGGGAAGTATGGCCATTTTGACAATATTGATTCTGCCTATCCAGGAGCATGGGAGACTATTCCATCTTCTAAGGTCTTCTTCAATTTCTTTCTTCAGTGTCTTGTAGTTTGCTTTGTAGAGGTCTTTCACCTCTTTTGTTAAATCGATTCCCAAGTATTTTTTTTTTGAGGCTATTATGAATGAGATAGTTTTCCTAATTTCTCTTTCAGAGGGTTTATCACTGATGTATAGAAATGCAATTGATTTGTGGGTGTTGATTTTATATCCTGCTACTTTGCTGAATTCATTTATTAGTTCTAAAAGTTTTCTGGTCAAATTTTTTGGGTCCTCTAAGTATAGAATCATGTCGTCTGCAAATAATGATAGTTTGAGTTCTTCTTTTCCAATTCATATCCCTTTAATTTCTTTCGTCTAATTGCTCTGGCTAGTGTTTCAAGGACTATGTTGAATAGCAGAGGTGAGAGAGGGCATCCCTGTCTAATCCCCGTTTTCAGAGGGAATGCTTCCAATTTTTGTCCATTTAGGATGATGTTGGCCTTGAGTTTAGCATAGATAGCTTTTACAAAGTTGAGGTATGTTCCTTCACCCCTGCAATTTTTAGCCTCTTCCTCCTCAAGCCAACTGCTGGCAAACACTGTTCTGATTTCTATCATCACAGATAAGTTCCGAGTGTTCTAGAACTTACATAAATGAAATCACACAGCGGGTACTCTTTGGAGTCTGGCTTCCTTCCGTCAGAAGCTTGTCTCATAACTCACAGGAGTTGTTTGTATGAGTAGTCTGTTCCTTTGTATTGTACTGTATGAATATTTCGGTTTGTTTATACATTTGCCTAATGGACTATATTTGTTTTGATTTGTTGTTGTTCTTTTCTTTTTGCTATTATGAATAGAGCTGCTATGAACCTTGACATGCAGGCCTTTTTTGAATGTACATTTTCATCTCTCTTAAGTAAATAAGTATAAAATTGTAAGTTTCTGGGATAGCTGTGTATTTCACTTTACTAAAAACCCCAGAATAACTTTCCAAAGTGGTTATACTTTTCCTTTTTGGAAAGAATACTGCTCCTAGTCATCTCACCTGTTCTCTGTTTTATTACGTAATCCCTACATTCTACATTCTCCAAGCAGTGGATGTGTTAACACATTACCTACTTTCCTCTCTAAGAGTTCTGTCTTTACCTGCGTGCAATGCTGTGGCTTTCAGACTATGCTCTCTGACGGGAATTGTAAAAGCTTGTTTTAGGACTAAACGGCAAGAGCTTGTCCCTTTATCACACTGTGTTTTTGTTCTTCACTGATAGCCTAAAATATGTGGTTTAGCTTAAATGTTCAAAAAAAAAAAAGCTACTAAGTCAAAAGGAATAAAAGAAGGAAAAACACATGAGATCATGTTTGAAAATAACTGTAGTCATTTAGTAATGCCCAATCAACTTTCCAAACAAGTTTATTAATAATAACTAATGACCAGGACAGAAAATATAAGTAGACTGTGGCTGGGGACATTTCATTTACCACTCCAGTAGCATTTCCCAACAGAAAACCACGAGAATGAATTCATCTTCCACTTGATAGCTAGCACATCGGGGCCTGTCTGCAGCCCGACGTTAAGAGAAGCCCTGATCTCACCATATATGTTATGCCTCTGTCTATAAATGACAGGTTATAGAGCTTTGGGGCTAAGATTTTTATATGAACAATAAATTTTTCTTTTAAAAAAAAAGTACCATCCAGGAAGAAAGCAGCCCTGTTGACACCTTGATTTTAGCCCAGAAGATACATTTCATGCCTCTAACCCCTGGAACGGAGAGATAATAAATTTGTGCTGCTTTAAAAAAATTGTAGAATTATATAGAGTTGGCCTCAGTACCTGAGAAGGAGTGGGTCTAGGACCCTCCCCAGTGATACCAAAAACTGTAGATACTCACACCCCATATATAAAAATGGCAGAGTATTTGAATATAACCTACAGACATACTTTAAATTGTCTCTAGGTCACCTAAACCTACTCAATGTAAATGCTTTGTTAATAGCTGATGTACTGTATTGTTTAGAGAATGATGACAAGGAACAATGTCTGTGCTAAAGACAGGTGCATTTTTTTTCTTGAATATTTTCCATTTACAGTTGTTGGAATCCAAGGGTGCAGAACCCACAGATATGAAGACTCAACTGTGTATTTTGTTGTTGTTGTTACTGAGGATCTAACCCAGGGGTGCTTTACCAGCCCTTTTATATTTTTTTATTTTGAGACAAGATGTCACTAAATTGCTGAGGGCCTCACTGAGTTGCTGAGGCTGGCCTCAAACTTGCCATCCTCCTGTCTCAGCCTCCAAAGTTACTGGGATTACAGGTATGCTCCATCAACTGTGTATTTACTATTTAGCTAGAGAGGTTCTCTATCAGCATTTATGCCCTTGTGTAATCCTTTCACCTTCAGGTGACACTGATCCCAACTTGCTTAGTACACAGAGGAGTTGACTCTCTGATAGCTCCTGGCCTAAGCCTTACGAGACATGGCAGCTCCACATTTTTGCTCTTAGGAGCACTGATCCTGCATGGAAAAAGTTCAGCTACACTGCTGGAAGGATGGCTTTAAGATGACACAAAGAGAGGGAGAGGCTGTGGAGGAGAACCATGGAGTCCAGTGGACAGTAAGAACAGATGTACAACCCCAGTCAGGCCATGTGAAACAGTCCAGCCCCAGCAAACACCAACGGAGCAGAGACAAGCTGTCCCCATCTTCTGAATCCCTCACCCACAAACCATGAAGCAAATAAATTATTTTAATTCACCAAACTTAGGGGATGAGTTACGTGTCAATAGATATTATCTTATGAGGAATTCCTCATGATTACTTGACTGAGGAAGAAAAGTTTGAAGTCTGGTTTATAGATGGTTCTAGGAGATAAGCTGGCATCACCCAATAATAGACAGCTGTAACACCTCAGCCACACTTAAGAATGGCTTTGGAAGACAATGGCAAAATGAAATTCTGCTAGTGGACAGAACCTCCAGCAATTTCCATCCACAGACAGACACCTACTCTCATCTATGCTTGGACTCAACGGGGGCACTTGTAAAGAACATGTTTTTTTAAAAATAGTGACAAAATAGCTATTGGAAAGAGGTATATAGATGGAGCTTTCTCAATGAGCACAATGTGAAGATGTTTGGATTCTGTGTGACTGTTAGCTAATGAGCAAGTTCAGCAGAGCGAGCCTTAATAATACAATTTGACCTATTGTGTGACTCTCTCTTTGACTCTTTGTCAAACCACCCAGTCCTTGCCCAATAACTGCATTGATCAAGTGGTCAAGGCAGCAAGGATGGAGGATCTATATGGGCCCAGAAAAAGGAATCTGGCCCAACTGCTATTGAGCACTCAATCTTCTAGCAGTGGAGCCCAACACTGAGTCTCTGATACATCCACATTCTCTGGGAAAATTATCTAGTCATCTGAAGGTATTGTGTGAAGGGCAGTGGTTTATTCTGACGGAAAAAGACATTTATTCTGCCTATGAATTTGCCTTCCGTGTTCATAATGCTTCTGCCAAAATAAATATTCGTAGACTCTGATACTGCCTCATTAATTATTATGGTGTTCCACAGAGCCTGGGTTCCAACCTACTAAACCATTCTACATCAAATAAAGTGTGACAATAAGCTCATGCGTATAGAGTTTACTAGTCTCACCACGCTTCCATCAGCCTCTGGTCTGATAGAACAGTTGAATTGTCTGTTGATTTCTCAGTTACAGAGCAAAATGGGGGACAAAATTTTACAGTAATGAAGTTGTTTGAATAACAAAGAATAAAAGTTTGGTTCATCCTGTCAAGCAAAACAATGACTAGCTAGGATGGGGAAAGGAAGAAGGAAATTGTAAACACTAGTCAGGCCCACCTAACAGTTATAGAAAAAAAAAGACTATAATAACTTTGACTATTGCTTTTTTTTTATTTGATATGAGTATTTGTGAAGCCACACATTAAGGAGGTTTGTTTTCATTACTTTAAATTGGGCAATCAGCAAGAGCACCTCAGGGCAGTTCCTCCCTCCAGCCTGTCCTTCCAGTAATGTGTCAGGAACTGCATGTGGACAAACCAAGCAGTGATAAAAACAGCCACAAAAACAGCCTGGGGAAATTCCGATCTATCTTATTATTAGGTTATTAGGATCAGATGTACATCACCTGGCCACCCACTGTGAGAAGGCACCCACCATCTGTGGTTCCCCATCATCTCATGTGAGAAGGTACCCACCACTCTGGGAATGCCCACCAACTGCCTCCAGCAAGAGGGACTTTGCACAGAGTCCTGCATCTTCTCAACCAGTCACCTTCCCGCCTCAAAACCTTGTCTCTGGAATTGCTTGGCCTGCTGTACAGTGAGTAGTTAGACTTGGATCCAGTATCATTGGTGGATATATCTGCCAATTATTAGTCTCTTCTTCTATGATACTATGCTAGTATCTACTATGGGATTTGTTCATGAATGGTTGACTTTATATCTCAGTATTCAAGTTACAAGACAGCAAAGGAAGACTGTGGTACACCTTGAGGGGAATAATATCACTTAGAAGTGGAATAACTGACAAATGAGAGTTTGTGCTTTTGCAGGGAGAAATGTTTTTAGTTGTTTGAGGGCCGGCTGCACCATGCTAGAAAGTTAAATATAGATTAAGACGGTATGTATGGAGTGACAAGGAGGACTGTGTAGTTTTTTAGTATGTCAACCTGTCTTCTAGAATTATGATTAACAGAACTCCCTTTTGGGAAACTGGAGCAAGCTTTGGAAAACAGAAGTGAATAGGAGTTACTGCTCTTTCAAGATCCCCACTCTTAGATTCAAAAAGGGATAAAAGCAAAGTGCTGGCAGAGTCTAACTATGGTACTTGTTCTTCCCTGCCAGCCTTGCTGACTATAGTGGTTAACTTTGTATGTCAACTTGGAGGGTGATTTTGGATAAAATTAACATTGAAATTAGTGAACTTGGCCTCAAGCAGATTGCCCTCCATAATATGGGTGGGCCTCATCCAACCAGCTGAAGTCCTTAATAGGCCAAAAGATCCACTTCCCAGACTCAGAAGAAATTCTCCAGCAGACCCTTTGGTCTTCGCTGACTCTCTTGCATCTCAAGCTTGCCAGCCCCTCACTAGATTACAGACTTCTTAGCATCCATAAACACATGAACCAATTTCTTGTAATTATTAATTACAAATCCTTATGACGAGTGAATGAATGAATACTATTGGTCTTATTTCTTTAGAGAACCATGATCAAGACTCTGACCAACAGCCATTCCAGACCCACAGCCACATGCAGAGGCAGCAATCCTGTACCTCCCATCAGCTCTCCCTCCCAGTAGGCCTTCAGCCGATGTCCCCACCCTCCCATATTCCCAGTGAGCTCTGCAGTAATCTCCTGCACTAGGGTTTCAGAAGGCAAGAGTGACATTTCTCTAATCCCTTCAGCTCCTTCCAAACCCTTCCTTCTCCAGCTCCCTCAATAATGATGTGAGGCTTTATTCCTTTAATAAATCTCTTGTTCTATAAAATTCACAATGGTTCTGCTTTCTTTATTGCACCATGACTGACACATGATCGTGCTTTTAACTCAAAAGAAACTGTGCTCACATTCTCAGCATAGAAAGCAAAGCACTCATACCCTTAAATGGCTCTGATTCCCTGTCTCATCCATTCATGGACTCATTCGTGGGAGAAATAATTGCTGATTGCCTGCTATAGCCAGGTGCTGTTCTGAGAGAGCAGAACTAAAATGGACAGGAGGTTGTGATTGCAGAAAATTAGGGTCTACAACTAGGACCACTGAGTGGGAAACTGCCAGGAAGAGGTTTCCCTTGAGTCAAAACAACTCTGAACAATTAAGCCTGCCTAGGACAGAATGTGCTCTCCATTCTAAGGCAGGGAGGGCCTAGGGCTACAGAGACCTCCCATAACTTGCTTACCAGGGACAGTTCAGAGGTACTGGTGCATCACTTAGCAGTGCTTAACTCGTGTGCAAACTAAACCTTCACCAGATTCACTTTTAAATTTTCATCTTTGGCTCCATGATAATACATTATCCTATCTATGGGATCCTGAGATTCCACATTCTGACTATTTTCTGAGGTGACTTTGACATAGGTAAGATGATAATATTCTCAGATAATACCAAAAGGCAAGACAATTGATATTTTTTGCTCACCATATGCTGGGCAATTTTCATTAGATGTTTCATAATCTTCCCAAAACTCTGAAAAGTATGTTTTATTACCACCACTGTATGGATAAAGACCTAAATTCAGCAAGATACACTGACTTGCCCAAACCTCTTGGTTACCAAGAGGAAAGCTCTGAAGTCTTTCAAACCCCAAAGCCCGTGAGTTTTTTCTTTACACTTTCTTACCTCAAGTTTTGGCATTATTGTGTTATAATAAATAAGATTATCAACTATTACAAGATTATTATTCATAATTATTATTATAGATTATTAATTCTCACATAAAGATAAAAGTTTAACTTAAAAATTTTCAGGTAAAATCTTAATGAATACATACTTTAAATGTCTCTTAGAACACAATTTCTTTTGAGCATATTAAAATAGTAATAGTGCATCATAGCTTGAATGGTTTGCATGTTCCAGTCACTCCAAAGTGCTTTACATTCTCATTTTGTCCTTACAATAGCCCTGAAAAAGGAGACAAATTTTAGCCTCATTTTACAGAGGCAAAGAATGAAAATCAGAGAGGTTAAGAAATTTTTCCAAAGTCAATCAGCTGGTAGGAAGCGGTGCTGCTGGAATTCAGATTCCACACCAATCGAATCTGCAGCCCACTCTGGATTCCAGACGCGCCAGTAGCTCTCTTCTCCAGCCAGGACAGGGGTGGTAGCTTTGGCTTCCTGTATGTACCAGGATGACTTATTCCTTTGCCTGCAGGTTCCGGGATGATTTGCCGTTTCTTCTCCCTCTAGATTTCACCCTGAAACAGTGTCTTGTTTATCTCTATGACAGTTTCTACCTTCAGCCCCTTTTTAAGATGAGGAAAGCTCACCCCTATCAAGGTATCTGGATATGAGGAATTCATATGTAAATAAAAATAAAGATCTTATTGACTTCAATTGCAGGGAGTGACAAATGACTGCTATTCTTGCAACCTAGGGTTCCAGGACATTTCTTTCATTTGCTCAATCAAGCACTCACTCATCATGAGATGACATTCAAACCCATGAAGGATTCCATTTTGTCTTTAAACCACAGCTATCTGTTGCTCTGCAGGATGTTTAAAACTCCCAGGTACATGGATTGCCTCATCAGCAATCAAGGGAAAAATGATTGTATCTTTGTACTATGGACCTTGGGCTAAAGATGGGCTTGTCTGCTATTTGCTCCCATTACCAACATCAGCTCCAAAGCAGAAAAATAAAACTGAAGGGAAGAGAATTGGTTTTCAGCTCATTATAAGGAAGGAAAACTACATCAGTACATATGATTCATATATAAGGAGAAACGTACACATAAACACACAGTGGGAGAGAGAGAAGCTACCATTTATAAAGAGCTTAATGTATACCTGTCCTGCAGAAGCCCTAGGCAATAGATGTTGCTATTTCTGTATTTTAATGCAAAGAACTGGTTTAAAAAATCCAAGTTTATAAACACCTCCAACACAAAAGTCCAGGCTTCTCCTCCCATGTTGTACTAACCTTGCAAACAGTATTGTTTAAAGTTCTCTTCACACTCGGAAATGGTTGTATGTGGTATCATTTGCCTATTTAATGTTTCAGAATAAAAATAAAGTCATCCATCTCAACAGGGAGCTTGCGAGCCCTCTGCAGCCTCTGCCCATCATCTCTCTTTTCTGTGCCTCTCACCCTCATGTTTAAGCCCCAATAAAATTTGTTTTGAAACCTTGAAGTTGGTAATGAGAGTAAACAGAAAAATAACTGCCCCTTCCCCATTTAGAAAATGTCTAGCTATCTGGCAATGACACTTGCTATTGCTGGCAGCACAAAGCCCACCTCACCTGACTTTGGGAGCAACCCCTTGACCTCGTCCTGGCTTGTGGTTTTAGATGAGGCTGTCATTCAAGATGCTGTCCCTGGCCAGATGCTCTCCCATCCCAGGATTCAGATTTATGCAGCAAGATTCTAAGAGAGAAAGCAAATGGAGATGGTATCCCTCTGTCTCCTGGACGCCTGTGACTCCTTCCAGCTGCGTCTACAAGATGAGTGCATCTATGGTCAATGTGCCATTATTAGCTAGTCTCATCTAAGATGATAACAACTGATAACATCTATAACTGTATCATTTAAAGAAAGAAACTTATATTCAGTGGGAAACACACATACACACACACACAAAAAAAAACAGGAAATGTTTCAAACACAGAAGAGTGAGACTCTAATAATGGGATTCTAGATATGCTAACTCAAATACCCACAGTAAGTCATTTCATATAATCTGTACAAGGTCATTTAGGACCCTTTGCCCAAAAAGATCTTTATCATTCATGGAATCTCACACTTAGGGAATTTCTCTGTGTAGATTCTTAATTACAATCACTATTGTACCTAAACACATGACAACTTACGATCTGTCCGTCCATGTTCTTCTAGATTCAGTGTAGATGAATTTATTGAGATTTAATTCAAATTTTTACAAGTAATTTTTTTTTTACTTTTTAAAAATATATTTATTCTTTCACTATTAGAAACAGGCCTTACTGTGGATTGCTCAGATAGTAAATTGCTGGGAGTGAGGCTTCAGCTTTGCGTCAGATTGCTTTTTTGGTCTTTGCACACTAACGGTGCAATCATAGATAACTACTGCCACCCATGCCATCGCACAGACGTGCCATTATGGTTCTTTATAAAATAAGCTTTTTAACTAAGGACAAGAGAAACTGTCAGTTAATATCTGCCTCATTGCCTCTGCAGGTGCATAAAAGGCTGCATAGAGACAGCTGTGTTTCCTAAGGGGCTCCCAATTAAAAAGGATCAGAAGCATACTTGTGTCCCTAATTTCCCAGATTTTTTGGTTTGACCATTTTTACTCCATCTGTAAACTTCAGCTATAGCATGATCCTATAAATATCAGTTATATTTTAAGAAAGACTCAAATTAGGCAACTAAAAATATGTTTGCAAATCACTTGAAACTAGTTTAGGATCTGGACCCTAAACACTACAGATTCCCACTTTTCTCTTTCTTCACACCACTGGACTCTACCTTGAAAACACTCCCTCTCCTCTATTTAATCACATCTTCCCTTTTTCCTCAGGCACAGATCATTTCCTTCCTCCACGAATGGTTGTGTGAAGCCCCAGCTCTAGGATGCATCTCTCCACTACAGCACACCTACAGCTGCCTCTTGTCCTCGGGCTCTTCACGCAGCTGGACTTACACACTGTAACTGCCAGGGGGAACCCGAGGTTCCTCCCTGAGCTTTTAAAAACAAAAAAAAAGTCACCCCAGCAAAACACAATTGGGGTGCAGGGCTGACAAAGCATGGAGGCAGATGTTTAGCTGGAGGAATGAAAATAAATTGAGTGGTCCGCTTTTAAAGGGGTTTAAGAGGATTTCTTTCTCTTGTATGTGGGCAATAAGTAAAAATTAGCTGGTCAAGATTAGCATTTGGGGCCAGGCACAGTAGAACACGCCTGTAATCCCAGAGACTCAGCAGGCCGAGGCAGGAAGATCATGAGTTCAAAGCTAGCCTCAGCAAATTTATAAAGTCCTAAAGCAACTCAGCAAGACCCTGTCTCTAAATAAAATATATAAAGGGCTAGGCATGTGCCTCAGTGGTTAAGTACCCCAGGTTCAATCCCCAGTACCAAAAACAAAAAAAAGATTAGCATTTAGATAAAGAAATGATAAATGTTTGGAATGATAAATACATTGATCTGACATATTAGTCTGATCTGCTCATTACACTTTGTATACATGTATTAATATGTCAAACCGTACCTCATTAATATCCACAATTATATGTGACAATTAAACATAAAATATATTAAAAATGAGATAAAAACAGTTCTTACTAAGAGAATGAAAACACACCACAGATAGAAAATAAAAGATTGGTATCCAAAATATATAAAGCTTTCAAAACTCAACAATAAAACAATCCATTTAAAATATGGGCAAAAGATAATTTCATGAGTACAAATATATGTCAAAACTTATCAAATAATATACTTTAAATAAATACAGCTTATTGTATGTCTTTTTTTCCACAATAAATCTGTTTTTTTACATTAAAAAAAAGATTAGTACTTGATAAATCCTTGACTTGCCAGTTCTTTAAGTCTAAATTTAAAGGAGCACAGGAGACTCTTGATGCTGAGCAGGATTCAGACTAACAAGCAGAAATGGAGTCTTCAGAGGAGCTGGAACCATGGAGGTCCTGTCCATGGAACATATCTAGCACAAAGGCTGGAAGATGGAGATTCAGGGATCTCTGAGTTCTACTTCTGGTCAAATATTGTTCTACCAAAAATCATAAACCAGCCCAAATAATCAATGTCTATTTCAAACTCTGTCCAATCTAACTAGTAGTTTGGAAATTGTTTCCCTAGCATCCATTTACAACATCATCTGCATGATAAATGTTGTAGGAGCATCTCCATACCTTCCCACCCGTCCCTTCCATCCTTCCCCATTCTATGCTAATAGACTGCTCTTGCCAGAGTGCACCCCTTTGTTTGTGACCTTTGGATCTGATTGGTCCAAGAGTGCATATAAGCTTCTATACTTTCTGGAATAAACAGTGTTTTCTGCTCCTCGCCCCAGTGTCCCTGCTTCTTGTCCCGGGTGTCTGTGCAGCTCGCTGGGGCAGAGCAGATTTTTACCTACACCCTGGGGTCTGGGGAGAGTGACCCTGTGGATCGTCACCACCGTCCAGAGAGACTCCATATCGTCTAACCCAGGGACCTCTTCTTTCTCTGTCTCTCTGGACGGTGGCGATCCGCAGAGCCAAATTGCCCAGGCCCCGGGGTGTAGGTAAAAATCTGCTCTGCCCCAGCGAGCCGCACAGACACCCGGGACAAGAAGCAGGGACACTGGGGCGAGGAGCAGAAAACACTGTTTATTCCAGAAAGTATAGAAGCTTATATGCACTCTTGGACCAATCAGATCCAAAGGTCACAAACAAAGGGTGCACTCTGGCAAGAGCACAGTCTATTAGCATAGAATGGGGAAGGATGGAAGGGAGGGGTTGAAAGGTATGGAGATGCTCCTAAAATATGTGAAATATTTAATGATTTAAACTAGAAATAAGTTCTTACATTTTAAAATCACATGAAGAAAAAGAAACAACTTAACCAAAAGATCCTACCAGAAATAACGCCTACAGCTTCATAAAACTGAAAACATCATAAATATTATGGTTTAGAAATGAGGCATCCCCTAAAAGCTCCTATGTGAGACAATACAAGAAAATTTAAAGGTGAAATAATTGGGTTATGAGAACCTTAACCTAATCAGTGTATTAATCCCCTGAGAGGGATTAACCGGGTGATAACTGTGGGCAGGTAGGGTGTGGCTGGAGAAGGCGATCACTGAGGTTATATTTTGTGAGCTGAGCTTTGTCCTGCCCCTGCATCCTGGTACAATGTCCTGAGCCACTTTCCTCCACCACATTCTTCCATCATGATGTCTTACCTTACCTCAGACCCTGAGGAATGGATTAGGCTATCTATGGACTGAGACCTCTAAAACCATGACCACCAAATAAATTTTTCCTCCTTAAAATTTTTCTTGTCAGGTCTTTTGGTTGCAACAGCAAAGAAAAAAAGAAAAAAAGAAACTGACTAAAACAACTTGTTCTCACAGCTATTTCCCCAAGGTGCAAGGATGAAGGGGTCAGGCCTAGATTATTCACCACTGTGCCCCCTATGCAGGAAAAGTCCAATAAATATTTAATTAATTAACTACAAGAAACTCAAAAGTTAATTTTTTTTCTATTGCTACTGTAACAAATTGCCACAAACCAAGTGACCTAAAATGGCACAGATTGTATCTTCCAATTCCGTAGGTACCATGTCTCTCTGGGATGAAATAAGGAGATCTGTATTTATTCTAAAGGCTGAAGGAAAGAACCCATGTCCTTGCCTTTCCTGCCTCCTAAAGTTGGTCTGCAATTCATGGTTTCATGGCCTTCTCCATCTTCAAAGCCAGCAGGGCAGCACATTATCTTTCTCTAACCAGGACACTTCTGTCCTCGCTCTTGGGAGGACACTTGTAATTACATTTAGGGCCAACAAAAGTAACCCACAATAAACTTTCCCATTATCTTCAACTTAATTACATCTGTAAAGTCCATTTCACTAGATGAGGTAACACATTTCCAGATTTGGGGGCCAGGACACAAACATGTAGGGGCTGTTATTCCACCTGCCACTTCCAATACATGAACACATATGCAAATGGCCCCATAGCATGTCAGACATTGCTGAATTGCCACAGTGCTGAGATGGAGGGTTTTAGAGTTTCTGGCATTGTTCCCACCACAGAGGCCACCAGAAGGGAAAGCAAGCCACTCCTTCCCCTCTTTTGGAGAAGGTGGATGCGCATCATCTCTTCTGCATAACAACCCTCAGGGTGGCCAGCCTCCTCATGGCCTCTTCTATCAGAGTACCACTGCAACATTCAAGACCAAACATCAGCAACCACATCATTGTTCACACGTGACCAAAGCTCATGGGAAACACTTTTGTAAGGAAAATATTCACTCTTCCAATTAATCTCTTGCATATGTATGAATTTTCATACCAAGAAATTACTAAAAATTAGAGTGTGCCACATATATTTTTATCAAGCTCAACATCCTGAATCCCACTTAGGAAGCTACCTCCTCTTGATTCCTTTGGGCATTATCCCTAAAGATGAAGAAATGTTGGGAGTCTCCCCCAAAACTGTATTCTGTATGATCTGGTCTGAAACAAAGTAAGAGATAGAGGAGAGGCAGGAAGAACAGTGTTTTAGTCAGCTTGATTGCTGTCCAGAACAATTTTAGGAAGGGTTTATTTAAGGGCACACGGTGTCAGAGGTCTCAGTTCATAAAAGGATAGCTCCATACCTCGGGCTCAAGGTGAAACAAATCATTAAAGAGGAAGAGTGTGGCAGAGGCAAGCAGCTCACATAGTGATCAGAGAGCAGAGACTTGTCAGATACAAATATATACCCCCAAACCACGCCCCAATTCCCACCTCCTCCGGCCACACCCTACCACTTCAATTACCACTCGGTCAATCCCTATCAGAGGATTAATTCACTGATTGGGTTAAGGCTCTCACAACCCAATCATTTCTCCTCTGAACCCTCTTGCATTGTCTCATATGTGAGCTTCAGTGGCACACCTCACATCCAAACCATAACAAAAAAAGAAAGGCAGAGCCAGATGCAGTGGCACACACCTATCATCCCAGCACCTTGGGAGGCTGAGGCAGGAGGATCAAGAGTTCAAAGCCAGCCTCAGCAAAAGCGAGGCACTAAACAATTCAGTGAGACCCTGTCTCTAAATAAAATGCAAAATAGGGCTGGGGATGTGGCTCAGTGGTCGAATGTCTGAGTTCAATCCCCAGTACCAAAAGAGAGAGGGGTGGAGAGAGAAGGAAAGAGAGAAGAGCAGAGTAGGAGAGGAAAGAAGAGAGGAGAGGAGGGAAGGAAAGGAGGGGAAGGAAAGCAAGAAGGTCGGGAAGTGTGGAGGGGAGCAAGGAGAGATGTAAATGCTCTTGCCTTGGTTCCCTAGGAAGCCACAGCTTCAGCAAAGCTTGCATTTGATTTTATCGCACACTGGAAGCCATAGTAGCAAAACATGGCAATAGAAGGTGGATCCTTACCAGCTGTCCTCATCTTCAGCATTAAGTGCATTCTGTCCACCTGTGAGGACCTCCAGATACCTCATGAAAACTAAAGCCTAAGTGGGGCAGTAAGGAAAGCAAAGAATCTGCAGGCTTGCTCCCGTCTCCTGCCTCTCAGGTCCATTCCACCCAAGTTGTTTTACCTGCCCCTCCAGAGAGAACATTCTGGAAATGGCCTTTATTGGTCAGATCCCTGTGAGCCTGGTCTTGACCTGCTCCACATCCAATCTCAACTTTTACATGTGGCTAGGGCCTTTGCAGGCCAGACCCTGGTGGGGGCTTGCAGCCTCAAACCTCCCTGGCCTAAGTCTTTGACTATATTATTCAACCCCTCAACCAACTATTTAAGACAGCCCATCCCTAAGGAAACTAGGCTGTGCTTCCATCTTGATCCTTTCTGGCCACAAGACCAGGACTCCATATCACTTGAGTGCTGGGCTGCTGTGGTTCTTAATCCATGAGCACAATGAGGCCATGGTAGCCCTTCTGCTTTAATGTAATCTTATTCTCATATGTGAAGGAAGTGAGCCAGAGGCTGCCAAGCCTACTGAGCAGCTGCCCAGGAGCCCTTGCCACAAAGAAGGTTATGATCCAAGACTTACAAAGATAAACTAGAGGGGACCTAAAGCTTAGCAAATCAGAGACACATAAAATTAGACCCAATATCAAATCCAAGTACTTAATTATTTGTACACAGCACTTTATTATTCTATGAAGAGGAAGCACTTAGATTCAGTGGAAGATAACATCTCCCAAGGCTGAGGACAGGATGGTCTCAGAAATGAACTGGCTCTTATTAAGTGAGGAAGGAGAGACCATCATAACTGATTCCCAAAGATGGACGGTGCATGATAATTTTTTTTCAATCACAAAAAATACATCAGGTTCTGCCCTAGAACCGTTCTGTATAACTTTCCATTTGATCTACAACTCTATCTGCAGAGTTAAGGGTTGTTATTTCCATTTAACCAACAGGAAGCTGAAAATAGCTTGGAAAAGGTCAAAGTGGCAGAAAGAGCCTCAAGATATGCAAGATTTAAGGTTAAAAGAGAAGAAAAATATATATTTTTAAGACAGGAAACCCCCAGACCCGGGAGGGTATTCAGCTGGGCTGTAGAGTTGGGCCATTATTTGGAGGCCCCAGGTGAGCAGGGAGGGGCTACCTGCTGAGGAATGGCAGGTGCACAGGTTTTCAGAACATAATCCTGTTGGTGGTGTGAGGACAAGAGGCAGAGACTGAAGGAAAATGCTGTGGTTTGAACACCGTGTGTTGGAATCTTAATCCCCAGTGCAAGTGCTGGCAGGTGAAGGTAATAAGAGGGGAATAGGCCACAAGGACTCTGCCCTCATGATGGATTCATGTCATTATCCTGGCAGTGGACTGATTGCTGGAGTGGATTTGTTATCAAAGTGAGTTTGGCCCTCTCTTGCCCCAGGATGCCCCATGCCAGCACCATGCTCTCGGCATTCCCAGCCTCCATAGCCACAAGCCAAATAAATCTGTTATTTATAAATTACCCAGTCTCAGGTATTCTGTCATAGCAGTAGAAAACAGACTAAGACAGAGAGGAAGTTTTTCAGACTTCTACAGTCCACGTAGAAGAAAAGGTGGGTTTGAGAAATTGGAAGTAGACAGAAATGGCAAGAGCGTGAAAGATGACCCTGAGGCTCTTGTGAGAACACAACCAGACAGCCCAGTGCAGCTGAGAGGAACCCAGTTTGCTGTTCACCTGTCTGTGTTGATTGTACCAACAACACACAACCCTCACCGTGGGGTCTGGCTCCATCAAATGCTTCAGACAAGTGTGAAACTTTCCATTCACTGTGACTCAGGGGTGGATTCCCAGAGATGGAAGGTGCATGAGGAATCCCAACCAGGCTGCCTTGCTTTTCATGTCTCCTTTCTGGTCCCGGAGTAATACCACTTAGCATTTCAATTTTCAGAGAACTCCTAGAGCTTTCCAGGTGCTCTTGCTGATAAGTACAGACCACCAGGTGCTAGGGAAGCAGCAGCAGTGAAGAGTCTCGCTCAAGATACAGCTGGGATCAGCACCAGTGGATGAATGAAGATAAAATGCAGGTGACCTGTTTCCACAACATGGTGTTTCACATCTACCAGCAAAAATGCAAGAGCTCGTGAATTATTTTTCATGCGGTGAATTAACTCCTCTCAGGAAATGGTGTCCAACGTGAGGTTTGTTAGAAAGAAACATGCAAGTCTACATGCAAATGCTTATAGGGTTACAGGTTTATATGAGCTTTGGGCTTTTACAAGGACCCATGTTTCCCTGGAGACCATGAAAAAGTTACCACATGGTGTCCTCCTGTCAGTCAGCTGTTGGCGAGGGAGGGCCTGTGAGGAATGTCTGAAGCACTTTCAGAGCCAGCAAGTGTGTACCTTCTGGGCTCCCCAGATGCCCTCCCCAGTCCTCCATCCCTTCTGTGACTGCAGTTACAGATCAGATCCTCCCACTGCCTTCAAGCCCTCTCTCTCCTTCCCTTGGAGCGCCCAAGATAGTGTTTAGATCTTTCATGGACCTCCTGTAAAATTTGGGATCTTAAAACAAGGCTTTGTGTAAGGACTTAAGCAACCAGAGAAGAATATTCCAGACCTAGAAGGAATTTCAAGAGAACATTTACACATAACGCCAGCATAGGACGTTGAATAATGATCTCCCCAAAATACAGGTCCCGGTTCTAATTCCTAGAATCTTTTGAACCTCTCTCTATTGGGGGAAAAAAAAATATTTGCAGATGTGTTCAAGTTAAAGGATTTTTAGGATTTGGACCTGAAGTGTTTCCCAAAGGCTTATGTTTTGAGGGCTTGATCCTCAGTCTAGCAATGTGCCAAGGTGGGGCTTTGGGGAAACACTTTGGGGAAGTGATTGGTCATGAGGGCACTGCCCTCATCGGTGGACTAAACCATTGATAGCTGAGTAAACTACTGGGAGACAGTGGAAACGAGGTTGTGGGGCATGGTTGGAGGAAGGTCATTGGGAGTGTGCCTTGGAAGGGTATTTCTTGTCCCTGGCCCTCTTCCCTCTTCCTCTTCCCTCCCCTCCCCTCCCCTCCTCTTTTCTCTCTCTCTCTCTCCCTCCTTTTCCCTCTCCCCCTCTCTCCCACCCCTGCCTCCCTGGTTGCTATGATATGAACAGCTTTCCTCCACCATGCCTTCCCTCCATAATGTTCTGTCTCACTTCAGGCCCAAAGCAATGTAACCAGCTGACCATGGACTGAACCTCTGAAACCATGAGCCAAAACCAGCCTTTCCTCCTTAGACGTATTCATGTCAGGTATTTTGGTCACAGCAATGAAAAGCTGACTGATACAAGAACCTTGGGATGAGATTATCCTGGACTATAAGGTGGTCTCTAAATCCAGTGACTAGCACCCTCATAAGGGAAAGGCAGAAGGAGATGTAAAACAGGACAAAACACAGGAAGAGGAGGGGTCATGCAGCCAAGGAGGTGGTGATTGGACTGATGGATGCCGACATCAACCCAAGGCCAGAAGAGGCAGTGAGTAGAATTTTCCTAGGGCCTCTAGAAGGAGCACAGCCTCCACAACATCTCGACTTCAGCCTCCTGACCTTCAGAACCATGACAAAATACACATCTGTTGCTGTAAGCCACCCAGTGTATCATAATTTGTTACAAAAACTGCCGGAAGATAGTTACACAAACTGCGAAGATACCTGGTTTTCAGAAAACAGCTTAAGCCCCTGTTAATTTTTTTCTTCTTCCAGTCACCACCCTGAAAGGACACAGCAACACCACCCACAGAGCCCTGCCCCCCACGCCACACCCAAATGCCTGTGCACATTCCCACACGACCGCCATCACTAGCATTAAAACTTCAGACAGCTTTTATTTCTATTTCATTCCGCTGGTAAAACCACTTCAGTGCTCACAGAAGACCCATTTATGAGAATCTTGCTGGAGTTACTGGGAAGAGAGGACAGGGGATTAGCGGGAGCTGTTGGAAGCATCTTGACACCACAGAGGAACGCGGGTCTCAGAAGGGGCCAGTTCTGAAAAGAGCAGGGCAAAAGGTAGTGACGTAGGACACACCCTGAGACATCCCTGGGCACCCTGTGCTGTTAAGTGAAACAAACATAATCCCTTTTGTGAGAATTTGAGTAAATGAACTTTCTTTCTCTTACAACTGACTGAGTTCAGGACTCAAAGCTACATAGACCCAAAGACATAAACATTGACTGGAGTTTTCTCTGAGAACAGCCCTGAAAACCAGTATTCATTTGAGTGATGATTCCTGTCATTTTGTTTTTCTTGTACTTTAAAATTGCCAGCTGGTAGGGTTTTCTATGACTTTACCCCCAGTTCCGGCCACTATAGTATTGAGTTACCTCATCTTTTCAACTAAATCCTGCTTCTTATCAGCATCTATCACCAATCTCCCCGCCTTCAGGGAAATGACGTACAAAATAATACATTTGTTGATATGAAAAAGGAAGAACAAAATGTACTGAACGTGAAGTCAATAAGGTAAGGACATTCCTTCATGTCCTGCTGGAAATAAATTCACATTCCTCCTACCTAGAGGGAGAATCTGTCCAGCCTGTTAGCCAAGATATGAATGGTGTTTGAGATTTGCAGAGTTTAAGTGCTTTCCCATCAGCTTCTCTTTTAATACTCTTTAGTTCCAGAGCCCTAATGTAGATTGGGACAGAAGGATACCCTGCCTGTTACAAATAAGGAAAACAGGCTCTGGTTGGTTGAGTGATTTTTCCTGGGCCAATCAGCTAATGACTCTGAAAACTAGGAACATTCCATTATAAAGCAGGTGAATCTGAGCATCGCTTCCTTTGCCTCAGCAAGGCATCAGTTGAAGCTTTGCATTCACTCAGCTTCCTCCCAAGTTGCTAAGCAAAGGCCTGGGGAGGCTCATCTTTTTTAATTTGGTTGGCTCCGGTTGTAGATGAAGAAAGAAACAAATGTACCGTGTGTTTCCAGAGCTAGGCAAACCCTCCATCCTCAACTTCCTCCTCCCACCCTGGCTCCCATCATACCCGAAACAAGCAAGAGAGCCTTTTGTTTCTCAGTTACAAATGAAGCTGCTGCATGTGAGTCATCCCACTTAGTGCTGACCCAATTCCTTAGTGGAAGACCTTATTTCCCTCATTTTGTAAATGAGGAAATTGATGCTCTGAGAGAGAAAACAAATTACCCCAGATCATACCAGATTCCGAAACAGGACTGACCAATTGCAGTGCCTATGTTTGGTTGGTTAGACTATTGTTATGGTTTTTATGTGAGGTGTCCCCCAAAAAGCTCACATGTGAGACAATGCAAGAATTTAGAGGTGAAATGATTGGGTTATGAGACCAGAACCTTATTGGTGTATTACTCCCCTGAAGGGATTAACTGAGTGTTAAATGTAGTCAAGTAGGGTATGTCTGGAGGAAGTGGGTCAGTAAGGGCATGCGGTTGAGGTTTATATTTTGTCCATGGCAAGGAAAACTGCTTCTGTGTGTGTGTGTGTGCGCGTGCGTGCACGCACATGCACACATCTAGCTCCCTCCCTCCCTCTCTCTCTCCTTCTTGGTCATCATGTCCTGAGCCACTTTCCTCCAGCACACCCTTTTGCTATGGTATTCTGCCTCACCTGGAGCCCTGAGGAATGGAGTGGGCCTTCAGTGGACTGAGACCTCTGAAACCATGAGCCCCCAAATAAGCTTTTCCACCTCTAATTGTTCTTGTCAAGTCTTTCAGTTACAGCAGCAAAAAAGCTGACTAAAACAACCATATTGATCACACACACGCGCACACACACACAAACACACACACAATTCCTCTCCTCACCCCAGAAGCTGTGGGTAGGAGTTCAGTAGATCTCCCACATACAAGTGTCGATTCTGATTTACCACCTCCAGCTAGGAATTCTGCTGCCGGCTTCTATCAATTTCTTATCATCCAAATGCCATATAATAATTCAAGAAATAGACTCAGCTAGTCATTTCTATTGGCTTGGAAACAGTATTAAGTCAAATGCCATTCAAACTAAAGGGCGGACTAGATTAAATGATACACTAGAAAGTAGGGTAAAAGATCTTCTAAAGAAGAAATCAGTGTGTGTTTAAGCAGCATCATTAGAACAGCAGAATGCTCCTTGTCAAATGTAATTGCCTTTTTAATTGAAGCGCCCATGTTCAATCCCTTCCTCCAAAGCCTTGGGCTCTCTAGGACAGTCATAAATCTTAACTGGGTCACGTCATTGGGTGGAAGTTAGTCCACGGGCATTGCTGCACCTCTTAGGTGATGCACCAAGCAGAGACACCATTTGTTTTCAAGGCAGGTTTGCAAAAGCTAGAAGAGAAAGAAAACAGGTTGTCAGTTCAAGTTATTGAATGATGTTGTGATAATCAAGGTTTCAGAGCTATCCATAATGATGTCCCAAGTTCAAGCCCAAGACCATCTTATAGTTACTGTCTCTAAGCAGGACAGGAGAGGTACAGACGCACATGTAGAGAGAGAAGAGCTGCAAACCAGAGTGCCAGCCCTATCCTCCTGGTGAATTCAGCAAAGGGAAAGGGCTCAGACTTTGGGGACAGGTGACACGAGGGTGGAAAGGCAGTGAGAAAATGGACAAAAATAAGAAAGAACTCAGTGTCACACCAGCCACCTGCCCACACACCAATGAAAGCTGACCCAAACCTCTTAATCTGGATGCTTGCAAGTCCATGACCAAGATGCCAATAGGTTCGTTTTCAATTTGTATTGAGAAGTATTTCCACTGTGCAGAAATGAACAGAATGGCCACTGGACACTGGAGCTGGTCACCACATCCATCAAACCCCACCTTCCATGCTTGTTTTCCATCTTTTTTTATAAAGATCCATCAATTCAAAGCTTCCACCACCACTATTCTTCTCCTTTCTCTCTTTCCCCAGAAATAACCAATGTTCTGAATGCTGGTCATTCTTATACAGGCTTTCTGATATTATTAACATGTAAACATACTATTGTTTTCTACATTTTCAAACTTTAATGAAGGAGCATCTTCCAGTACATATATGTGATGATCTGAATGTTTCTACACTGCCAAAATTCATATGTACAAATTCTAACCTCCAAAGGGATGGAGAATCAGTATTTGCCCACTGTGTATGTTTTGTGTGAGTCTCCTTTAAGAAATCTGTCCCTACTCAGAGGCAATATTGTCTTCTAAAAGTGTTAAGCTTTGTTTTCCTATTCATATCTTTAGCCCACCCAAATTCTGATACTGCCTATGGTATGAGGTTAGGACCTGAGACAGACACCCTCTAAGTGGCCCCCATAACCCCCATCACCTGTCCTCATGGAAGCCCCTGCCCTGTGTATAGAGGTGTCCTGCAACTTCCTTCAGTACAATAGTAAAGAACAAGCATACACATATGATTATTACTGTAAGACTGCAATGCCACTTGCTGGGACACTCTCTCCTTGCTGGCTTTGAAGAAGGAAGCTGCCATGTGTGAGCTTCCCAAGAGAAGCAGAAACCGAAGGTGGTCTTTGGCTGACAAACAGCAAGAAACTAAACTTTGTGAAGTCCAACATCCTGGAAAAACTGAATTCAGCCAACAAGCACAGCAAATCCTTCCCCAGTGGAGCCTCAGATGAGACCCTGACCTGGCCAACACCTTGACTGCCGTTTTACAGAGGACCCAGCTAAGCCATGCCTAGATTCCTGATCCACAGACATTATGAGATGATAAACATGTGTCATCCCACACCTATAAAATTTAGGTAATATCATTAACACAACAATAGTCAATCAATACAAGATCCAATTAATCCTTATCATACTAGTTTGCTATGCCATCTCTATTATAAATCAAATTGCATATACATGGACCAGGTCACAATCACTCCATTCTGTTTCATCTACTTATGTTTTCCCAGGTCAATACCTACCACAGTGGATTTGATTGTATATATTAATCTATTCAGGCTGCCATGACAATATACCACAGATAGGACAACTTAAAAAACAGATATATATATATATATATATAGAGAGAGAGAGAGAGAGAGAGAGATAGTCTTATAGGTATGGAGGCTGGAGGTCCATGATCAAGGTGCTAACAAATCCATCTTCTGGTGAGGGCCTTCTTCCTGGCATGTGGACATCTGCCTTTTTGCTGTCCCCACATGACTTCATCTCAGTGTGTGTGCCTGGAGAAAGCAAGCTCTCTGATGTCTCATCTTATGAGGACACTATACCTATCAGATCAGGGCTGCAACCTTAGGACCTTGGGCCTTCAACATATGAAAAAGTGGGGAGGGGCATAAACACACAATCCATTTCATATTATAATGTGTCTTGAGATCAACACAGAAAATATTTTTAGCATTTTTTGCTGTCCATTTAAAAATTAAAGTTGGTAAAATTTCACATAAATTCCTAAGATGGTAAGTAGAATTGCATGAATCTTGGATCAAGATAGAAAGAACTGATATCTTCATGATGTTGAGTCTTCATGAACATGGCTCATATGCATTTATTCAAGTCTCCTTTCAATAAAGATAAGCAATTTTCTCCACAATTATCTTGCCCAGCCAGTGCTATATTTATTCCTGTCTTATAGTTTTGTTGCCATTTTGAATGGGATTGCCACCTCTCTTCTTTGGCATCCCAAGGTCAAGCAGTTGTCTTGCATATGAATCCACTTCTGATTGTCAGAAGAGTGCAGACATGCAGACATCCCTTTAAGTCACAAGCCTTTACTGCAAAAGGACCACAAAAACAAAAAGCAACAAATGTCAGGAACCATCTTAGATTTTCATTCACTGACTGTGGTCCCATTCACGACACATCAGGAAAGAAGTCTGGAACTACTGAGAGAGGAAAAGAGCCCTCATTGCTGGATTCTTCCTTCTTTGCTCAGAGTGCCAATCTCCAGATTGTATTCACAACCACAGGCCTATAGAGACATTGAACAATAACTGCCCTCATAAGGGCAATACTGTGCCTCTCTGTACCAGAGCTATCATGCACTATGGTAGGTAGAACACTGCCAGCCACTGTGGGCACGTCACCAAATATCTGGGGTCTTTATTCAAGTGCAGATTCTGACTCAGCAGCATGAAGGGAAATTTGAGAACCTGCCTTTCCAACAAGCTTCCAGATAATGCCTAATGCCCTGGCTGCTGGTCCTCAGAACACCCTTTGAATAGTCCACCTTGTTAAGTGATCTGCACCTATCATACCAACAGTGTGGTTGACCTATTGCTTTTCCACACTGGCCATGTCTGGCCCTATTTCCTGAAAGAGTGTTGGAAAAACAGACAGCAGAGATGATCTGTGACCTCTGAACACCCCCAACACCATTCTCAGTTTGCATTTTGATGGTAAATCTTACAAGGGCAGAAAAATGGGCCCAGGACCATGTTTTCCACAAAAGTTGGTGTGCCTTCTATTTGTCAATGGATCACAGTAGGAAAGCAAAGAGGCTGATCTCATAAAAATCCTAAGTTGGCAGGTATAATAATTATTATGCTGATAGCTGTCATTTATTCAACACAAACATAAATCTGAATAGCTTACTCTTTACAACAATCCCAGAAGGTAAGTGATATTTTTATCTATTTTTGAAATGAGAAAATGTGAAAGCACAAAAAATAGTTAAAAGTTTATTGCGAGCCGGGCACTGTGGCACAAGCCTGTAATCCCTGCACTTAGGGAGGCTGAGACAGGAGAATCGTGAGTTCAAAGCCAGCCTCAGCAATGGCGAGGTGCTAAGCAACTCAGTGAGATCCTGTCTCTACATAAAACACAAAATAGGGCTAGGGATGTGGCTCAGTGTTCGAGTGCCCCTGAGTTCAGTCCCCAGTACCAAAAAAAAAAAAAGTTTATTGCTTACTGGTAGTGACAGTGCAGCTAGAAGTCCAGCTCCAAAGATGGTGCTTGTTCTTTCATTTCTCTCTCTCTCTCTCTCTCTCTCTCTCTCTCTCTCTCGCTCTCGCTCTCGCTCTTGCTCTCGCTCTCTCTCACCTTTCTGTTTGGTTTCAGTTTGCTTTGGTTTACTTTTTATTTTTGTTTTTTGCCATTCCAGTCCAAATAAAGTCCAGGATTCATAGAAAAGGGCTTTTCAGCCAGGCATAGCGGTGCACGTCTATAATCCCAGCACCTTGGGAGGCTGAGGCAGGAGGATCGTGAATGCAAAGCCAGCCTCAGCAAAAACAAGGTGCTAAGCAACTCAGTGAGACCCTGTCTCTAAATAAAATACAAAATAGGTCTGCGGGTGTGGCTCCATGTTTGAGTGCCCCTGAGTTCAATCCCCAGTACCCCCCCAAAAAAAAGTTTTTTAAAACAAAAGAAAACAAATACCAACACTGTAATTACTGGTAGTACTTCTATCTTTACTGTAAAACCATTGCTTAGAAGAAAAAACAAAGAGTCTGAGCATGGTGCCTGAGCAACTATAAAGACAGGAAGAATCATGAAGAGCTGGCATTTGAAAAATGCAGCAGAAAATGTAATTCCACATCTCATTTTGCAACTGGGACAGCTGAAACCTAGACAGATTAAGAGACTGGCTCAAGGTCACACAAGCAACAGAAAACATAGTTGAAACAAATTTGATG
>CM053409.1:108448867-108459892 GCA_028644305.1 Xerus rutilus
ATTCATGTAAATGAGTTGTATGGATTTAAACTATATTAATTTAGGGATTTAAAAAACAAACAAAAAATAATTCAAGTGAAAATATTTCAGGAAATGAAGGTATTTTAGGACGGTCACACCCTTGAAAATCTCACAGTGCATTTTGCATCCCCATTTCTATCTCAAATATTCTTCTTTTTAGGACTGGAAAAAAATGTTTTCCCTCTACCCCCCGTAGGTTCTCTGCAGTAAGGCCCTTTTTAAACAGACAAAACAAGGCAGATTAACAAGAGAAAAAACTAGGTGTTTATGGACTCTGTTTTCCATGACGGGGGAGCTTTCCTAGGGAAGAGTTGAGTGAAGAGTGGAAAGTCATGGAAAAACACGACAGACATGAATATGAGCTAAGTGTGGTCAACCACGGGAAGGGGCAGGGCCTGCTCCTTCCATTCCTCTGGGTGTCCTTCTGACATGGGGATAAGAGTCTCCTGTCTTTGGCTCTAGGGAGGGAAGCTCTCACAAGAGCATCTTATAACCTGCTTCAGGGGAGAGAGTCCTAACTCATCTGCTGTGTCCCAGATTCATTCAGCTTCAAATGTTCAATAGGCCAAGGATCCACATAGAATAGTGTATTCTGAACCCTGTCACCTTCTCAGAAGTGCTTGTATAAGGGAGATACAGTGGCTCTCAGTGAAGAGGGGCACTATAGGATGAGTGACTATCAGGGGCATTTTGCACAGTGGTTACTGCTGGATTTTGAGTGTCTTAAGGAAGAAACTATACTTATCAATATTGTGTCCTGCATCTTCCAATAGATGTTCAATAAAAATTGGTCATAGGAATTTTCAAAATACCAGGATAAATTAGATCCAATTACAAACTCACAAAGGAGACAAGGATTAAGTTTCATGTCAATGCATTGATATCCACCTAGAGTTGGAAGTGTTTCTGGCAGATTAGAATTGCCTGGAAGATTTTAAATATACTGCTGCTATGACCCAGCCCTCAGAGATGTGATTTTCTTGGTCTTGGCAACAGTATTTCAAAGCTACTTGGGTTTTTGTATAACTCATGTGTGAGGTTCCTAATTATGTTTTTCTTTTTTTGTCACTCGAAGGACCCACCAGTGACTTAGAATCCACATCAACATGAGCACATCTGGGTGCACATGAAGCTGTCCTGAACTTCCTTGCAGAAGTCTCAGCTCTTTTAGAATCATAGGAAACCCTGAGTGAGATGTCCCATGGAGGATCCCAGGAAACAGCAAAGGGGAAGCCTTCCCCTCTCTGAGTCCCTGCACTGTGTCCCACTGTCAGTTCCATCTTCCAAAAGACCCAGGAACTCATCCCATGGGTCCCTCTCCTTTATCACTGCCTGATCCCAAGTCTAGCTATTGGTTGCTAGCAGCAGAGATGCTGAGAAAATAACTTGGGGAACCATTCCTCACTTTACTACTGTCCCAGAAAATAAGCACAAATAGGCATTTGTGTGTACGTGTATGGTTAAAATTTCTATGAGGCATCAGGAAATAAAATTAACAAATAAGAGGCTGGTCCTGAGATGAGTTCCCCCTTCTCTCTAGGAACTCCTTGGACCTTTCTTTGGAAATGGTTTCCCTGTGTCATGAGGACACAGTGTTCTTCCTTTCTTCTGTGCAAGGATACAACCAGAAGGCCCTCACCAGGCACCAAAGGCTCATGTCTTGATCTTGCACTTCTCAGCTCCCAAAACTGTGAGAATTAAATTCATATTGGTCATAAATTACCCAATCTCGAGTATTTTGTTACAGCAGCACAAATGGACTAAGATGATTTTATAGTTTGGATGTTGAATGTCCCCAAGAGCCCCTGTGTTTAAGGCTTGGTCCCTGAGAGTGGTAGTATTTGGAGATACTATGGATCTTTAGGAAGTTAGGCCCAGAGAGAAGTCCTTAGGTCATTGGGGACATGCTCTCTAAATGGATTGTGGGACCAATCTTATTCTGTCCGCGCCCCCCTTACCAGCTCATAATGTGAGTAAGAGAGTGGTTTGCTCCTACATAGGCTTCTGCCATTCATGATTTGCTACCCTCCCTAGAGATCCAAACAGATAGAACCAACTGATCTTGGACCAGTACCTCCAAACCCATGAATATACCTCCCTTTACTTCATAAGTTGATTACCTCAGGTATTTTGTTATAATGACAGAAATCTGGCTAAAACAGACACCATATCTTCTCACTACCATACAATCTCCATGAGGATAACCATCTTGATCCCCTCGCACAAAGAACAGTGCCTGGTGCTTCACACATACAGTGCGCTCAGTAAGCATTTGTTGAGAAGATTACTGAGCTGTCTTAAGCAAGCAGCAGACATTCTTTTCCATCACACATGCCAAGAACACTGCTGGTCCTGAATGGAGGTCCTCCTTCGTTACTTTGTAGCCTAGATGGCAGGTGCCATTCCTTCCCTCTGACAGCCTGTTTTAAGATCGATTATCCAATGGGTACACAAATTTTGAGTTACCCAAAAAATACAATCCAACAAGAGAAGAAAGCATCGTATTAGGATATACAAATGAATCTCACTCATTGAGGAGGAGCACAAGAAGCCAGCCACAAAAAGAACATACCATCTAGTATTTATGTGAGGGAGAAACTACAGACACAGGAAATGCTCTGAAAACACAGAGGTTACTCTTCTGTAAGGGAAATGTGTATCTACAAAGGAAATCGAATAGGAAGAGAATGACTAAACTATAAGAGACTTACCAATGGAGGTGACATGGATCCAAATCCACACAGCAAACTCCACAGCCTCTTTTCCTTGTTTTAGCTGAAGATTCTACATAAGCCAAGGTTCTAAGACACTTCTTTACAACTTACTCATTTCTCTAGATAGCTCCTGTTTTAGTTATTCTGTGTCACTGTGACCAAAATAATTAATAAGAACAACTTATTTTGGCTCAGGGTTTCAAAGGTTCAGTCCATGGTGGGCTGACTCCATAGCTCTGGTGAGGTAGAGCACCATAGCAGAAGGGTACAGTGGAGGAAAACAGCTCAGGACATGGAAACTGGGAAGCAGACCAGGAAGCAAACCCCAAAGTCATGCCCCATTGATCCATTGCCTCCAGTCATACCACAGCTGCCTGTAGTTACCACCCAGTTAATTCATATCAGTGGATTAATCCCCTGATTAGGTTACAACTTTCATAATCTAATGATTTCATCTCTGAATGTTCCTGCATTGTCTTGCAGATGAACTTTTGGGAGAGAGCACATATTCCATCCAGAACAGCTCCCAAATATATATGTGACATCAATGTCAATAAACTTCTCCTTGTTTTTCTCTTGTTGATCTGTATTTTCTTGCAGGAGTCCCAGCTCAGAGCGGAGAAGGGCAGAGATAAAACCATTTTTTCCTTCCCTCCACCACATGGTACTCACCATGTCGTTCACTTTGCTATATCCATGCTTGCCTCAATTTTAAAAGTCATTTTAAAAGGCTCCTTTTCTTCTTTTGAGATTCTTCCTAGTTCCTTATCTCTCCTCAAGTTCACAGTTAATTAATAAAGCAAAACTATTTTTCACTGTAGGGTCTAACTGAACTTGTCTAAGGCCTGGACACACCATGACATAAATTCCTTATCTTAAATTGTCTTCTGGAAAAGGCTCCAAGGTCTTTGACTAATGATTTAGTTTGGAACCAATTTTTCAAAACACACATGAGCGGGAACCAGGAACATTTGAAACCTTAGGAAAACATCAAGACGCCTGTGAGACTTGCTGGCTGCTATGGGATTAATGACCACCCTGGCACCCACCCACCTATAACTAAAATATGTACTTACCTCAAGTCCCTATTAAGCTTAGCAACCCATATGGGATGAAACTTCGGGGCAAGAGCCTCCACCCTCCAGCTTTCTGGCTTCTTGCCAATCAAGCTCTTTCTTCTCCTGTAGTCACTTCATCTCTGGAGCCGATGGCCTCATCAGTCATCAACAGAACTGAACCTTTCATGGTTACACAGCCAATGACTTGAGGTAGTCAGGAGCCACCAGGGTAGGACAATGAAGTGGACACCCAGAGGCAATAAAGAATCCCCCTTGGTAGCAGTCTGTGTGGCTTCTCCACCTTTTGCTCTTTTCAAAAGACCACGGTGAAGCCGGGAGTGGTGGCTCAAGCCTGTAATCCCAGCACTTTGGGAGGCTAAGACAGGAGAATCGCGAGTTCAAAGCCAGCCTCAGCCATGGTGAGGTGCTAAGCAACTCAGTGAGACCCTGTCTGTACATAAAACACAAAATAAGGCTGGGGATGTGGCTCAGTGGTTGAGTACTCCCGAGTTCAATCCCTGGTACCAAAAACAAAAACAAAAAAACAAAAAACTACAGTGAGACCCTGATCAAACTGCAGAAGTAGAATGTTTGTACAAGATAAATTTATTACCAGTGAAAAAAACTTAATAAACTTTCTAGCTTCACTTATTATTAGTCAATTCAAAAAGCACCCCTTTTGGAGGTCACACAGATGGGCCACACATTATTTGTTTCCCATTAGCTTCAGAGTAGATGGCATGTGGGTTATAGTAATCATGGTGCTGAGGTGAATTTTCAGGGACTAGAAGTCTGCTTTTGCTGAAACCTGTGACTGTCCACCTGGGCCAAGTGTCTGATGAGTGACTGGGGTAGGGTCTCTGTCTTCATGTTGTCTGACCCCTTTGCCTCCTTGACTGGAGTCAGATTCCACCCAGCTGTGTGTAGACGTGTTGATTGCCCACTGAAACTGCTGTGTTTTCTCCTACCTGGACCTTGTGCATTTTTCAGCAGCTATAGCAGCCAGGTCCCCAGAGTCCTTCAGCTCAATCACAAGGCCCAGAGGCAGTCACAAAGCCAGGATGTTTGCACAGAATGATGGTGCTAGGCACAGGAGCAACTCAGCAGGACAAGTTGATAGTGACCACCTTGTTTTCCAAGTCTCATGTGAGAAGAAACATCTTTTGGAATTGTGCCCCTGGTCAATGGCTGTTACCAGATCCTAGCCCACCCCAACAGATCAATAAAATTTGCCTCTCCCTTTGTTCTGGTCCCTAGCTCAGTGCTATCTTCCTCTAGCTGAAACCCAATTAAAGCCTAGCCTGTATGTTCACACTCACTTGACTTGATTTTGTTCTTATGCTCACAAAGTCATAAGTTCCTACCTCTGGTGTCCACTTGGTCTGTTTCAGCTTGAAGTGCCAAGTCTCTTCTCCCCTCCCCAAAGCAATTTCATTTTGCAATGTCAAAATTTCTTAAAGATAAATATCTACAAAAGTAAAGTAGGACCATTTCCTTGTAGAAGTATTACTTTTTTTTTTTAAATTTTTTTTAGTTGTCAATGGATCTTTATTTTATTTATTTATATGCAGTGCTAAGAATCAAACTCAGTACCTCACACATGCTAGGCAGGCGCTCTGCCACTGAGCCACAACCCCAGCCCCCAATATTGCTTTTTAACTTATGAAAAGTGGCAGCCTACAATCCCGCTCTCAGGATTAGTGCTAGACTGTAGATCTGAAACCTAAGAAGTTCCCTTGGACTGTTTGTAAGACAGCTCTTCATGAATTAAACCTAGACCAAATTTTCTGGGTTATTGAAAAAAAATGAGCAAAATAAAATGATGAATGAAGAGTGGCAGAATATGCCACCCAGAAACAGAATGTGTTGGCGTGTGGATTAACTTAACTGAAGATAATGGAAAAGAGACTGATAGAAGAAAAACCCTCTGTCAGCCCTTTATCTGCCTACAGGCAGGTGTTCCTTCTCCCCTCTTTGCCAAGAAGAGATGGCTTTAGCCCTTCATCAGCCTGAAGATGGCCCAGAGGAATCTACAGGACAAACACTACTAACCAGGCTTCATGTACTATTGTCTTCTCATTTATTTGCCTTCCTCTACCTTCCCTCCTCTGGAGACTCAAAGTCCTTTTCCTTTGTCTTGTTACTTCTCTAACCATGTGCATTACTCTTTGTTGAAGACACTATCTAAGCCAAAGTTCCAGTCTATCTCTTTGCAAGGTATCCTTTCCTGAGTATTCTCCCATGTTAATATGAAGTATACATCTTAATAAACTTGTTTGTTTTTCTCTTGTTAATCTGCCTTTTGTTACAGGGGTCTCAGCTAAGAACTCAAAAGGATAGAGGAAAAAATTATGTTTCATCCCCTATACAGTCAAATAAAAATTTAAAAACTCACAGAGCACTTTTCAAAAGCATTTCAAGAACTATCAATTGCTGGAATATTTGGGGGTAGGGAATGATGAGAAAGAAAGTATTAAATCTATGGTAGAATTCTCGAGTGTGCTTCTAGTAAAAATGAGTCAATAATGTAATTTTCATTAAGACAAATTGCATGTGTCCTAGACAAGTTTTAGTGAGGAAAAGAATGAAAAATCAGTTGATAGAATTCTATGTGTATTTGTGTTGTTGATTTCTTGCTGTGTATAAAGTTTTATGAGTGATATAAAACTCAAGTAGAAAAAATTTATTAAATTTTTTATATCTTAGCTAAGACAGTGGAATGGATTTTAATTCTTTTTTAATTTCAAAATTGCAATGCTTCAGACTCAGCCATCTGAACATGAATTATTAAGTAATATCGTACATGACACAGCACACATCTACAAACTCTAGTCTGATTGTAGTTTTCATATTTGTTTTAGAAATAAAATATGAAAAATAAATGCACTTTGAAGGTGGTTTTTCCATCTTTTAAGTTCTACATAAAAACTTTTAATTGCTTATATCTCTGTTAAATCTAGAGAGGTTTTTATATATTTAAGAGGGTGATGTAGAACTCTAAAATATGAATACAAATCCCTAACAATAACAAAGACATTTTCCAGATTTTCTCTATAAGTGTCAATTTTCATTCAATTGGTCAAAACCAGAGCTAGAAGATATAAATATAGCACCACCTCATAATCTTACAATGACAGGCTGAGGTGCCAGTGAGCAAGAGACCCTGCTGCTCCCTGGTCTTGGGCTGGGGGGAGGAGGGGCATAAGAAGCAGTCAGTAATCACTAATTGAGTCATGTGCTAAAGTGGGCATTATTTTCCCTGTTGAAAAGATGCAGAAAAAAATGAAGATGGCCTTGGTAATTTTCCCAGGTTCACATACCTGTAAGTGAAAATTTCAGGGTTCAGTTTGCAGGGGAGCTTCCACCCCAAAACCCATTTGCTTCCTCTTCATCAGTCTCCTTGATTTTTAGTGGAGAGAGGAGAGTGAGAGAATATGAACTACCCTCAAAAAATAACCCAACCTTCTCAAGTAATAGTTTCCAAATTTATTTCTTCATCTTTTTTGTTGTTGTTGTTGTTACTAGGATTGGACACAGGGGTGCTGTGCCACTGAGCTACATTCCCAGCCCTTTTTATTTTTAATTTTGATAGCATCTCAACAAATTGCTCAGGCTCGCCACAAACTTGTGGTCCTCTTGCCTTGGTCTTTCAAATCACCGAGATGACAGGTATAAGCCATCACTCCTGGCTCCCGATTTTTTTCTCAGAAAATCCCTAAAATAATTCTGAAAATGAGTACCTTGTCATTTACATCTAAATGCCGTTATAAATGTTTTCAATCTCAAAACCAGGCACAGTGGTACATGCCTGCAGTCCAAGCTACTCAGAAGGCTGATGAAGGAGGATTACTCGAGCCCATGCAAGACCAGCATGGGCAACATAGTAAGACCCTGATTCAAATAAATAAAAAAATAATAAAAAATTAAAAAAACATTTTCACCATGAATCTAAATAGTTTCAAAGGATGTCCTTTCTGGCTATGGTAGAATGATGCAGTAATGGTCCTGAGTGAATCACTCCTCCCTGGATCCACAGCCTGGGGCATTTTCTTCCCAGCTTGACTTTGGGTTGAGACTTGGGACATGTTTTATCTAACAGGATGTTGGCAAACATGAGTCAGGAAGAGGCCTGAGGTTGCTCGTGTACTAAGGTTTGTCTCTGTTGCTTTTTGGAACTCTAAGGCCACCATGCCAAGAGGCCGGTGATAACCTACTGGTGGAAGAGAAATTGCGTGAAGCAGAGACAAACTGTGCAAGCTGAGGCTCCCCGACCAGCCTTCTGCTGACACGTGTGAGGTAGTGTATGTGAAACCATTCAGCCCCAGCCAAGCTGAACCACCAGCTGATCTCAGAGAGGTCCTAAAGAACTTCCTGGCTGACCCACAGCACCATGAACATTATCTGTGCTTGCTGCTGCTAGCCACAAAGCTTTAGAGTGGTTTCTTTCATAGTAACTGGCACACACTGTAAAATTTGACTTTTTTTCCCCTTTTTCCTTTTTTTTTTCAGAATTGGGAAAACTTGGTGTTCTAAAATAAAACTATTATGCCACTTTTAATGTCTCCAAATAAACTAAATATCACAGTAACATTTGTATCTGCTGTCCTAGGGATCAAACCAAAGCCTTAATGCATGTTACACATGTGCTCTACCACTGAACCATGTTGCCCTATATCTAGCCATCATCCATTTTTAAAAAATCAAAGAACTAAAAAGTTTATATATTTTAACTCATTTTCTGAACCCCCATCACCCTATAGTACTGCTTTATAACAAAAATATTTGCATAAATTTGTATGTTATCTCTCACCCTGCACAAAACTCAATTCAAAGTGGATCAAGGACCTAGGAGAAGGACCTAAGTCCTTTGGGTGTATACCAAGGAGTAGGATAACTGGGTCAGATGATGGTTCCATTCCAAGTTTTCTGAGAAATCTCCATATTGCTTTCCACAGTGGTTGCACCAATTTGCAGTCCCACCAGCAATGTATGAGTGAACATACACCTGCACCTACTAGAAGGAAATGTAGACTCAGCTCTCCATTATGTCAACTTAGGAACCAACTTTTTCAACAAGATTCCCAAAGCACAAGAGGTAAAATAAAGAATCAATAAATGAGATGGTATCAAATTAAAAAGATTCTTCACAGCAAAGGAAACAATCAAGAAAGCCTACAGAATGGGAGAAAATCTTTGCCACCTTCACCGCAGATAGACCACTAATCTTCAGGATATTCAAAGAACTCAAAAAACTTAACAGCATAAGCCCCCAAATAACCTAATCAATAAATGGGCAAAGGAACTGAATAGGCACTTCATAGAAGAAGAAATACAAATGGTCGATAAATATATGAAAAATGTTCAATATTTCTAGCAATTAGAGAAATACAAATTAAAACTACACTGAGATTCCATCTCACTCCAGTCAGAATGGCAGTTATCAAGAACACAAGTAACAAAAAATGTTGACGAAGATGCGGGGGAAAATGTTCACTCATTTTTGGTGGGACTGCAAATTGGTGCAACCACTATGGAAAGCAATATGGAGATTTCTCAGAAAATTTGGAATGAAATCATCATCTGACCCAGTTATCCTACTCCTTGGTATACCCCAAAGGACTTAAAATCAGCATACTACAGTGACATGGCTACATCAATGTTTGTAGCAGCTCAGTTCACAATAGCACCAACACAGGTGCCCTTCAACAAATTAAAGGATAAAGAAAACATGGAATATTACTCAGCCATAAAGGAGAATGAAATTATGGCATTTACTGGTAAATGGGTGGAATTGGAGACTATCATGCTAAGTGAAACAAGCCAATCTCAAAAAAGCAAAGGCCACATGTTCTCTCTGTGGATGGCAACACACAATAAAGGGGGACGGTGGGAAGAATAGAAATTCATTGGATTAGACAAAGGCGAATGAAGGGGAGGGAGGAATAGGAAAGACAGCAAAATAAATTTGATGCAATTTTCCCATGTTCATATATGAATACAAGACCAGTGATATGCCACATCATGTACAACCACAAGAATAGAATCCTATATAATACTCCATGTATGTATAATGTGTCAAAATACATCTTACTGTCATGTATATCTAAAAAGAACAAATTTTAAAGAAGAAAAAAAATTAATGAGAAAAAATTCATAAATTAATCCATATTTATGTAAAAAAAAAAGTTCTGACATTTCCTATGACCATAAAGCTACAATTATTTTTTAAAAAATCAATTCTGGGTTAAGTTTCCATTACAATTATTATTGATACACAATTGATTATGTAGAAATATATATTTTGAAAATATCAAATACATAAAGTAAAATTTCACTGGAAATAATAATGAAATGGATAAGGCTTTTCATTTCAATTACCTTATGTTTTCATGAAATAATTTAACTAGAATTCAACACCAATTCTACTTTGATTTTTCCTTTTTATAGATATAAGCATGGGGAAACCTTGTTTGGACACTACTGGGAATAAAAGGATCTCTATTATGGCAGTTTTATAATGTGCCACCCAATTATTTGTCATCTTGAATTATAATGCCCAAACCCAGAGACATCATCTGCCATGGTTTGAAGGTATCCTCCAAGAATTCATGATTGGAAATTTACTCCACAAATTTCTATGTTAATATTATTTGGAGGTACAACCTTTTGGAGGTCATTAGAATTGGATGTGGTCATGAGGTTGGGGCCTCCAAGATGGCATGAGTCATATTATGAGAAGAGGAAGAGAGATCTGAACTCAACCACTCACTCTGCATCACCATTTGATGTCCTCCACCATGTTGTGAGGCAAGAAGTCCCTCACCAGATGCTGAGCAGGTAGTGGTACCAAGCACTGGGCTTCCCACTCTCCAGAATCATGAATTAAATAAAACTTCTATTTATACATTGTCAGGTGTTTTATTACAGCAACAGAAAACAGACTAAAACATCATCAATAGTTACTTTAAATGCTGTACCACCTGACAAACTGATTAGGTCTTCCTTCAAATTGATCAAAGCAAATAATTAGAAACTACCTGACTTGTAAAGGAACCAGCTCCCTGGTTAGTGTCATCATTTACTTTCTCAATATACCAATTCTCTGTGTCCAATGGATGTCCCAGAGGTTCCCTGCCTCAAGTATGACCCCAGATAACTGAGAAGTCTCTTTCTTTTATCAAGTGGGAGAAAGAGGACAGTGAGAGTGGGAGGGAGGGGAGAGAACCTGTGTC
>CM053409.1:108460392-108572685 GCA_028644305.1 Xerus rutilus
GGTTGGCACTTAAGGCAGTTTTCCTTTCTAGAACGTATTTTTTAAGGAAAATTGAGCCTCATGATCTTCCATCTCTGCAGACAGATATCCCAATGTGCTTAGCTCCTTCTCGTGTCCTTGTTGTTAAATGGCAGATCCTCCCCCATCTATTCCAGCAGGTTAAGAATGAAGGCTACAAGCCAGGTGCGGCGGCACACGCCTGTAATCCCAGCACTTAGGGAGGCTGAGACAGGAGAATTGCGAGTTCAAAGCCAGCCTCAGCAATGGCGAGGTGCTAAGCAACTCAGTGAGACCCTGTCTCTACATAGAACACAAAATAGGGCTGGGGATGTGGCTCTGTGGTCGAGTGTTTCTGAGTCCAATCCCTGGTACCAAAAAAAAAAAAAAAAAAAAAATGAAGGCTACATTGTTAAGAACTGTCAAATCATCCCTGGTCCTGGTCCTAATTTTCCTGGTGAAAAATGTGCCTCCTAGGTACAAGTTCTTCTTGCTAGTTCACAGCATTTTTACCCAGGTAAGTTTCGGTTGGTATTCCCTATCCACAACATGCATGGCAGCTCTAGAGACAGGCTTGCTGAGCCCCAGGTATTTTACTAACAAAATCTCAAATGGACTAGCCTCTGCAGAGGGTAAAGACAGTATTCAAAACACATGTGCACTGTTTAAAAAACAAAAACTTTCACTTCTATTCCTGACAGCTTCCTAGGGACCCTTCGTTGGTTGACATAATTGTCACTCAGCGGGGGGTGGGAGGAGGAGGAGTAATAAAAAACATGAGGTTGGAGCCAAATCCACCTGAGTTGAACCCAGTGTTCCTTTTGTATAACTCATTGGTCAAAGAGCCCTCTATGAGCCTCGGCCCCCTTGAATGATAAAATGAAATAATGAATAACGATGCTTAGTATCCTCTGTGTTTGGCAAGTGTACCTTCTCATTATACCAGCAGCAGCATTATAAAATATCATTAATAATCATGATGATATTGATTCTATTGTTTTTTATGAGTAGCTCATAGCATACTACTACTCTCTGTGTAAAGTACTGGATAATTATTAAGGAAACTAATCAATGCCTATGATTAAAGAAGGATTAGCTGTGGATCATATTTAAAGCCAATAGGATGCTGTCTGTTGGAACTACCTTAATATTTATAGGGGAAAAAAATAAAAGAGAATTTGCTGCATATGGGAGATCTCAAATTCTGATAGAAGTGGTAGAGGAAGAAGAAGAACAAGAAGAAATAAGTAGAAGGCCACATTGTACATTCAGTGTCCACCCAAGATCTGTAGGTGATCAAGAGTGTCCAGCCTCCCTACCTCGAGGCTTTTCAAAACCATCAGGATTCCTGACGGTAGTGGCTTCACGTCACTGCCCTCCTCCCAGCAGACTGTCCACCTGCTGGACCTCAGAGATGTTACAGTGTAAACAATGTATCCAACACCAAAGCAAGACACACCACAGCACCACCCTGTCATGCTGTTTTATACAAGGTAAACATAGAAAGAAAGCCCTCTCTGGAATGTTGACTGTTTTGAAAATTCCTACATCCTTTTAGAAAGATACTAAATTAACCAAATTACTGTCTATATTCGAATAACTTTAATTTATCCAATTATTGTTATCCAAAACAGGTTCATTTCTCAAGTTTAAAAAAAATAAAAACCACTGAAAATGCACATGGAGACCGGGAGGTGCAGGCTGTGTGTGGAACACCGGAGGCTGGGCGCTGGGCACTGTGGCCTTGACTCTCAGATTACCTGCAGCACAGGTGGAAGACCCTCTCTGGCCTCCCTTCAGATTCCGATTTCACATGGACAATTTCACACACAGCGTTTGCCTCTGCATCTAGGTAAGTTAAAACAAGGACATGTTAGGGAACGTTTCAAATGGATTTCTTTACATATTTACAAAAACATTCTTCACACTGTGGCCTAAGACCAAGTAGTGCCAAGCGGCACAAGACCAAAGAGACTTCACTCCTCTCCTAGGATCTAAAGAGAGAGACCAAAAAATTAATAGGCACTAAGAAACAAACTCTTGCAAAAAGGCACAAAAATCTCCTTCTAACGCGTCTACAAGGCCCTTCAGCAATCATATTGATTGAGGAATTCAATCTTTCAGCTGTGCGGCTAAACTTATTTCAGTGAAGTGATTAGTTTTTTGGCAACAGTTGGACTACACAGCCCCCAAGACTCAAATGCACATTTTCATCAGGCTAATGACAAGAGGTGGCAGGCCACCGCTGGCTGCTAGGGGGAGCCCTCCCCACGTGACCAGGCCTCACCTGGTGAGCTGCTCTGGAGACCTATAATGGAGTTCCTCTTCCCAGCCTTCCCACGGTGCCCTCTCTTGGTGAAGAAGCAAAAAATGTATACGGCAAAGATGAGGAATAGCTATGTTTTAAAATATATTCACCCTCAGTGGTCAAGGAGGTGGTTCCAGGACTCCTATGGATATTGAAATCTGGGGATGTCGAAGTCCCTTACCCAAAATGGCCTAGTATTTTCATATAACCTGTGCACATTCTCCCTGTATTTTTAATCATCTCCAGATAACTTACAATACCTAATATGATGTAAACACCATGTAAATAATTGTTACTATATTGTTCAGGGAATAATAATAAGAAAAATAAGGCTGTGTATGTTTTGTTTTTCCCAAATTTTTCTATCCACAGTTGGCTGAATTTATGATCACAGAGCCCGTGGAATACAGACGGCCAACTGTAATTTCTGTGCTTTGCAGCGCCAAGACCACCATGTTATGTTAAGTCATGAATAAAGCGTTTGTGAAAGGAATAACGTGCTGCAGACCTTGCAGCAGCCCACTGTGAAGTCTCGCTCTCATCCAGTGATACACAACCCTGGTCACAAACCCTCACTGTGGTTACATTATTTAACTACAACCAGAATCTATTTGCAGGAAGTCTTGCAAACATTCTTAAACTAAGATAAAAATCTAGAAATTCTACATTCTGATTCTCAAATCCAGTGGAATTTGCTTCCTAATGAGGAACACGTTGAGTATTCTTCCCAACAATTAAAATGTGTTTTTATCCTGATGGTTTTAAAGGATCTGAATGAAAAAATAGAGGGTTGAGAATGAAATGTCATATCACAAAGATAGCTTTGTTTTGAAAATGTAAAGTCTTTGTGTGTTTAGTCCTTAATGAAGGCAGAGTTCCTGGCACAGACGCCTGCGGCTAGCTGGAGGAATACACTTCCCATTTATAAACCTAGTGCAAGGAAACATGAACTAATTTAGAAGCTAAGATTCTAAAGAGGAAATACTAGTGTTTAAGTTTCTAAACCTCAAAATGCTTGTGGACCCACATTTTATCAGTTTCTGCAAATTCCTGCAAATTGATTTTGCAAGTTAATTATAAGTAAAATGCCTCATGGTAATGACTGCTAGATGCTTAGACAAAAACCTTCCTAAGGTGGATAATTATCCCACATATATTTCACACATATTGTTTTTGCATTTGTGTTTTTCTACCACAAAGGAGAACTATGTATGGACTTTAATTTGGGGGAATAATTGAAATGTATCAAATATTGCAAAAGAGCTCTCCTTAGAATATCAGAGTAGTTGGTTTTGTGTGAATGAGACTCAGTTTTATTGTTATGGAGCTAGCAAGTAGAGACAAGGAGAGTCTGAGCCACACAAATCAGACAGTAAGAACCTAAGGTCACATAATACCTGCCTTCCCGGGCAGAGCTACGTGATGGTGCAGGTCTCAGATGCTAGCCCCCAGGGATACTTGGTCTCTGACCCCAGATGCCAGAAGCAAGAAATAGAAAGAGCATCCCTCCTGGGGCCTCTCTTTACTACATAAAACCATATCTGCTGTCCAAGTGAGAGAAGGAATAGGTGTGGCCAAAGTTTTCACATGACTCTCAAAGATGTTCTTTTTAGGATGTGCCTGGGGGAGCCATTGCTAATTCCCCTGTCCAGAATTTGGCCTCAAATTAAGCCCAGGTAGCAGGTGTGAGTCACTAGAGTATTAATTTTCTCAGTCGATACCCTGCTGACATGTACTTTTCATGTGCTTAGAGCATTATTTAACCATATCAACAAGTATGCTGAGCCAGGCACAGTGGTACATGCCTGTAATCTCAGCAGCTCAGGAGGCTGAGGCAGGAGGACCATGATTCAAAGCCAATCTCAGCAAAAGCAAGGTGTTGAGCAACTCAGTGAGACCCTGTCTCTAAATAAAATACAAAATAGGGCTGAGGATGTGTCTCAGCAGTCGAAGTTTCCCTCAGTTTAATCCCTGGGACCAAAAAAAAAAAAAGTATGCTGGTTGCTACCCAATGACTTATTTCGCTACTATCTGGATCACAGAAGAAGGGCTGACATTTCAAAAGCCTTCACACTAGTACCAAAGATTAAGATGTGTTATACTTGAGGCAAAGAAGTGAGTATTCAATGGCTCTTTCATGCTTTCAGTGGTCTTTCTGGGTTGCTTGGTTAAAAGGCAAGTAAGTAATTTGTATAAGCCTTGCCTGCTCATGGTCTCAAGAACTCTTTCCAGAAGTACAATGCTCATTGCTACTGAGATGTCAGTCATTATATATCACTAGCATGCGTAACACAATGACCACAATTCCTTGGAGCAACTTTGAAGACATTCCACATTTTTTCACTCACTTCGTTCATTCATTCAATATCTAAGAAATGGCCAAATAAATAAGAAGGAATGGAAGGGACTGAGGGAAAAGGGAGAAGAAAAAAGATGGTAGAGGGCTTGGACCAAGAGTGTGGACACATACAAACAACTCACACGCTCAAGAAGTGTGAGCCCAGCCCAAGGCAATGTTACCTGCACTTGCCAGAGCGCGGACCTGCAGAGCTTCAGTGGGTATCATGTGGCGAAAGCGGAAGGGGTCCCACTCCTCATAAATCGAAAGCCTGTGAGATCCCACCTGCAGGAGAGAAGAAGCAGCTGTGTAACCCAAACCCATCTACCCTGGATTAGGTCCCTACATTTCTTTCTCAGTGAACTGTAGCACCACGCCCAAAGAACTTCACTCCCACAGTCTTTCATTCATGATGCTGTAAGTGAGGGGGTGCAGGATAACTATGCCCAGGGTGTGCAAATAAGTTTGCTGATCAAACGTAGGAAAGAGAGACACAGGGAAGAGGAGGAAAGGGATCTTAAAAGAACCGAGGCAATAGAGAAAGGAAAAATAGTGTCAGGAAGGTTCTGGGCCATGAGGGGGTACAGTGGCCGTTCATGCTCATGCTCTCAACATGAGCCTGCCTGAAAGAAGGCAGGATAGGCAGGCAATCTCCTCCGAATCCTCGGGAGCACTCACAAAAGAAAACAACTCATAAGAAGGCCCTGGCCCACACAGGGATAGACTTATGCAGATATAACTGAGCAGCAGACAGAAGGAGAGAAACTTGCAAACCGTGGGGTGACATGAGAAGCCTTACAAGTTTCTTCTTCTGTTTGGAACCATCTTTATACACGAGGACCACAGCAGTTTTGAAGACTGGAAAAAAACAAACACAGGCAGTTATGGCAGGAAATGTGTGGGGTTTCCCCCTTAACTTCCATAACATGTGGTAAGGACACTACAGGTACAGGGAGGTCAGGGAGAACCCAGGTGACTGACTCCCACCCACCTTCCCTCCACTGACATCTGGGAAAAATCAAAGGACTGTTTAGACAAAAATTTCCAGGTCCCAAATAAATAGAGAAAGTCTCTATCAATAGAAATAACACTCCTTCCCTAAACTTTTAGGAAAAACATTATTTTAGTTATGTTATTCAGAGGTTAAAACTTTAAGCTGGTATATATTCAACAAAAATGTTCCAAGGAGTTGGAGAAATAATGCAAATGCCACTATGATTTTCTTAAGGTGATTTACATGTATGCGAATTAGGTCAATAACACAGACACACACACAGAGTATTCATAACTCGGGAAATAAAATTCATCTTTCTGACCTCAAGAAATGAAATTAGTTTATGAAGTAGAATTGCAATTCCACTTCTTACAAACAGATTGAATCAGAGCAATCTTTGGAGTACTGAATATATAGTTTTGTTCTTTTGTTCTTTCAGGGGTGGAGAGGTACAACGAGTTATGCATAATATTCCAGAAAATTCCTTAAGCAATGCCTGGCATGTTTTTTTAACATGCAGTGATTCAGAGTCTTTCTGAGGGGGAGGTAGCATTGGGGCCAGAAGGACTGGCAGGGCAATTCCAGCCCGTGCTCTGGTTTCTGCATCAGGGTCTCTGCCATGCTCTAAAAATGTCTGTTTTTTCCCGGAATCTACATGTTAAAACTGTGATGGTTCGGGAGGCAGCAGAGCCTCTGGGAAGCAATTAGGCCATGAGGGTTCTGCCCTCATGGGTGGGACTGGTGCCCGGGAGAGATACCCTGCCTTTCCTGCCATGTGGAGACCCACCTGGAAGGCATCATCTAGGAGAGAATGGAATCTTGGCTTCTCAGTCTGTATGACTGTGAGGAATAAAGTTCAGTTTACCCAATTTATGGTGTTTTGTGGCGACTACTCCCAACATCCCAAGACAGCCTCTATTCCCTTCCTCCTCTGACCCCCAGGAAGGATCTAGTCAAGAGGCTGTGGCAGGAGGCACAGCCACAGAATGAAAAGGAAAGGAACATTCAGAGAATTTTAGGATGGGCCACCAGGCTCCCAGGTCTCCCAGGCTTTGGGAGACCATCCCAAAGTATCTGGTTTATTTTTCATTCCACTTAGGTCAGGTCAATTGTAAGGAAATAAGCCTCGAGCTGCAAAGACCTCCTGGCTCAGCCTTCAAAGCAGCTGGGATTACAGGCATGTGCCACTGTACCTGGCTGTTTTTATTTCATTAAGGTACTGATCATTAACATTCAGTCCACGTTCACTATCCTGAGAGTAAAACAGGGTCTGGGGCGACAGCTAGCCCCTGTCAGTTTCAGAGGAAAGCTGTCCTATTTCCTGAGATTAGAGGTTTAAACCCAAACAAAAAGCAACCACATCTCCACCTAAAAGCCGCCTGATTGATGGTAACTAACCTACTTCTCTCACACGCCTCTCTTCCCCACTTCAAAACCCATTTCTTTAGTTCTGCTTTTGCTCCTTGAAATCACATCAGAACTGTCAAAGCTGACACCTTTAACGACCTCATTCATGACCTATCCGTAAATAAGCTCATTACAGTGACTTCAGTTGCCTCCCTCATAATCCCAATTTTAATCCTTCCTCTTTCCCTTTACTGTGACTCTGGAGAAGACTCTGAATAATGATCAGATTGCCTCTTGGCACAGAGCCTTCCATAGTCTTAACCTCCATGACACCCCCCCCCCACCCGCAGGTGCCTTCAGGGGGTGCATGGGGGCTGGGGATGTAGGAGGCGCAGGTGCAGTGGCTCACCTTCCCAGATCAACAGCCAACACCTGCCTCTAGGGAGCAGCGGACACTGAGTAGCACTCAAAGTCCCCCTCAGAACTGGCCTTTCCCTGAACCATTCATGCCATGGACTGGCAAACGAGGGCCCTGAGGCCACCTGTATGGAACAAATAGGCTGCTATCAGCTTTCTCCTTCATTCTACTCTCTGTGGTTGCTTTGGGCTACAGTGGCAAAGCATGTGGCCTCTTGAACTCGAAGGCTTAAAATTTATTCTATGACCCCAAACCAAAAAAAAAAAGTTCATGGATCCTGACTTACTCCCATTCAAATTATTTTCATTTTCTACATCTGTTTATTTCTAATTATATATAATCTGTAAAATCTAGGGGACAAGTCATGAAATATCCAAATGTTGAATTTTGGAACTGCTAGCTTGTAGCTCCATGTCAGAGACAAGATGTTTGGGTCATTTATGTTAGTGTCCTGTGTCCCATAAATGACATAGTAAGAAACATCAGAGATCCCAGCCCTCTCCAAGAAGTGATCACATTATAATGGATACAAGTGGTGAAACTTGGGAGTAGGGGGATCAAATACTATTGCCCTCCAAAAACTGCCAACTTCTTGAAATACTCCAATCCTCTATATGCTCTATCTGGTCACATTTTCTCAGCATACTATGTACTTTTTGTTGTTCTTAATGAAATGTCATCAATAGCACAGAGTCTCCTGGGAAATTTTAGGAATAGCACTAATTTCTCAATGAAGGTTAAGTGGATCTAAATTGGAAGTCCAAGGACTCTTTGTATTAAATGCTCTGATTTTATTATCACCAGGATGTTCCATTTGGGAATACCCTGTTCACATCACAGAGAGGAAAAGAAAGACTTCACATAAAGAAGTAAGCAAGGTGGTGCACACCTGCAATCCCAGCTCCTTGGCAGGTTGAGGCAGAAGGATCACAAGTTATAGAAAATAAAAAGGACTGGGGACCGTTCAGTGGTAGAGTTGCCCTGAATTCAATCTCTAGTCTCACACACACACACACACACACACACACACACACCAAAAAAAAAAAGCAGCAGCAATAAGCAATCTCCCCTCCTCTCAAGCCCAGAAAAATACTGTGAGAGAATGGTACATGCTAATTTCCTACCCCTGAATCTTCTAGAGGGAGGCTGGGAAAGAATACAATGTCAGACAGAAGCATGAGCTGCTGATGGTTCTGTGCTCAAGAACAACCCTGCAACAGGCCACACTTACTCCTACACTGCAAACACAGGCTGTATTTCCAGAAACATGCATAATTCCCAGTGGATCCAATCCCATAGTTTATCTCTCTCTCAAAAAGCATATTAATATAGTATAATCACACGAGATCTCTAATTGTACCACATGCATTCCTCTGAACTAGTTCATTAAAAATATATATTAAATATATATTAAATATATTAAAAATAAATCATTCACAAACAGGTCTGCTTGCATTAGTGACAATGTCATTGAGCTGAACCTCACAACTGCTTAAGCATGGGAGATGCAAAAACCCCCAGCTGAAAACCACCCCCACACACCATTATCCTGAACAGATACTTGGACCAGCAGCAAACAAAAAACAAACAAAATCCTTTTCTTGCCTTTGTGTTTATACCTGAGATAGACTTAGGCACTGCCATGATCACCAGTCCCCGCAGCTGAGCGGCCATTGCACCGTACATATTTAACTGGAAGGTTTAATTTGGTATTTGTGAGAGACTGGCAGCTGGAGCAGGTAGACCAATTGGAAAGTGTAATTAGCTTTATTTTAATCAATCATGTCTTGGAAAAGAAAGATCATTGCTTTGAAAAGGAAGCTAGCCTTTTCCCGTCCTCTAAACTCTCTTTTGATACATACCAAAAGCTGCCAATTCTGGCTCCTTTTTCCATTTCCCCAGAGACGCTGGTGGGTTTAGCCAGATGACAGTGGTGTGCAAGAGAAGGTCTCCCATGCTCAGATCTGCAACCTACAAATCAGAGATGGGGTGGTGTGATCAATGCTCAGATTTTCATGAAGTTTTAAAATATGGAGCTGGTGTCAGTTTTACTTCATGAGAAAATTGTTCCTAAAAACATTTCTGTAAGTATATGAGGTAATGCATAAGTTCAATAGCTTGATGTGGCCATTCCACAGTGTTTACATATAGCAAAACAACATGTATGCGTGTATATGTATACACATACACACACACATGTGCAGACGGTCCCCATCTTATCATGGTTCAAGTTACCCATGATTATTTCAACTTTACAATGAGCTTATTGGTGAATTAAATAAATTTATCAATGAATTTTTGACATGGATATTTTCAAACTAAGATGTGTTTTTCAAGACATAACCCCACTATAAGCTGAGTAATATCCAGGACAATTTCTACCTGTCAATTTAAATGAAGCAATTTTTTAAAGTGAGATAGCATATAAAAATGACAGATCACATTTTTAAAATACTCTCAAATTGTTATTGTGTCAATAAACACATCTCTACTTGAAGCAACAGGCTGTGGATATCATAGTATCTAGTTTACTCTTCTAATGCCAAGTTTTAGTATCATTATGTTATGCCATGTTCAAGCTAGAAAAAAATATAATTAAGAAATGCTTTAATTCATTTCAAATGTCCAGATTGAAACAGGAATCCTCTAGATTACTAAAGGCACACACAGAATGCACATACACAATTTTTTGTTGCTGTCGTTTATCGTTTTTCTTCCTTAGTCTAAGTTTATCTGCCAGAATTTTAAGAATAAGATAATAGGAAGGTAAAAACCAGAGCTCTGAAATTCACACTCTGTACATTTGTGAAAACTGGTCTACAAAATTAGAGGTGTTTTATGTTCAAATGGAGACAGATTCTTAGGAGATACTAATGGCTGTGAATGACAAAAATCCATCCCAGAAAACTCAGGCCTTTCCCTTGGAGAGTGTGGTCTTCCAGGAAGCAATGGAATCAAATTATTTCTTCTTCAAATTCATTTTTAAAGACTTAATTTCATTTCAGAGGAAGAAAAGGCAAAAGAGGAATTCAAAGATTCTTCCATCATCACATGCTAAGTGAGCACTGAAATCCTCAGAGTTTATGAAATCAAGTCAGGGCACCAGCCCCCTCGATGGTGAAATGCTGGAACACTGCAGTCAGACAAGTGATTCTGTTGGTAGAGCCATCTAGACATAATGGTCCACAGAGCTCAATGGTAGCCAGTGATTACACTTCATAATACAGTAGTCTCCCTTTCTGTAGTTTTGCTTTCAATAGTATCAGTTCCTCATGGTCAACCGAGATCTAAAAATATTATGTGGAAAATTCCAATAATAAACAATTTGTAAGTTTTAAAGTATGTGCTATTCTGAGTAGTGTGATGAAATCCCATCCTATTCTCCTTCCTTCCTGGGACATGAATTATCCAGTGTATCCACACTGTATGCGCTACCTACCCGTTAGTCACTTGGTAGCCACCTTGTTTATAAGATCAACTGTTATGGTATCACAGGGCTTTTGTTCAAGAAACCCTTATTTTTACTTAATAATGGCCACAAAGAACAAAAGTAATGATGCTGACAGTTTGGATATGCCAAAGAAAAGCCATAAAGTGTTTCCTTTAACTGTGAAGGTGAGTTCTCAAAAAAACATATTTGTGTAGGGGACAAAACAGAGTTTTGGAATATATTTTCCATGGGTAAGGGGGACTACTGTGATATGTCCAGCTTTTCCCATGGGAGTCATTGGTCCATTTACAAATCTATCAAAATCCCAACCCCTTACCCACTGTGGGGTTACTCTTGGCAACATCATCACGGGTGGGATGATCAGATACACCAGAGGACAAGACTTCATGACAGTCACAGTACACAGCTCATCCTGTTTGTAAATGCTACCAATTGTCAGGAAGTCCTTTTTCTAATATGCCTTCCTGATGCACCTACCCACTAGCCTCTCACTTCTACTCTCTGAGTTCATAAAAATCAAGTCAAAATGCCCTCTTCCTCAAGGCATTTGAACATTTCAAGCCTTTGAACCTTGAAGTTGAACTGCTCAGGACAAATGACTATCATTTGTGTTGTTGCTTATGATGTCACTGCATTTCTCCACACAGCAGCAACCTGGAAGCCCTCCACCAGTGCAGCTTGCATTCCCTTCTCAAGCCACCGAAACCTGCTACAGTGCTGGAGATGTGACTCCATCAGTAAAGGATACAGAGACAGTATTGCCTCCCTTGATGGAGACTATACTAATTACTGTAATTATTGCTGAGTCATATGACTATTGGCAGATCGCAAGTTAAAAAATGTAAGTGATCATATTACTTCATTTATAGATATGAAGTAACAAGTAAAAAACAAAAACTCCAGGATATTATTAGCTAAATGAACTATATAGTTTGTTACCCATTCTGAAACCCCAAACCCCACATGGAAGAATAGTTATATACATAAATCAAATTCTTGGGCACTGCCTGAGCCACAATCTTCAAAAACAACTAAAATCACCGTGGTAGATTTTCCAAACTCTACTTCCTCCAACAGAATTATATTATATTAGCATCTTTGGCCATATGATTTTCTAACACCTCTCAGCAGACTAGGCAGAGAGGAGTGTACATTCCAACTTAAAGGAATTTGGGTATGGCCATGTGATGTGGGGCAGGCAGTGGACATGGCCCAAGTTCACACCAACCTTTGTGAGTGTCTACTTTCTAGCCATGGAAAGGACCTGCCCATGACAGCCACTGCTATTTCCACCTGGATCCTGGAAGGAACCAGCAACATACCTGATCCTGAAGCACTGGCATGCACCAAGAGAAATTCAGTTGACCCACACACTCACATGAGACATTTGTTAGAGTGAACCACCAAGATTTCAGTTGCTTGTTACACAGGATGAGCTGATAGAGCCCCTGTGCACCTGGCTTTTCTCTTAACAAGTTTCCATGTGACAACTCTAAGGAAGTCAGGGACACTTGGTTTGGCCAACAACCTCCCCCTTGGGCATCCACTGGTCCCTTCTAAATCTTCCTCCAAGAGTGAGTTCTGCTGGAAGGCAGGCCCTTGCCTTACAAGGACTGGGAAGCCCTGCTGCAGCAGGCTGCCTGAGGCCTTCTAAGGGGAAAATGCCCTCTTGGCTTCTTCTTCCTCCTGCTAGGGATGCTGGCATCCCTCCAAGGGATCCAGCCCAAATTATCAGATGGTATCACAGGGAGAGAAGACTGAAGGTCTAGCTTCAGCATAAAATGTTTCCTTGATGGTTGTTTTCTATGAACATATTTGCCTTCAGAGATATCCCAAGGAGAGTTGAAGACAGAATTCAGGTACCCTGGGTCCTTGGAATGCTACCAATATAAACCTGCAGTTTCCAGCAAATATTGATGTTCCTACTCCTAACTGCTCTTAAACTGTTCATGAATCCATTCTATGTTTTATTGGATGCTGCTGTTAAAAGGGAACTGTAAGGATCAGAAACCACCTTTGTGAGACTCAGAACATAACTTGTATACCTCCACAATCGCCTAAGTCCCCGTGGTTGTTCCGTATCCTGCCACAAGTGGTGGTATGGACTTGTTAATGACCTTGGCAGACCACACTAGGCCCCAGGATTATTCCTCCCAGGTTTTATTATTATGGAGTCAAGGTCACTGTATCCTTTTCAGTTTGAAGACCATTTCCCTCAATGGAGAAAAAAGCGACCAAAAAGGACTTTAGTTGTACCCCTCCAGTAATCAGTTGCCTTTGGGTAATCAGTTCACCCAGGGGGCCCCTTTCCTGCTCGCTCATTTTATGCTGCTAAAACAGTCTTTTGTTGTTCTCTTTTGATATCTTTTCCAAGCTTTACTTTTTCTGGGCTTTGGACCTTCTGATACCAATATACAATTTTTCTGCTCTTTAATACTGGCATCTAGTCAAGGTCCCTCCTTCCATCTTTGGCTCATTTCTATTTATACTCTCAGTTCCATAGGAAGTGCTTTGTATAGCACTGTATCTCTTTGTTCTATGCTGGACAGATTTCTTATTTGATTGGCAGAGTTTCATTTCAAAGGCCCTCCAGTTTCACATGAACTAAGCCATATTCCCTTTCACCGTCTCTGACTTCTGAGCGTCTTCATCTCTGTTTCCCTATATTCTTTGCAATCCACTATCCATATCAGCTCCTTCTTAGCAACACAGTCATTTGCTGTGAAGGTCACTGAAATCCAGAAACTAATTTTGCACATAATGAAAATATAACTAAGTGTAATGAAAATGTTCATTTCTATGACACAGTAAAATGTGCTTCTGTCAGAATGAAAAACAAAACAAAAAAAAAAAAAAAAACAAAACAGAAAAAGAATCCTAAAATACAGGGAGAGGGAGGACTCTTATGATCAAAAATGTAGGAAATATCATTCATAGAAGTCAACAAAAGAAGCCAAGAAAATTGCCTACCAGTAGGAATTAGGTACATTGTTCAATTACATAAAAATTAACATGAAAATTCTGTGCTCAATATAAAAAGGTATAAAATGACTTTCAAAGTAAGTATTTAAGCATATATACTTAATTTTATAAATCAAACAAACACTTAAACATTAAAAGTGGTAAATTCTGTGTTTTCAGAATATAAAGAGATTTCTTGCCTTTTCCTATGTTCTGCCCTTTTCTTTAATAAGGTTTTTTTTTTCTTATTATAAATGTTTTTTTAAAAAGTGGGAACTAATTCCAGAGTAGCCACATGCATCTCTTCTACACTCTGGTGGATTAAGTTATCTGCTGGATAGGATGATATTCTCATGTTCTGCTTATAGTGTCAAGGAAGAAAAAAAAAACTTTGTTTTCTTGAGAACTGCTTGTCTGTAGCCCTTCCTGACTCTCAAATTCCAACCCTGGACAGTGTCTCTGGTGCCTTCACAACTCTTATAAGGTGCAGGGAATAAACATATAAATCTGTCCAGTCTGGTGCTGGCCTAATTGATTCCCACCAGCCATGGAAATCAGAGCTTGCCTCCGTCCACAATTCAGTGCAGACACAATGCACTTCTCCAGATGTAAATATGTGAACTCTGACTTTGCCAGAGAGCTTTTAGAGCACCTACCTGGGTCCCTCACATCTGACGAGTAAAATAAATATTTCAGTGTGTTCACTTTTTTCATTTCTTTAAGATATCACAATTTTGCCTCTTTGTCCGTGTTATCTTTTAACAATCTGAAAATTTGTTCTGTTTCACTGAGGACATAAATATCAACCTAGAGAATGGCCTTTTGTGTCTCTGAAGGGAAGGTGTCTTCTCCAGTGGAGTCTACAGCACAAGTGTTTCTTCATGGTTCCCTCCGAGCTTTGCTTCTCCTTTTTATTTTTATTTTTAAGGAGAAAAGCAAACCTGAGTTCACTGAATCTGAACCTGAGTTCCATCTGAATCTGGAACAGACACTGTTCCATCAGAGACTGATGGATATCACTACATATTCTATCCCTGTGATTCCTCTCCATATTATCTGCAATTTTTCCCCCACGTAAGCCCTTTCCAATGACTCAGGGACAACTTTCAGTTCATGCTAAGCTTTTCTCAGGTGAATCTGTATTTATCACTGCTTCTTCTCAGTAGGTTGTTATATAAATGACTCTCCCAACAAAAGAGTCAGAATCATCGAAAATTTGCAGTCATTCAACAAATGTTTATATAGCCCTGACTACATGCCAGATGTTATTCTGATCTCTGAGGACAGCGCCTCGGTGTTTAATGTTGCTTAAAACAGCTCAGATTTGGGTAACTGAAGTTCATTTTCACACTTAGCACAGAATAAATGCAGAGCTCTTGAAGGTGAAAAAGTGAGCAGTAAGAACATATTGCTTATATTAGAAGAGTCCAATGGAGGAAAAAAACTCACAATGTAGCCTTGGACATGGGTCAAGAGTTCCCCCAATAAAACAAGAGAGACACCTCTGTACTTACAGCTAACCCATTTAAAGAAGGGCAGTGGACCCCAACTTGTCTCCACAGACAGGCTCCTCACCTCTTTCTTCTCACCCGTCTGCTCAGCAATCAGCTGGTCAAACACTGCCCCGAATTCCTCGTGGATTTTCTGCATTTCGTTGATGTGACTGGCGACCTTGTTCATGGTCTTGATAGCCACTGCAAGAACACAGGTTATGACATGAGGGGCCGTTCAGAGCGCCCCTGGGGGCCCAGCGGGGGAGGCCTGGTGCTCTCACCATCCAGGTGGTAGTGCTCCTCGCTGTCGGCGTCCGTCAGAGCAAACAGCTCCTTGAGCAGAAGCGGGTACTTGAGGATCCTCTGGATGGGCTTGATGAGGTACGACTCCAGGGTGGAGGAGTGCTGCTGCCGTGGGTTCTGGGTGTCCAGGAACGCCTTGAACGCCGTGTCGGTCTTGGCTGGAAGAGTTTAAACACAGGCTGTCGGGGGGATGCCCGGGGGACTCCCTTCTCTGCATTCCACGCGCTCGTTCTCATCCCAGGACGGAGCAGACACAGGGCAACAGGAAGAGGATGGGGGAGCTCGGCTCAGACCCCTGCATGGCTCTGCCAGTCTGATTGTTTATTAATTTATGGGGGGGGTGGGGGGGACTCATATCCCACACTCCTGGATTTTCTCCTTAAGTGTGTCTTTTTGTGCTGATGTTTTGACATTGGAGCCCTTACAATCCTGAGGAGGATACAGCTCCCAGGACTATCCGGTTTCAGAAGATGCTTGCAGGCAAGAGTCCCCCCACATGGCCACCTCTTCTACGAGGCTCTGACATTCTGGATCATTTTTCCTACCCTCATCATCCCAGGGCCAAGTAGCATACAGCTGGGCATCTGCCACGCCCCAGGCCAGCAGTGCTAAACCTCCCGATTCCTGTCCTCAGAGACCACAGTGCAGACTGTTGCCCACATTCTGCCTCCTGACCACCATGGTACTTTCCTGCGTGGCCCTGCATGGCAGGAGCGGCCTCTCTCTTGGGAACTGTGATGACAAGCTGTGACAATCATCTGAACTCTCAGCCTTGCTAGGCCTGAATAATAATAAGAGCTTTGTTTTAAACACTCCTTCCCCTGGCTTCCTACGCTTTCAAGCCTCTCACTGCTGGGAGCAGCTCTTTAACAAGGCAGGGCTCCAGCCTGGGTAGGTGGAGCAGGGCTGCATGTCCCCCACAGTCCCCTGCTCAAAGCCAGCCCAGCCCTACTGCTCCCTAGGGTGAGGTCTGGCCTGATGGAGCTTAGGCAGCACTTTCTCACCAGCCTCTCACAAATCCCAGTTAGGGAGCCATGGGGCCCCAGTAGGGAGGGAGGAGGCATGTGCCATGGATGATTAGGAAACACAGCCAGTGCCTTTCAGGTGAAAAGTAACGTGGGAAGACGAACTATAATAAAAGGGAGGGATGAGATGTGTGAGTGACGTAACAGTGGATGTCCAGTACGTCCAGGCTGGGGAAGACCTGGAGGTGCTGGGAGGATGGTGTGCCCTGAGCAGGAGCCCAAGCACCCAGTCCCTTCCCCCACACCCTGCCCTGCGCATCTCTTCCACTTGTCTGTTCCTGAGTCGCACCCTTGATGATAAACCAGTAAACAAACACAATCAACATCTGAGCCTGCTCTTCCCACTCAGCTCCTGCATATTCATGTGAATGACTTCTGCCACTGGAAATTAGATACAGCACTCCAGGGATTCAATATTTTCATAACAGCACCTGGCAAATCAGAGGAACTCAGTTCTCAAATAAATGAATAATGACTTTAAGAAACTCAATAGGCATATAATTTTTAAATAAATTTACACACACTTATGCGCACACACACACAGAGATAAATGCATTTCCATCCCCAGTGGCGAGGAGTATGAGCTAAGACCAAAGATGCTGCAAAGGGCATCTTGAAGTTGTAAAGTGACTCCTCTGTCTTTATTCAATTCAGAAAAAACAGCGATCATAGGGAAGACCTCCCAAGACCATAGTCTTTTTCACACTTTAAGTCCTATTAAGAGGAATCAGACTCAATGAGTTTAGCAATTGCTCTTCCTTTCAAAGAAATCCCTAAAGAAAAAGGACACTGGAGAGAGTGACACAGTGGCCTGGGTGCCAGGGAAGCTGGGCCAGGTGCATAGCCGACACATGGGGAAGCAGTGGCTCCCTGGGCCATCCCAAGTCTCCAACCAGGTCTAGAAGAGGCCTAGGAAGCCCCCTCCACCCTTAACACTCCCCTAAATCCTTAAGTCCTGAACATGACCATGGCCACCACCCTCCCAGCAGCCCCTCAAGTCTAACCCATGAGGTCTACTTCACATCAGAGGAAAGCAGCATGGTTTGCAGGAGCGCCACTGCCTCCCACCCAGCTGTGAGTCTGTGAAGGATCACGCATGTGCACTCGGGTTCTCTAAGAGTTTTTTCATCCTCTTGGCCAATCTGGCGATTAGAACACGGTAGGCCATGCCCACTGCTTCAGTTTAAATGGCAGTATAATATTTTTCAGGTGCAAAAAATAATGTTACAGAATTAAGAAAAAATTCATGAGGGTAGAATTTAATCTAATTAAGTGATTTTTAAAAAGCATTAACCGCATGAAGGAACGTCATGGGTATATGATTTCACTATAGAGCAAAGTACTTCAAAACGGTTACTTTAATAATCTGACAACAGTTAGCAATCAATAAAAGTTTTAAAAGAAACATACACACACAAATCTACACAACCAATGAAACCTGTGTGAAAGCATGGTTAAGACCAGATAGCATGAGAAAAAAACCCGCTGGAATCCACTACACAGTCCCTCCCCACATGACAGCTGTCATTACCTGGGGCAGGCTCTTCTCCTATCCAGAGACCTGTGTTATATTAATATTTCCTATAATAGGTTTTAGATTAAGTTCAGCTAGTTTTCTTTGGCAGCAAACATAAACACGACACATGGAAATTATTTACATATCCAGGGACCCGATTAGCAGATGTTTACTTAGCAGCCACAGCAAAATGCTAACGAATAACAGGCTGATTTCCAGAGATTCTTTGAAACTAAACTCCCTCTTGACTCTAGTGCTTACCAAGGAAATGTTTAATACATTTTGGGTGTGGGTGTGAATCTTTATGAATATTAATGGAAAATTCATACAATTATCTATTACATTGACTTGTAAAAATCTTTTCATTCAATAGGAGTGGCATTTTTAAGTGGATATATAATGACTATATGTTCATGGAGTACAGTGTGATATTTGCATACATGTATACAATCTGTGATGATCCAGAGTCCTTAGCATATCCATCACCTCAAACATTTATCATTTGTTTCAAAATAGTCTCCTCTGGTTCTTTTGAAGCACATAATATTACTATTAATTATATAGTCAACTTATTGTGCTAGAGAACTCTAGAACTTATTCCTCCTATCAACTGTTTTTTAACTTGTTAACTAACTTCTATTTCCCTACCTCCCTGCCCTTTCCAGGGTAGGGACATCTAATCTTTATTTTAGGATCAATTTTTTACCTATTGCCAACCTCCACACAGTGACTAGAGAAACTAAACTATTTCCTAAAGACTTGCAAAATGTTTCACCTTCTCAAAACACTCAAGAAAAACTCCTGGACAAGGGTGGTAACTCAGCACAGAATGCTTACCACACCTGTGCAAAGCCCTGGGGTTGATCCCCACCACCGTAAAAATAAAGGAAGAAGGAAAGGAAAAATATCTTGTCAATATATAAACTCTACTTTGTTCTGTGCAAAAATAACTGGAACTAGCAGTTTTCATGAAACAACCATGGTGGTGGTGTCAATAGCTGTTACCACACCCCTAGGGACATAAGCAAGCAAAGGGAAGATGAAATTCCACACAAGGGCATACAAAGTCTGGTAGATCATAACAGAAATTAATGAAAAACAGGAATAAAGCAGGTTTTTGTTTTGTTTGGTTTGGTTTGGTTTGGTACCAGGGATTGAACTCAGAGGTACTTGACCACTGAGCCACCTCCCCAGCCCTATTTTGCGTTCCATGTAGAGACTGGGTCTCACTGAGTTGCTTAGCACCTCATCATTGCTGAGGCTGGCTTTGAACTTGCGATTCTCCTGTCTCAGCCTCCCACAAAGTAGGGTTTTTTAAACTCCCTATGTTTTCACGTAACTGCAAGATGACCCATTAATCTGGCCCAAAAATAGACGAGTCAAAACTTTCATTACCAAAAAATGGATAAAACGGTGAATTCAAGAATGCATTTTGATTCTCAGTACCTGTATTTGGGCTTGTTGGAACATCTACCTGGCAGATCAATGACTTAGATTTCTGAAAGCCACCAAGCAAGTCAGACAGACAAATGCAATTTAGCAGCTGACAAAACCCACCCTCCGCCTGGTCCTCAGAGGCCTTACCTTTCACCAGGACCTTGGGGACTTTTGTGTGGCTGGCACAGAAGGCACTGTAGAGCTTGAAGCGGTCCGCATAGTACAGAAAGGATCCCCCCAGGGAGAACAGCACTTTCTGGATTTAACGAGAAAAAGGGCAACTAGTTCATTTTCCACTTCATTGAGACACACTGGCAGGATACAGCAGGAGTTCACAGCTGCCCGGCCCTCCCAAACTCAGCGCCACACACACCTCTGCCACAACTCCCTTTGCTCATGGCTGTCCTAACATTCACTGTGAGGAAGAAGAGAGTGGCATGTGTGCAAGAGGTGTTGGATTCTGTCTTCTCCATATTTGCAGTGCAGTTGTCCCTGGTTTTCCAGGGCTGTGTCTTTTCATGGCTTATCTAGGATGTTTGAATGTTGCTGCAAAAAAAAAAAAAAAAGGTGTGTGTGTGTGTGTGTGTGTGTAAATATATATGAATGATATTTGGAAAAGGCAAAAATCTGAATTCTCTTAAAAGCTCCTGTTGGGAGACAGAAGTGATAAACCAAGGTAAAAAAGGATCACACCTCCCACAGCAGGAAACATATTTTCCTGATCACCATCTCCCCCCTCTCCAAAACTATTGAACCCCCCAAAAAAACTGTTCTCTCCTCCGGCAGGGAGCAGTTTAAGAACATGGTAAGAACGTAAGGTATCTGAATAAGAAGCAAGCTCCACTTTGAAATGAGGTGTCATCTCTTCAGCCTGCACAGGTCCCTGCAGGATTGAGACCCATGGCAACCTTCCTTTTTGGGACTTCAATACACCTGGGGTGGGATGCTTTTTATCATAAGTATTCCATATAAATAAATGAATAAATGAGTCACAGAAAAATATCCTCCACGTTTCCCACTGATCTCATCATATTCAGAGAGAGGCTTTGTTCCTTTAGGATTAGAATTAAAAGTCTGAGTGGCTCACTTTGACAGCACATATACTAAAATTGGAATGATACAGAGAAGATTAGCATGGCCCCTAGGCAAGGATGATACACAAATTTGTGAGGTATTCCATATTTTTGTGGGCTGGGGATATAGCTCAGTCGGTAAAGTGCTTGCCTCACATGCACAAGGCTCTGAGTTCAATCCCCAGCACCACAAAAATAAAAATAAAAATTCAGATTTTGAATCTGAATAATACAATGGGCTCCCGACACACACTTTCTTTATCCAATGCACAATGCAGAGAGAGTTTTGATAGTCTATGGACAAAAAAATAAAATTTGTTTTAAACTACACATGATGAGCATAGTTGGTAATCAGAGGCCTCAGTTCTTTTCCTATGTGTTCTACTTTTCCTCCTTTACTTTTGGAGCCCCTGTGCCTAAAGTGTCAGCAGGAGCCACCTGACTCTGAAGTTATCCTCCTAAGCAGGCACAAGAATGAAATGAAGCAAGCCATGGAAGAAAATGCCCTCACATAATGCCTTCCCTCAGCCACACTAAAGCCCTTTGTTTAACTTAATATTTACAAAGCGTTGACTATACAGTAACCACAGATACAACATCAAGGTATTCCTTTATCCTTCTGGTCTTAAAAATCACTCAGTATCACAAAGCTATAGGGAAACTCAGTAGAATAGGAGATTGAGCGTGAGGGAGGAGGAAGGGCAGCAAAGGGGCCGAAATAGGGAATGAATTTACCAAAATCACATTATAAGCACATACAAATATACCACAGGGAATTTCATCTTTATGTACATGTAGAAAGTATCATTCCAAAATAAACAAACAAGCAAAAGGAAAATCAGTAGAACAGGGGGAGGGAGAAGGGAAAGACGGAGAAACAGGGATTGAAATCACATTCTATTCATGCATGATTTTGTCAAAATGAACCCAACTCTCTGTGTAACTATAATGTTCTAATTTAGAAAAACACAAAAAGCTAAGCAGTTAGCAATGCTTAAATTCTTCAGCTATTTAGATAAAATAATTTCAAATATTAAAAAAAGAAATTGGTCTCAGGGTACACGGGGTACACAAATAGGAGCATCTCAGACTGTCTAGGCTGAGGTACACACTGCAAGCTCCCAAGAGGAAACTTCTTCAAACTGATTTGAACCTACCTTAGAATCAGGATGCGGAGCATGGTGCTGTGGGTGGGTGGTAGTGAGAGGCAGGAAGAGACTTTGAGGGATCATGACTATGTCCATGGTCCTAAGTGTGTTGATAGTATCACAGGTGCATGCATGAATTATATCATCAAATTGGATGCTTTAAATACGCGCAGTGCATTACATATCAATTATGCCTCAATTAATATGCTTTTTTAAAAAAAAGTAAAAAAGGATAACATGGAAGCCAATACATGCATCAGTGGAGTTTTGTGAACTGAGGCTCAGCACAAGAGGGAGGCCTCTGCAATAAAGGAGGACCAGCCAGGGAAGAGGAAATGAGCTCCAAGCATCCTTACTAAGGCACTAGTCATCAATCCTCATTAAGGCTGCCAGGACACTGTGTGCTAAAGATCTCCTTCCTCCTGGATAATAACACACATTTCCGTTTGGCAAATCTTCCCACAACAGGATGAATTAATTTGTTTACCAGGAGACCAGAGGTGCGATTTGAATTTGCTCACAGCTAATGTTTGAAAGGCTTCCTCATAAACATAACAAAAGGTCAAGGTTGGTACATCTTCCAGGTAAATGTAGCAGCAGCTGAACCAATGAAGGCCAGTAGATGGTGTCAGCCTTCCCTTAGCCAGACTCCCAAGGTAACTCGGTTCCCCTCCCACTCCCTGGAGGAACCCTGTCCACCCTGGCCATCCAACAAAGATGGCAACACCATCAGCACCAGAGCTTACCAAAGAGACCACAGCCCCTGCAACCAAGGAATTAGGGGTTCAACTGGATCCCAAGAGAACCCACCTGCGACAAGAACAAGCAGCTTCTCGCTATTCAAGGGTGAGACTGACCTTGAACTGGTCCACTTTCTCCAGCTTTTCCAAATCAGGTACCAGTCTCACTCCATCTTCTAGGGTTTTAAGGAATTCTACTTGAAACTCTACCATTTCAGTTAAATTTCCAAAGAGCACATCAAGCTGAAAAATAAAAAAATAAAAATAAAGAATTTTGATCCATCCTATGTTTTATAAATGTTCATAAACTTCTTTCATATCCTATTACAAAGTTTTCCTATGGACACAGCAAATTAGAATAATGACTCCACTGATACTGGAGTTTTGAGATGAGACTAGACTCCCCGCTTCGCCTATTTCCTTCTGGGTTCTTGTCTTGCAAATTTTGAAGAATAAAAATCCACACAGAAGGAAAGAATAAACACAGTAGGATTTATTTAAGTGAGAAGAGAGAGAACTCCTATCATGCGAGAGCAGGCCTGATAGCAGAAAAACCCATTTTGATGTGCTAGCTTAAGAGCTTATATATGGTTCTGGGTAGAGCATGGAGCAATAACTATGTTAAACAGGTATTGGAAACAGCACCACAATCAATCAATGTTCAAAAATCAATGTTCAAAGTCTACGTTAAACAGGCATTGAAAACAGCACCAAGGCTAACTCGCCTTTGAGTTAATTCTTCCTACCAACTTCCATCTAGATCCACCTCATCTTCCTATTTTCCCACCTCTGAGACCGTGGCCTTGGTTGGAGGCATTCCCACAGGTGAGCCCAATGGCCTTAGGCCTTGAAAGTGTTCATTAGTATTTCCACTGGTTAGTCTCCAGGTGTGGTTCCTGCATTTGGACAAGACTGACCATTGATCTTCTATTCACTACTACCACAGGCTACAGCAACTCCTCACTCTTCAAGTGCAAGCCAACCTTAACAGGCAATATTTGATCCAGCTATTACAACTAAATGAATTCAAAATGCTTTCAGTACTGGTGCAGGTTCTCTGTTCCTTCCTCTTTACCAGCAAGTCAAACTACAGTGAGACCCCCCAGTCAAGTTAACAGGATTTTTACCATACCTCATCTTGGGTGAGAAAAGTCTCCTTTTGAAGAGGTTTCAGGTATCTTTCCATAAGACAATTTAAGTCCTAAAAGTTGAAAGAATAGCTAATTAGCACATCTAAAAGTGTGTAAAGAATATAAAAGAGAAAAACAGATGATGTTCCAAATGCTAACATGATAGTGATTAAGGTCCAGGAACTCAGGAATAAGAGCTTGGCTCTCACTGCAACTACAGAACTAACGTTGTACCCCAAGAGCAGGTATGAATCACACATAAAGAAATGAGTGTGGTTGTATTCCAATAAAACTTTAAATGCAAAAACAGGCAGCAGACTGCATTTGGCCAAAAGGCTATAATTTGCTAATTCCTGATTTCATTCAAGATTAAAATACAGATAACTAAAACCAGATCACACTGCTTTCACACGGAGAATGCAAAGGAACTTCAGAAAGTGTGAATGCAAAGAAAACAGACTTGAAACCCTTCTACCCAGACTCAAGATGGGCTACAAAGAGGATGTCCTCATGTTTTTGAAAGACTAAATTCAGTTTTAGTATTAGCTATGCAATATGTTTAGAAAGGTCAGAAGGATCATATTCACTAACATAACCTTTCTTGAGTAATCAATTTTATATCAATAAATTGCTATAAGAATTAATATACTTCTTTAAAACTCAAGTGGGCATCGCAACATTCAGAATAAAGGCCAAATTCCAAAGGACAGTTCAAGATGCTCCACATTCCCACAGTTGGACCGAATCCCTCAAGGGTGGTCTGGACACCCAAGGACTCCATTCCCTGAAGAGGAGAAGAAAGGGGCAGGACGTACTTTCACATAGGTGCGCTCAGTCTCTAAGAGCTCGCAGATCACCTTGCGCAGTTTATCTGCATCTGACAGCTGCCTCATGGTCGCCAGCTGAGGCCCTGTGGTGTCCTGAGGAGACTGGCCAGGGTCAGACGGGTTCATCTCATGCAAACTGCGGCAAAACGCGGCCACCTGTTCTGTGCTCTTTGGAGCAGAGCGGAAAGTAAAGCAGATACAGTTAGCCCTCATTAGTGAGCCTCCGCCCCTCCTGGTCTGGCCTCTGTCTCTTCTGGAGGTGTTTCTTCCTGGTTAACGAACTGTCACATATGAATTACGTTTCATTTCCCAAATTGCTCCACATATACAAGAGCACACTGAATGCTGAAAACAACCATAACAAGTCCTAACATATACTGAGTGTTCACAAAACGTCACATACTTAATCTTCCCATCTGATGGGCAAGTGCTATTATCATTCATTCCAATTTAAGAGTTGGGACAAAGAAGCCCCAGAGAGGTTACGTAACTCATCTAAGATGACACAGCTAGTAAGTGGAAAGGCTGGGGTTTGAACCAGTGTATCTGTTTTTGAAACCTGTATGATTTTCAGGCCAGGGGAAGGGGTGCAGGGGCTGCGAACTGAACCCAGGGTCTGGCAGGCTAGTAAAGTGCTCAACCACTGAGCTACACCCTCAGCCCAAACCCTGCGATCTTAACTGTTCCATAAGAAGCTGATAAATCAGGAGATGTAGAAGTTATCCACATCTCAAGCAACATACAAGGTTAATTAATTACCAGACTCACTTTGTTACACAATCTGCCTACTTTATAATGCTGGAAAACAATTTCTTCCTGCCTCCATTAAAAACTGGCTCTGAAGCAACTCTAGATTAAGATAGGTTCCCATCCATTAAAAAAGAAAAATGTTTCTCTCTATATATTCTTCAAAGGCAGAAAAGTACCACCACCCCATGTAGGTCTCACTGGGAGATCTCAGTCTCTGGCCCCCATCAGAAGGTGATGATTCAGGTAAAGTCTGCAAAATTTCGTTATCAATTTGAAGTTTAGGATTCTGAAATTCCAACCTATCTAGTGATACAAACAATTCTAAGCCTAGACTGCTGTGAAACCTCTGCGAGCAGCTATTGTCCCCTTTGGAGGACACTGGGATAAACTGGGGAGCTCTCAGGAATCCCCATGCCTCAGAATCATTTTAATCAGAATTTCTGCGGTGGACGCACAGGTATTGCTCTAGATATTTGTGCTATTTTGTAGGTGCAAAGTATGCATTTCCAGCAAATAAGAATTTGCAAGTAAAGAATTATTTCTCTGTCACCCAGGATGAACGCGACCATCCTCCCCGCAAAACAAGTGCTGGTTCACAGAGCTGAAGGTCAAGGCTGGCATTCTGTGTAGGGCAGGAAAGGAAAGCTAAAGCCCTGTGCATTCCAAGGGCAATTTTTAAACACAGAGGAAGGCAGCTAACTGTAGGGGACCGTTGCCTCATTAGCATATGCAAACCAGAATAAAGATAGAACAAGATAGGGAAAACTGGAACCTAACAAGAATGCATTAGCAGCAGTGTCCACAGAGATATGGAACCAGGACCAAACCCCCATGACTATCATTCTCATTCTCTTCTAATTGCTGTAGCTGATGTGCTGCTCCCACCAACCCATGGTTGGCAGAAGCCTAAGTCACCTGCCAACCATACCACTCAGTGTTCGCCATGGAATTGTGTTTGACACTGAATATCCCCACAGGGAATCTTCCCTCAGGTGATGAGAAAAATACACCAAAAAGGGCTGCACTGTATACAGCATGTGAATTCTATCTTAAGATATAACACTGTTTAAAAAAAAAAAAAGACTATGTTTTTAATCAAGGCTTGTTTCAGTAGAAATAAATCACACCATTTTATTTCATTATGATAGAATTTTACTAACTCAATGTCATTTAATATGTAGTCAAATAGGACTTTGTCTTAAAAATTAAAAAAAGAAGAAATGTATCCATTTTAACAAAATGATCAAGTGTTTTTCAATGATCCAATGGAGACTTTGATAAGTAACACCATGATAATGGGGAGGAGGGATATGCCCACTGAAATGAAAATCCCAAGGACAGGAGGGGTGATCACAGCTGACAACAAAATGCCCTGTCCCCATCTGACCCAACTCTCCTCTGCTGCTTTGATTTGGTACCCAGCAAAGAAACCAAACACAACTGACGTACAACTGGCACCTTTGCTCCCACAATGCTGTTCCAAATAGTCCCTCTAACTGCAGCTGTCTGTTCTTCACATAAATCACTGAACTACTCCCCATGAGAAACGCATCCATCACTGCAGTCTCATTGGCAGAACACCGTTTCTTGCACTCCTATCATTTAGACAAATTACCCCATGAGATCAGTGTTTCTGTATTTTATATGTATCTCCCTCAACTGCACAAAAAGCAAAAGTTAAAAACAGGGACTCTGACATGTGTCAATGGCAGGAAATTCCAAAATCACTTCTATCTGCCTCCAATGCACACAGTCACCAGCCTGAACCCCCCAATTCCCGAGAGCCTGTTGTCCTATCAGCTCTGGGTGCTCATAGATGCTGCTTGCTTGCAAAAGTTAAAGATGGATGAGGATGTCTATGTTCTTCCAATACCACCACTGAGCCATCACGGAAGGGGAACTCTGACACCTTGTTGACACTCCAAAGGACCTTAACTTGCTATAATCTCATTATAACGACACAGAACACACTGGCTGCAGCCATGACAGATCCCACTGTGCCCAAATTAGGAGAGAAAAGAGGCAGCACCCTGATTCCTGAAAATCTCTCTCCCCATGAAAAACTCTGATGACAACACACGCCACATGCCCTCACCACCCTTCTAGAAAAAACCCAGTCCTCAGGGCTGCACAGAGAGAAGATGCTTTAGAGAGTGAGAGCCCCTGCTCCATCCATTGGCCATGGAATAAAATTTCTTGCCTGCTCTCAGAACCGGTTGGTTATTTATTTTCGTAGGTAGGAAAAAGAACCTACAGATTGGGTAACACCACCCCAGCAGCTCCTTATCCCTCTGGACCATATCTTGGGAAAATGACAGTAAGCATGGGTTGGGGTTTCTGGGTTTTTGTTTCCTCTGTCACACCATGAAAACTTTGAGATTTCCTTTTGCAAGATCGTGAGCAGGGCAGCTGACTTGTCCTGGGCCAAGTCTGCCCCTCTGGGGTGGGGACTTACTTTAAGCAAAGCTGAGGCTGGTGGGATGTGGGCCAGGACTCTGTGCACTAAACCTGGCAGTATCCCACCCCACTCTACCCCCACACAGCCTGGCTACTCATCTTTCTCCTGTCATACCCTCCCTTAGGTTACCTTAGGAGAGAGAGAGTCCTCCTTTATCAGCAGTGTCCCTTCCTGAGGTTTCAGATACCAGCACTCTGAAAACAGGAATATCTGTCTTGACTCTATCAGGAAGGAGAAGCCGCATTCACGTAACTTTTTATTATAGTATATTACAATTACATTTTATATTTTATGATTGTTTTAATTTATTATTATTCATTATATATTTTGATATATTACTGTGCCTAACTTTACCACAGATATGTATGTGTAGAAAAAACATAGCATATAGAGGGTTTGGTACTGCTAGGGGTCTTGGAATGAGTTCCCCAATAAGGGGAGACCGCTGTACCTTTAGCATCCAAGGGATACCTAAGAACCCCTCGGGTTCTCTTCTGAGTTCAGAGTCTCAGGTACCCCTTCCTCATCAGACACATTGTTAATCCTCTGAGAGATTTAGCTGGGTGGCCTGAAATTGAACAGGGACAAAGCCATTGGCTCACCTTAGTTTGTACCTTAGTACAAACAGTACAAACTTTCACACATAGCCCAAGGAACTGAGTCTAAATGAATGTAACCTATTTACTGTCAATTATATGTTGTTTGAATAAAGAACAAAAAGGATCATAGGATTATAATTTATAATACATATAAATATTAAGGCTTTTAAAATTTTTATTTATTTTTGGTACCAGGGGTAAAACCCAAGGGTGCTTAACGACTGAGCCACAACCTCAGCCCTTTTGTTTATTTACTTATTTATTTTGAGGCAGGGTCTTGCTAAGTTGCTGAGGCTGGCTTTGAACTTGTGATCCTCCCTCCTCAGGCTCCTAAACTGCTGGGATTACAGGCAAGCACCACCACGTCCAGTTTAAGGGGTTTTATTTACAAGACTCTTAAATTTCTGCTTGGAAAGAATTAATTTAAAAGGACGTCATAAAATTTGAGAACTCTGTTATTATTAAAATGCTACACCAAAAATATCCTTGGAAGGAAGTATGAAATGCAAGGCTTCTTTGGAATAGCTCAGAACTGGAGATTTTATGTATCGTGGCCCTGCTTTTAAATCTCCTGCCCATCCCCATTGCTGTGGCCAAACTTCTAATTTAGGTCAAAACCCATCAGGACTTTCTCAATGTAGCTCAGCCAGGATGCGGCATGGAGGGGGAGCTGAGTGCAGGGCTCAGCCCCACTCCATCACTGGGCATTGGGTGATGACCTCATGTCACTCACACACCAAGCACCGGAGCCACAAGTACCCAGAAAGGCGGCCTCAGTGGGAGTCCGAGACATGTTTCGCAAGCCAGGCCTCCTGGCTCTGGGGCAAGAACTGAGGACTGGCAAGAGAAAGATGGCGAAGGTGCCTCAGTGGGAAAGCACAAGCTGCTCTTCCACTGAGGACTGTCATTGGTCACTCTGGAAATCGAAGAGCACTACAGGCATTTGAGAGCCTACAACTGCTAGAGGGTAGCTGAGCTGCTCCCTAGCAGGGACTAAGATCACCCAGCCCACATAAAGCCAGCACTATGGCAGGAGGAAGTGGGCCACTTTACTGAGGCCAGCGCAAAGCTCCGTGTTTATAATATCTCTTTCCTCCTGTGGAAGATGAAAAGAAAGAACAAAATGGGGGTGGGGGTGGAGGCAGACTTCTCAGGACACTGTCACTCAGCGACCCAGTGTTCAAGCTTCCCATTATGCAACCACCAAAGCAGTCTCTGCTTCCAGATGAGCTGAGTTCTAAAAGTGTTCTTTGGCCGATTTAACACATCCCACAGATTTAAAAGGGGCAAGAGTGGCCTAAAATCTTACAGCCTTTATTTAAGCAATTTTTTGGGGACAAACACCAAAGCACTGTATTCCATAATTCTGGAGCCCATGTTTTATCCAGTGGTAGTTCCTATAGTTCTCTATCACCTTTTTGATCTCTTTTTGAACAAACTTCAAAGAAGAAACAACCACCAAGGACGAAGACTTCTTTGGACAAGTCAGGTATACTCATTGTCAAAGTTAATTTCATTAAGTGACACATACTCGAATACTCAACAGACTGATATTAACAATAAGCTATTAAAAGATCTAATTTGGTTTTGTTAAACTATTCCTTGCCATAAACCACTACATTTTCTATTTGAGGTAGAATGTGCCATAGGAATTGATCTTGAAACAGGCCAGTTCATGTTAAACTGTTAACACATTCCTTGAGCCAGTCTTTCTCTATCTACCTCCTTCTCAAGTCAGCAGAAATAACGTCAAAAATACCTAAAGCTTTATAGAAGGAGGTAAGGTGAACACCCTTCCAAGCTGCTTGCTGATCACTCAGCCCTCCCAGGTTCCGGTCCAAAGGTCAGGATGAGGGAGGCTTTGTGTATCTAATCTAACACAAAATACGCTTAAAATCCCAACAACCAAAAGAACAGGAAACTTCCAGGGGCAACGAGCAAAATAACACCAATTTAAAAAGCAGCCTATGTCTCCCTGCCCTTTAATTAGGAAAGAACACATAAATGCAAATTCAACTGCATGCCAACTGCCAGCCCCCCACCCTCTCAACAGAAGGGTCCACAGAGCATCAAAGAAGGGGAAATGGGACATTTGGATTAGAAAACAAATCCACCTAATCGTACCTTCAACAAGGTTAGAAAGAACTGAAACAGCAAACGTGCTCACCAGACGGAGTGTCCGATATACAGAGTCCCCAGGCTTGTCACCGTTGTCAGTCCTGGGCTTGCGTTTGACTTTCCACAGGGCGGACAGCATCAGGGATATATTCTCATGGTAATTAACTCGACCAACTCGAGTGTTCAGCACGGAAACAGAAGTTTCTTAAGATACACAGACAGCAACCTCTCAGGAGGCTATCCCAGGCTGGTTCTGCTGTGGGAACCTGCGGCCACATCCCAGAAAAGACGGGACTGCAACCCCCACGCAGCACCTGCTCCCCGTCCTGCCTTCTGGGAGGCTGTCAAAGGCTAACCAGTGCCCGAGAAGTCGTGCTTTGATTTCTACTGGCGAAACAACAAAGGTCCAGATAGGGATAGCCAAAACAGACCCTGAGAACAAAGCACAGAAGCCTCCCCAGGACGCGAGCGCCTCTACCCTGCAGCCGGAGATGAGCTGATTGGCAGGCATCCTGCACTGCACGAGGATATTAAACCTGCCCAGCTCAGACCTGGTCAGGAGCAGGCAGGACACTGGAAATGTCTTTCCTTAACAGTGTAGGCTTCACAGTTGGTGCTAATGCCTGGTTGCAAAAGCAGACATTTCAGAGACAAGAGCAATGTGAATTTAAAAGAAAAAAGAGGTCGTTCTCAATATAAATGTCCTGAAAACAATTCCGATACATTTCCTACACAGAGGGCAAAGTCACTGCTGCTGGGGCCTGGGATGCACGGCACAGGACACCCTGGACCTAAGCTGAGGAGCACTCAGCTCCAGAAACAAGGGTTTTCCATTAGATGCTGGGATGGGACAACAAGCAAGCACCAGTGGCCAGAGGCTTTGGAGGCTGTCACCCACAGTCACCAGAGGAGGGGGTGGCTCACACAGAGAAAGGCTGCCAGACTGCCTAGCCTGCGACTGCCTAGCCTGTGACAGCCCTGCCTGTGACAGCCACACCCTCAGCCAGTGTCACCACCTCTGGACAACAAGCACACAATTATCCACTTGCTCAACTCCTAAAGGCCACCGGTAGCAAAAACTGCTATTTCAGAAACTTGAGAACTATTCAGAACTCCAACATGCCTTCTCTTTATCCTGCCCAAGACTGTGAAAAGCAGCCCATTGACAAGAAAAGCACAAATATTAAACTGATTACACGTTCTTAGTTATTTAATTAGATCTCTACACCCATCAAATGCAGGCTACAAATTAAAAATGACTCTTCAGTCTATTCTCAGAAAAGAAAATCGCACCCGGGCACAGTGGCACACACCTGTAATCCCAGCACTCAAGGAGGCTGAGACAGGAGAATTGCGAGTTCAAGGCCAGCCTTGGCAACAGCGAGGTGCTAAGCAACTCAGTGAGACCCTGTCTCTACATAAAACACAAAATAGGGCTGGGGATGTGGCTCAGTGGTCAAGTGCCCCTGTGTCCAACTCCTTGTACCAAAAAAAAAAAAAAAAAGAAGGAAAGAAAATCGCATAATCACATGCTGATATAACAGATGCCGCAAAAATATTTAACCTTAAACAAGAGACTCAGGACCTCTGCTTGCTCGAACTTTAAATCATGAAAAAGACATCCAGAAATATTAAGTGGCTCATGGCTATGTACTCAATTGACTTCAAGTACCACTAATAAATTAATCCCTTCTTTAATGAAGCCTGGTACTTAACACCAGACCTTAACAATCAGGCCAGAAAATAGTTTTAGCCGTTAATAACACAGGGCCTGGAGCCAAACTGGATCTGCCTCCTGTTTTGCCAACACAAAGCTGTGTGACTTTCGGCAAGTCATTTAACCTCTCTGCTCCAGTATTCTCTGCAAAACAGAAGAAAAGGAGTATCGCTCTCAGGTGTCGTGAGGATGAATTAATAGGGAATAGAATCTCATATAATAACAAGCATGAATTCTCATTTATTATTAATAATATGCAGTAGGACCTGGGCACAAAGATCTGATGGTTCCATTCAAAGTTTTTGCTTTCAAATATTCTAAATGAGAATGGAAGAGCTGTTTTAGTTAACAACTTGGGTTGCATGACAAATATTTCAAATGAAAAAGATGAAATCCAAATCAAACCAAAACCAGGGTCTTGTCTGAGTACAGCACTGCAGAATGCTCCCAGGTCTAACCTAGCAGGGAGGAATGGAAAGAGATGGTTTCAAAACACCCAGGTCACCCTCCAAACTTGTTGCCAATAGTTTTGAGGAAATTCTTTTTTTCAGAAAGCCCACTGTGAGATTTCAATAGAGAAACCCGGAAACATCCCCCTCCCAGCATTGAACCCTAGGTTCCAGGTGAGGCCCAAGGCCTGCTCCCTGGAGGAACTATGCAGTCAGAGACGCACCGGGCCAGGCTTCAAAGCTTGGAGCCTCTTCCTTCCTCTCTACTGCTAGAAGCTTCTATTACAGAGGACTCTGTTTGGGACTTCATGACTCACTATATTTGAAATGGAAACAATCTCTCTCAAAATCCACAGGGGAATGAGAATACTGAGCTATTACAGTGAGGTAGGAATGATCCAAGTTAAGAAGTACTCAGAAATAAATGTTTAGGGAAAAGAGGTGTTTTCCTAAGTGAAATTAGAAATTGAAAATAGCATATTTAGCACAGGGGTGTAGCTCAGTGGTAGAGTACTTGTCTAGTAAGCATGAGGCCAAAACAATATATACATATATTTCTAGTTCCTCTAATTAAATAATACCCTTCAAAATATCTTATATCAACAATTAATTATTATAGAAACAACCACCTCTCTTAAAAGCAACTGGATCCCTCCATACCACCCTCCCCAAAGTGGGAATAATTAGGTTTAAAAATTAAATAAATTAATTGAAATTAAGAGACACATAAATAAAAAGTTACTTCAGCAGTTTTGTTTTCTGGCTATAAATGAAACAGGTGTATCTCCATTAATCTGCTTTTTAATTGACAACAAACAACATAATGAGTTTTAGTCCATAAATATTAACATTGCATTTAAATAATTTTATATTATGTCCAACTTAAAAAAAAAATCCAGAATGATGATCCTAAGGTGGTGAAAGGGAAATAAATATGAGTACAAGAGATATTGAAGACAGTCAAAAAAATCATATAAATACAGAGGGAGAAACAACAGGAAATGGAAGTTTTAAAAATAGCTCACATTTGAATAGCATATTTCCATGATCAATGATGTGCTTTCCCATAGCTAGAATATTTGACCCACTCAATAATCCAATTGTGGGGTGAAAGCAAGAACTACCCTGATTCTGCAGATGAGAAAGAAAGGTATAAATTAAAAGGATGTGATTTATTCAGTTTAAATGGCTGGTGTCATGGAGAATGAGAAACTGGTAGAGTCATCAACATAAAAACATCAACAAGATTATTAAAAAAGAAGAATTACGGAAACAACCACGCATATTGCTTTTCAGGGTGGGGGCTGCTTTGGGCACAGGAAACAGCTTTTACTTCTCCCAAATATCTGAAAAAAAAACTTTTTCTCACAGAACTCAAGCAAAGAACAATCTAATTTTTTAAAAAAGTTTGTTTCTCTTTAATATAAAAATGTGTAGCTTTTTAAAAATATTTTTAGATGTTAATGAACCTTCATTTTATTCATTTATTTATATGCAGTGCTAAGAATCAAACCCAATGCCTCACACATGCTAGGCAAATGCTCTACCACTGAGCCACACCCCTAGCCTAAGATGTGCAGCTATAATGAGAGATAAATGCAGAGCATTCAAATGGAGCTTGTTACAGGAACCCAAAGTAGCAGGAGAGCAGAGCTGGCGCAGTCATACACATTGGAGATGCTGTTACATCCTACGCAGATGAAGATGTAAGAAGGAACCCAGATGAAATGGTAGCATCACCTGGGAGCTCCAGCAGTGGCACAAATGAAAGAAAAAGGCCTTCGTTTCATGCAATTGATTTCTGCCCTATGTCCCCAAGGCTATAATTTGGATTTCCTATCCTGCTATTTAGCAACATCTCAGACGCTGAAACACTTCACCCCGTGGAGAAGCCACTGAACCACACACAGCTGCAAAGGTGGTGTGTCAGCTGTGACTCTTCAGTGGTTCAAGACATGGATGTGCAAATGAAAATCTCTCACCTTGCTGCTGTGATCAGTCTCATCAGAGGATTCCAAGTCTGGCCCTTCAGACTCTTCTGGAGCGGTCTCGGCACTACTGCCCTGCTCGCTGCAGAGGCTGTGCCCTGTCAGGGGAAATCAGAAGAAAACGTGGGTCAACAAGTACGGCAATTGCTAACGGCCACCCCTGTGTGATAGTGAAGGGAGCCAAGCTCAAGTACAAGCCATGATCTTGGCTCAATAAATGGTAGATCGATAACTGCTACTATTATTTCACATTACATTTATATCATTTATACTGTATATTTCATAACACAGATTAGTTGCTATAGAGTGAATATTTGTGCCCCTCCAATCTCATGTTGAAGCCCCAACCCCCAATGCCACTGTGATGGTACTTGGAGGTGGGGCTTTAGGGAAGAGATGAAGTTCAGATTAGATCATAAGGGTTGGAGTCCCCATGATGGGAATGGTCCTTACAGAAGCAGAAAATGGAATGGGCCATCATCCAGATTGAGCGACTTCTCCACCTACAAAACTGTGAGGAATGAATGACTTGTTTGGCCACTCAGTCTACGGTATTATAAAGCAGACCAAGCTAAGACAATAACATAAAATGCATAAGAATATGTATTTATGTTATTTTAAATTTATTTAGAATCAGTAAATTAATTGATAAGTTAGTTCATTAATTGCTAAAATCATGGAATCAACCACACTAAAAGATAGCATAACCAAAAATGACTGTCTTATATCCATTATCTGAAAGGCCCTGCACTACTTGTTTCTGCCAAGTCTGGGAAATTGTAAACTTCTTATAACACCCATTCTTTCACCATCTTCTGTGTAGAAGTACAGGAGATTTTGTTCCTTCCCTATTTATTGAGTTTCTACTACAGTGTGCTACAGTGGTTCTCTGAGCTGGGAAGAGAATATAAGTCACTTTCCTCAGAAGGGCTTCTGAAGATTACAAAGCCTCTGGATTCCCTGGTGACCATGTTAAATGCAGGTCATTCGAAAGCTATGGGTTCTGGCCTAAGAGTTCGCATTTCTTACAAGCTCTGGATGATGCTAATCAAGACCACAGGCCCACAGACACACCTGGGGTAGAAGGGCAAACATCCAAACACCTTCCCTAGTGGAATCCGAAAACAGCGACTGAGGACCATTACCTTAGAACATGAGAGGCACTGGATCAGGGACCAAAGCACTCTCACCATAGCCAAGCAAGAGAGAAGGAACGAGAAGAAATGGGAGCGGAGGAGCCTCCTCTGATATATTGGATGAAAGCTTCCCTCTGTGCTGTGGTGTGGATGTGGTCTGACCATCCCCTCCATCCCCCTCTCCCCCTACCTGCTCAGCAAAAGCTCACATGTTAAAAGCTTGGTCCTCAGAGGGGCAGTGTTGATGTAGCAGAACCTTTAAGAAGTGAGGCCCATTGCAAGGTGATGAGGTCACTGGGGGCACTGCCCCCAGAAGGGAATCCTGGTCTCTAAGAGTGAGTCAGTTCTTGCAAGAGCAAGTAGTTACAAGAAGAGCAGGCCTGGTCCCTGGGTCTCTCTGGCTTCCCGTCTTACCATATCGTCTCTTCTTACACACGCCCCTGCCATTATGAAGCCATCTGTCATGAGGCCCCACCAGAGGCTGAAGAGATGGGGCTGCCTGATCTTAAACTTTCGGCCTCCAAAACTGTGAGCTAAATAAACCTCTTTATTAAGTACAAAGCCATAGGCATTTCGTTATGGTAAAAGAAAACAACTAATAGGACATGTAAAGTGGCTGCCTTACTCCAAGACACCATTAGAGCCATAGTTGTGTGGCATCATTTCTATTAAAATTCCAAGCTGACCAGGAAAGTTAGGGAGGCAGTGGACCTCCAGGCTTGCACCAAATCCACCTCCTGTGGGCCCGTTCCCCTTCTCTGTAATGAAGCACCAATTAGAGCATGCACCTTTTGTGGTTAAGGAGATTTCTGTCTATATCCTCACCTCTCGCTCTGTGCTTGGGTTTTCTGGCATTTCTTTTCATTAATTACTCAATCGACAATAAAGAGGTAGTGGCCAAGAAACAGAGTTGGCTAATTTGGCAGACCTCATCCATATCACACCATCACCTTCATCAAAAACAGAAGTGATAGAATTTTATTTTGTATAGGAGCAATGACCTGAGTACTGGCACCAGAAAGAAGAAGAGCAGGTTGATCTTTGATGTGAAAGAGCTGACAAGAAAATTTAGGGACACTGTTAACAGAGCTCAGCTCTCTTAACTGCAGGAAACAGCACACAGAGCATGCCAGGCTGCTCAGGGGATGGGCCCCTTCAACTCACCGTAGTCTGGGCAACAGTGATCTCCAGAGTCTTACAGTTTCTAGGCTGCACAGCCAAGTGCTGTGACCCTACAGACCCCCGTTGCTTAACACTATGCCGAGGATACAGTGGATGGTCATCAAATTGTGGGAAAAGGACTTTTGTTTTAATAGTACTGTGGGCCAGGCATCCTGAAAAGCAAATAAAACCTACTTCTGCAAAGTATTTAGAAATATTAAATGAAAGATAACAAAGAGGCTTTTTAAAACACAAAGTCAAGTTCTAAGAAATCCCTAGAGCCTCAAGTGAAGAAGATAAAAGTAGCCATAGGAGCTGAAGGAAGTGCTGGGCCAGTGCCCGTGCTTTGGAAGCCCTGATATATACACCAAGCCCAAGCCCTAGCACACTGTTTGCCAGAGGGGACAGGAACCAGTTGATGTCATCAGTGTGACTTCTTTTAAGATAAAATTGTGAGATGGACATCATAGCCCTAGCTTCATGTATGACTGTATATATGATGTGATTCTACATCATGCACAACCAGAGAAATGAAAAGCTGTGCTCCATCTGTGTATAATGAATCAAAATGCATGCTGCTATCATGTATACCTAAGTAGAATAAATAAATTTGAAGGAAAATAAAAAAGAATTGCATACTTGGCTGGTGCACCTGGCACTAGGAACCATGGTTTCGGGTCATACCATTAGGACTCCCCAGTCAGAGTGTCAGTGACAAATGCACCCATGTATTTTGCGAGAGGAGCATCTCTTGGCTTAAGCCCTGCAACCCTGGAGCCTTGGATTTTAACTTTAAGCATGAGACAGAAAATAGTTCTCAGGTCAATACTACCTGGGGAGTTAGAACTTAATCTTCCACATTCACAGGGTGCCTTTGAGGGGTGCTATAATTTGGATCTTGAACACTTCCTCAAAGGCCCATATATTGCAGGTGCTACTGGGAGATGATAAAACCTTCAAGAAGTGCACTCTGGTGAGAGATCTCCAGGCCACTGGCTGTGTACCCTGGAAGGCAACTGTGGAACCCTAGTCCCTCCTTCTTCCTCTCCTTTACTTTCTGGCCAGGAGGTGGGTGGTTTTGCTCCATCACGTCATGGAGAGTGAAGCCTTCCAGACTGTGATGTGCCATCTCATCACAGGCCCTAAAAACACTGGGCCAATGGATCATGGATGGTTACCTTAAAACTGTGAGTAAAAATAAACCTTTTTCCTTTTTCTCACATACGTACCACAGTGATGGAAAGTTAAGGCATTATACCCCTCACTCTGAAAAGATATAAAATGAAAGCAGAACCAACAAAAGAAAAGAGAAAGAAGCTTCTCCGGGGCCGGGATTGTAGCTCAGCAGTAGAGCGCTTGCCTCGCATGCGTGAGGCCCTGGGTTCGATCCTCAGCACCACGTACAAAGCAATAAAATAAAGACATTGTGTCCATCTACAACTAAAAAAATATTTTAAAAAAAAAAGAAGAAGAAGCTTCTCCAACTCTGCCTGTACTCTGGAAAAGAGATTTGGAGGGTAAGAGCAGGCAGGTTTCTTCCTGAGATATAACTACAGGCCTGGCCTCAGGAGTATTTGGGGCTCAAATTTATACAAGGTGCTGCATCTTGGAACCCCAAGATGAAAAGCATAAAATTATTGATGTTTATATCTTTTATATCCTCACTAAATCTTCGGTCCAAGGGCAAGTGACAGAAACAAAGACCAATCTATTCTGGAAGGCTCCACTCTCCATGATGTCATCATAGAAAAAGGCTGATCAAGCAAGAGCCTTAACCCAGTGTGACAAAACACAGGAGGGACAGTCCCTGTGAGCCAGACGGAGGCGCAGACACAAAGAACACTGGAAGCAGACCCCAAGGATGACACCACAGGTATCAGATGCAGGATGTCAAATAACTAGGCCAAAATCATTGAAAAACAACAAGAGGTGCTTTCAAAGTAGGGCAGGTAAATTAAGAGAATTTCTAGAAACAGGAGCTATTGCTGTTGGAATCCGTGGATAAGAATATAAGTTGAAGAAAAGACAGAGACTGGAAGATCTCTCTGAAGGCATTTCCTTACTCCAGGGACTATCATGGCTGTTCCTGGAGAACTGCATTTCCAGCCAAAACGTATTCACAGGCGCTGGGGGTAGCTCAGCGGCAGAGTGCTGGCCTTGCCATGCACCCAGTCCCCAGTACACTACTCCCAAAACAAGCGACAAGACGTTATTCACAAGAGGACCACAATAAAGACTTGGGAGAAAGAAAGAGTGAGAGAGAATACAACAGACAAACAGAACCTCACTAGAAACAATTCTCTATTTTCCTAAAAGATGTATTTTAGGAAAAATAAAAATTTTAAAAATATATCATCCTGGAAAAAGAGTAAACAAGCTGAAAATGTATAGAGGGGATACAGACATGAGTGAATCTTAGAATACAAAACAACCCCGGACACCCAGAAAGGCTTTTGGGGCTCTGAAAAAAATAAAAATAAAAAGATGTAATCAAGATGATGGTCAGGTAAAGTATTTCATGGTAATTTTATGCTTCAGGAGGGAAGTAGCAAGGCCAGCTCTGGTTTCTGCTAGATTAAATACCATGCACAAATGCTAAGAGCAACCATAAGAGAGTAGAAACAGAACATATAATTTGAAAAGTGGAATTTAAAAATGCAATTGAGAAGAGGGCAGGAAATGGAAGGAAACATAAGCAGGGCAAATGGAACCAAATAAGATCATAGAAACAAGTCACAATGCACAGATCTTCTAAATAATTGTAAAACACACTAAACCTAATACTTTGACTTCATTGACACGAACAACAGCAAGGTAAATCAAAGCTCCAGCCTCATGCCCCATGCAAGAAGTGCAACTGAACATAAAGAGAAGATTAAAAGGATGGAAAGATGTATTAGGCAAGTGTAAAGAAAGTTCTGTACATGCCAGACCCAAGATTTAGTGAGGATATAAACATCAATAATTTTATGCTTGACCCATGAATGTAGTTCAAGCCCTATTCCCAAAGATAATGAATACGCATTTTCCTAAGGATTAGCAGCTTATATAAACAGTCCATCTAGGGTGGCACACAATTAAGTCTTAACCAATACCAAAGAATCTGTATTCATGCAGACCATCCCAGCAGCATTTTTTCCTAAAGTTAAGCTTTTTACAAAAGAGCAGAAGACCGAGAACACCAAAGACAGTTTTAGAGAGGAAAACAAGATCGGGTACTTTTCCACCAGATATCAACACACACAGTCACAGTAATGTGACATAGTGCAGAGCAGCCTAACAGAGAGCAGAGAAACAGCCCCACTCGCATATGAAAGTGTGACAGACAGCAGGTGCACCCCTGCAGATCCTTGGGAAAGGAATGGAACATTTGATAAAGGTTGCTAGCACAGAGGATTAGCCGCACAGGATCCTAACTCACACAATGCACAAAAAGCAAGGTCAAGTAGGTGTAAACCAGAAGGCAAGTAGTCCAAGCTGCTAATCTTGGATGAAAATACATTGGGCAAATATAGTTAGCAACAATGTATTATATATTTCAAAATGACTACAGGAGTAGAAATGATGAATGTTGATTTGTTATTTACCCTGATTTGAGTATTATACAAGGAAAACATGTATCAGCACATCATACTCTGCATGGTGTACTACCACAAGAATGGGAAGTTATACTCCATGTATGTATGATATGTTAAAATACATTCTACTGCCATGTATAACTAAAAGAACAAATTTTAAAATATCATACTGTATCCCATAAAGATGTATAATTACTAATGTGTTAATTAAAAATAAAAAGGAAAATATAGAAGATGATGCTCATTACTTCAGAGGAGAGGATTACCTCAACAAGGTGTAAAAAGTACAAATTATGCAATTTCAAACATCATATCTGGCCAAAGTTGGAAAACTGCCAAGTCATGTACACCTAATTAGAATGAATGAATGAATGAATGAATGAATGAATGAATATGCTGTCAATCCACAAGGATTATAGACTGAGAAGTTATTTTCAACACATAGCAAAATATTAACATATAAAATATGACTCAGTAAGTCAATAACTAGGTATATCTGATTCTAAAGAGTATATTATTATTTTACCTATTATGGCATGCTTTCTAGCCTTGATTAAAGATAAATGGGAAAGAAAGATGGGGCAGCGAGGAATTCATGGCACACAGCTTGGGAAGGTAACAGGGATGATAGCTCCCACATCTTTAAGCTAGACTCTCGTGTTTATTTCCCCACTCTGTGAATTTGGCCTGGCTCAGGACTCACTCTGACCATCAGACTGTAACATAAGTAATGACATGTGAATATCTAGCCGGGACCTCAAGTGGCTTTGCAGATCCTAGTCTTGCCCACCATACAAGCTTCCCCTTGAAGATAAGAGATCTTGAGGAGAAGAGGCTCTGTTGACCATCTCCCAACATGTGAGCAAGGTGAACTTGAGCCACCCGGCCCCAGACAAGCCACCAGGTGACAGAGCCACATTAGTGGCTACAGGTGAGGCCAGCAGAACAACCAAGCTGCAGAGCCTGGCCCACACGGCTGAGCCAGATAAGGGAGCAAACACAAGGTTGGGCGTGTTTGTCTCACAGCAGTAGATAACCATGTAATGGTTAGAAGAATTTAGCAAAGAAAGCCAAGAGGCAGGAATTGACAGGGCACAGTTCAAGAAAGCTGAGGAGAGATGCCAGGAAGGCCAGATGGGGATTCAAGCAAGAGAGGGCAGGGTCTCCCTCCCTTACCTTAGGACCTTCTCTGACACCCTCAGCTTAAGAGGCTTCTACAAACACACTGTTGAGTGTTTCTGGAAACTTCACACAAATGGCTCTGCCACTTTCCACTTCTGCTTCCCCTTTGCTAACAGAGACTATCTCGTAGCAAGGGGCACTGAAGGGATGACCTTTGTCCTGAACATTCCTACCCACACTTACCAGGACACCCCACACTGCACAGCTCTGCTAACAGTCAGAGAGGAGAGAGAGCAGGAGGCAGGGATCAAAGGGGGCCGATGAAGTAGCCAGAGCAGGGGACCTGCCTGTCTCTATGGCAACACTTAGCTCCTGGCCAGGCACCATGGGGTGCCCACAGGAGAAGGGACAGGACAAGATCCATGAAGGTGAGGATGAACAGGAGGCCAGCAGCCTGGGACAATGAAGAGGCCCAGAGCAGGGCTACAGGACAAGACTTACTGGCCAACATAAAAACTGCTACAGAAAAAAATTATTGTTGGAACAGAGAAGATCATTTATTTATTTTTTAAAATGACTTCCACATTATAATGTTTCTGTGGTTGAAAACCTTTGAAACTGGAACACCACACCATCATTTGTAGGATAAACAATGCTGAGATCTAGGGCAGTACAAACACATCAATGTAAATTTACACTGAGATTTACCTTTCATTTATCTGGATTAGACACATTGACATGGCTTCATTTAAGGCCAGGTGGGACTTAAATTTAAAGGGAGAAGAAAAAAATTCTTTACCTGATATGAGCAATGTGTGTTAAGCAGATTCCCTGATTTAAACACTTCCAGAGAGAAATCAATTTTTGAAAGGCCTTATTAATACCCAAGAAATTTTTTTTTTTGATGCCAGGGATGAATTCAGAGCCACACCCCCATCCCTATTTTGTATTTTATTTAGAGACAAGGTCTCACTGGTTGCTTAGCACCTCACTTGCTGAGACTGGCTGTGAACTTGCAATCCTCCTGCCTCAACTGCCCAAGCTGATGGGATTACAGTTGTGCACCACGGCACCCAACTCAATACCTGAGTTTAAATTACAGAGGGGAAAAACAATTAGTGGGATTGGTCGGGAGAGGTAAGGGAAGATTAGACACAAGCTGGGATCAACTGTTAAAGTCTGTTTTGTTTTGTTTTTTTTATATTTTTTTAGTTGTAGATGGATGCAACATCTTTATTCATTTTTATGTGGTGCTGAGGATCGAACCCAGTGACTCACGCATGCCAGGCAAGCGCTCTACCACTGAGCTACAGCCCCAGCCCCTAAAGTCTGGTTTTATTTTGCTTCCCAGCTGGTTGCTATTAAATGACAGAAAGAATTAAGAATTACACACAAACATTCATCATCCATAAGATGAGCATCAACAGCCACCTCTGCTAACAAAGCTAAAAAACAAAACTGTTACAGAGCAAAACTAATACATAAATTGAATAAAGCTAAATATACTCTATAGGGGAAAAGAAGGAGGTGGGTATTACAACATAAACTGGGTAGACAACTTAACCACAGATTTCACAAAATTTCAGTGTTTGTTTCCTATAGAGAGAAATTTTAAAATACGTAAGAACCGTAGATTGAGGCCTTAACTCTCAGCTTTTTGTGAAAGTCAATACAAGGGACATTCATGATCTTTAAAAATATAAAAATGGAAACCCTTGAATCTCTGAAACAACACTTTTTCTACACGCAGGATTTGATGAGTGCCATCAATCAAGGCTGGAAATCAAAACTAGGCATTTGGATTCCCCTAGTCCCAGCAGGGCCCACAGAAGAGGGCCATGTGCTAAGTGACAAAAAAGGAGGGCACACAAACAATTTACAAGACACACAACATGGTTCTGAATTTTATCGACAAACAAATAGGGGGCCATGTGCTGCCTGGTATCTGGGAGACTTTAGAGAATCCAAACGCTGGACCATATTTGTTTGCATAAAGATAAATCTGTTCAGTTCCTCTTTCCTTGCAGACCCTCTCTGCTGCCTGATGGTCTTCAGTTTTTTAGAATCGAGTCCAACAATCTCCATGGAACATCAAACCAAAATAGAACCTTGCATTTCACGGGTACAGAACAGAAGCATGCGCTGCCCAGGCACATCCAGCGCTGTCCACGCCTGGCACTAACAGTTTCTCACTGTGACTCAAGGTGCCTTGGACTTTCATGGCGATCACAGAAGCCTTTCCTGTTAAACAAACGCTGCTTAATCTGCTCCCTGCAGGAGGGACATCTGTACTCACTGCAGACCACCAGCTTCCACTCGGCATCAGACAGATGTGCTCATCAAAGAGTCTGACTCTCAAGTCCAAGGCTGGCCCTAATTGTCTGTAAGTACCGTGGGCCTGCTGTTAGACGCAGACACTCTGCTTTCTCCAGCTCCAATGCAGAAATAACCATTTTTCAAATAAGAAGCGACTTCCATCCATAGAGCCCTGGTGCTTTTATTGTAATACCGGGAGCTAGTCACTGAGATAAACCAAGGCACCTGCCTGTCACAAATGGTCAGGAAGAATTCTAGGGCAAACACATCATAGTGACATTCACCGCAAAAATGAAATGTCAGCCCTAAGGGCAGAATCCAAAATGGGACCAACAAGCAGATGCTTGAAACCTTGGGAAGACACCACCTTGGGATGCCACCTGATCTATGCTTCATATAATTTGCATAAAAGATGAGTGTTTGCATAATTACTGATGCAAATATGTGTTTAAATGGTGAATTTTATGATCTATACCTTATGCCACCACAATTTTACTCACATTTGGGAGAAAAAGTAGGCATTCAGAACAAGCATTTACTTTTTCTTCTCTCGTCCCTCGTTACAAAAAGGGGTGGGAGGAGGATGCCAGAAAAGGGCATTTATGTTGCAATTTTCTCAATAAATGCTTTATGAAACTTTTTAAATAATTATTTTAGATCTATATTTGCTTCCCTATGTTGATGTTCACTGACGTATTTCCTCTCCACTGGGCGATACAGGTATCCCTTCCAATCAACTGGGCCAGTGGTTCTTAGCTAGTGGAGATTTTGCCATATACAACTGAAGTCTTACTGAGACTACTTTCATCACAGAACAACAAAAACAATGAAAAATCTGGCTCAAAATGTTAATAGTGCTAGATGAGATCAAAATAAATCACAGGAGAACATGAGAGGGGTTTTGGAAACCTCATACAAACATCAGCTGGTAACTTCCTACTCTGGCTTCCTCTTCACTATAAGGGTTTTTCTAGAATAATAGCCACTGAAGGAACTGTCTTTTTGTCCTGGACATCCTACCAATATGCCCATAAACAAGTGCTTTTAAAAAGAGGGGGTGGGGAAGAGATAGATATGAAAGCAGTCCCAGTAAGACTTCAACCAGAATTAATGGAGGCAAGAGGCCAAGGACAGGAAACTAAGTCTCGGAGAACACGCAGGATGGACTGTCCCTATCCAGTCCCTGGCTTTCTTTTTTTAAAAAAAAAATACTTATTTTTTAGTTGTAGGTAGACAGAATAACTTTATTTTATTTTTATGTGGTGCTGAGGATCGAACCCAGTGCCTCAGTCATAGCGTGCTAGGCGAGCACGCTACCACTGTGCCATAGCCCCAGCTCCCAGTCCCTGGCTTTCCATGCCAATAGGGCCATCCATGCACCATACTTCCATCTTATAAGGATGAAGAGTGGGACAAAGCACTCCACGGCCACCTAACAGATTTTCCTTACAAAAAATCTCAATGAAAACAGATCTCAGATGTTAACAAGAAGCTATAGGAGCTTTACAAGTGACCTTGACGTTCCCACTGTCTTATCACTCCACAAGGACAGGAAAAGAAGGAGAGTACATAACCAAAAGACCTAAGGTAGGGGCTCCCAGGGCTAAGGAATTTGAAAAAACCACAGTGAATGCCTCCCCAGACCCTGCCACAGACAAAGTAACGCATGAATCTGAAAAGGGGCACAGGGATCTCAGCATGCAAGACTATAGAATCCCTTTCTTTCCACATGGGAAAGTATAAACAAAGTACAATACATACACTTAAATTTTTATCTGAAAAAAAAAAATCACCTGTTGAAGGTGGATGTGAAGGAGAAGGTAGTGAGGAGATCCAAAATTAGCCATCTTTGTTCACAGGCCAGACCATGCTCATGTTCCCCATCTGAGACTGGCTTGGATACAAGCATTTATTGAGTTTTTACCAGGTATTATTTTAAACATTTTAGTAACTCATTTAGTCTTCACATCAACCTAGAGAGATGACTAATGTTATTATCTCTGTTTTGTAGACGAGGGCACAGAAGGATTAAGTATGACTGCTTAAGGGCATGAAGTGAACATGGAAATGAATGCAGTCCCAAGGAGTCTGGATCCAGAGCCCACTTTTAGCCACCAGGCTGTCATGCTTCTATATAGAAGTTTCTATGTGAGAAAGAGGCCCAGAAATAACTCAACCTTGAAAAGGAACCACATATTTCCATCAGGATTCTCAGGGGGAGGATCTGGCCAAGTCTGCGTACTTGGGCTTGTGAGACAGCAAGAGCTCAGCAGGAGCAGCTTCCAGAAGACCCTCTCTGGCGCAGTTCAGTGGACGTCAGGGTCCCCGACACACTCACCTTGACTCACTGTCAAGGTTGCCAAACATTCACTTATGACCACCTGAAAATGGTCCCTGCATCAAATTTCAAACCTGCCACTCAGGATGTTTCTTGTTTTTAGTTACTTCTAAATTTAGACCAAGGTTGCTATCCAGCCGGCCCATTGTATACATTTTCTCAGTTGTTTTCTACTTTAACTGCAGCTGTGTGTGGATACTGCTTTATCTCTGCTTCATCATGGAGCAATCTTATGGGTTATTTTATCCTGTTATTTGCTTCCCCTTTTATCTTTTCACCATTACATGGTGACTAGGAAGTAGAAGCACCCAGAAGGTGGACAGGCAGAGACACAGGCAGGAGCCTGGATTCCAAGTTACGACCATTTAATTGGGATACAACAAAGGAATGGATAAATCTCCTAAAGGTGATTCTAAAATTGTAGCTTTTATGTAAGGGTAAGTTCAATGGATTTAGTTCAGAACCTCCATAGCTAACTGGTTAGCAAGAGACAACGGACAGTAGGGTGTGAAGGTCAGCTGTTGACCGTAACACATCATCACGGAGAAGAGTACAGCCACTGTGTGCAGAGCACACTCAGATATTATAAAACATATATATATACAAATATATATGCATTTTTTGATTGTTAAAATTGTAAATATACACATGCACATACATGTATGTGTATATATATATATATTTTTTTTTTTTAAGAAAAAATAGACCAAAACATCAACAGTAATTTCCTTAAAGAAAGACAGTAAGTAATTTCAGTCACACTTTACACCAGTGTTTGGCAAACCTATCCACAAAGAGCCAAATCATGTTCTGGACTTTGCAGACTGCAATTTGCTGCCACAACTTCTTAACTTGCCATTGTAATGGGAGAGCAGAGGCAAGGTATAAATGACTAGGTAAGCCTGTGTCCCAGTGAAAAGTTATTGAAAAAACAGGCAGTGGGCTGGTTTTGGTCTGTGGATTATAGTTTGGTAATCCTAGTTTTATATCTATAACTCATAGGAAGGGCTCAAATAGGGGGGAAACCCCCATAAAAACCAAAAGACAATTTAGTACACACTGTTGCTTGGGGTATGCATGTCCAAGCTTATAAAATCCTTTAAATAATCTAATCTGACATAATACGTCTCAGTCACAGACAGAAACACGGTTCTGTGAGTGGCGTTTTAAGGGATCAATGCTGCCATCTTGTGGTCACATCAAATAATATCCTTCAAGCTCTCAATTCCCTTTTATTTAATTAAGGTATATGACTCATTAGAGCCGATTTTTAAAAATGAGACTGGGACATATGTACCACAGTGAGATATGAACCAAGTCAATAGTAACCAAATGAAATTCAATCAACTTTCTGAAGCTGCAACACAGTAGGAGAAGCAGGATAGGGTGGCTTGAATTCTTCCTGGAAGCCACTGAACGAAAGAATGAAAGCTTGAGGGTCACTTAGCTGGCCAAGCTTCAGATGGTAATTTGAAAAACAATAATGGCAGGAAAAATGCCCAACTCAGATGTGAAAAGTAAAAAAGACTTTTTTTCTTTTAAACCCATGCCAAGAGAAAATAATTCCAAAATTCAACTTCCAAAACTTGGACCCCAAAACCCAGTCATAGACAAATAAACAAGAAAAATCTACCCCGTCCATTTGTTTCCCACTCACCCACCTCTCACTGAACAGAAATGGGTCACCAGTGTATCAAATTATGCAAAGAGAAGGGAAGACAAAGATGAAGAACATAAACTCACTCCCAGGAAATAAGCACAGAAGTGACAAAGAGACACAAGAAAGTAAGAATAGTATCATGGTTAGAGCGCTCAAGAAAGACACATTTGCAGGATCATGGGAGCCCAGAGGAGGGAGCAAACTCTGTGGGGTCCCAGGAAGACTTCCAAGGGCAGGTAGTGTTCAAGCTGCTTCTATTAGAATGAGCACAAGGTTGCCAGAGGGAGCGGGAAGGAAAGGAAGAGCAGCAGATGGGGTAGGACAGGGGGTTCCGCTGATGGGCGCATGTTCAGACGCTGGGTTGGAAGAGCCCGAGAGTCACAGAGACCAAATAACTCTGCATACATTTCACCCAGCAGGACTGGGTGGCTTGGAGGCTGAAGGGTCTCAGCATCTTATGTGTTTCCCAGCAGGGTATCTCCTTATCTCTACCCATAGTGAGATGGATAAGAGAGGATGATCTCTGGTCACTGGCCTTTCTCTAAAATAGCAAACATATTATAGAGCTTTCCATGGAGGACAGGTAGATTTGGAGAAAGACAGTTAATCCATGACAAAAACACACTCCTTGCCCCTTTGAAATTTCCACAGGAAGCACAGAGACGGTAATCAACCCATCTCTCATGTTTTATTCTTCCTTCAAGACAGAGGAAGTCCACAGACATACACAAGCCACGCGGCAAACCTCCCAGGGCTTGGCTGAATGGCACTCGCTTAGCCCCCAGCCCCGTGCCTACCTGGATTGCTGGTGAGGAAGGCCAAGGGACTCTCGCCAAGGTCCACGGGGCCGTCCACTCGGTGGGGCGGGCTTTCCACCAGCTCCACACCTCCCTCCAGCTCGGGGTAGGTCCTCACCAGCAGGCCCAGGGAGGGCTGTGAGAGGAAATCTTTGAGCATAGATGAGTTCAGGGTGCCAGCAACACGATTATTGATCTCGAGAATTTCATCTCCCGCCTTCAGGCCTGCCAACGCAAGGTGGAAAATTTTTAATGTCACATGCAGAAATCATAACACAACAACTTACAAGTTCTGCCAGAAAGGGCACACCAAGCTCTTGAGCTTGAGGCCTCAGCCCCCGGTTGCTGCTGCCAGCAGGCTACAGCGCTCCAAAGCGATGATGAGGGGTTCACATGGGATTGGACTTCAGAAGGTTCTGGACTCAGCGTGCCTGTCCTGACCTCAACACATCATCTCAACAAACTCACTCCTTATTCAATTGATGTGTTCTAAGCATCTGCCAATTTCTCTTCACAAATGTGAATTCTGGCTATCTTCCAATGATTCTGTGCTGCAATCAGGATGTTTTGGGCACATTCATGTCTACTGATCATTTCTATAAAACCCAAACCTCTGGCTACAAATACACAAGTAAAGCTCTCTTATTCCAAGGACATTTAAAGACAATGGTGTACAGATGCAAATATCAATACTTTGCCCCCTCCCTTTCTAAGGACATTGGATCTTGGGGTGAATGTCTTTCAGGAAGTCCCCAGAGTTCTGCTGCTACCTTTGGGAAGTGTGATAGGGGAGGGGCCAAAGTCTGGGACCCACCCGAACAGCCCAGATCAAGCCTAACCGGGAAGGACAAGAAGTTGTGACTAATTCTAGGGCAGTTCAAACCGGTATGGAAGGAACATTCCAGCAGCTGGAGAAAGGGAGAGGCTAAGGAAGAACTTGGAAGGAAAGAGGATCCTCTCAGCTAAGAAGGGGAAAGGAGTTGCATTTCTTATTTTGTATGCTAATGTGGAAGAACAAACTAGGAAAAAAGGAAGTGAAGGACTAAGACAAATGAATTGCAGAAGGGAGAAGGGACCCAGCCCCTCAGACATCTGGGAGATCCCACCTCTGGATTCTAGTTCTCCAGACAAACTCTCAGTTCCCAATTTTACTGACTCACGCACCCTGGCTATCCTTACTTGGGTTTCCAAAATATCTCAAATCTATTTCCTACCACAAAATACTCCAAGAAACAGTATGGTGGTGAGGGAACAAACAAGAAATAAAAATGTTTTTTTCTGTATCAGAGGCAAAATTCTGTGAAGCTATTTTCATTGTTAGGTGAAACGTTGGGGCATCCCAACGTTCAGATTGAAAATACAAAACTTTTATTTATGAAATGCAAGGTTTAGCGTGTTGTTTAGTTTGTTTGTTTTTTGGTCTTTTCTTAAAACAACCCAAGTATTTACGGTTAGATATTAAAGGAACTTACTCTAAGTACCAAAAAAAAAAAGACTTAAAAACAGAAAAAAAACAGATGAGGTTTTTCAAAAAGAAGTTCCAGGTCCACATGAGTGGCAGAACAAGAATGTGTAGTCAGTTGAATGGTGACAGCCCCTCTCCCCCAAGGATGCCCACACCCTAAAACCCGTGAACATGGTCATACTTGGAAAAGGCGTCTTTGCAGCTGTAATTAAGTTAAGGAACTTGAGTAAATGTTATGCTGGGTTGTTTGATCCTAAGCCCAGTGACAAATGTCCTTGTAAGGACACACAAGAGACCCAGAAAGAAAAGGAAGAGGCATATGAAGACAGTCTGGAATGATTCATCCACAAGCCAAGGAAGGTCTGGGGCCACCAGAAACCAGATGAGGCAAGAGGGCAAGAGAGGATTCTCTACCAGCACCTTCGAATAGCCTCCTTGACTTAAGACTTCTAGCTTTTTCCAGAACTATGAGAAAGTACATTTCTGTTGTTGCAAGCCACCAATTTGTTGTACTTTGTTATGGCAACCGTAGGAACATAATACAGGTATGAGTAAGCAGGAGGAGGTAGCCCAATAATGATGACCAACCATGCGCCCCACCAAGATCCCTCCATCACAGCCTCCCCGAGGGATGGCTCTGCGACTATTGATACACCATCGAATCTCTTCCAGTGTTGGTTTCCTCACATGTAAGAGGGAAAGTGGGTTAAAGGAGAGTAGATAAGTAATCCATGTGAAACTCTGTGGAACCTATTCAAGGACACAAGCTCTCACTCTTAATATTTGGTAGAAGAAACAGGCAATTTTTTCCTTCTAACAAAGAATGGTAGCCTGCTCAGCAATAATCCCCAGCTCACCATGGAAACAATAACTGACCACGGGGAAAGGCTGGAAGTATCCAAGTTGTCTAGAGTAACAGGACACATGGCTTTCTTTCTTTTTTTTTTTGGGTACTGGGGATTGAACTCAGGGTACTCGAACACTGAGCCACATCCCCAGCCCTATTTTGTGTTTTATATACAGACAGGGTCTCACTGAATTGCTTGCTTAGTGCCTCGCCTTTGCTGAGGGTGGCTTTGAACTCACAATTCTCCTGTCTCAGCCTCCCTAAGTGCTGGGATTATAGGCTTGAGCCACCGCGCCTGGCTACACATGGCTTTCTTGATGGTTCTGTCCTGTGTGGCCATAAGGAAAAAAAAGTAGATGACACCAACTGACCCTCAGGTGACTCCAAGAGTAGAAGACAGCCCCAAACAAACGTGCCCATGGTGAACAAAGTGCAAAATACCATACTTGGGTGCCACATGTCAATTCTATAAGTGGGGCCACCAGGTGCTCCCACCAAGAGCAGCGTGTGTGTGAGGGCAAGCGGTTGGGAGTGGAATCTGGGGTCTATGACGTCTAGCCAACTGCCCAGTGTGGCTCAGGTTCAGAAAAACAAACTGAACCTGAATTAATGCAAATAGAACATTCAGATCCACTGAGGCCACATCCCACTGGGTTCAGCAGGGTCATTTTAACAGGGACACCAAGACTCCGACAGTGTCCAAAGAGCAACAACCAGAGTTGGATTCCATACTCTCATTAGTGGTTCAAGGATCTGAAAGTGTTGCATCTGGATAAGAAAAGATTTAGTAGTCACACACGATAGATATCAAAAGCTGGCTACAGAGCAGACTCGACCAAAACAGGAGCTGGAGGCTGGAGGAGGAGGATATTCTATAATCAGATGTCATGTACAGGAGGATTCATGGCCCCAGCAAGCCCACCATTGCCAGGAGCACTGGAGGGAGGGGACTGAGTCTTCAATCAAAGGCGAGATCTAACAAAACACACCAATACCCTCTTGACACTGCCGTCCACATTTGGGTGTCCACACATGGGTGTCCACCCGTGGGGTGTCGGGCAGTTTGTGGCCCAAGAGGACAACACTCATCAACTCCCACATCTGTAGAGAAGAGCACTATATGCGAGGAAGAAGGTTGGAGCTGACAACCGTCTGTTTTCATCAAACACCAGGGTTTTGAACTAAAACAGGATATGACTGAAACCAGCACAGCAGATCCCCCACCCCCGGGCCACGCCAACCAACACACTCATTGTGCTAAACAAGATAAAGATCAGGCTTTGGGGTTCGAAGGGGAATAAACCCTGCCATCATCTCTGCACTTAGCTGAGATACAGTTCAGTGTCTATATCCGACTCTGGCCTCCAGGCTGCCTATGGCCTAGAAAGTACTGAAGGAAAAGGAAGGAAAGTCCTCCTCCATGACAGACAGCAGATAATTTTGACTTTATTTCCCACTTGGCCTGTTGTTGCCACTTCTTGGCACAGTCAGGTCTGTGGGTTGTGCTTCTCCAAAGTTTATAGCACAGGGCAAAACAACCTGGACAGGTAGAACCACCCAGAACTATGCTGAACCAGAATGTGGAAGGAGGAAAGAGCCGCACTCCTTGATGCCCTGGCTGCTCTGTTCAGCCATCTTTAACAGAAGACGCACACGCACGTTAATACCTCTAAGCACACGTGTCTTAGGCACGTTGGTCAGTGACATTCAATACGTATTATTTTGTCTTAACAAAAGTAAAAATCTCACAACAAGAAGAAACAAGGATGGATTTCAAGCCCTTACCTATGGTGAGCATACTGAGTTTCACAGTGTCCCATCAAAATGCATGTCCACCCAGAGGATCAGGACGTGACCCTCTTTGGAAATAGGTTCACATGCATATTGCAGAGAAAGCTAAAATAATATAGTAATTATACTTATATTTTATTGCAGATATGATTAAACTCACGATGATTTAGGGTGAGTGTTACACTAAGTGACACAGTTGTTAGAAGGCCAGGTGAAGTCAGGAAGGGCACACAGAAAGGACATGTGACTGCTGAGGTAAAATCTGCTAAGAGCTACAGGGAAGGAATGTCAAGAATTGCCAGCAGGGCAGCCGCTAGCACAGGAAGAGGCACGTGACAGATTCTTCCCTGAGAGACACAGAAGGAAGTGATCCTGTCAACGCCTAGTATAAGACTTCTAGCCTCCTGAACTACAAGAGGAGAAGTTTCTGTGGTTTGAAGCCACCCAGTTTGCGTTCCTTTGTTCCAGTGGCCCTAGGAAACTAACAGTGAGTAAATACCATCATCCCTTGGAATCTTTAGGGGCTTGATTCCAGGGCTACCCCTGGATCAGAACCTGCAGATGTCCAAGTGCCTTATGTAAAATAGCATAGTATTTGCATAAAATCTACGAGATCCTCCTGTGTACTTGAAATCATTTCTAGATTGCTTGTAATACCTAATGCAATGCAAACGCTGTGTAAATAGTTGTACTGTTTGGGGAATAATGACAAGAAAAAAAAAGGGTCTCTATATTCAGTATAGACTCAACATATTTTATTTCTAAATTTTTTTTTTTTTTTTTTGGTACTGGGGATTGAACTCAGGGGTACTTGACCACTGAGCCACATCCCCAGCCCTATTTTGTGTTTTATGTAGAAATAGGGTCTCATTGAGTTGCTTGCTTAGCACCTCACCCTTGCTGAGGCTGGCTTTGAACTCGCGATTCTCCTGTCTCAGCCTCCCAAAGTGCTGGCATTACAGGCTTGAGCCACCGCGCCCAGCTATTTCTAAATATTTTCAATCTGCAGTTGGTTGAATCTGCTGCTGCAGGATCAACCCATGGATATGGAGGGCCAATGGTAATCTAGGTTAAAAAGATTCTCCAGGGGTAAAAAGAGGATGGAGATTCAGGATACCAAGAGCAGCCTAAATGCATTATGAGTCCTTTGAGGGCCAACAGGGAAAAGGCAGGATATCACAGGAAAGAGTTCTGCAAGGTGAGGGCGAGGGGGCTGGGTCTTGAATCCCTAGGCTCTCAACTTCTGCAAAGATTCTCCAGGAATAATGGAAGCACAGAACATATACTTCACAAGACTTTACAGACTCAGGCAAGGGCCAGACAGCTATGACCAGTGCAGAGAGGTCTCCCCCAAGTTCTGCTCCAACAGGACCCCCTGCAAACCTCCACAGCCTCCTAGAGAGGCAGAGCCACCATTTATGGTATGAATGGCACTTCCCACCAACACCATGTAAATGGGCTCAGAATCACATTTAAAACCCAAGAAGATGACATTTCTTGCACACCCAAGTTAGAATAAATCCATATTCTTTGGAAGGTTTGCAATGTGCCAATGTTCAAACACACTTTACACAGAAATCCTCAGGCACATCTTTCCCATCCACCAACTAGAGAAACTCAAAAGGAACTGCAGAAAGAAAAGACACTCCAGCACTTTGGGAGGCTGAGGCAGGAGAACCGCGAGTTCAAAGCCAGCCTCAGCAATGGTGAGGAGTTAAGCAACTCAGTGAGACCCTGTTTCTACATAAAACACAAAATAGGGCAGGGGATGTGGCTCAGTGGTCCAATACCCCTGAGTTCAATCCCTGGTATCAAAAGAAAAAAAAAGACAAGACAAGACATTCATAGACTTACCTTTCTTGGAAGCTAAACCAGTTTCCTTTACACTGTTCACGTAGAGCCTTCGAACACCATCTTCTTCCACAGAAGAAAGTGAAAAACCTGCAAAACACAAAGAACCAGAGCTCATACCTTCTGAATGTTTAGCAAACAACAGGAAGTTCTGCTGCGAACCAGGTGTGTTTAATGTTTGGGTTATAGTTTGGAGCCAGAGCCTTTTCCCCCTACTCAGATTGTTTTACAAAACACAAAAATGAGTTTTGAGATTACTCTAAAAGAAGTTGCTCCTTATAAAAGTAACTATCACCAGGTGCATCAATCTTCACAGTACCTACCCAGCCACCCACTTGGAAGAAGCTATGTTGTTTTACCTTGCTTTCTGGTAAATGTCACCGATGTGCCTTTTCCATACTCTCTTCCACTGCACAGAACGGAAGTTTAGTTTACCTCACTAGGGTCCCTTGCACTGTACCCTAGGATACACCACAAATGTCCCACCATACGATGTGTCCATGCATTTACTGCCATATGGGCACTGCTTAACAAACATCTGCAGACAGGGATAAGTAGTAACTCACTTTACAAATTGAAACTGATTAATTGATTACATACTCCATTAGTGATCATAAGATTATGAGCTAATTAATCTTAGGCTTTCTTAACTACTTCAGAAAAGAAGGAGTAAAACCCAAGCATTCTTGGTCATCTCACAGATGCTGGGTGCTCTCAGTCCTCTGGTTATTAGCTTGGGTCACCCTGTTTCCAAATGGCTGCATTGACAAACTCCTCATGAGTGAACTGAATATCCACACCAATACCTACTTTTCTGGAGGAAAAGTACCTCGGCAGATACTTCTAAAAGGACCATGGGAATGAACAAAAGTGTAATAATTTCACTTCTGGGAATAAAATAATCCCAGACTACTTACTGATCCCTGCCTAAATGGTGAAGGAGAGGACACAGTGTTTTAAAAGAACAAACAAGCAAGTAAAACAAGAGAGTATTTCAATACAAGGCTGGGCAGCAGGGACTCATTGAGATTTTTCAGGTCATGTCCAAATGAACACATGGGTTTTTGTTTAGTTCACAGGACCAGGAAATGGACAACTCATTGGACATAGCTGCCGATGGCCACTGCCCACACCCCTGGATACTGTAACTCCCTCACAGAGCAAATGGCACAAAGCTGCTTGAGAACTTTCCAAAAATCTTCCTGTTATTCTATTTTGAGTGTCATTCATATAGAAACTTGTAATTTTCAGATTTTCAAGAAGCTTCAATGAAATAAAAATATTTTTATAAATGAACCATTGAAGTGACTTTAACCTTAACACAGGCATATTTATTTGCATGTCATAGTTCTTCCTTTTTTGGGGGGGTACCAGGGATTGAACTCAGGGGCACTCAATCACTGAGCCACATCCCCAGCCCTATTTTGTATTTTATTTAGGCACAAGGTCTCACTGAGGTGCTTAGCCTCGCTTTTGCTAAGGCTAGCTTTGAACTCGAGATCCTCCTGTCTTAGCCTCCTGAGCCATTGGGTTTACAGGTGTGCACCACCAAGCCCGGCCTCCCCTTTTATCCATTATTACAGAGCAAAGGGATGAACAGGATTCATCAAAATATAGGCACCTCCTCTCTGAAATACCTAAGTCCATAAAATTCTGTGATCAATATTTTTTTTCCTAAAGACAATTGCACCTTGATGAGGCGCAGAGGGAGCAGCTTGCTTAACAGGAAGATGGCAGGGGAGGGCCTCCCTGATGTTGAGGGCCTGCTCTAGGTCACTGTAAGCCAAAGCTGTTGGAGATGGTTCAGACATTTATCTGTATTATCACCTCTTTTCTTGGTCTTCTTTTTTAATAATCAAGAAGTTAAAAACAGGGAGGGAGAGCAAGGAAGCCATCCAGTTCGAGGATTACAAATGACTATGAAATTTTGCACCAGGTACTAGGTACCAAATATGGATCTGAGAAGCAGATTGGACTTCTCCAGTTGATGGAGGAACTCTCACTGACCAGAAAGAGGGCAGAAGAAAGGCTAATGAGCATAAATTCCTTTCCAAAGACCACTCCAGGAAGCCCAAATTTGCAAATGTGAACAGCACTCTGCTCTGCCCTGGAGCTCACACTGCAAGACACCAGTCTACAGATCAGGCCAACAGGAGCTTCTGTAGCATTCCAGAAAGACATCTCCCCCACACTGCACTGCACAGCACATGCCTGCTGCAGGGTCTCTGTCACCATCCTCTGCACTGGCAATTATGACAAAAATAATCAACAGCCTACAACTGGTTTATTCTGAGGTGACTGAAGAACATAATGATCACAACAACTAACTGGCAAAAGTCAGATTTTTTTCCCCCTTTTAAATAAAAGAGCAAAACTTAATTCTCAGCAAATGGGTCACGCACAATCTAAAATGATTGCCAACAGGGGGCAGAAGAAGCTCATTCTATATACACCCAACCTATCTACCACCTGGAAGGCTGTCACTTGCAAAAACAGGAAAGTGTCATGTGTGGTAACAGGAATAATGATCCTGAGGGTGAGGAAGGGGGATTAAAATCACATGAGGAAACTAAGAGCAAGTCCCATGATGAACCAGATACTTCACGCTGAAACTCATGGCCAAGGAAAATTCAAACATGAGACCCAACAGAGCACTCAAAACTGGAGTTCAGGATACAGTGAATATCCACACCTCCACCCTAAGGAGGACAGGTGAGTCAGAATACAATACGACCGGAAGCATCCAGAGAAAAGGGATGCTAGGTGGCTGAACTGGCGCCCACTGCCCTTGAAGGCAGCCTGAGCATCATGCTAGGTCTAAGCATCATGTAACCATCTGGACTGATTTCCACAGTATGGTCTAAGAGTGGAGAGGGAAGCAAGAGAGATAAATTAACTCAGTGTTAACTCTAACTTTGTTCCATCAGCTGGATGGTTAGATCATATTTTGCTTCCTCAAGTGTTCTAAAATAGAAAGCGCATCTGTCTTTTATTGTTAGGTTTGGGGGGGGGGGGTGTTGTGTGCTAGTAGCTTTTCCATACACTGTACTCAATGTATAAAGGGAAGCCACCCGTAGGTAGAGGTCAATGTTGGATGCAGATGAGCTGACTTTGGACTCCTAAGCAGCTCTCGAGGTCAGAGGCAAGCAGGTCTCCTATGATTGCAATTGTGGGTGCTCTTTAACCTGCTCAGCCGCGGGCTACTGGAACAGTTTATCCCAACAGAAATCAGAGTACTGAGAAAAGCTGGTCAGGCCGATGTCATCAGACATGCACAGCAGGGCTTTTCCAAAGTGAAAGGCTTTCCAGGAACTGGTGCCAACTGTTTGCTACTGACAATAATGTAAAAGCAAGACCAAGACTAAGCCCTGAGAACCCCTTACAGAACCGGACATCGCCACCACCTCCAAACATGGGGCCAGGTGCTTTAAAAAGCAGTGGTGGTTACAAAAGACTAGAAGTTAAAACCAAACACGTGCTTCTTTGCATTGGATAGTTTGAGAAGCACTTTTTATAATACTGTGTGGGCCACTGCCTGGTGCCCTATCACACCCTCAAGATGGGTAGGGAGGTGGGTTCTGGGAGCAACTTGGTCATTTTTTTTGGTACCGGGGATTGAATTCAGGGGCACTTGACCACTGAGCCACATCCCCAGGCCTATTTTTGTGTTTTATTTAGAGACAGGGTCTCACTGAGTTGCTTAGTGCCTCGGCCCTTGCTGAGGCTGGCTTTGAACTCGCGATTCTCCTGTCTCAGCCTCCCAGAGTGCTGGGATTACAGGCGTGCACCACCCTGCCCAGCTAACTTGGTCATTTTAATTAAAAAATATTTTAAAAATGCCAAGTGCAGTGGTCCCCCATCCACAGTTTCATTCACGATGGTTTCAGTTACCTGCAGCCAACTTTTATTTCAATATATGGTTATGGTTATAATTGTCCTCTGTTATTATTGGCTATTGTTGTTAACTTCTTGATGTGCCTAACTTATAAATGAAACTTCATCATAGGTATACATGCAGAGAGAAAAAGCGTACAGGGTCTGGTACTGTCCACAGTTTCAAACATCTGTGCAACACACTGTCACACATCCCCCAAGGACAATGGGGGGCTACCGTGTTGCAGTTTTATGCCTAGCTCCTATTTCTGATTTCCCAAATCACTCAGTCTTAGAATAAGAGTCCAAGGGCTTTGAAATTCAGCTTTCTGGGGGCTGGGGTTATGGCGCAGTGGTAGCGTGCTCGCCTGGCACGCGAGAGGCACTGGGTTCGATCCTCAGCACCACATAAAAATGAAATAAAGATATTCTGTCCACCTACAACTAAAAAATAAATATAAAAAAAAAAAAAAAAAAAAAAAAAAAAAGAAATTCAGCTTTCTGTAGCTTACCCTCACTGAACAGAAATTAAGTCAACAAAAGAAGAAAAGAACAATCATCATGGAGCACCTGAGTTTGGAGGACCAGACACTTAATTATACCACAGCCACCAATTACAGGTTTAATCACTGAGGCTATACTTCTGCATGATAAGCCTTTTGTAAACACTGACTCTTTGCCATCAAAATCATCCTCCAGACCTTCTGATGTCTTCAGTTCTAAGGTCAAGCAGTAAGTAGCATAAAGGTGTAATACAAGTGGCCAGGGCTTCAAAATTCAGCTCTTTTCATCAGGCCAAAACACTTCAATGAACATTCAGAGACGAGGATTGGTCGCCTATGAGGGTGCAGAAGGAATATAATATCCTGCTGTTCAGGAAAAAGTTTCAAGACCTTCAAACACTAAAACACTTAACAATTTGATTCAGAGAAATCTTAAGTATGCATATGCAAGGATCTTTATCTCATTTTCACAGGAACTTCAATCTCCTAGCACACAGTAGGCACACACTTTTCTGCACCCTTGTAGGCAGGTGTGGCTGTGTGACTTGCTTTGCCCACTGATTGTGAAGGAGCTCACACTTGCTTTACCACTTCCTCTCTTTCCCTTCTACAAAGCCACAATGTCCCAGGTGACAGCTGCTCAAGGCCTGGGGATTGGAGTGAGAATAACAACCCACACAGGATGCATGATGAACATGAGAAAGAAATCCCACTGTTGTGCGCTGTTGGGCTTTGGTGACTGCTTGTCACCTCAGCTAACCTCACTGCTCCTGACTGATACAGCACAGAATGGATCTCCCCACCTACTTTACTAAAGCACCAACTTTGTTACTATTTAAAACATATAGCAGAGTAAGACTAAGTAAAGAAGCCCAGTCTTCAACATATGGAAAGGATTACATATTTAACTACACCAGAATGTAGAAAAACATTGACATAGTGGGCCCAAGTGAGATTCTTTGAAAGACCTGCTTATAAGTTTGGTCCTTGGCTGGCTTCTGGGAACTTGGACATAAAGAGAGTTCCCAATACCCTAATGTGACTCCTGGTATCCATACTGTTTGCAAAAACAATGTGATTTATGGTAAACACCCATTCTCCTCTGAGCATCCAGAATTTTGTGTCCTAGGCAGAAACTGCCTCCACAATCAACCTCCCAAGAAAAGCCCTGGGCACTGAGTCCCTAAGGAATTTCCCTGGTAGGCAGCATTTCCAATCGGTTGTCACAATTAACCCATCATGACCCCACTGGGGAGAACCTTGGAAGCTCACACTAGGTTCCCCAGACACTGCACCTTTGCTGATTCTGCTTCAGGTCACTTTATGGCTATTGGCAGTCATGGGTCAGATTATGTGCCGAGTCTTGATTAGTCAGCAAACCTGAGGGTGGCTTGGGGACCCTGGACACAGCACCAAAGTTAGTCCCTTCAACATTACTTGTGGGGGAAAGGGCAGACAGCGCTTATGTTTGTGGGAGAAGGATGCAAATAGATACTTCCTTCATATGTAAAGCACCACATACTATAAAATAATCCATTCCCACAATATCCCTGTTTTCATGAGGGTAGAATCCCAATGATTCAAGTGAAGGAATTTAAGGCTAAAGTCTTAAAGTATCGCTTTTCCTCCCAGTTTGGCTGCTCTCCACAGCACAGGAGCCAGATGTGTTCTGTTTTAAATAGGCCCCAAGGACTTTTTTATTGAATTGTAAATAAGTGCACATTTATACAGGAAATGCTGTAACTCAAACACAAACACTAAAGATCAAAGACAAACAAACCAACCTACCGTAATTATCAGCGGCTGCATCTGACTTCTCAATCTGAATATTCTGAGTGACTTTTGGACAAATTTCAATTTCTTTATACAGCTGCAAATGACAAAGAGGAGTCTGATTAGGAGTTCATTATAAATAACTTCTTAGGAATGGTCATCATTTCATAAATCTATTTTTTCACGATTGACACTTAAATGGAAATTCACATCACAATCTTCTCATTGGATGGAACCCATTAAGGACAAAGCAGCAATTAGAACTCACACTGTCAAACTTAGCTACAGCTTGGTTTCCAAATAATTCCCTAACATCACTCTGGGTGTCTATTCTTACCCTACTCATCTATCACACACTTGAAAAATAATGCTAAAGTGATCAAAAATCTCTAGTACTAAGGTGGGAAAATGTTACAGAGGTTGTTAGGATGATGGTCACATGAAAATAGGAGAAATCCCCATGCTCCCATTCTTCTCTGTTCATGTTTGACTTTTACCTTAAAAGCTCACCAGAGTACAGACAAGTAGAGACAAAGGTTTAATTTAATTGCTATTTCATCTTCATATGTCTGAACCTACCATCATCAAGACCATAACTTATAATCAAGACCATAACTTGTAAAGTTCCACCTGTACGTCTTTCTACCTATCTCATACTAACTTTATGAGAAAATTGTGATCTCCATTTTGCAAATGAAGAGAAAAAGACTAGAGAGAAAGTACTTGAATAAATTCACAATGCCAGGATGAGCGGAGCTGGGATTTGAGGCTGTTTTTGGCTTTCTCTAAAACTGAAGTTCTTTCTATTATGCTATAATCCTCCCAGACAGGGTCCTGGGTACCAAAGTGAAGAAAACCAACTTGCTTAGGTAAGTAAGCCAAAACTTGCAGTTCAAATATAAGATAAAATTCCAAAAACAAATAAATATGTCAAAGGCTCATATGGAACTTAAACACAATTATTTGATTGTGAAATGAAGGTAGATTTGGAGCCATGGTAAATATCAGAAATATCTGTCCTTTAGCAATAACCCAGTTGTGGTGAACCAGCTAAACCTGCCCCTGTTTTTTTTACCACCCACTCATTCACCCATAAATCATCTTATTCGAGGAAGTAGAAAAGAACGCCAGTTTCTTTCCATTTACTTGCTTTGGCCATTTGAGAGGTGAGCAATACTCTTAGGACCCAGGAGCCCAGAAAACAGTCTACATTGACCATACAGCCAGGATCTGCTTTAACACCCTCATGTAACGCAGCTTCCAGCAAATAAAATGTGCTCAGGACAAAAGTGAATGTGGTTTTACTTGTATATTTCATAAATGCTTCCTTAAAATAAATTCCTTAATTAGAAGAAATCAATTATACTGATTTTTAATTCAGAAAATACAGTCACCAAAATCATAAATACCAAGTTCAGTAAAGTTAATATATATCATCATACTACAGAATGCCCACTGAAACATTCTCTACTGTGTTCAGGTCAGCTGAGCTGCAGCCTTAGTTTTATTTTCTTAAACATCCTTGAGAGCCAAGCCTCTCCTCCAGGTGGCAGTGTATAACTGTTCCAATCATCTCTGCAAAGTCCCAGTTGGTAGAGGGCTTTGTGCAGTCTTTCCTATTCTTGTATAATGCCACCTACTTCTCTTTGGAATTGGTGTGAAGGTGCTTCTGTCTCTTGCTGGTCTCAGATGACACCTTGGTGACCTGTGAACAGCCCCTGTCACAGATCTTTCTTAGGCTGGTTAGACTAAAACCAGGTTTAGTAAAAAACTCTAATAAAATGTATCTCAAGAAGAGTTTGTACTTGGAAATATATTTTTAATGCTACTACAACACCTGGAGCTAGGAGCATTTGAAATTCAGTTGTTTTACACATAAATGCCTTTAACAATTGCCTTTACTTGATTAAAACAATGATATTGCACATTTCCCTGTTTTTCAAAACACGGATCAAAAGATCATCAGACTCTAGGCAAGTCTTTGCAGGCAACTGCGTTCTCACAAAATCAATCATTCTTCCTATGTCTCCTTGGGGTGTCCCAGACCAGGCCATCATCACCTCTTGTCTCAACTTCAGCTCCCTGGCCTCCTATCAGTTCTGCCTGCTCAGGGTCTTATGCCTTATGGCCCATAAGGAGGCCACAAGGGGCCCACTGCCACAGAATTTCAGACAGTCATCTCTGGGTAATGTGGGAGAATACTTTCTGGACACATCCTACATAAGGGACACTCAAGGCCCTCATATAAAATGGCATGGTATTTGCATATAACCTGTGCACAACTTCCCATACACTTTATTTATTTATTTTTTTTTGTAGATGGACACAATACTATTTTATTTATTTATTTTTATGTGGTGCTAAGGATCAAACCCAGTGCCTAACACGTGGTAGGCAAGTGCCCTACCACTGAGCTACAACCCTAACCCTCCCATATACTTTAAATCACCTGCTTATAATATCTAATATAATGTGAATGCTACGCAGAGAATTGCTACAATATATTGCATTGGGAATAATGACAAAAACAAGTCTGTACCTGCTGGACGCAGGTGGACCCAGCACACGCCTAACTACATAGTACAGATTCACAACAATGGAATTTTTTGGTTTGTAGTATTTTCAACCAGCAGTTGGTTTACTCCATAGATGCTGAACCTGTGCATATGGAAGCCACCTATAATGTCCTTTCTCTCCTGAGGTTCCCTTCTCACTCAGGCCCTGCATGGCCTGTCCTGCTCCCTGCCTTCCCCCGCCATCCCCCACCAGCATCCCACCTTCCTTATCCTCCCCATTCATCCTCCTCACCTGCCCTGTTTGTTCCCTCAAAGACATTTTTGTACAAAACACCTCTAAGACCTGTGTCCTCAATTTCCTCACCTCTCCTCCTAAAGTCACACCTAAACTTGCACGTGCCTCATCTCTCTATATGCATTTGCTCTAACTTCTTTATTGACATGTTTTTATGTCATTATCTCTGCAAACTGGATAGAGGTCCCAGCAGAAGCCAGGATTTTTTTTTCTTTTTTTCTTTTGGTGAGGGTGTGTGTATATCTACAATCCACAGTGTCTAAAATAGCTAGGATTGTGCCAAGCACACAAATACTAAGTAAATATTTGCTATCCGAATGAATAAATAAATTGATAAGTGTTTCCACAAGCTCTTTATCCCTACTTGTCACTTTAAGGAAAAATCATTTAGTGTTGGTTTTTGACAAGCCTGTGCTTGTGCAACTAGGTTCATGATCATTCCATGGAGTGAACCTGACAATCAACTAATCATGAAAAAGTAGCCAAACAGGGTCACTTACATTAACACAACCAGCAAAGCAGATAAATAGCTATTCCTGATTATTCATAAACAAGAGACTCTCCTGACCACCAAAATAAAAAATACTAGACCCTTCCAAATGGTCTTTCAAACCTAGTACACACTTTTGCTAATAATTATTGATCTTACTACTAATGATGGTTGACAGGAACAATAGCATATAATAAAATATTTAGGTGGATCATATATGAATGAGTTGTTTCTAAGGAAATGGCTTCAATTGCCTGCATGCCTCTCCAGGGCACCAACACCAGAATAGGGTAGGCTGAGGAAACAATAAACAGTACATGGACTGATATCTGTTCAGAAAGGGACCATAAACTGAACATCTAAAAACTCTCAAAAGGCATCCAGAATGCTGTGTGTTCAGAAGGCTCTGCCTTGGGATGCTATTATACCCAGCATTAATAGCCTAGAGCAGGAATTCAAGACAAGGGACACATGGTCTGTGAACTTGGATGATTGCAGGGGGCGGGGGGGGGTGTCTTTTATATTTATAAGCCTTTAGCTGAAAGTGCCTGGTGTAGCCTCTAGACTCCTTCTCAGAATAATGTTTCCATTGCACATTTCAATGAAAGTTAGCATTTCCTTCAATCATAAATGCATACAGGCAACAAAGATGAATACATCAACAGTGCCCATGACTTTGTCATGAACAGAAATCAGTTACTTTCAAACCACATTCCAATTGTTAACTAATATCTCAAAGTATTCCACAGGGTCATCCCTATTGCAGAACAGCTAGTACTAGACCTCTCACTAAGCCTTGTCATTTAATGAGCACATAAATGATCTTAATTAAAAAATATTTTGGTAACTATTTCATGATAACTAAGCCATGTGCAATGGAACCATTATTCTGAGAAGGATCTAGGCAGGCAAATTCACTAGCCAAAGCTATCCAAAGCACAGAAAGATTTAAGAACCTTGGGGAAAATGGAACATGAAAGCAAGCAACATTATGGAATCTGTTTCCTTAGGGTCTCTGGGCTGGGGGTCACCTGCAACAGGGCAAGAGAAAATGCCGTGGTCTCTCTCCTTCATTTTTTTTTTTTTTTTGTACCAGAGATTGAACTCAGGGGCACTTAACCATTGAGTCACATCCCTAGCCCTTTTTAAAATTTTACTTAGAGACAGGGTCTCACTGCATTGCTTAGGGCCTTGCTAAGTTGCTGAGGCTGGCTTTGAACTCATGATCCTCCTGCCTCACACTCCTGAGCTCCTGGGGTAACAGGCATGCATCACCGCATCTGACTTCAGATTTATTTTATTTTATTTTTTAATTATAACACATATAGAGCAATTATAAGTCCAAACACACTAAGCTTGGCACACCTTAGTCTTCTATGTTGAATAATACCATACAATAGCCAAGATGTAAAAACAAAATAAATCAACAAAATTTCAGAAGAATGTCTCACACCAGCTTCTTATGTGTATAGGACATGGTAATTAGCAAGGAATGATCTCTGTAATTCAGGATGGGAACAATTCACTAACTCATAGGATACAAAGTATTCCATCTATCAGCTATTCCAGTGTTATCAGCAAAGAATTTCCCTTTGGGGAGTTTTATCTGAGAGTGGAGGGCAGGGTTGAGATAGCATCTTGATATGTTTCCCAGGCTGCCCTTGAATTCCTTGGCTCAAGCAATCTTCCTGCCTCAATTTCCAGAGTCCTTAGAACTATAGGTGCTGCCACCATGCCCAGCTGGTATTTCCCTTTTTTAAAGTAAGGAAACGGACTTTTCTCTCTCTACTCATAGACCACAAACACTGGGCTTTTCTCCACATCAGAGAAAGAATATTTCAGCTACTCTCTGTTGAATGTAGCTTCTTCTACTATCAACACTTATTAAGTGATGGCTGAGAATGGACTTGTTTTGATCCTCTTCTATTGCATAACACGACAAGATTGTCATAAAAGCACATCCTCTTTTACATATCCTTAAAAACACTTAAAGGGACCTCAGGTAACCTTTTGGGATGACAGAAATGTTCCCAATTATGATTGAGGTGTGGAGTCGTGACTATACATTTGTCAAAACTCATCAAATCATGTGCTGAAAACCCATGAGAGTTTCATTACATGTAAAGTATACCCCAATAAAGTCACCTTAAATCATCACTAATCTTTAAATCATGCTTCTTCCCCTTTCCGAAGAGAGAACATTGGGTTTCCATTTTCAGTTCCAGTCTCTGGTGAAGTCTGAAGTCATCCTAGTATCATTCACACACACAAGGCAAGCAGCAGCAGGTCCCCAGAGGGATGACAAAGTACAGACCAAGCAGAAACATCTCCAAAAGAGAGGCTCCTTGCTCCCCAAATCATTCTCTACTGGAACTGAAAAAATGCACCACCCAGCTAGAAAAAGGAACTTGTTACTGGTTTATTAGAATAACAACCATTAGCATCTACTACATGAGTCATCCTCTCTCATCTTTGCAAAACCCTAGACATGAAGTATTGTCATCTCACTACTCTGCCAAGTCCAAATATCAGTGCGCAGTAGGAGCAATATAGAAAGCCAGGTCTGGTTCGGAATCCATGTCTCACGTCTACTGAAACGCAAACACACGACTGTCCCCAGCAATCTGTCTGAATAGAGTTCCAACAGGTTGGGACACAAAATGAGATGGCAGCTTTTTTTTATCCACAAGATTTGGCCTTTTGGTCTCACTATGCATGTGGAAGTCACAGAAAACTGGAATGAGAGCTGTTATTCTGACAAGAGCCAGCTGATTTCGGAGTTATCAATGGAAAATAAAAGAGCATCAATGCTGCCAAGAGAGCCGGTAACAGGGATTAAAATTCCCAGAGATGGCTCTGGATTCCAAGTGTCTCACGATGGCACAGCAATGCACCTCAGGCAAGCAGAGGAGGCATTTCCACTCTGATGACACGGTGGTACGTAAGGACACTGCCATCAACTTCAGAGCTCCCGAAGAAGCTCGTTTATTCTACAACTTCGTTCCTCTCCACCAGCTGCAATTAACACAAGTGCACAGATAATTTGAAAATAATCTCCTACAGAATGTGCTTGGACAACAGTCATAAACATTACCAGCTCATAAATGTCCTCCTCAGGCTGGGGGACGTAGAACTGCATTTTGTTTTCTATTAGAAATTTCAGACGCAGGTAATGAGCACAGTGATCCAGTTGATGTGTCTAGGACAAAAAGAGAAGAAAACGTTTGTTCAGTAGAAAATAGGAATAACTAGGTGTCCACTGACATGTGAGCACGCCTCCCGGGAACAAAGGAGATCTGTTACTGCAGGGAGGGTGATATTTGCATTCCAAACTCAGAATTGATATGACTGTTCCTTGAATTTATTAGTAAAATTCCATAAGTACCATAGGATTCAATAGAACCAACTGAGTTACTTCATCACTTCTATTGGATTCACTGTGCTGTTTATCACTGGTTTTCAGCAAAAACCACCAAAAAGGCCCTAGGACATAGCTTCATGCATACATGTGTGATTAAAGAAGAGTGAGAAGAAAGAAGTACTTATCATGAGAGAAAAAAATCTGGGCCCATGCAAAGCTGGTTTTTTAACCAGGCAGGAAGAGGTGGACAGTTGTGAGTTCATTTGCAAAGGCGTCAGTGTGAAGATAGGCATTTGGATTCCAGTCTTATGTACTATTCCCCAGTGAGACTCCCTCCAGGACAGTGCAATAGGTACATGTCCCACTCTGGAAGCACACCACATGACTTGCTGGAGGAAAACTGTCCTCCTACAGTTAGGGATTGAAATCCCAAGGCTTCTCCTTTGGTCCAAGATGAGTCAATGGATTTTCTCTATCTAAAAAGTCATCCCTGAATTAATTTTTATAAAAAAACAATAATGATAACATGACTATGAATAATTCTCAATATACAGTTAAGAAGATAACAGAGGAAAAAAGAAAATGCTTCTCAAAATTTGACATGGCAGTGTGAAAATATATTGCTACAGAGAACATGCTAGGAACAATGTTTCTATGTCCTGTATCTTTTAAAAATACAACCTACAGTACTAAGAGATAAAGGATGGGATGTTTGGAATTTGCTTCCAAAATAACACAGATTGACTTATCACATTGTTCTCCAATTTTATATGAATCTTAGATTTTTCATCAAATAAATAGAAATGACTTACATTTAAAGCTTGATTGATAAGAATTATTCAAAATAAATAAAACTAATTTTAGCTGGTTCTACAGGCTTCCATCCCCCTTCCAAATGTATAAAAATGTGTATCTATGCATATATATGTGTGTGTATATATGTCTATATGTACATATATCTAGATATAGATATACAAAAATATGTATTTTAAGACAGGATAAACAGCATTCCAACACTTATTCTAATCACATTCACTTAATCAAATCTTAGAAGTATGCCAAACACAGTGCGAAGCACTGAGAATACAGAAATTAATAAGATAAAAACCCAGTCCTCCGCAGTGTGCGTGGCTGGGAGAAAGGGTGTGCAGAAAAAGAGTGGTGGCTTGGCTTTGTAAATACACACGCACGTGCAGGACAGACACCCTGCATTATTCCTAAAGCACATTTCTGAAAAGCGGAAATCAGCTGCCCCTGAACACTCAGAAGGATGATAAAGACACTTTTTATTGGTGATTCCTGAGAACCCCCAGGCTGTATCCCACTCCTGGGTAACATGAGAGTCTGAAGCCCACTGAGCTGAACACAAACGTCATTCAGCTACCCACTTTTGGGCACCTGGCTTTTGTCCTGTTGCTGTCTGTATTTGAGACGGGATGCTATTGTCTGACATACCCAGGACTGTTGATGCCAAAGACAATAAGGGGGGATGGGTAAGCCCAGGGAAATACAAAACAGAGAAATTTGAAGAGTGCTACCTACTGCTTATGTGGGAGATACCAAGACAAATAAACAGCAACAAAATCATAATACTTAGGGTGATAAACAACAAAAAAATGTTTCCTTCAACAAGAGAGATGGGTGGCATATGCTTCCCACCTGCCCAGGTCTTCAATGAAAGCATTAACAAGACACTAAAGGTCTAGTTCACAGTCTATTCCAGGCTAAGGTGGAAGGGAAGCAAATGAAATTTCATGGGGTCTTAGGAACAGGGACAAATACTGGGAAATGTGATTGACATCACTAATAAGCACTCCGTGGACACTCCTCATGAGGCTGCCAAGTATCTGGGCCACTGTCAGGCCCAAAGAGCAGCCTCACCGAAGAAGACTCTAGTGCCTGGAACCTCAGTGTGAGGGAGAGTCAGACCACTGTCAGAGACCAGAGAGCTCCAGGCGGCCCCAGTGCAGAGTGCAAAACCTCATCATTTCCCAAATGCTACCATGCCGGCACCTCTACACTGATACAGAGAAGGATAAACACTGGTGGGGTACCTCACGTAAGCTGCTTAATACAGCACAGACAGCGAAAACATGATAAATAGAGCAGTGGTAATAAGGTGACTTGCTATGCCTCACCACCACCACACTATTCAATATAATGGCTTTATTTGAAACTGAACTGTCCCTCATTTGGCCAGTAAAAAGTTATTCTAAAAACAGGACACTGGATGGATCGATATTACAGTGCATCTTCTCATTTTGATAAAAGTTTCTGAATTATGAACACTTGTAGTCATGGCTGGTCTAAAATAAAGAACAAATCCTAATGAACTAATTAAATTGGATCATCAGAATTCTCCAGAAGGATGTTGTGCTCCTCAATATCAAGGCAGTCGAATAACCAACCATGTTCACAATACATCTTTGTGCAAAAAGAATTTCAAATGTTAATGAATATTTTAGGATTGTGATTCAAATATGTGACCTGCTTTAGGCTTATTAAACATTCAAGAGAAAATATCCTAACAAGAGAAATTCAGTTAGGAAATCATTTAAATAGTACAAATGTGTTTCCCAATGTACATTTACTTGAGTTACTTAGAGAGCAATGGATTCATTTTCAGGCAAGGCAGCTGCAGATTAGACCATAAAATAAATATTATTGCAGAGCAATTTTAGTTTAGTTGGAATAATTTTTTAAAATTAGTATCTTACTACAACTAATTCAAAGGATGAAATAGCAAAACACAATGTAGATGTTTCTGGTAAACAGTGTTAGCCATTAAAATAGATAAGAATGTATTGTTATGGATCTTCTAACCCATCATGTTTTGCTTTTCCACTTCTCTTCATTTCAGTGAAACTGCTCTGGGAAACATACGAACATGCAGTTAATGAACATAAAAATCCATGCACACACAATTCGCAAAATGCTCTGCAGAATTTCCAAAGCTATTTTCCTCTGCCTTCCAAGTGACCTTTTATTTTTTAAATGCCAATCGTTATTAGGATATACAGAGCCACAGACCAACATAGTGAATGCATGAAATAAAACAGACACCATGTCACATGTGAATAATATCAGCGAATATAAATGAGAGGATTTTTTGCAATTATCTGTATAATTGCAATTATCTGAATATATCCACCTATAGGCCCACATGGTTACCTGTTATATTTAATAACAATCATTCAAGTAGCATCTATAATAGGAAATGTAGATCTTGAAACATTTACTATACCAGAACTTGACTGGTGATCAGATGGCAGATGGCAAACTGATGTGAAATGATGTGGATCAGAGAGAATAGGAAAGAGAATGAGCTGAATGCAGGAGACAGAAGAAAGAGATTGATTATTAAATATCAGAGGAAGCATCCATCGCCAACATTGAGCATGACAGTAATGAAATAAAGACACGCATTCTTATAAGCATCTTTGCTTTCAATCCCTCCTTCAAAAACAAAAGCAAAAAAAAAAAAAACCCCACTCACCATTAGATCAGATCATTAATAACATGTGGCTCTGTTCCTCCATTATCTCTTTCCCTCGTAAGAATCAAATCGGTTCCACTAATTACAATAAAGTGTTTTCCAAAGAAGAGGAAAGCTTTAGAAGACACCTGGCTCTGGGCACGCTGTATAATTTATCCTCCATAGATGCTTTTCCAGAAACCATCAGTTTCTTAAAGTGTACCACAAAAGTTTTGCATTTTTAAATGCATGAGACGTGTTTGTTCCACAGCATGTTCTTTGCTTTTGTTTGTATGTTTGGGGAAAAGAAATGAAGGTTCATGGAATACTGGCAGGACCACCATTTATTGTTGGAGTAAGGGACTTGTACCTTAATGATGCCATCAGAAACATTCAAGTGGCGGAAATAAATTTCATACAGAGGAGGACAAACTGGCAGTTACAACGTCATCCTTCATTGTCTTAGTTTCTACCAAAGGTAAAGCTTGAAAAGTACCTAAAATTGAGCTGATCATTCATTGCTCCTCTCACTGATCAGTTCCCAAGCAATCAATGGTTGCTAAAAAAGCATGGCTTAATCTTTGATTCCTGGTGGAGTCTAAAGACAATGAGCACAGGTCACGCCAAGTCTATGCTATGCCCTGAAAATACCTTGCAGCCTTTGGCTTCTACAGAAAGTCCAGAATCCTGTTTCCAACACCTTCAGCTGCAGATCTGAGAATAACTCCCACAGCTCTGCAGAATATTAAGAGCTAAAGAACTGTGCTTCTATAAATAAAAGAATGCAGAAATCCTCAATATACTAATTTGGCTAAAAAATTAAAATGAACAATTATGAACAATATGTCATTATCTTTGAAAGTTAGAACTCACTTACATGAAGGAATCAAAGTATGTGTAAGGTGACATAGTTTATTTTTAACATCTATGTGGGGGATGATTTTAGCTTTATCCTGAAACTAGAGGCTGTTTCACTTGCCCTCCACATAAGACAACTTGAAAAGCTTACTTGCGCTGGACTGTTACATTTCCCCCACTCTTAGGAAGAGCCATATTTTCTCCTTAAAAGGACTCTATTAATATGTGTCTTTAAAAATACATACATTGCTGATCATAGAACTACAGAGGTACTTTGTGAGGTAGGGAAAGTTATTCAATATTTACAGATCAAGGGTTGAATGAAGAAGTCTCATCCATTCAACTTCTTAATAAATAAAATAATAGAAAATTTTTTCACTTTCCCTTTCTCAGCCCTGGTAAATACCAGTCCACTCCTCCGACAATATATTCTAGATTCTTCTGAGTCTTATGGACGGTCCTTCCTGAAGACTGACCCAGGTTCTGAGAGTTTTTGTGACTGCCCACCAGCACAGTGGGAAACTCCCAGGTTTGGAGCACCAAGATGGGCTCAGCCTCTCCTTCACAGCTAAGAGTGATGTGAGCTCAGGCAGGGCACCCAGGCTCTCTGAGACTCACTTTCTCCATCTGTAAAACAGGCAAGTAACTGCTCTTTCTCAGGCTTAATGTGACTACTCAATAAATCCATCAATGCTATTGTTTCCACAAAAATAACAAGCATGCAATGTTCTCACTCAAGGGCATTCATCTGCTTGTACTTCAGGGGGGGGAATGAAACCAGGTTCACCTTGAAAAAAATCAAGCTATTTCTATAGTTTAAGGTGAAAGCTGAGAAAGTGAGTTTGATCAAAAACAAAAAAACAAAAACAAACAAAATCACAACAGGCTAATTCTTTGTTCACGGTAAGAATTTCCCAGCACAGAGGTCAAACTTACATTTACTTTAGTTTTTCCTACTTTAAAGATGCTTGTGGTGTATCAATTGCTGATTAAAGGACAGGTTGCAAAACAGTATCCATAATATGGTTACTAAATATATGTATGTGTAGGGGGAAAAAAAAGGAAGGACAGTCGTTGAAATGTTTACCGTGGTTATTTTTGAATTTTGTAAGTAAGGTCCTGAATAGCACAGGACCTTAAGTTTTGTGCTTAGATTTTCTAAAATGTGAGCACGTAATATTGCGAATCCACCACAGACACACATTAAGAAAGAAGTTAGAAGAGTTCCTCTCCTCCCAAGGGGGAAGTTCCCCCTATATTATTATGCATAACACCCCAAAGGCAGGCAACCAGCGGCTCTGAAATGAAATGGAAATGAGTTTTAAGTGCTGCCTTCTCCTATATGATCATGTTTCCATATGTAACCTTAGCAGATTCCTTCACAATTTTAATTCTCCTTTTCTCAGGGAAACAATCTAAAGTAGCTCCATACCTTGCAGATCAGCTCCAGGGTGTCCCGTGCAGTGTCCCCTGGCCGGACAACCGTCAAAGCGGGCTGATTATTGGGCAGACAGAACCAGGAAGGACTGAAATACTCGTGGACCCAAATGTCACAGTCAGGATTGTGCTGGTGGACGCTAGGTAAGACCACTTCTTTCTCTCTCTGCAATAAGAAGTCAGGTCAGCAGAGCAGCAGCTGTCAGTCTCTCCCATCCCAAGGCCCCCAGATTGCACACAACAGGGATTATCTATTTCCAGGAAGACAGCCCAGGGCAGAAGAGGTAGCAGTGATAAGATGCAGGGAAACTCTTAGTGAGAGAGAAGCTATTGAGAAACGAGCTTCATAGCCAGAGTGGGGCAGGAAGATTTCTGACTTTGAACCTGGGGCAGACTTCCTACCTGGCCCATGGCATCCAAAGGCAAGCGTGTCATGAATGCGTAAGTACTGAAATTTGGAAGAAAGCAAGAAATGGGCCACCTAATCAGCTCAGCTTTATTGCTATTATTTTAAGCATTCTAAGTTTTGGGCCAAGAACTCCAATTAAGACTATGTGCCATGTGCAATTTATACTTCAAAGCAATAATGATGCCTCAAGGGAACTTCTTCATAAAGATAATGTTCCAGCATTACATAATGATAGGTAGCATTGTTTTTGTATAATGCTTGGACGTCTAGCACAATTCTGTATAAGGGACAGCTCCACATTCCAGATGAAGTTCTAGATAAAGTTTAGAGGAGGGGCCTCACAGCAATCCTCCTAAAGGCCACTGAGATGGCTCCGCCCCCACCACTCTGCTCCTAAAGCTCCGCCCCCTATAGCTCCACCCCAGCACTTTACTGCCCACTACCCTGTTCTGCCAGAGAACTAGGGAGAAGCACCAAGCACCTGAGTGTCTGGAGCAAAATATTCAACAGCTAGGTTCAACTTCACACTAAAAAGCTGAATCAGAAAATGCTCCAGAGGTTGATGAAATGTTAGAAACCCAGTGAAATAAGCAAGGAATGAATTATGTTAGATTTCGGCAATGTAAACATGATATTGACAGTTTATATGCCAAGTAGCATGCCTTCATTACTGTTTATAACCAGACCACTGGTGGGTAAATACATGTCTACAAATTACCAAGAACAAGACCATACCAGAATATTACAAAAAGGAACCAATTTCCAAATAAAGGCTGAGAGGTGGTAACGTAATGATTTCCATACATAAAAAGGATGCAAGTATAGGGGAAATGTTTCAGTAAAGGCCACTAAACTAAGCTCAGTTGCAGAAGATAATTTCAGCCCTGTCTTTGAACATTGTTACTTTCACAGATAAGTTGGACCCCAGGGAAAGAGCTGTCAAAAAGCAATCAACTTGACTACATCCCATTAACTATAATTGGAATCTTCCGATACTGCTCCCACATGCCACAACAGAAAAGTGCCCCTTAGCACTGGATAAGCCCAAGTGTCCAAGCATCTAAACTGCTCTTTGAGAACAAGGTATTCTAGCTAGGAAGTGGGATTAAAAAAAAAAAAAAAAGAGGTGTCCTGGAAAATTGGAAAATCCAAAAAGCTAAACAGAAATCCAAAGGAAAAAAATCTTTGGTTTCCACCTTCTGTGTGTGAGAGAGGATGTACTATTGTTAAAAATGTGTAATAGTGCTGGGATTGTAGCTCGATGGTAGAGCGCTTGCCTAGCACGTGTGAGGCATGAGGTTCAATTCTCAGCACCACATATAAATAAAATAAATGTCCATCTACAACTTAAAAAATATTTTTTAAAAAATGTGTAATACTGTATGTTAGATGAGTTGGCCAACTTTAGAACTAGCCAATTAAATATCAAAAACTGTGCTTGGATTTCAGAGAGTTACAACGAATACAGAAGCTCAAAGAGAGGGCCCTGGTTAGATTTTTTTTTGGTACCAGGCATTTGAACTCAAGGGTTCAAATTGGGTTCAATTTGAACCACATCCCCAGCCATTTTCATATTTTATTTAGAGACATAGTCTCACTAGGTTGCTTACAGCCTCGCTCAATTGCTGTGATCCTCCTCTGTGATCCTCTTGCCTCAGCCACCTGAGCCACTAGGATTACAGGTATGAGCCACTATACCCAGCCTGGTTAGGTATTTTCAGGATGTCATAATCCATGAATTGCTTGAGCATGAAAGGAAAAAAAAGCCATCCTGCCATCATTCCACTCTCTTTCCTTCCCATAGCCAGAACTCTCGACTGCACTCTGGTTTCTGAGGCTCAGCTCCTTCTAGAACATAGGGCTGTGCCACTGCTGACTGACACTGCTTGGTTGCATGGCAACCAAGAGCTGAATTCTGTCATATTGATCCTGAGTCAGAGAACCAGAGAATCTTACCAAGGTAATGCCCCCAACACCAGAACCCCCAAAGAGGCTGTTGGTATTACTAGGAGGGTCTTGAAAACTAGAGATACCCTTTGATTTAGAGGTGGAAAAATGTAGGGGGAGAGGTGTGGGCAAAATCAATACCTTTATGGACTTTTAATCAGAGCCGTTTGAAAGTCCCTATTAAACCCAAGTGCAAGGTTAAACCAAGTCTGTGAATCTTTAATTGAATACTTGACTTGGGAGGCAGATGCATTTTTTAAAAAGAACATACTATCAGAACATTTCGTTGGAATTAATGGAAGCAAAATAGCATGTGTGGGCAGAGTAAGGGCAATAAGAACTCACCTCCTGGGAATAGAAGTTGTACATAAAAAGGAATTAGCAATGACATAAAATATTCAGCTAACTCAGAACTCAAATTTCCTCTCATATTCTAGTCGGAAACTTTCACATCAAATGATAAGTCTGGAAAATGTTATGTCAGCAGGAGAATGTTCTTATCGACAAGTTTTAAACATGAAATGGCTTTCCATCACTCACTGGCCTGTTATATAACTTAAAAAAAAAACTGATTATGTCAGTTTTTCATATTGAGTCTACTTAATTTTAGTAGCCCGAGAAACCAATGCATCGTGCACATGCTGATGTACTCGTGGTACTTTTAGAAAAGGAACACGTGTTTATTTTTACCTTGCCATCTGGAACAATGTCATCAAATACTCCCTCTAAAGATTTCTTTACAGCGTCAGTTCCCTCTCCAAACACCTGCATATACAAAAGTATCATCTTAAGAAGAAATCTGGGCAACGGGGCAAATAAAGCATGGGAAGGGAGATGGAAAACGGACAAGGTTATTAAAGAACATTACAGTAATTTTCAGATACTCCTACACTGAATTCCAAAGCAAGTAACAAATTTATGGTAGCAGACTGTGAAAGCCATGTTCCCACACCCTTAACAATTCAAAAACAAATAAAACAAAAATAATTGGCTTTTAGATCTGCATAATTTGTCTTTGAATTTAAAGAAAATGAACTTGCAAAAGAAATTAGCCAGATTCATTCACAATGAATGATTCTGCCTTATATACTTGATCAGATAGTTACAAAAAATAATGTTTACTTTTATTACTTTCTTAAGTAGGACCCAAGAAGATATTTATAGTTTGTTACTGCAACATGGCAGGAAAAAAAATTTTATTTAAAAAAATATAGAACTACCCATTCCTGGAAATGTAATGAATCCTAATAACTTAAAGATACCATGAAAACCATAATTGGGTACCAAAGCCACTAGGTAGTCAATATCCCAATACACAGACATGAGGAATTTTATGTATTGGTTCTAAAATAAGCATATATCATCAGGATAATTTGACACATGATTAAGAAAAAGCTTTTCCTCCAATGCAAATGTAGTATACACAAACATGCCATTTTTGTCCACTTTAAAGTACTGAATCATGAGTAAATCCCTATCAGAATATTTATGGCAAAGCAGGAAGTTTTTAAAAACTCTTTAAGGAAAAAAAATCACAAGAATTATTTATAAGACACTACATTGTCTTTTTGATTTGGGAAAAAAAAGTGAAAACATTCTCTCAAATTTATTTAAATCCAATCCTGTGTTTCAATAGCAAAGAGCTCTAACAACCTGGGGCCAAAACAAACAAAACCACATGAACTAAGAGCTTTGATCAAACACAAGTCCAAACTGGGAGGTCCTGACACATATTTATAGCAGGGTCCCAATGAATCATCTGTAATGACAGAAGATGAAGCCAAACGACACTCGTGTTTCCCAAAAGGATGATTAATATCCTGCTTTTGCCCATTTATAGAGAACCATCAAAACCTGATTGTTCTGATAAGCCAATGACTTTCCAGTTTCTTTTTCAGATTCACATAACAGCAAAGCTCATGATAGCAAACTCAATGTGCCCCTCCCCGCAAAGACCACAGAACAAACTGAAAATTGTTCACTGTCACACTCCCTCATCATCTGCTCATCTCGTTTCCTGCAGGTTCCTTCGCCACTGCTGGTAGCCACATCAACATTCAGGATTCATCTCCCTTAACTCTGTTCTCGAGGAAACCAACAGAGGGAATCCTCCTATCAAGCCAGTCGAGGTCTTCTCACTTTGCTCAAAGGCTCACTGGGAATTTGTCACATGGGAGTTCTGGTCCTGACTCCCCAAACGTTTGATGCCTACTCTCCAGCCACCGCAACCCAGGAATGGGATGCTCCCCTTCTTCCAAAAAGACTATAAATACTCATGGTTCAATCGTCCCTGAAATCTAAACAAGCAGTTCTGGGGCTACTCGTTTCTCAAAGTCAAAGGAAGATGACCATAAGTTTAGAGGGTATATCCCAGAAGTAACGCCAGCAGGACAGTAGCCTCGGCCAGCAAGCAGCAAGATCGGTGGGGAAGAGGCCACAGTGGATGGCTACGAGGAGCCCCACACAGCAGCTGTCCAGGTTGGGCTGAGATCCCCTTCCAGCCCTTGTCCCTGAGCAGGAGGGGTCATGGCGCTAAGTGCGCACTCAGATTCCTGGCTCCTCATTCCCATGGGCAGAGAAGCACCCACTTCATGTCAACCCCAGAAAGTCAAGGGCAAAGAGACAATCCGGTCACCCCGAAGGCGGCTTTGGATCCTGCGCCACTGGCAGTTAACCAGTCTGTGCTTAGGTGCCCGCTTGGCTTCATCATCCAGCCCTGCTTTTTTTTCTGAAGAGTCAGGATGAATTGTGCATTTTCAGTAGGTCTATAATTAACCACGGTTTGGAGAGGATGCAGGTGGGAGACGAGAGCTTGGGGATAGACTAATAGCAGAGTTCAATGTTATGGGTGTACATTATCTATTAAAAGTCTCCATGACTAACTTCATGTCAACTATTCGGTTTTAAGTAACACTCAATGTTAATAAAGGAACGACACACACAGCCCCAGTCAAGGCGGCCACGGAAGCCATCTACAGGTTTCCTTCCTGTCCACTCTGGAACTTACCTGATTGATGCTGGGGCGTCCCTGCTTCTTTTTGGAGGTAGTGTCCAGACCCCAAAGAGAAGAAAACCTGCTCCTTCGCTTGCTAGCAGATCTGGACATGGCCTGAGTACGTCTTCTCACTCCAGTTTCACCTGTACGGGCTGCCACCTAATGACGGCAAGGATAAGTGGCATAAGAGATCTGTTAGCACGGCCACCTGTTCCTTGAGGTTCCCACTCAGTCCCACCCTTCAAAACCCCTCCTCCCTCATAGCGGTCAACAATGACTCCCCCTGCTCAAAGCGTCTGATCCATGACTCCCACATATGGGAACTTTCACTGTATGAAATCATCAGCAAAGATACATAAAAGAGTCATAAAATAATATATGTTATGTTTCCAAGAACAGATGTCCTTCTGGTCACAGGCTTGAACTATAGCATCCAGTTTAATGAGCCATGCTTTCTCCGAGTTTCCCCAAATGCTACAGAGCTATTTCTGCATTCTAAAGAAAAATGGTGCTGAAGGTCAGCAAAACTAACAGAAAAACAGATTTGGGTTCCTGTGATTCCATATTAAATCTCCTCTCTTTAGCCCTCCTAGAATATATAATTAGGCAAGTGAGATTTGCCCCCCAGTGCCTGTCAGCTTTTCTCCCTCCGCCAGAGAACCCCAAATATACTTTAGCACATGACCAGGAAGTCAAAGTGGACTTGCTTGACTTGAGCAGGCCACGGCCTTGTGACTAGGTTCTGGTCAATAGGACCTAAGTAGAAAAACTATTTGCAGGGATCATCCTCAAGAGGAGGGGGCTTTCTGTAATCCATGGGGTTCCTCTTCCCTAGTGACAGGAAGGTCTGAGTCACGATCTAGGATGTCAAGTCCAACTCTTTTCAAGAATGGCAGGACAAGAAAGATGGGAGCTGTGTCACTGAAGAAGGTAAAGCCACAGTCCTCACTTCCAGAACTTACCTTCTACATTTAGGTGAACAGGAAATTGAATTGGCATTTTTTTTCTTTTTTAAAGAAAATTCTGTTGAGATATTTGCATGGTACCAGCGACACAGAGACACATTTCAGAAGGGAACACCCCCAATTTAAAACTCCCACTGCGTCCATCGCTCAAGCAAAATCTCACTGAGGATGCCCTAACGTCCTTTCAGGCAGAACCTCCAGGCTCGACATCTATCCTACAGGTTGTAAGCAGAGTCCTAGGAACTTCAGGGAACTTCTGCCAACAGGTTCTCAGTAGGCCACCCACGGGCTCTCCTTTCAAAGAAGGGAGTGGCAGGAGGTCTAGCGAGTCAGACTCGAAATGAAACTCCTCCACCCGCTCTTCACTGCTGGAGGTTATCTTGGATCCCACTTGTCATAGATTCCCACGAGGGCGACTCCCAACCAGACAGATGCCAGCTGGCAGCAGCCTGGGGATGAGATGGCATGCTGGCCACCAGGCATGCCTCTGAGGGTCTTCAGACATGGAAAACCCACGAGGAGACTGGCAAAGACCCCATGTGTGAAAAAAAACAAGTCAAAACAGCTTCTCTGCCGGGTGTTAGGAAGATGGTTTTGGGTCCTAAATGAAAACAGGAAGATGAAGAGGTGCAGAGAGCTTATATTTCCCCAGGTTAGCACATCGAAAGCCCAGATCACAGCAATAAAAACATAGTAGCCAAGACACCAGTGGGAGTTTTTATCTCAGTCTATGATAATTCTGGAGGTGTTCTGGGGAACAAAAATTGCAAAACAAAAGGCACCATTAAATATGGAAAAATTTTCTCTTCCCTATTTTCACCACATTTCATGTTAAAGGTAAACAAAGGTTGCAATGGGATTAAATCAGAACGCATTGGCACACAGACTCAGATGATTATGGAAACATTAAATAAATTGTTCTAAATTTTAAAATCCTTTTTGGTCTCGTGTTTTTCTAACTATTTGTAAACAGGTAAATCCAGTCATAAGTAGGTTCAGATTCACATATGGACAAGCACTGTACTATATAGAGTCAACTTCCCGTATCCATGAATTCAATCAACATCACACTGAAAATATTCAGGAATGCCAGGCATGGTGGTGCATACCTATAATCCCAGAGACTTGGGAGGCTGAGACAGGAGGACTGCAAATTCAAAGCCAGCCTCAGCAACTTAGCAAGGCCCTAAGCAACTTGGAGAGACCCTGTCTCAAAATAAAAAAATAAAAAAATAAAAGAGGGGTGGAATATGGCTCAATGGTAAAGTGCCCCTGGGTTTAAAAAAAAAAAAAAAAGAAAATATTCAGGAAAAAACATTTCACCTGCACTAAATGCATCTGGACTTTCCACTTCATTATCATTCAATACAGTATACCAATTATTTACATAGCATTTACATTGCAGTAGGTGTTATAAGTCATCTAGAGATGATTAGATGATTTAAAGTACATGGGAGAATGGGCAAGCATATGGTAGGTAACATGTAAATACTACATCATTTTTTTTAAACTATTTTTTTTAATATTTATTTTTAGTTGTAGGTGGACAGAATATCTTTATTTTTTATTTTATGTGGTGCTGAGGATCGAACCAAGTGCCTCCCGCGAGCTAGGTGAGCACGCTACCACTGTGCCATAACCCCAACCCCTACACCATTTTTATAAGGGACTAGAGCACTCCCAGATCCTGGAACCCTCCTCGGCAGATACTGAGGGATGACTATGTGAACATGTGTTATGCTGTTTACTCCACATATCAATATCTGCACGCACTTATTTCTTATCCAGCTCTCCCATATGAATAACAAGACAGGGCCTCTGTGTTGTTTACCCCTCATTACTGGCCAGGTGCAGGGGTACATTCTTGGAATCCCAGCAGCTCGGGAGCCTGAGAAAAGAACTGCAGGTTCAAACCCAGCATCAGGAACTTAGTAAGGCCCTAAGCAACTCAATGAAACTGTCTCTAAATAAAAATACAAAAAGGGCTGAGGATGTAACATAGTGGTTAAGAACCCCTGGGTTCAATCACCGGTACCAAAAAAAAAAAAAAAGATAGTAACTGATACGTGCCAGGCACTCATATATACTTGTTGATTGAATAAATAAATAAAGGTCAAAGGGCAAGTAGCATGGTGACAGCCATTAACAAGTAACTTTAGGGAATAAAAAGCACATGAAGGAGATATTGAAATACCTACACATACTCTGAGTGACCAGCTGAGCAGTTAGTTTAGTCTATTTTAATGTGCCTATAGCAACTGTTCACAACTGCTGGGGCCCTATAAACTACAAAAGTAACCACTATCCCCAAGACAATAATGACTCCAAATGAGCAAAGAGATGTAGAAAAAAGGCTGGCAGAAGAACACTGGACCAGAACTCAACAGTTTCTCAATGATCTGCCCAGACAATGGCTCCCTTTGTGGCCAGCACCTGATTACTCTATCATTCAGCTCATCTGTGCAAACAAGAACAATGATAACCTTTTTTCAAAGAGTACAGCAGGGACCCTTCAGTTAATTACAGCAAATCACTCAGCATTGAGAGGAGCTGTCCCAGTGAATGGGGCTTCCATTGTAGCTCCAAACCCTCCCCTGGCCCTGTTGCCCTCCCACCCCTTCTCCCACCACCCCAACTTAAAAGGAGAGGGGAAAAAAAAACTTCTGGACAAAGGCTAAATTGAAGAATGTTTCTACTGGGGGTGGGGGGGGAGATCCCTGGGGTCAAATGACAAAAAGAAGAGGGAAAAAATAAGTGTCCAATAAACCAGACTGCAAAATTCCCTGCCTAGGATGCTCCCTAGGAGCTAGTGCAAGAAATAGGAACAGATACCCCTTGTCCAAGTTGGCAAGGACACAAGCACCGAGATTTGTGTCACTGAAGCAACTAGCAAGAAAAATGGAACAGAGAATTGAACACAGGGAATTAAATATCTTTCTTTAAAATCACTGACCAAAAAAACCTCACTTACTCTCTTATGCTCATCTTCAACTGGCCAAATTTTAATAGCTTGCCACCAAAAGGACAGAAAACACAGGTCACAAACCCCGAGATGGAGGAAAGGAGGTCAGAAGATAAATTACAGAAAAGGAAAACGGTGACTTTCCATTGTCCCTCTCCTAGAGGTTAGGTCCAATGGCTTGGAAGAAAATAAAGTATACAAGTTGTAGTAGAATGTAAAATTATTTTCTCCAAATGTCATCAATCCACAGTAAAAGGAGGGTGCTTTGTGGATGCTTGGACACCAGAAGCTCCCAGCAAAAACGCTCCCTAGATGAGGACATTCTGACAATAAGAATAAATAAGGGAAGTTGACACAGAAGAATCATGAGCTCAAAGCCAGCCTCAGCAACAGCGAGGCACTTAGCAACTCAGTGAGACCCTGTCTCTACATAAAACACAAAAAATAGGGCTGGGGATGTGGCTCAGTGGTGGAGTGCCCCTGAGTTCAATCCCCAGTACATACATACATACATACATATATACATACATACATACATAAATAAAAGGGCTGGGGTTGTGGCTCAGTAGTAGAGCACTTGCCTCGCATGCATGAGGCACTGGGTTCAATCCTCAGCACCACATAAAAATAAATAAAATAAAGATATTGTATCCATATTGTGTCCATTAAAAATATATATATTTAAAAAACAAACAAAAAAGAATAAATAAGAATTCTCATCCACTTTTTTGGAAGAACAAACTCAAAGAAACAGACCTAGATAATGTCATAAACAGAACTGTTTGCAAGACTTACTCATTACAGCATTTTGCCCCACTATTGCTTTTTAAAAAAGGATGTAATAGCTACATGGAGAGAAGGTAGGCAGGAAGTCCAAGAGCAGATCTGTAATTAGCAGAACAAATCAGGATGCCAGTTTTAATAACTCCAGAAATTGGTTTAAGACTTCTTTAAAAATGTAAATCTACCCCTAATTATCTGAATGACGACGCTAATCTATTTATAAAGAACACAAACGCCTCTGACTGAATTACAGCTCTGAATTCAATTGAGGGTACAGCTGACATGGCAAGACAAGAGCAGCCCAGCTAAGGTTTTCCAAAGCAGCTTCTGAAACCTAAAACTTAACATTTAATTCTCCATAGCAAATGTGCTAAGGTGCAGTACATTTTAAGTGGGTGTCAACTTGGATAGGCTAAAAAGCATGTTACTTGCAATGATTTTTTTTTCCCCAGCAGAAAGGAGCCAAAAGTACATAAAGCTATTTGCGATTTAGCAAGTACATGAAATTACAGATTACAAACACACAACACAACTAGACAATCTGCTGCTCTGGCGGTCAGATGAAAATTCCCTTCCTCAAGCAAATAAATACATTCAGCTGGTGCAAAGTTCTTTGCCTTTCTCCAGCATATCCAGTATTTATGGCCACTGGTGATAAAAATAAAGGGAGAATTCCAAAGAGATCCATGTTTAATGATCTGATGTCTGTGTATGTGAATAAGAGAGAAAAAGCATTTATGCATGAGAGAAAGTCCTCCATGCAGCGTGTTCATAAGGTTCAAATAAATACATATTTGGGTTCAGCAGCCAATACTACCTAAAAATAAAAAAAGCTACCAATAAACAATATAGGGATATCTCCTACAATAGCACCTTTCAGGGGCTGGTGATACAGCTCAGCAGAAGAGTGTTTGCCCAGTATGAGCAATGCCCTGGGCTCAATTCCCAGCACCAAAAAAAAAAAAAGTTTAGGCTGTATCAAGAGAGGCTTAAGTAATAAATTTCTGAATAGGTTCAAGTGAAAATTTGCAAAGGGAGGGCATTTCAGAAATCCACACACAGCAGTAAACTAGAAAAACATTTGAGACTCCTGTCCAGTCCTGTTTAAGACTAAGCATCCAGATGAACATTTTTCAAAAATTTATTAGCTTCTACTCACCAGGGCATGAAAAGATGACACAGAAAAGATTCCAAGGCGCCCCATTGCTACTTTCGTTGGTCGGCTCGCAAAAGCGAGTAGCCTTTTAGGGTTTGGCAGCTCCCCACCTTGGAGGCTAGCTAAATAACAGCGGAAACGAAATAGGTCCATTTGGAACTGTTCAAGATTTTGCTCCCAAACAAAGATCTACAGTAGTAACAATATGGGAAAAGACAAAGTGAGAAAAAGGGGAAACAAGCGTTAACAACTTTATTCTATACAAATCTTACAAATCTATATGTTGTAAAGGTACTCGTTATAATCCTCAGGGGTAAATGTCAGGTACCCTCAGGTTTAAAACATGTTTTTTCTGCAAAGACTCATAGGCATAAATTCAGTATAACAAACAGAAAGTGTATTATTAGCTGCTCTGTGATTCTCCTATCCTAGATCTCATGTTTGGGGGTATGGTGGGTCTACCATCTCCAAAATCTAGACTACACACCCAAGATAGGAGTAAAAATGTAGGGACTCTCAATGCCAGAGAACTACTTGCCTTATCAGGAGGTGGCTTTCCATGAGAACAAGAGAAGAAAAATGAAGTGAATTAAAGATCATTGCCAAAGAGACCAAGAGCTTTTAGAAAAAGGTGGGAGGTACTGAGCAGGGGGTTGTAAGTGAAATGCAACAGAAAGAGCCAGACGCTGGAACATGTAGCACCAGCCATTACATATTCTCTCATTTTTCAAAGTGGCAAAATAGCACCAGCCTGTGGATGTAATGTTTAAGGAGGATAACACAAGAGTAAGTACAGGGTCAGGCAGGTGGTGAAGCCTCTGTGATGTTGATGATGGTCCAGTTCATGAACAATGTTTGATGTCTACTTTTTCACCTTGACTTAAAGTAGAGTGCCGAAGTATACACGCTCATGGCAACATGATTCACAACAGCCAAGAGGTGCAAATGGTTCAGATGTCCTTCAGTGGATGGATGGATAAAGAAATTGTGGTGTATGCATGATGGGATAAAAATCAGTAAAAAAAAAAAGAATTAAATACTAATGTACATTACAGTATGGATCAATCTCCAAAACATTATGCTAAGTGAAAAGAAGCCAGACATAAAAAGCCACATACTATGCAATTCCATTCATATGAAAAATCTCCAATAGGCATGTCCATTTACGGAATGTCAAGGGCAGAGGGGAGCAAATGCTTATCAGATGTGTGGTTTCCTTTTGGGGTGAAAAAATGTTTTGGAACTAGAAAGAGGAGGTGGATGCAGAATATTGTGCATATATTAACTGCCACTAACTGTTCACTTTAAAATGGTTAATTTTGTGGTATGTGAACTTTATCTTGATATATATTAATATATATAAAATATTAATTATTCCCATGGTTATTACTTAAGCATTAAGACAAGATTTCAAAGTACCACTGGGTGGCTGTCACTGATTTGAAAATAACTGAATATAAGGCAAACATACCCTCTGTTTATCCTATCCAAACTTTCTTTTTTAGCATGAAGTAATACCTATCCCATATATAGCAATTATGTACAGTGGCCCTCTTTATCTGTGGGCTCCACAACTGTAGAGTCAACCATCCATGGATCAAAAAAACTGCACCTGTAGTAAACACATACAAACTTTCTTCATCATTATTCCCTATGTTACAGTTACCTGCATAATGTAACAATTATCTACATAACATTTACATTGAATGGTATCATCCTCATCTAGTGATGCCTTAAAAGTATATGGGAATATATGCACCAGTTACATGCAATATGACTCCACGTTATATAAGGTACACAAATGTCTACAGACTTGGTTCTCCCCAGGGATCCGGGAACCAGGCCCCATGGAGAAGAGGGTTGTCTGCACATATTTTTTAAAACACACTTCATCTTTCCAAATTTAGAATTCTAATTTACTGAGGAGCCAGAAATGAGTCCCCACCACAACTGAGCTCCAAGTCAACCTCTCAAAGTGGGGAAGGAAACTACAGACTTTCTAACTACATAGACCCCTAGAATCACATGCCATAGAGGGAGCTGGGAGGAGCCTCTATTAGATTTCTGTCTTCCATTCAATGTAATATTGTTCCCTTTAGCTCATAACAATCAACTGTGAACAAAGGGTGGAGAAAACTGACAGTCACAATAAAGAATTTAGCAGCCTGGATGACAGGCTGACAAGCAGATAACCCAGGACTTTCCGTGACTCTGAGGCAGCAAAAAAAAAAAAAAAAATTGTAAAGACCTAATGAGTTTGCCTGTGTCTACGCATGGAATGAATGATTACCTGATCTAATATAGTTTTCTTCTTCTTTGAGTCAGTGACAGAAGACAGCTGCATCTCTCCCATTTTCTTCATCTTTTCATCCATGTCAATCTTCTGTTCCAGTTTTTTGATCTCCGACTTTAGGAGCCGGAGCGTGTCCTCTTTGTGATGGTGTCTTGCGACCGCGGCTGCGCAGGCAGAGTGGATGGCGGTAATCCAGTTCTCAAGCTCCGTCTGGCTGGTGGTCTGTTTGGGGGAGAGTGCAGGAAGGAAGAGTCACCTCTTAGGAAGTGAACAGAAACCAACAGTGCACATCCAGAGAAGCAGAGCTTTCCATTTAAGGTGTCTGGTCTAGACACCCCACAGGGAGGGCAGACCTGACCTCCTCCTTCAAGGAATCGATGAAAGAAAGTCTCCAGTGACACCCCCCACCCCTGCTCTCCAAGGGCCACTCTGAATGAAGCCGCCATGTCTGCCTACCCAATGGATTTATGGAACTCACTTGTGCCTGTGTTACTTGTACACAAGTTGGTCTCCACAGGACAAAATCAGTTTTCGGAGAGGACTGGGAAGTTAGAAGGCATGGTTGGAAGCCTGGGGACACCACTCCCCAGAGAACCACTACAACTCAAATTCAAAGGTCCTACTCCAGGCTTAAGCAGCAATGATAAAACCAGAGTTGGGGAAGAGGCTCAAGGCACCAGAAGCAATACTGTCTTAGAAGATCCCGTGGGGAAATCCTTGAGTAACAGGCATCCAGCAGTGCTGTTCAGGAAGAACATTAAGATCATGTTAAGTGACACCCAGCTGACCTCAAAGTGGGATTTGTGTAAATCAGGGATGATCTGAAGGGCAAAAGTCAGAACAGTTTTGGGGAGACAGCTCATGCATAATAACTTGCCATTAATGATTCTTTAAGACTACAATGAATATTTGTGAGGAGGTACTAGACCTTTCCAAGTATTTCTTTAAGCACAGCAGTTTAACAATTGCTCAGAAGTTAGCACACTAGAAGTTAGAGCACTTGAAGAAAGGTCTGTTGAGCCACTACAGTGCTAAGTAGCCATCAATATCATTTTTTTTTCTTTGACACATTGTTTCAGTTTACTAACTCACTGGAGAGATGGCTGGCAAATAAAATTCTACTAATAGGACCCCACCAGCACATTACTTCATGCCGGTGAGCAACCAAAATTTTAGTCAAGGCATCATTATAGCTAAATCTTTGCCATTCTGTACTCCACCAAAGAAATAGCATCAAATATTTAAAATAGTGTCTGGCAATAAAGCCACCTCATATTGGGCAAACCAAAATAATCCAGCAGTGGTTAGGTTAATAAAAAAAAAAAGATTTGCCAGTGGATAAAGAGATTTCAATAATCTAGACATTCTTATAAAGGAAGAGCAGAAGTACCAGCTGAAAAAGCAAATGGAATCACTTTGAGAGGGCAGAGTGGGAGGAGGAGAGGAGATAAAGACAGTGGGAGCCACAGGTAAACACCTGCAGGTTGAGAAACCTAGGGGGTGGGGGCAAGGATGCATGTCTGTACATGAGTCTCATCTTTAACTCTTACATTTGCTTCAAATTATTACTACTTATATATTGTCTTTGAAGGTCACCATCTTACACCTTTTTCTTACATATCACTTTGAAATGACACAAGAAAAACAGTTCAAACCATCCCACATATAATGAAACTACCCATCTTGCTCCTGCCCAGGACCATGTACCACGTTTGAGCTTTGGATCTTTCAGTGCCTCAGCATGAGCAAGCATTTTGTTAGGGTTACTTTTCCCCACCTTTCTGTTTTGTTGTTGTTTTAGGGAAAGAACTTACTCAGATAGAAAAACAATCTACTGAGATTATTTTCTAAAACAAGAAAAACTAAAATTTCAGCATTGGCCAAGATCGGAAGCTACTAGAAGCCTTATGTTCTGCTGGCTACAGAGTAAATGGGGATAAAAGCTTTGCAAAGCTATTGGGCATAATCTGCTACAGGTGAATATATGGACACCCCGTGACTCAGAAAACGCACTCCACATAAGCACCCAACAAAAATGTTTTCACGTGCTCATAAGAATTCATGCACCAGAATATGCATAGGAATAATTTATAAAGGGCAAAACTGAAAAGTATCCAGTTGCCCATCAACAGGAGAACAAATGAAAATGTGGTACTATCACACAATGCAATTCTACATGGCAATGAGGATGGAGAATCTATGACCACATACTGTTATATGGATAAAGCTCACACATACAACGTTGAGAAAAGGAAGCCAAACGTGCTGGAGTATGCACTGTAGGATTCTATTTACATACAATACAAACAGGCAAAAGCAGATACACACCTTCAGAAGTGGGGAGAGGGGTTCTCTGGTGGGAATGGGGAAGGGTGAGGACAGAAAGAAACATTGTTGTGTTTCCAGATTCTTGACCTGGGTGCTGGTCACATGAGCGTAGGACGTGGGTGTGTTGAGGTTGCCAATTGCCACCAATATGTGTACCTTTATGTGTATATGCGTGTATATTTTCATAGAGTTTTTCTGCAAAATTCTTCCATAATACATTATCCTAATATCAAGCACAATTTTTCTATACCTATCCCCCCAAAATATTAGCCTTTATATTCTTATTTTCATTAAAAATTGATCCTATAAGACTATAAAGGAAGTTTCAAAAGTTTGGCCTTTTGGCATCCTTTCTTTGTCCTCCAAAGCACCTGCCAGCACTTGATAAATAGTTGGTGTCCTGACCCAAACATGCTTTCTGCTTTGTATGCAGAGTTCAGTGAAAATGAGGAGCTTTTAGACGTTGAAGGAGCTGGTGTTTTGCCCATGGTAAAAGGGTACCTAGATGCCATCACTATACAGGCACCCTACGCCACCAGGACAGGCCATGTCTCTGGCATAAATACCACATCTCCTGCCTCAATACTCAAGAGAAGGGTGGCAGTCTATGTCCGCCTCCCCAGGTAACCCTCTCCCATCTCTGCCTCAGTTAGATCCCCCACTGCTCACCCCCATCCCTCAACCTGCAACCAGACATCACACCTGAGTCATAAATGGGAAGACCTTAAGCTCTTGATAACAAGTTCTGCTGAATGCATGGTATGAACTTAAAATTTTAAATAGAAATACTCATCTAAAAGAGAACCAAGTGACCAATTTATAGATGAAGAACTGGAAGCTTGGAAAAATTAGGGTAGAAAAATTAGGGTTTATGATGAATATCACACTCTACTTACTCTTGTATTCTGAAAACATTTTTTGGTTCTTTTCTAATATGACACACCAATCCTGACCTCCGGGCCTTGACAGTTGCTCTAAATGCCTACCTGCAGGGTCATCATGTAGCCTACTAGGTATTTTGATCTTTCCCCATTCTGGCAATGTGAGAGGAGGGGCCTTTCCTGCCCCCTTTAAAGCTGGGCATAGCCATGACACTTGACTTTGACCAATGAAATGTGAATAGAAGCAACATGTGTCACTACTCAACAAAAGTCTGGCTCACTCCTCTCTTGTCCTAAAAGTGTATGTCTGGATAGATCTTTAGTCTGACTGGCTCCCAAGGAGTCTAGGATGAGTAGAGACCTCACAGCCAGCCTCCAATAGACACATGACAGGAATGAGAAACTACATTAAGCCACTGAGCTTTGAGGGTTGCTCCTTAGTACAGCATGATCTAACCCATCCTAAGCAATATACTACCCAAGTAAGAATCCCATCTCAAAACAGGTGATGCTTTAAAAATAAAGGAGTTTATACGATGGGTTCGACCGAACAACAGACTTTTGCTCCCTATACTTAATGAAAGAGGTTCTCCTTCTGCCTCTCTCCAAAGAGGATCTCAGCCAAACTCGGCTAAAAGCAACATGGTCTCTTCTGACGTCAGAGAGGTCCTACTGGTCTCCCATTTGAAAAGTGGAAATGAAAAGAGGTGATACCAGTGGAAGTTAAACATCCTTGGAAAGCTGTGAATTTCACTTTGGCAAGGAGATATCCTCAAACTTACCTACTGAAAAGAAAGGACAATGGTGGTTACGGGGGCAGGGGTGGGAGAATGGCGAGTTGTGTAATGGTTACAGAGATCCAGCCTTGCAAGATGCAAAACAACTGGATGGTGGCAACGCTGCGCATCAGTGTGAACGTACCTTATGCCACTGAACTGTGCCCTTAAACCCAGTTAAGATGATAAATTTCATGTGAAGTCCATTGTACTATGATGAAAATGAAAAAAAGAATGGTTCAAAAATAAAACATAATAAAAGGAAGGGGGAAAATACTAGTTCCCAAAAGCTAGAGGAACACACACTATATAAAAATATATGGTGACAGCTTTATGAAAAATTCAGCCACCAGCCCCTGTAACCAGTAAGTATGCTCCAGCACTGGAAACTCTCTTAAAACCTGTCGGTGGCTGAAGGTTGTTCCATTAGAGAGAATTTTTGCTCCCGCTGTCCTGTCTAAATAAAACAGAGGTCCCTGCCATTCTCTATCATTAAGCAAATCAATTCCTAGGCAGCACAATGCAACAAATGAGCTTTTCAGCAAAGTGTGTCCTTCTGCAGTGGCACACAAGCAGCTTTGTGTTGACAAGAGGGAGGGAACAGTATGCGGACTGCTCTCAGCAGCAAGCTAAATGGAGAAAAGTCTTGAAACGTTTCATGACCGTTCACAGACCTAGCAGTTCAGAGCACAGCAGACCACCCAACTGATGTAATGTCTTCTGGGATGGCCTCCCCATGGTTTAAGTTCCAGCCTCTAGAAAGAGCTGCTCCAATCACTAACCTTGTATCACCTTTTTAAAGATTAGGTAGGGACACCAAGTCCAAGAAAGACCTCATCATCAGAATCACAAAGGTGAGAAGGAGAGACCAGTCAATGGTAGGCACCCTCTTGACATCCTCCGGTCATCTCCTTCCATTAAACAAACAACAGCAGACAGGTAAGAGTGAATTTTGTGATTCTTCCTTTGCCTTCTGGGGATGCTATAAATACTGTATGAAGTTCAGTGAGGGGAAGAAGCAAAGTTCTTGCCAACAGAGGAATATAATCAGCAAAAAATGCATTTTGCATGAAGAGCCCCTTTGAGCACAGAGTTGTGATGAAGCTCAGAGCTTCATTATGTATTTAAATAAATGTTGCTTCAATTACCAACTGCATGGAGGACACTCGGTGATTTCGGATAATCAATGGTTGACGTGAGTGGCAGGAAAAGGGAGATTCATGCTAAACAAGGGAAATACTAGAGAGTACATGCCAGATTTGGGAAACTAAAATTTTGGGTAATTTGAGTTTATAGAAGCACAAGAATAATTGTAAAGTAGGTCAAACTTCTTTTTTTTTTTTTTTCATTTTAAAAGAGCAAAAAAGAAGGAATAATGTGATTCAATTTTAAGAGGTTAGATAAGAACGAAGTTCCTATGTGAATTCTTCAAAGTCCTTTTTCTCATTGGTTTTACATTTATCATACTTAAGAATTCATATAAGCCTTAATTAAGCAATCATTTTCAATTTCTGTAAAGAGAACTTAACCCAAGTTTCCTTTCCTGCACTGGAGAAAGTCCTCACCTCCCCAGCACTCACCCAGCCCACAAGTACTCTTTGGAGAAGGGAAACTCTAGATTCCAGGAAGCCAGACATTAGAGAAGCAGCCCAATAAATAGAAATGCCAGGATTCATCTCTGGCAAAGCTAAGTAGGCCCCAAGAACAGATTACCAAATATCACCCACTAGAGTCCCTCAACACATGGGCACTTGCCATCTATCTGTTGAGGCCATCAGAGCCCTGGTAGTTGACCATGTGCACAGATGATGGTAGTTTCAGGTATCTCATTCTTAAACATGATCAGACAGTCAAGGATCACCAGGCATCTGATGAAGACCTCCAGCATAAAAGGCAGAGATGAAAGCACACAGGAGAAAACCCACTAGGAGAAGAGAAGCAGGCCCTGAAACAGACAGAGCTTCCCCTAAATCCACAGCATCCTCAGAGAAGCTAGAAACAAAAGCACAGGTTGCAACGAGGAAGGAACAAGAGCTAGAAAGGAAAGAGAAGAAGAGGGAAGAGAAAAGAATAGGGAGCAGAGAGGGAGAAGAGAAAGAAAACGGAAAGGGAAAGGAAAGATTTTTAGGATGAATAATTACAAATAATCAAACTCAAAATGTCAGCAGAAGAAAAATGAAGGATCACATCACCATGGATAAGGAAGTGATTCTACATTCTTCAAAAGAAAAAAAAAAAGAGGAAAAAAGTAGACATGAGTGAATCAGAAATAAGAATGTGATCATAAAATAATTAAATACTATTTAGTTAAAAGATAGAATGAAGATGTTTTCAAATATGCACCATTTTGTAGGAAGTTATTCCAGGTTATTTTCATGAACATGGAGGGGTTTGTTAAGAAAAAAGGAAGGCTTGAGATCAAGAATTTAAAGAGGGTCACAAGTGGAATCCCAGGGTGACTTGTGCACGGGCCTCCTGCAGACACAGGGGAGCAGGAAAGGAACCGGGCAGGACGGCATCAAGGAAACACCACCGACAGCTGCCCAACACGTGGCAGAGTCAGGAAACATGGCTGCACCACCAGACACAAACGACCTGAGCCAGGAGAAAAGGAAAAGGGCTGCCCAAGAAGAAAGATCAGACCGTAATACGCCACTTCACTCAGGAGTCAATATCATTTACACGGTCACAACACCCCAATGGCACTGGCTGCTGCTTTAATGCTAACCCTTCATATACCACACAGAAAGATGTAGAAAGAAGAATTTGACTTGTATGTAACACAGCCAAATACTCATCTTTCTAACAAAAAGTCAATACAGTAGTCCTCCTTTATCTACAGGGGACATGTTCCAAGAACCCCAGTGCCACCTAAAGCCACAGAGAGTACCAAATCTCTCCCCCGACCCCTATACGGGTGCGCGCACACAAACACACACACACACACACACACACACAATGCTTTTGTCGTACATTCCCACCTAAGATAAAGTTCAATTTATTAACTAGGTACAATAAGAGATCAAGAGCAATAACTACTAATAAAATAGGATAGTTATGACAATATCCTATAATGAGTTATTTAAATCTTATGAATTGTTTCTTTCTGGAATTTTCCATTAAATATTTTTAGACCCAAATTATCCCCAGGTAACTAAATGCATAGAAATCAAAACTGTAGATCATGGGGGACTACTATGGTTAATGTCTCAAATCCTCTAGGAAATAGCAGAACAAGCCTGCTGGTGAGAAATGAAGACACATGCAAGAACACAATCAAGGAGACAAGCAGCCAGCTAAAACAGTTGAGCATGGTTCTGGGGGTGAGACTATGGGGAGAAGGGAGTAGAGTAGGGAGAGAATTTCAATATAACTCTTTTAAGATTAATTGAATTATTTTAAACCATGCACTTATATTGATTAAGTACAACTTTAAAACAATGCAAAAAAGGAAAACAAATAATGTTAGTAACACACAATTGCATGATACATAACTGCACACTAAGACCTAGCTCAGACCCAATTACAATTCTTGCTCTGGTTTGAATAGGGTTAGTTTCCCCAAAGATCCATGTTCAACACTTGGTCCCCAGGGAGGTGCTGTAAGCAGGTACTGTGGACCTTTGCGAGGTGGGGCCTAGTGAGAGTTCCTTAGGTCCTCGGAGGAGAGCCTTGTAGAGAGAACCTTGGAACCCTGCCCATCCTGTTCTTTCTCACTGCTCCCTGGCTTATGATCTGAACGTTTGCTCTGATATGCACTCTTGCCCTAATGCATCCTGATTGCCAGAGACCCAAAGCTATTAAAGACACCAGATCTGAGACTTGAACTTCCAAAACTGTGAGTTATGTAACCCTTTTTTTCTTTGTAAGTAGCTTGTGTCAGGCATTTTCTTGTAGTATTGGAAAGCTAACTCACATATCTCTGTAGTGTATTTTTAACCTAAGTGGGGAAAGTTCTGGCACACCATAGAAGGGCGCATCATGCAGCTTGTTTTCAGTCTTGCCTGTGCGCTTTGCACGGCAACACACAGTCTCCCTCAGACCTCTCCCAAGAGAAAAACAAGTGAAATCTTGCCCTGACCCTGCATCTCAGGAGGTCCCATAGTTCAGAACAATTTCCTTGAAATTTTCCATGTATCTGCTACACTCTGAATGTGGTTTGTCCCCACCAAAACCCATGTCCCAGCTTGGTCTCCAATGTGATCATCTTGAGAGGTACAGTCTAGTGGGATGTATTTGGGCCATGGGGATGGAGGCCTCACAAATGAATTAATGCCTTGATTGTGTGACAGTTCATGCTCTCATGGGACTGGATTAGTTACCATGACAGAGGGTTGTTATAAGGGAAGTCTACCCTTTGTATTCTCCCTCTTTCTCACATGCTTTCTGCCCTTCCAGTTTGTACCATGAGTTGAAGCAGCACAAAGTCCGCAAATGAGAAAATGCCACCGCCATGCACTTGGACTTCCTGGCCTCCAGAATCATGAGGAAAAAAAAAACCATGTTCTTTATAAATTACCCAGTCTTGGATAATATGTTATAGCAACAACAACAACAAAAAATGGGTAAGACAGTTCCCCTAATGATGCCTAAAAAGGCCAAGGACAGGAAGAGCCCCCATGCTGGGTTTCTCCTCTTGGGGAACTCTCTAAACCTGCATCCCACATGTGAAGTCACTAACATATCCTAAGGTCATGGACAGGAGTCTGTGCCTAGTTGGTCACTTCCCCACCAGCTTTTGTCATATTTCTTGCACTAGCTTCAATGACATTGGGCTACCGGAATGGTGCTGAGAAGCTGATCTGAGATGAGTCAATTCTTTATATTGATAAGGCCCCCCACACACACACACACAATTGCCCAGAGCTCCATGAATTCTAGAGTTGATCCTCCTCTACAACTAATCTATGCCAAAATCAAAGTATAACATTTCTAAAGCAGCTGGCTAGGGGCAGGGATATGATCCATGGTATTGGAAAAACAGGATTTAGCTACAAAGTAAATCAACATGTAAATCAAAAGGAGAAGGAAGATCACCTCCTATTCCTTGTCATATCTGAGATAACATGAAGTTATGAGAGATGAACCCCTCCCTCCCCACCAGCAAGATCACAGGATCCAAGTTGATTTTAACAGATTCATTAGAAGGACAAAACCCACAAGGTAACCTTTCAAAGAAATAAAGTTCTGCAGTTGAAGAGAAATCTATTAAAATAAGATGTGGCAGCCCTTGTTTGGTAAGAGTTGATGCTGCAGGCTTGAACAAAGAATGGCAGGCTCAACATGAGTAGTAATTGTGATGTGGCTCACATAAATTAAAGGACTCAACACTGTTGTTGAAGAGGAAATGAGTACAGCAAGCGCCTCTACAGGCTGCATGGGGCCGGAGACAGGACCCCAAGTTCCAGAGCATGCCTACAAATAAGAATAGGGAGAATGGCTTGGGAACCTCAGGCTGGGGGACCCAGACAGGAGACAGGGCCAGAAGAGAATGAAGGCTGTGTTCAGTTATTTAAAAGGTTATGAGAAGGATAAGCAGAAGATTTGCATTAGACTCTAGGAGTGAATATGGAAACACAGGAAAGCAACCAGAGTCACCAGAAAGAACATGTTGTCTCACCATCACCGGGAACTTTCTGGGACTTATGGACGACTAATGCAGCAGATGGTTGGAAAGCTGGGAGCTCCCCAGAGGTAGGAGTGGTGGCCTATGGGCAGACCAACCTGCTGGCAGGGCCCTTGTGGAGATGGTGCCCACTTTGAAAGGGAGGCTAGACTTGAGTCTATTTAGGTTCAAGATGCTAAGTCTCCTCTAATGTCTTTTCTATCACTTGGTGCCATCTGTGAAAGATGAATTCCAGGTTTTTTCCTGAGTGCCCTTGTCGTGGGCATCTGCCAATGACCCTCCTCAAGTCTGACACATGAGCCAGATGCGCCATTGCAAGACAGATCTCCAGGACCCAATGAATGCAAATCCTTAGACTATGCAGTGAAGTCACACTCAATTTCTGTAAAGATACTTATGTACAAAGAACACAGAAAACTAGTCTTTTTTTCTTTATTACTAAAATGGCAATGGCTATTAACATTTATTGAGCATCTGCTCTCTATCAGACACTTAACTTCATTGTCACATGTAATCCACAACAGGATATAATGGTATAGATGGTATTCTTGTTTTAAAAGTCTTTCTCTCTCCCTTCTCTTCCTATCACCTTCCCTCCTTTTCTCCTCCTCCTCCTCCTTCTTCTTTTTCTCTTTCTCCCGCCAACCCTCCCGCCTCTCTCTCTCTCTTTTTCCTGGCACTAGGATTTAACCCATGCTAGGCAAGCACTCTACCATTAAGCTGCATCCCTAGCCCTAGGAGTCTATTTTCAATATGCACAAGATACCTCAGCAAAAGTAACTTTCTAAAAATTGAAAAACTTTCTTTGGAGTTTTGGCAATAAATAATGTTTTCTCTGCTACTTCAGATATGTAACTACATATGATTTGCTAATCAATTAGGCAGCTTTCTTGCCCTGGCCAGTAGCTACATTCCCAAAGTATTTGGTATAGAGATTAAAAACTACATGTTTCTAAGTTGTCAAGCTTTTTATAATCATCCTCAAATAAAGGATGAATGAAAGCCCAAGGAGAAGTTGTACTTTGTAAGTGACAGAAGCTGTTTCTGTCTTCAAGTTGGAGGGAAAAAAAAAAAAAAACTCTAAAAGAGTTTAAGGGGCTGGGGCTGTAGCTCAGTGGCAGAGCACTTGCCTAGCTTGTGTGAGGCACTGGGTTTGATCCTTAGCACCACATAAAAATAAGCAAATAAAATAAAGGCATTCTGTCCATCTACAACTACAAAAAAATTTTTTTTTTTTAAATAAAAGAGTTTAAGTGCAGGAGTTACAGCTTCACTTTGCAGACAGCACAGAACTCTTTTATATGAGCTGCCCCAACATTCATGTTTATGCCCACTCCACCCCAGCCCCATGCACATAAAACCCCCTTTCTACTTTTCCTGGTAACATGAATCTCTTTCCAGGGGCAAAGCTGTGGGTATATTAGTAAAAGAACTAAATCAGCAGTATAAGGCTCTGGAAACTTGTGCACTGAATTGAGCCCTGGGGCTGAAATAACCTACAAATTATTTCCATAATCATGGTTGATCTCCCTTACTTTAACCTCACCCCCTACACACACAGGTTTCTTTCAAATCCAGCCCCTCCAGAGTTCTGTGGATTACAATAAGTACAAGGCAGAAAATGCCCTCATGGATCCTAAACAGCAGTAATTTCCTCTGAAAAGGTTCATTTTGTGCTTTATCCCACATAAATAGCATTAAAAATTCCCATAACAAGAAGACACAGAGGTTTTCATGAATAAGGTCTTATGTTTCCACAAAAGAACTTCATACAATGTGACCCATAGGGTATTTAGATTCTACTAGTATTTTATGGCCATGAAAGTCTTTTCAAAAGGAATTCATATAAGAGGAGTGTAAGAAAAAAGCAAGCCTCCCTGAAACCAATCAGATGATCACCTAACCTATACAGTGAGGTAAGAATGGCCAGAATCAGGATCCAGTTTAGAAATATTCCTAATGAGGGGCCTAATTTGAAAGATGAGAAAAAGTTGCTCACTTTTTACAACAAGCCATTGATTTGTGTCTATGTCCTTCTTAGGGTCAATAGCAACACAAATAGGATAAATATTATATTCATTAAGAGGCTTTGGAGAAAGTGAGGCTTGGTTTAAATCCAACCCTGACATGCACTGGCTGTGTACCTCCATGTCCATTCCTATCTTCATAAGTGTTAGCTTCACCAAATGGGGTATAACATAGTCCATGTCAATATGTTAAAATATGGACACACAATCCAACTCACTGCAGCTCTAAAAATTAGAATGACTCATCCTGTGACTTACTTTCAAGATGGTGGCATACAGTGAGAGCTCAGTAAAAGATAGCTGCTGATATTACAATAATGTTGTTGCTGTTAAAGGGCTTAGGCATAGTCCCATTTACAAGATTTTCAATTAATAGATAAAAAGCTATGCCAGATGCATCAAACAACAATCTACAAGATATATAGAAGAATATTTTTATGACTATAGACCATGCAGATGTTTAAAATAGGCTACCCAAAGCATTACCCAATAAGGATGATTTGAGAAGTGAGAATCCAAAAAGAACACCTTTAAGGGTGCAAACGATGACAAACATACAGTGTAAAAAAGATACTTGTAATAAATATCATTAAAAAGAGAGAAAAATAATATAGAAAATATGTAAAGAATTGCCATGAATCATGAAGACAGAAAACTCAATGGAAAACTCAAAGGAGATAGAAAAAAGTACTTCACAAAAGTGAATGATACTGGAATGGCTATTAAACACATGAAAAAGTGCTGAACTTCAGGCTAAAAGTGTAAAAAGGAAAAAAGATCTGAAGATACGTGGTATTGATGAGGAAAGGAGCATGTGGAATTCTCCTTGGTTGCTAAAGGGACTAACATTATTTAAACCACTTTGGAAACTGATAATCATTTTGGCAGTATCTGGTAAACCCAAACATGTGCCTATCCCATGACCTAGTAATGCCATTCCCAGGAATAGACCGAACAGAAATATGGGCAAAAGTATCCCGAGTATAAGTACAAGGTACAAGAGTGCTCAAAGAACATTGCTCATGATTCCCCAAAGCTGAGAACAACCCAAATGTATCCATGGAAAGGCCGCCATGTGTCCCAGTTATCTTTGGACTACCTTAGCTTATTGCTTTTATCCTGGCATAATTATTAAACATTTTGTCTCTAAAGTGTCCTTGTGAACGCTGTCAGCATCAATGGGGGAATATAAACTTCAGGGAACCATTTCTTCATAAGAACACTGGACAAATTGTCACAATGAATATTACCAGCATTTTGGAAATCAATCAAAGTCTTGCAACAATCTGAGGTGCATTTATTAAAGACCAATGGCTAAATCTCAGTCAGAAAAGCAGGTTCTATGGCATTTCAACTTGCCCCATTCCTATCTCCATCTCCACATCTGAACAATCACATGGAAACATGCAGCTGAACAACTATAGGTGGTAACAGAATGAGTTTGGAACGTCATGCAAAGCACCATTCTCAGAGAATTATCATTATCCATTCTGTCTAGTACATCCCAGGAAACCCCATTCACAGGGCTTGTTATTTTTTGACTCAGACCTCACTCTTACTAACAGTCTTTACTCCAGAGACACTTGTGAAAAACTATCAGTGGCAACTATTAATATCACAGCTGCCCGAGGCAGTGATAAAAGGTGGGTCAAACAAGAATTTGACCAAGAAACTTGAGGGAAAGCAGAGGCATAAGATTTCCATAGAGAGCTCTGAGAAACCCTGACATAGTTATGAGAATTTAGAAGTTCACACACAGGCATTGAGCTGTACATGCCCAGTAAACCCTGAGAAGGCCCACAGCTCACCCTCTGGCTGACCATAAGGTTCTGTGAAAGCACCAAAAGCAAAATAGACTTTCTTTTTTTTTTAATGAGCCACATATAAATTCTAGAGTTGAAATATAAAATAATCAGGACTCAACAATACATTTGAGTTGGCAGAAAAATAAATAAATGAACTTAAGGTAAATCAACCGAGATTATTCAGTCTAAGAAAAAGAACAAAAAAATGATAAAATAGACTCTAAGAGACCTGTAGCACAGCTTCAAGCAATTCTTATGGGTAAACCCAATAAGAATTACAGAAGGACAAGAAAGGGAAAATGGGCAGGAAGACTGAAGAAATATCTAAAAACTTTCCAAATGTGACTTATAAACACACACACACATACACACAACTGCACACAAGAACCACAGTGAATTCCAGGTAAAGTAAACTCAGAGATTGATTCTAGATACACCATAATCAAGCTGTCTAAAAACAAACACAAAATCTTGACAGCAGCAAAGGAGAAATATAAATGGAAACCTCATAAGATTAACAGCTGATTTCTCAACAGAAACTATGCAAGCCAGAAGGCAGTGGGAGGATATTTTCCATGCGCTGAAATAATACTGTCAATTAAGAAAAAGTATCTTTTGAGAATAAAGAAGAAATTAAGTAATTCTCAGATAAACAATGTCCTTCTTACATCATAGAAGACATCTTCACTGTATTCTACTAGTAGGCTGGTGTATATATGTGGGTAGGAGAAGCTAATACTGTGCCTGAAACTTCCATTTCTTGTCCTGGTTGTGGCTATATTTACTTTTGTAACAGTTCATTGAGCAGTGCATTTATGTTTTGGGTACTCTATTTCTCTGTGATTTCCTTCACAGATTTTAATAGTGAAAACACAGATGCTTTGTCTTTATATAAAGAAAAGCAACACACTTTATGCTTCTTAATTTCCCAAATAGAAATAACTTTAAAGGCCAAAGCTAAAACTTGATAAAATAAACTATTTCTTTCCTCCATACCTTTTTCTAACTCTTTCCCTTGCATAGAATATTCTCACTGTTCATTTCACCTAATTTATCACTGTTCTTCCTTTACTGTCTTGGCCTTACCACAATCTAAATATTTGTTCCTGTATCTGTGCCTCCTATTACAAATGAACACTTTTAAGGGTAGAAACAATGTTAAGAGGTATTCTCAACAGCACTGTGTGATGCAGTATGGAATAAAGTTTTGAGTGATAAATTCATTAATGGGACAAACAAGGAAGGCCTTCATGACTGAAATCACAAAATGTTCTCGCAGGGTGTATGCCAACTCAGCAAACTCAGAATTCCTTATAAGAGCAAATATTAACCCTGAAGCAGGAAAAGCATTTTTAAAAAATTAGCAGTCAAACTTATAGAATGCTAGGTAGTGAGTTCTGATAAGATGAGGAAGAGAAATTATTTATGGACAGCAAGTCCTTTCTGAGATGTCATCATTATATTTTATGATTAATATTAGAAAAGAACAGATTATGATAAAAAAAATTTTGACAGCTAATCACGTCTAAATTAAGGATCTCATGATCTTTTCTAAAATGTTACACAAATGGTATTGAAGCGACATGAAGAATTTCCCCAACCCACAGCAAACACAGCAAGTTTCTCAAACCTAGCTCACAAATCTCCTCAGGCTTTACCCTGAAAACTTCTAGATGAGCTTTCTCATTCCTGGAACTTATTATAGATGTACATTCTGTCATTCACCCCTTTTATTTCTATAATGAACAACAGATAAGTCCCACCACTAAAATGAAAAAGGGGGTGAGCAGAGTAAGCAGGAGAGGAAGGTATCCCATTTAAAGATAAGAAAGGTCCTGCAAAGCAAGTGTCCAACAAACCTGAAATAGGAAGGCATCGCCCAGGGAATTGCTGAGGCAGAAGACAAAGTCCTTCTTGGGGTGCTCGGGCACAGCCTGCACAATGCTGTTCTCCACCCAGACAGCGTGCTTGGGGATGCTGTTGTGATCAATTCCAGACCTGCCGTCACTCTCATAGAAAAAAAGTGTGCATCCTGAGGAAACAAGAAAGGACCATGTGAATATTTGATATTGGGGTACTGAAGAGTCTCTAGTGTAAACTAACATTTGTTAGCAGGAAAGGGCTGGAAATTAAAGTGTGCAGAACCCAGGAAGTAAAGAGAAAGGGGTCATGCTGTACCCACGTTTATGACTGGCCTAGATAAAGGTTAAGATCTTAAACCACAGCTTCCAAACTATCAAATAATTCTGTACATGGCTTCAAGTTCTTTAAAAATCATACTTCTCGTGTTAGAATGTTAACCTATAAGCATCCTTCTAGGCATATGGGGGTCCTGTAGCTCCTTTGCCCAGCAGTGACTGCTAATGTGGTTCCCCAGGTTCTACAAGCCAGGATAGTATCCAGTACTGAGTAAAGACTCAGAAGTCATTCCCGCTCTATTGAAGCTCATTCCCAATGTCTCACATGACATGAAACAAAATGAATTTAATTTCTGGACCACACCCTTGGAGAAAAAATATATAATACTGGCTTTAGGTACTGTCAAGGTAAGAAAAGAAATGACACATTTTGTTCTCAGGTCTTATCTATCTATATGTGGTTTTTTGTTTTTGTTTTTTTCCAGAAATAAGCCATGTTTGTGTCCTGTTCTGAAAGGGGAAATATATGGCACACATAAGAAGGTCTAAGGGAAGTCAGAGTTCTGGTCCACACTTAACTACACTATGAAACTGAGACAGTAGCAATAGAAATATTTCACAGATTTGGGATAAGGTGGCTTCATTAGTGTCTTCCATGATCACCTGAACTGAAAGCTCACTTTAATAGCGATTGCTAGCTGAACACTTACTTTTTACTAATCCAAACCCATTTTAGAGTAAGCCTGGGTCCACTTTTATAACTCTTCTTCAACTTAAACATTCCTCACCACCGGCAAGTACCACACTTTATGTGAATTGCAGAGCCCATGAATGTACAATCTAGTCAGTTACAATATGAGTCTATAAAGGAAATGTGTTCATACACAATATGTAGAATGATGAAAATCAATGGAAAAGTCATATTGCTTCAGAGGCGATGTTTCCTAGCCCATAGTATTTCACATTACCACGCAGCAGCTGCTGAGAGCAACATCCCTCAACACCGCTCCATGTAGAACACTGGTCTGCACCCCCACTCACTCCACGCCTGCCCCTGCCCTTGGCACGGTTTAACCACAGGCTCTGCTTAAAATTCCTCTGGAGATCTCAGAGTTCCTGAGCTTTATAACTTCATACCTGTTGCCCTTGTCTCCATAATTCAGGAGTCTTAATTATACCGTCTACCAATTCAACTTACACTCGCTTGTTTTTAAGGGTAAAGTTCTCTGCTCATTTTTTAAAAAAGACAATGTCTTATGGTGCTTATTTGTATAAATTTTTAATAAAGCTTAATAAAACAATTTTTAAATTTGGGGTTCTAAATTGCTTACATAGAACTTAAACACATACTGTTCAGTGTTCTGCCTTGACGCTGTTTCTTTGTGGGAGTACCAGGGATTGAACTCAGGGGCACTCGACCACTGAGCCACATCCCCAGCCCTATTTTGTGTTTCATGTAGAGACAGGGTCTCACTGAGTTGCTTAGTGCCTCGCCATTGCTGAGGCTGGCTTTGAACTCGCAATTCTCCTGTCTCAGCCTCCCAAAGTGCTGGGTCAACACTGTCTTTCCCATAATCCCTGTGATTTTGGAGATCTCAAGGGTTTTCAAGAAACCTTACATCAAAAAGCTAAACCATCCGCACCTCCTATTTCCATGCCTTAGGCTAGCATTCATTAGAGATAAAGAAGCATAAGTAAAACAAAAATGGGAGGGGACACTATTCTCCTCTAAATCAAAGGTTCTCATGTGGGACAAATTAACAACACCTGCAGACAATTTGATTGTCAGGACTTGGTGGGGAGGTACTGCTGGCATCTAATGGGAAAGGACAGGTGCTATATAGTTGAGATCTTAAATGTCCCTCAAAGGCCCATGTCTTGAACATTTATCTTCCAGGGATGGGGACTACTGGAAGGTGGTAGCATGTTTAAGTGGGGGGACTTAGTGGGAGGTCTTTAGAATTTAGGGAACATGGATTTGAAGGGGATAATGGGACCCCAAATCCTTTCTCTTCTCCTTTTTGCTCCCCAATCAGAAGGTAAATGGTTAACTGTGCAACTCATCCAGCATGCCACGCTACCCTGCCATGGGCCAAAAGCAACAAGAACAACCAAAAACTGGACTGAAATCTCCAAAACTTTGAACAAAAATAATCCTTTTCTGTTTATAAGTTGATTATCTCAGGTATTTTGTTATAGTGATGGAAAGCTGTTGAACACTATAGGAAGGCTCCTAAACATTTTATAATGCTCAGGAAAGCACCCAGAATAAAAAATTATCTGGAAAATGTCAACAGTGCTACTGTTGAGAAAGGCTGCTCTAAATAATCTTTATGATTCATCCAACCCTGGATCTGTAGATTCTTAACACAAAAGAAGCAATGCACTTTACCACAGGTGGAGAACAGAAAAAGAAGTCTATCTGTAATGAATTAAGGGACACCCACAATCCTAGAATGTGCACACAATCCTTCCAGATAGTTGTTTTATACATTTTTAACTTTGATTTGGAATCATCCACAACATGAGGTGTTTGAGATTGGCTTTTACTCAATGATCAAACTGCTCCAATTTTAAGACTAACATGAAACAGCAAATCCAAGAACTATATACTTCCTCATTAAAGTCTGTTTACCTTTATCTTCACTTGAACATAAGCTCTAAGCACTTCAGCTACTCATGAAATTATTTCCAAGATTCATTCTAGATACCCTTTAATTATTTATTTTGTGCAATGCAAAAGAATCTTTGGGAAAAAGTCTCTACCTCCTCAGTTTCCAGTTGTTCAACCTTTTCTTTCTCAATATCCGAGGATTACTAAGAAAAAGTCAGCAATGAGTCTTGGTTGCAAGTGGCAGGTACAAAGCCCTGAGTGTGTCTGCAGATAATGAGAACCTGTCAGGATTAAGAAGTGAAGGGCTCTGTGGCTGCATGTTCTGAGCCTGACTCCTGACAGGTTGTGTCACTTAGATCTGAGTCACCCAGAGAGCAAAGGCTCCCTCCTCTAATGGGCTCATGGACTCTGCTCCCCAAAGCCTGCACCCTGGCTTCCCAAATCATTGATCCTGTAAGGAAATGGCAAGGGAAAGAATGCTCCCACATGCACTATGTCCCAAGTGAAAACAGTCACCTAATTATTTCTGTTCTAAGCCACCATCACTGCTGTTCTCAAATTTAGAGCAAGAATCACCAGGGAAGCTTGTTTAAACCACAAATTCAGGCCTGTTACAGACAAATGCTGTCCCGCAAAATTCCTATGCTGAAGTGCTAACCCCCACTACTTCAGAATGTGATCATATTTGGAGATATGAACTTTAAAGGGATGATTAAGATAAAGTGCGGTCATACGGGCAGGCACTCATCTAATTACTGGCATCTTTCTAAGAAGATAGAATTTGGACTTAGGTGATGAAGGGACAGCCACACGAAGACACTAGAAGACAACGGCCAAAGGCAGAGGCATTCGGAGAAACCACCCTTGCCAATACCTTGGTCTCAGACTTCCAGCCTTGAGGACCGAGAGACATTTCTGTTATTTACAACACCCAGTCTGTGATGCTATGTCAGGGCAGTCCTGGCAAAGGGGGCCTGTCTGCCAATCTTGTGGTTTAGTTGGTACAAGGTACGACACAGGAAGTTCCCAAGGTGACTGTGATGCCAGGGGTCTTTGGATCAGGCTTTTAAGAACTCAGCACTCACTAACAGAATGGAAGAAAGAACAGCTTCAGGAAACAGAAGTGCAGGATCCAGAGTCATGTACAACTAGGGGAGAGACAGGAGGTCTGTCCCCACATTTCATCTCACTGAGCCAGAGCACAACAGCTGGCATGATCCAGGCCGCTCAGACATAAGTGCCTGTAGTGCCTCCCTATTAAACCAAGGCAGGTCTCACATGAGGAAGGACAGTGGCAGCTCATCCCACAGGGTGAACATCCACATTTCATAAGCAGGACCACTGTATTAAATCATCAAGCAATAACACTCTAGGAATAGATGAGCAACAAGACAGAAAGCCCTGGGCCCCTGGCTGCCTTTGAGGGGAAGGCTTCACACAACCTTAGATGGTAGTTATATCTGCTCTGTCACTGCCATTCTGGGTCCCTCTCATGCAGCAAAACGTATATTCTAACCAACAAGCTCCTTTCCTGCTTCACCAAAAACTGAAGCAACAGCTGGCACCACTAGGAACGGGGCCCACCCACACTCTGCTTGGTGGCCTGCACATCACAGCACAGGCATATGCTCACTCACTGGGCAGACCTCCGGTCTGTTCCATGCCTCTAGGGTGGGATGTTCCCACACTCACCTCAGTTAGTGAAATCCAGTGTCCAGGGTCTAGTTTCTGCACCACACCTGGTCGGTCAGCCCATGCTTCTTTCTCCCGTGCCCTTCCACCCATCTCACGAACCTATCTAACCCATCCTGCCATAGACTAATCCTGTTTCAAATCCATCTGTGACGCTCTAAATGTGCTTAAGAAGTGTGTTTTTTGCTTTTTGAAACACAAAGCTCACAAATGAATTACAATATCCCCACCCCAGAGACGTGTAGATACATGCAGAAAGACACATAGATGGATGCAAAATAACAAAGAAGAGCAACATTAAAATATGAAGGTTACAGCCGGATGCGGTGGCACATGCCTGTAATCCCAGCACTTTGGGAGGCTGAGACAGGAGAATCGCCAGTTCAAAGCCAGCCTCAGCAACAGCGAGGCATTAAGCTACTCAGTGAGACCCTGTCTCTACATAAAACACAAAATAGGGCTGGGGGTGTGGCTCAGTGGTCGAGTGCCCCTGAGTTCAATCCCGGTACTACTACTACTACTACTACTACTAATAATAATAATAATAATAATAATATTAGGGTTACATGAGAAGGACAGTGACAGGTACTTGCATGTGTGCATCTATCTCTATGCATACACAGATATACACAGCTTGGCTCTGAAATAATCTTTTCAGACACATGATGGTTTAGACATTTCATAAACATTGGGTTGAGCCCTATGAAATTAGTGACATTCTATCAATTCTTTTATTTTTTAAAAAATGGCAATTTCATGGGATTCAAACTAATGATTTTTCCCTCTACAACAGTCACTTTGAGAGGCACCAACTTGAAAAATTCCAAAATCATTGTGGGGAGGAGCACTCTTTCTTCAACACTGTTAACAGAGCCAGAAGTTCCTATGAGGGCACTGGGCATGGCATGCTCTTCTCCTTTAACCATTGAAAACAGCAAAAAAAAAAAAAAGCCAAGCCTAATTTGCAGGAGGTGAGGGACAGGCCCCGGGAGTGACTAATCAAGAGGCTTAAGCCGGTCGCAGTGGCTCACTCTTGTAATCCCAGCACTTAGGGAGGCTGAGACAGGAGAACTGCGAGTTCAAAGCCAGCCTCAGCAATGGCGAGGCGCTAAGCAACTCAGTGAGACCCTGTCTCTACATAAAACACAAAATAGGGCTGGGATGTGGCTCAGTGGTCAAGTACCCCTGAATTCAATCCCTGGTACCAAAAAAAAAAAAAAAAAGAGAGAGGCTTGAAGTTTCAGTTAAAGCAGATGAGTAAGTTCTGGAGTTCCATCCAAAACGTTGTACACAAGAGTCTGCAGAACTGTGTCATATATTTAGAAAAGTGCTAAGAGCAAATTTAATGTTGTGGTTTTGCCACAATAAAATAAAATTTTAAAAACTTCACATGAAATATTTCTCCATGATAACATAGACACCCCCACCACGTGAGTACCGAGCTCATCAATGGTGCACATCATATGCAGCCGGCCGACCCCCTACCTTTCAGGGACACCCAGTAGTGCTTCCACTTCCTGCGGGTGGCCGACTCCACTTTCTTGTTCTTCTTGTGCACCAGAAAGTTCTTGACAGCCAGCGCGCCGGCCTTGCGCACCGTGCCCTGCGCGGCGGTCAGCAGGATGTCGGACTGGCCCGGGGAGCTCAGGGTGCCGCTGCTCTGCTCGTCGCTGTGCGCAGAGCCCGCCTCCTCCAGGCTCTCGCTCTTGGTGGTACTCATCTCCAGCTCCCTCCGGAAGTTCTCGTACACCCCCTGGCGAGCCGCATCCCCGGTGGAGCTACTGCCGCTGTCACTGCCCACGAAGGCTCTGCCGGTAGGGGGCGAGTCACTAGAGTTGGTGGCATTGGATCGCCTGGACAGGAGGTCCGTGTCGGTGGTGGCCCCTTCAATCCCACTGTCTGCAAACTCGCTGCCCTCACCTGCATTAACATCCTTGGGAGCAAAAAGGGGGACAGAGACATGCATCACATTAGAAGGAATCTAGAAGCTCTAAAGGTCCAGCCAGGGGCTCTGCGGCTGCAAGAGACCCACAGGGCATGGCTGCTTGCCACTCCCCCAGGACCAATTCCTTCTCACCCCAGCCACTTCCGAGCTGCTCGAGAAACCTTGAGCAACCCAGCATGAAGACAAACCACTTGGAATATTCAAGAAATGAAAAGAAACTGGGAACACTTCACAGAGCTTATCATTTATCTGACTTAGATAAGTAGCTAATTGGCAAATCTGCTATTGAGATTCCCCCATGCCATGCTGAGAGAACTCTGCGCCCTCACCCTCAGAGCTGGCCTTGAACTCTGGGAAATCCTGCAGGCAGATTAGTTCCTTGTTCCAAAGGTAGGGGGTTATAATGCATAACTAGGTGCTCACAGCTGATATGATTCTTCTTTTCTTTTTTAAATAAAAGGCCTGCTTAGGAGTCTATTTTATAATGGGGTGACTAAACAGATAAGTGTACCACCTCACCCACTCACCCAGCAGGACTCCACGTCCCAGGAGCAGGCAAGAGTCCCCATGCCCTAATCAGCCTCCTTCTTGAAAACAGCAGTCTCACTTCACATTGTACTAAATCAGACTGTGGGGCCCAGGGCTCCAACTCCTGCTCTCCAATTACCTTGCCCTTTCAAAGCACGGATGGTTAGGAGCCCAAAGCAGGTGACTCACTGCCCCTGGGCCAAATAACAATTGAGGGCCACTGCCAAGATCCTGGGTATCAAGTCCCACTTTTTAAAACATTTGGGACTTCCAGAAGTGCTCCTGTTCTTCAGTCAAACATTTCCAGGACAGACAGGTTTGTTCTGAAATCAGAATTTTAATTGCTCTAAAGTGTTGTAAGCATTTCTATAAACAATAATTAAATAATGGTAGCAATCAAGGAAAGATAATGACAGCAGTATTGGACAGGACGGCCCAGTAGTCTTATGGATAAGGAAGGACACTGACTTTTCTAAAAGAAGAGAGCAGGAATAAGAGCCTAACACAGAGGAGATGGCAAAGTAATACACAGCTTGGTGATTCTCCATTTTTGGAGCTTTTACTCTCATAAATAACTAATTATGGCTCAAACATATTAAAATGAACAGGATATTCTGTATTGTCATAAAAAGGAATGCACTGGGTGCCAATCTTTGCTGAACAGGCCATGGGGCCTGATGAGCCATGCCACAAACTAATATTGTCCTGTGTAAGGCCCAGATAGGTGCAATGCCTATATCTCCATGAGTCTCACCAAGTCATTCCACCTTAGAATTGTTCAGAGGTTCACAGTCATCATGAAAAATTTAGGTGAGCAACTAAAAGAAGTGCAGAGCCAGACCTGGAGACAGGTGGGAAAGGTGGCGGCATGGTAGCAGGGTGTATCTGGACAAGCTTCTAAGGATCAGTTCCATCCTTAGAAGTTCAGACCTTTAGGGGTTACAGGGACTTCAGGGCAACCCTGTGCTATGATTTGGACACGTTTTGTTCTGCAAGGGTTTATATGTTGGAAGCTCGGTCCTCATTGTGGCAATGGCGAGAACTGGTAGAAGTTTTAAAAAGAGGGGTCCAGTGGGAAACAACTAGGTCATTGGGGTATCACCCTCGGAAAGGGTTGATGCTGGTCTCTTGAGTTATTCTTGTGAGAGCAAGTTGTTATAAAAAAGTATGCCTGACCTCTGAATCTCTGTGGCTTCCTTTCTTGCCAGATGATCTCTCCCTCTAACGTGTGGTCCTACCATAAAATGCCAGGAGGCCCCCACTAAAGCCAACAGATGCTGGTGTCATGCTCTTGTACCTCCAAAACTATGAACTACATAAACCTGTTTTCTTTACAAATTAATCAGCCTCAGGTGTTTTATTATAGTCATGACAATGGGGCTAATACATCATGTAATTGTTCACCCCATCTCTTTGCTATCTGTTCTTGTGCTTATTAATAGCCACGGATGGTCATAAAGAACTCAGATCCAGTTGGTAAAAATCCTCTATACAAACAGAAAAACACTGTTATCAACCCACATTTATCCCTAGCAGGGACATTTACCATATGCTTCCTTGCTGATATAAGACAACAAGGATATCTGACAATCATTGATTATAGATAACCCTGAGTCATGGAAGATAACAAGTCTGAATTTCCCAAACCTCCGGCTTCATTTTCATATGTCTTAATCCTTCTCTGATGTGGGTTAGGTATGTGTGAAGGAATCAACTATAATTGCTGTCCACTAAAATGCAAAGAGATGCAAGCCTTCTCTATGAGACAGGAAAAATATAGGCTACACAGGTAGCATTGCTAGTCCATCAGAGAGACAAAGCAGGTGAGAATTAACCCTAGGCATCTTGTAATGTCCAGAGTTCCAGAACAGGAAGGAACACTGCAAAGCCATCTCCTTGATTAACAGATAAGAATACTGGAAATCATGAATCTGGCTAGTGGCACACTAGAGCTTGGCACCTGAGCTTCGGAGTACCTTTCCCACTGTTACGTGGCAATCCCATGGCAGAGCCGTGGGCCGCACCTGATCAGATTTTGTCCAAACATTCAGCTCCCTGCCCTCCTCTTGGTTACCAGCAATACCTTCTAGGATTTCCCAGGGAAAACTGAGTAATGGTCCATCCATTTGCTTTGACTTGCCTAGTAAAGAGCTAAATGCTGAAAGCAGAAGGAATCACAAGGCAGATGCAAAGAGGATGAGGGAAAGAGAGGTGAGGGGAGCCAAGAGGCGACTCTCCAGAGCCCGTCTCTTACACATTACTACAGCCCTACTAACCACTCGCCACTTTACAGAATACCCACAAGTCTCTCACTGCATCAACAAAAAGTAAAGGCCTCTGTGGACACTCACCTTTGTCTCACATCTGAACATCTGCTCATGCCACTGTCGTGGTAATCATGCACTGGCCCAGGCTATGTGTATTCAGCTCTGAGATGACCACCAAACTAGGCAAAGAAGGGGTTCCTCCAGGTATGAGGCCGGCTGGCCGCAGCTGAGCAGGCATAATCTTGGAGCACATGACGTAGTGGGATGGCTAGGCAATGCTCTGGGATCTGTGACCCAAGACAACTCCACCTCCTCTCCAGAAGTGATTAATCAGGCTTGGCAGTACACATCCCCCAGCTGATAGGTGACCCAACCCATTGGGATGTACATGCCTGCTGCCCTGATCCAACCCTATTTAGTCATGAAGCTGGGATGTCCCAAATATCCAAAAGCCCATCCTCTAGCATGGACAATGGGAAGACCCAACCAGGGATACTATTCAACATTGTTCTTTCTTTCCCTCACTGTGACATCAATTTCCTGTGGTCAGCTTCTGGAAGGGCTCCTCCTCTTCCTGTCTATCTTGATCTCCAAAACATTTCACAATAGAGCACCCTGATTCTCCCCATACCTAGAGCACCTGTCAACCTCCGGCCTCTTCCCAGCTGCAAGGGACACAGAAAACTGATGCCCAGGATGAGGTCACATGGGAGGCTCTGCAGTCTTTATAGCAAAGGCAGGGTTATGTTCCTTCTTACCTAACAAAACAACTCCACATCTCATTTGCCCTAGACTACTTAGCCAAATACTAAATTTTAACCTAAAATGTCAGAGGAGGGCTAAGGGTGTGACTCAGTGGTAGAGCACTTGCCTTGCATGTGCCAAGGCCCTGGGTTTGATCCTCAGCACGGGGGGGGGGGGGGGGGGC
>CM053409.1:108572785-108690739 GCA_028644305.1 Xerus rutilus
AAATGAATGTATGTATTTCCCTCCTGGATGCACAAGTGGCCAGCTGTAGCCCCAAACATGCAACAGCTGCTGGGCAAGAATCTTCTTAGCAATTTAGGCTGGGCAACAAATGCTCAAATGAGTTCCTATACTAAACTGGGGAGGCAAGAGATGAAATCAAAGCCTGTTTTCACTGCCTTGGAAACTGAAGGGTCACCCAGCAGGAATGAAGACTGATGATACATTGTAGCCAGGCTCAAGTGTTTCCATAGGAGACTTGCAAGCATAAGTACTCCAGGGAAAAGATTTTCTGTGCTGATGTGCAGACATAATTGTGAAAAGGTAATTAGCTACAAAGTGCAAGGGCTCTGGGACAATTCAGGGACAGCCAGAATCAATTGGTCACTTATAGTTACAAGTCAAATGCAATTAGAAACTGCTTTCTGATCACCCTAATTTCCCTGAGGGATCTAGCTTAGCTTGAACATACCTGTGCAGAGAAGCTAAATATAATGTAGGAGAATTCACTGAATTTCAGTTGGGCAGGGGAAATTTGAACTGTAAAAGGCTTAAATTAGTACGACTTCTTCTTTATTAAGTTCTAAAATGTTCCTCCTCTTGTTTTTCTCCTTCTTATCACCAAAATGTAAGAATACTTCTCCCACATGTACCCATAGACACCCACCCATACACACACACACACACACACACACACACACAAATAACAACTCTAGGGAAATTACTCTGCACCATTCTGTGCCTCAGTTTCCTCATCTGTATAATAAGGATGGGAAATGGTCAACCTTCAAAGACATTTTGTAAGATGCTGTGAGACTGAGTTAACCCAGGAAAAGTATCTAGAGGGGTGTTCAGCACACAGGAGCAATTCAAAAATGTCAACTATAATTACCATCATCTCCACCTTCAGCCTTACTTAACACCTCAGCCGCTGAGGGGAAGGCACTGCCTGACCTCAGCTCCTAGCTTCCAGTACTAACCTGGAAAAAGAGCTGAGGAATCTGGGGAAAACAAGGTCTCATGGGAAAACCAGATGGAGCATAAGTGTGAGCTTCCTACTAATGAAGCTTTTTAATTATTTTTAAATCCACAAAGCAGTACGCTAAAGAAAATGGTGACACTATCTACATTGTGAATTAGTAACTATTGGGCATTATTACTAATCATTGTCATTCCTGATTTGCTAGAAATAGGAAGCCAGCTCTATTTTCCCTTTTCTTCCTTCCCAAGGCAAAATCTCCATATCCTTTTCTGTTTCCAACACCCGTTCCTCCCTTCTCTAATGATTCCCAATGGGAGTGACTCACAGTTTCTTTCAATCCAACCACTGAAACTGAAATTCTTCCTGTTACTAAAAAGGGACTTAAAGTTAAGTTGGCAAAGGCTTGAAATGTTGCTTCAGGTAACTTCTAACTGGAGAGCATTTTTTGTCCAAGCTAAATGAATCATCTTCTTTCCCTTCCTCTGTTTTTCCATGGATGTGTTTCTACCTTGTAGTCACGTTCCTCTGTTTCCTAACCCATCATATGTCACACATCTAGTCCCATTGTTTACCCTCCTGGTGCCGCATCCTTGGTTCAGCAATAAGCTCTCTGTTCTCACTACCTTCCTTCTACTAATCCACCCCATACACCATCATCAGAGAAGTCTTCCAAGAGCGACACGAAGAACTCCACAAGCTGTCACTCAAGACCCTCCGCAAGCCCAGCCTGAGCGCTTGAGCTCTGGATGCACCTCTGCATTCCACGGCATTCCTTGTTACCCTCAGGAATAATTATGCTCCTCCTTTTCTGCAGCTGGACATCTTCTTTTTCCCTCCTCTAACGGCCATGCCAACTTCTCCTCAACATCTCTTCTCCCCGTCCCCAGCCCTACTCCAGTCATTATGAGGCTCCTTGATTTTCCTCAAATGTGTTAGGCATCCACCTACCATATAACTCTACAGCCAACTTCCTCCTTTCCTTGAAGTCCCAGCCAAGTCTGCCGCCCCGCTAAGGGCCCTGACCGCCCTACCTGGAACTGCCTCCCACCTGTCCCACCACCCTCCCATCTCCCCTTGCTCTCCTTCACTACACATGTCTTACTTGTGGCGCTATCTCTTCTCTGCCACACACCCCCATTTCAGCACAACTAGCTCTATGAGCTCAGGGATCTTTTCTCGTTGACACATCCCAAGTGCCAAGAATAGCACCTGGCATGGGGTAGACACTTTAAAAATAATTGTTGAATGAACTAACTGCTGCTCATTTTCCACCACAATCTCAAAACAAGGAAAACAGTTTCTCATGGAAAACATTTTAGTTTGATTTAAAGGTTTAGTCATCGCCAAGCGCAGCTCACGCGCAACTAAAGTTGAGATGACAAATTAGTCCTAACTGTAAAGCTTAAATTTGCAGTACTCAAGCAGTCCAGTTTTATTATGTCCTGTATGGATGCAACCAGAATTCATTTAAATATTTCCTTCCTTCCTTCCTCCCTCCCTCCCTCCCTTCCTTCCTTCCTTCCTTCCTTTCTAGCAAGAGAAAGAAATTAGCAGGCTATCTTATGGCCTAGGCAAGATACTCTGTCAATGGGTGACCCAAATGACAAAGTGAAAAGCCTTTTTCCTATGTTCTCCACTGGGCTCCATGGAGACCCTGTCAGACTTCATAGCGGGCTGGTTTCACGGTCCCATCCAACAGGGTCTCACGTTCCTGCTCAGAGGACTCCGCACTTCAGACACCAGTTATGCTACAAAACCAACACATATTGTGCCACAATTTGAGTTGAGGGACACAGACTTTCACAAAATACATAGAGATCACAAAAATACACAACGATGCCTCTCATTCTGTGTCATTTCTTGTAAATTTTAGAGAATAAAAAAAAAATCTTAAAAGATATTTATGTGAACATCTAAAGTTATACTATTCATTTAAAATAAATCAATAGCATTTTTTACATTTCCAATTCAAATACTATGGTGATAAATATCTATAGCTATAACTTGCAGAAACAGAAGTCCTTTGGAGCCCAAAATACTTCTTCAAAACAAAAAAAAAGGTCTGAAAACTGTTGACATCAGTCATCTCTCAACTACCTACCCACCCACCCACCCAACCACTCACACCCCCACAAAAGATCTTGGCAAAGGAGACAGCTATTCTTGTTGGAAATGGATGGGCTTGTTTTCAAAATAAGAATCTCACTGCTTAATTTACATGCCAGAAAAAGAAAGATAAAGAGAGATGCACAAAATAGCAAAGGAAAAAAAAAAGGATTGAATAGAAGATAGAGGAAGAAAAAGAAGAGAGGGGTTATTTAAAAACAGATTTCACATGGAAATACTTTGTTTCATGAAAAAATAATGTGAAGCTCTTAACCAGAAGGCTCTAGGTGGACTTCAGGGAAGCCATGACCCCCTGAGTTGTTATGCAAAAGGGTAGTCCATGTGTTTTTCTCAGGAAAAGGTCCAAATCCTTTAGCCAGTTCTCAAAGCAATCTATGGCAAAAGCTAAGAATCACTTGGATGTTGATGCCAATTTTCAGCTTGGGAAACAAACTTATTTCTGAGCCACTTAAGATAAGTTGTCAAACAAAACAAAATTCTAAAAAATAAACACAAATTTTCTGAGAACTCCAGATCCTCTTCTGCTAATGCTGCCTGCACCCTTTGTCCTGTTCAACTGGACAAAGATCAACAGATCAAAGAGAGCCAGCATCAGGTGTGGCTCCTTCTAGAGCTATCCTGGTCATCTCTCCCCATAACCGCTGTTTTGGGTTACAGGAGCCAAAAAAGTCCATTTTTGCTTCTATACCAGAATTAAAGATTTTGATCTTCAAGTCTAAGGACAAAAGGGGGGTGCACTTCAGGAAGAAAGGGCAGCCATCATGGAGTCAGAAGACCTGGGTTTTAGTCCAGTTGGGAAACTTTGTCGCCTAGTCTCTTTAGATCCCTTTCTCCTCTGAAAAGCAATGGGGCCCAGCGGAGAGGTGTCCTGTGCGGTCCCTCCAAGGAGTTGGTGACAGGAAATCAGGCTGAAGTGAATCCCGAAGCTCTGGTTGAGAGCTCGGCCTCACCCCATTCCCACTCCATACAATAGTGGGCAGAATTTCTAGGAATGCTGAGGTGTTGGAAACTGTGGTCAGTCAAACCCGCAAACCTAATCCCAAGGATCACATCCTGGCTCACATCCCCTTGCAACTCTCCTGAGGCTGTGGCTCCTTGAGACAGGCTCAGTGCAGCTGGGCCACATTCTTCCATCTCCCAAGCAGATGAATGAAGCTCTCCTAACAAATATGCAGGCCAGCTCCAAGCCAGAGCTTCCCTTGGAAACTCAGAACCTGGCTGCAAGAGGGGTGCACCCTCAGATGGCATTGTTCTCTTCCAACTCAGTCTTTGAAAGTCTCAGAGCTACAGAACAGCTGGGCTCTAAAACATTAAGTCAGACTCCACCATCACAACTAATAACCACTATTTACTGAGAATCCGTATTTAGTACAATAAAAGTCCTTCCCTCAGCTTCCTTTAAGGAGCACTAAGATCCACGGAGGTTAAATAACCAAGCAGAAACAGACTCAGACTCCCAAGTTCAAATATGCTGATACCTTCTTAGTTGCACAACATCAGGCTGCCCTTCCTCTCTCTGTAACCCAAGAAATACAAAGAGAGTCAAGTTCAGGCCAAAAGACCAATAAGCCATCAATTAAAGCCAACAGGCAATCTGTTATATACTTTTACAGAAATCAATACAAGTAAATTCTGCTTCAAACAGTATGAACTTTTATTCACACAGACTCACAACACAAACTTACATGTACAGCGTGCACACACACACACAACACACATGTTCAAATACAAGGTTAAACAAAGAACTGTGTACTAGACACTGTGGCACATGATACATATCGCTTTTAAAACCTAAATGTGAACTCCAAGATGTTTACAACCCACTAACACATCCAACTACTGAACAAATACAAAAACAGTTAGAATGGCCAAAACTCTTTTTTGATCATTTTCGAATCAAATCAAATGTTCACATTATTTTGGATAAAATGTATTTTCTCCAGGCTGAGAGGCCATGCTCTTGGGCCAAATGTCTGCCAGGAATTTTCTCAGAGAGGAGTAAGATTGCTGTCGGGCCTTTAAGGGATTCAACTACATCACCAGAGCAGACAAGGAGACTTTAATATCTATGATTCAAGCTCATTGGAGAGGTCCCTTGGGTCAAAAACTTAAAAAAAAAAAAAAAAATTCTTTTCAAGGGAGCTTCCACACCCACTGTCTCTTAAAATACACTGTTTGGAACACAGTGGGCTCAAACTTAGACTAGGAAATGTGGGTGGATGGATAGTGTTGTGCATAATTCTGTGGTTTGTTTCAAGTCATTAAAGATCTTCGCTCAACATATAAAGTCAATACGAAAATAATACTTCCGTTCATTTTATAGGCTCAGCAAAAGGCTTTCAAGCATGCTATCCCACTTGGTTCTTCTAATGGCCCTGTTGGAGGCCAGTGTCACTCTTATTGGGCAGAGAAGGATTCACAAGATGGAATGACTTGCCCAAGGTCATCCAGTGGGTAAGCAGCAGAGCCAGGATGTAAATTGTCCTTCTTAGGATTCCTAGTCCATTGCACTTTGCATCACATTAAGCAGTGACTTTATGAGACACCACACTTAGATGATCTCACTCTCATATATTAACAATTTTAGAAGGCAGCAAGCCAAGGAATGGGGAAGTCATACAGCAATTACACATGAGAACGTTCAGTGAGACCAGATCTGGAGGAGGACACTGCCTAGCTTTGCCCCTCTTCCATGGACACCAATGACTAAAAGGCTCACATCCCCATCAGCCAGCTAGGTATGGGGGCAAGTTGTCCCCAGAGTTTGGCTGTCCCCAGAGTTAGAACCATGGAAATAAGGATAGCCAGGTACTCCTCTTGAATCTTACACAGAGCAGGTGCTAACTTAGCATTGTTTCAGGTAAAAGTGAAAAGTAAAGGTGATGTCCCAGTCTATGTCACTGTGCCCTTCCCTAATTCCAAGGCCAGTGATGTTCATCTGACAAAGCCTTCAGGATGGCCCTTTAGTACCTGTCAGGTGACCCTGTAATAGGTTTCCTGTCTCTATGACCTCTCAAATTGACAGTACAGGAGTAACCCTCGCAGGGTAAGCAAAGGGACCACAGGGCGTTATCCTGTCTTTTCTGCCACTATAGTCTCAATTCAGAAAAGAACCGGGTTAAAATTCAGACAGTGCCTCCAGATATAAGCCTCCTGCTCAGTTTCTTGGACCACAGGTTCATCTTTTTTATCAACTTCCATTTCTTGGACAGAAGATTTGGATACAAACACCAAACTACCCTGGGTCTGTCAGGCCACACAGCACCACTAACAATGATGGAGAGTACAAAGATAGCAAGTTCCCCCGCCTGCTTTCCTGAGCACCAGACACTACACTTCACAAGTGATCTCGTTCCACTTTCCCTGGAAGTCATTGTTACCCTCCTTCTTCTTCTTCCCACAGTGCTGGGGATCAAACCCAGGGCCTCATGCATGCTAGGCAAGCACATTACCACTGAGCTCCACCTCCAAACCCTGGCATCCCTACTTTGATAAAGAAATTAAGGCTTCAAGACAATGAATCACTTGCCCAAAGTCAACCAGGTAAGAAGAGGTAAAGCCAGGAACGTATCATCAGCAATACCTGTCCACATGAAGACATGGTCTAAGGACAAGTTTCATTTCCAAGCTCTCCCAGGCTCTTCACCATTTGCCCCCTCTATTTAGACCCCTGTACCAACAGACTTGAACCTCTGAAAGCCCATGTGACTTGCACTGGGGCAAGGCCACAAGGTGCAGCGCCACCCCCTACTGTGCATGGCAGGTGCCCACTGCAGTGGTCTCTGCTGCTCACTCAATGACCAACGTGCCTTTCAGAGCAAAGGGACCCAATCGAGATTTTTAACCTGAAGCATAATCGACCTGTCACTTCCGCCAACCTCAACATAATCCAAAACTCCTAGAACTCTGCCACAAAGAACAATAGGACCAGAAAACAACCAAAATATGCATAATTGCTTGATAGTATCCTAATATTAATTACCATTGCCAACTAAGCTAGCAGGCCCTCCTTCCATTAGTAACACTTTTAAAATCTTTTAAAAATGTGTTCACACCCACTGTCTTATGCACTAGACCCCGAAGCAGGGCAGTTGAGCATCCTTATGGCATTTTTCAGAGGAACAACTAGAAGTCAGGGTTTGCCCACGGTCAAACAAGTTGGCTGCAAAGGAGGATCTGGAACCCACCCATGTTATTCCTTCCGCTACACCTCCCTCCAGAGATGGGGCTGGCCAGCATCGCAAGGAACAGGAAATTGAAATGGCTCCTGGTAAGACAGCAAGCCTGCCAAGCCCAGAGAGAAGCTGTCAAGTGACCAGAGCCCGCCCTGAATTAAAGATTCCTCTTCACATAAGCTGCCTACAAACTAATTCCCACCTGCTGCAGTGAAGACATAAGCTCCAAGTACCTGCAAACCACCATGCCTACTTGTCCACAGAAAGGACCAAGTTAAAAGGCAGCTCCTATCAGTGAAAGGCTGCTGAGGAAGCGAGTTGAGAAGCAGTTTCTCAGTTTGAACTTGTTAGCTTTATTCTCATTCCTATCACATCACCCCCCAACACACACACACACAGGCACACGCACACACAAATGCATACATACACACGCTTTCCTTAATCCCCACCCCTTATCCACAGAGCTACAAGAAAGGTGGATGAAGCCGCACTAGAGCAGGAGGCACCAAGCAAACAGGGGAAAACTCAGTTTAAAGATGGGAAATCTCTAAGAGCAAAAAATCATGCACTTCAACAAGAGTCATGCACCAGTTCCAAAATATTGAAACAGATTTCAATCGCTTTACCTGAGTTGTTTTTGCTCTTCTGCCTTGCATGCTGTTGCTATGGTTAATTTGTGGGTTGGTGGCACCTTCCGAAAGACAGTGAGATTTCCTACAGGGAAGTGTGTTATAATTACTGTACGGAGCAGTCTCTTCGGCAGCAGCTGGTGGCATCTTATGGTTTGCAAGATCAGGAATATCAGACACCAAATTCCGACAATAGCCTGCAAATTTGCTCCTGGGTCCCCCGTTTGCCGTCACCCCAGAGTTTTTCTGAGCATACAAGTCACCCAGGGAATTGGCACGCTGACAGGTGCTGAGCTGCCGGGGACTCGCCTGTGTTTCCATCCCCCGAGCCTCCTCGCAGTCCTTCTCTTCCGCGGAACCCAAGATTTCTTCGTTGCTTGTTAAATGTTCTTGGCTCAGATCAGAGAGTGAGAATTCCAGGCTGTCCTCCCGCCAGATGTCTGCAGATTTGGAGCGTTTCTTCTTAAAGCTCACAGTCTCCATGAAAGTGGGCCCGTTGGATGTATAGGGATGCTGCCTCCTGCCTCCCTCAGCCAAATATGTAGCGTCATCCCCATAAAGCCTGCTCTCCTCGGAGTCTGGCATGCTTTGCACAGAGGCTGCGGTGAGGACGATGCTGCTATCTACGCTGGGTGTGACAGAGGAATCCGTGTAAGACACAGGTCTCAAACCCATATCTACTCGGTCCACCCAAATGCGGCTCCCGAAGTCCTCCAGGGTGCCTTCCTGGGAGAAGGGCTCCAAGCCATTTTCAGCCAGAGACTGGGGGATGCTGGGGGTGCTGCTGGATCGGGTGCTCACTTCAGAGTTCCTGTGGATCACCTTTCCCGAGGAAGCGTGCCTCGTCCGCCGCGTCTTGTGCGACAGGCGCAGCGATCGGGACGTGTGCTTGCGCCCCAGGCTGGCATGCTTTTCTCCATAAAAGTCATGGTCTACATTTTGACTTTCTGCGTTTCCCATGGTTTTATGATCTGTAGCAAAGGGGGAGGGGAAATAGAGGGGATAATTGAGTTACTTTTAGAACAGATACAGGTACTCTACAGCCAGCGCCCAGCACGCAGCATTAGCAAACACTTTGGCTGGGGGGGGGTAAGGAGGTTTATTAACAGCCCAACTTCCTACCTGCCCTGGGCAGGTCTGTGGACTCTTACCTTGTAGCAGGTGAGAACAAGTATCACCTGCTGAGATTGTCCTTGGATATATGAAAGGTGCCTAAGTATAATCATTAAAGAATTAGATTTGTCCCCAGAAGGCAGGTGCCCAGGGGATACCCAGAGTGCCTCTTTTATACAGGGGGCAACTATTTATTCCCAATCTCCACAATTATATGCTTCAAGTTCTACTCATATACATAAATTGAAAACCCTAAAGTTCAAACCAACATATCCACCAAAGGAGTATTTTTCTGTTTGGAATTATGTATGTATTTCAAAACAAATGGACAAAAATGCAGAGGTGGAGGCTGGGGCTGCGGCTCAGTGGTAGAGCACTTGCCTAGCATGTATGCAGGCTTGGGTCCGATCCTCAGCGGCATGTAAATAAATAAAATAAAAGTGCTGTGTCCATCTGTAACTAAAATAATATATATATTTAAAATTATTCAGAGGCGCATTTGGTAATGTTCCTCTCTTCCTTTTTCCTATTTATTTATGCTTTTTTTTTTTTTTTTTGGACTCCATAACTCAAAATCAATCAAAAAGGGAGAACCACAATGTAAATCCAATCAACTTTTCCTAACAAATCAAAAGGAAAAAAGAGTTCTACTATTTGTTTCACAGAACTCTGAAAGCCTTGACTGGGGGCTTGGGGAGGGGTGTGGAGTGGAGGTGGGGATGGGGATGGGTACAACAAAATAAAAACCCTGTTCTGCATCAGACTAATGGGTTTAGTTCTGGGAGCAAATCCAACCTGCAAACATGAATCTGGTACAGACTGCCCTGCAAACAGACATTCACATTATGAAACCACTAAATAGGATTCAGTCTTTTGGGGCTCTCCAGATCAATTCAAGTCCCTCCTTACTGTCTGCCCAGTATCTATTGCTGACCCAATGGCATAATTCTGTTCTACACAGCAGGAAAGAGGAAAGTCTCCAAAGCTCTTCTCCTTGCTCCACGAGGTCTGTTCTCTCCACAAGTCATATGCCTATGATAATATGTGAAAATAGCTGGAAAGTAAAGAAGGAAGATAGGGTAGCTGGGCATATCTATGAATTGGTTCTTTTAACCACCTACATGGTCACTCACTTATTTAATCAGTACCTACCATGTTCAAGAAGCCAGAGACAAAGCTGAGACACATTATCTACTCTTATGAAACTTATCATCAGCCAGGGGAAGTAAAGCAATAAAGAAGAAAGTAAAAGGTACATAATATTGCGGTGACCACTGCAGAAAGAGCCAGATGCACTGGATTATAACATACCTTCATGATGGTTCAGGAATCACTCTGCAATTCCACTATTCAGTCTAAATGCTGCTTAAGGTCTCACAGCACATCTTTACTGAAATAAAATTTATGGCAAGAGGGAGGGAAAACCTCCATGTACTGTTGCAGTGAGTTCAGAGGTAATTCATAAAGACACCAGATGTTAAGCTATTCCTATGCTGGAATATCCCCTACTAGGCTACACATCACAGGATTCTCAGAGGGAATTTTCCAAAACAGAGAATCTCCCTTTTGCTAACAGTAAGTACATTTCAAAGCAATATGTTCATGCTTCTCTGACTCGTATGTTTAAGAAGCAAGGGGAAAAACTCATTATAGGGAAAAAGAAAAAAATCAACTGTCCACATGTGACCATTGATGTTTTTTCTTAACTCCTAAGACAAGCATGTGCTACGTTTTTTAAAAATCAAATAAATACACATTTCCGTAACACCAAAGGCCATGAACAATTTCTTAAGAGTTCTGGATTTTTCAAATGTATAAATTAAGATGTCGACATATGTCTCTGTAACTATGTTTTGCCAACAAATAATGAAAGACTTAGAACAAATGATAGTCAGAGCCCCATTTTGAGAATCACATTTGAAAGAAGGGGCATCTAGGGCTGTAGCTCTGAGGTAGTGCGCATGTGCCAGGCCCTGGGTTCAATCCCTAACACCTCCCCCTGCCAAAAAAAACCCCAAAAACTGAAAGAAGGAAAAATAATGATGAGATAAATTGAATAAAAGAATAGGCAAAACTATCATCTCAAACATGCTCAGATTTGCCCTCCTCAAGCACACATATCAAAAGTTTGCAAATATAAATTGACATATTTTCAACAACTTTCTGGTTGGATTCATTTCTGCCAACAGAAAACTAATCAAGTTAAAAGCCTCAGAAGAGGTTTCCTTAGAAAATGGTCCCAACCTTCAAGAATTACAGCACTCCATGCCTCATACTGACGGGTCTGTTATATTAATAGCATTTTTAGTAGTGAAATTCTTTTCCGGCAGCCAAGGTAGGAAGGAAGCCATTTTTATCTTCAGAACTAGTATTTAGAGGTGAATGCCAAATCTCCTAAATCCTACCAAGTGAGATTCTCAGGGGATGACCTAAGTAGAGTGAGCCTTAAGTTTAAAGTCATGAAAGTTAAGAAAAATAACTTTCTAGGGCTGCAGAAACACCTCTTAATTTGAACGCTTTTCCTGAAAGGTTAGGGAGAGCCATGAAGGTCCATGTAGCATCAGTAGGGGGCTCTAAAATAACATACATATGAAAATACTTTTGTAGATTGCTAGTGATCCCAGGTAGCTTTCCCATTCCAGGATAATTGGAGGTAGTGAACCAAATTCTAATGTAAGAAAACGTTTAGTATTTAAACCTCAACTTTAAATTCTAGACTTTTCTTTTCCATCTGTGCTCTACCTTCAGGTTTCCCTGGCCTGCCTCAGGGCCCTTGCCCATGCTCCTCCCTCTGACTGGAGCCCTCCTCCTTTCTGGCATCTGCCTCACTCATCCAAGTTCATCCAGCCAAATGTCACCCTGTCAGGAGCTCTTTCCTGGCCTCTCTAAAGTGACAGCCACTCCTGCAGAATGCAACCCTTCTTTTATCCCTCTTCTTCTGTTTTCTTTCTTAGCATTTATTATAATTGCAAAATACATAATATAGTTCAGTTACTTGTCTTTTTTATTTTCTTTATTTATTTATTTTTATGTGGTGCGGAGGATCGAACCCAGTGCCTCACTCATGCGAGGCAAGTGCTTTACCACTGAGCTATAATCCCAGCCTCACCAGAACTAAGCTTCAGGAGGGCTGAAAATTTGACTTGTCTTGTTTTCCAGCTATATCCTCAGTGCCTAGAACACAGCCTGAAAAGTAGTAGGTGCTCAATAAAAAAAAAAAATACTGGGTGAATGAATAACAAAACATACCTCACTGGCCTGATAGGTTCATATTTTGCTCACTGCTCACCCTGGCCCCCCATTACCTGAGTGGAAATTAAGAGCTTGCTCCTGTCTGGTTCCACTTAATTCCTGTCTTCAATTTCTATCTTCCACCTTCTTTTGCAGCTGCCTTGCTTAGGAACAGGGTTAAGGGTGGAGAGGCCATCCTTCCCCAAAGTCAGGGTGACTAGGGCAGAACTCGCAGGCCCAAGATGATCCAAGGAAATAAGGGAATGGACTGAGGGGCACGATGAGCACAGGTGGCATGGGAAGTGGCAGGGGGTCAGGAGGTTGAGAGATCCCAGAGAAGTTCCTAAGCTTGGGGACCAAGGGCAGGAGGATGAGCATGACTGCCTTTCTCGTCAGCACCAGGATCTCTTTGTTCCAGTGGTGAATTCAACTTTTCAGTGAGTAATTGTACTAAATGTAGCTTTTAAATCCCATCAAATTAAATACACAGTGAAGGAGCTAAAAAGCACCTTAGGGAACTTTATCAATATGCACAAACATTGATTAGTCAGGGTGTTTCACACGTACATCAGGTAGGAGGTGATTTCTCAGGGACTGTTTCCACAGGATTTTTTAGCCTTGTGTGGTGAAATGATGGAGAACTACACACACACACACACACACACACACACAGAAACAATGTCAAATGCCTGGCTATGGCATTTTATTATAATTATGCAAAATGCAAACAGTAGGACAAAACTGGGTGATGGTAACACTTCCTGTTTAAAATTTCTGTGAATCTATAATTATTTTAAAATAAAAATTTAAAACAAACCAAGTCTTAATTAACTGCAATATTCTGACTAAATGAAGTTTAAAAGTAAAGATTCTTCTCAAAGAAGGGTACATGGATCGCTCTCCTTTCTTTTTGGCTAAAAAGCACCTAGAGCATTCTAATATAATTCCCATCAATCAGACAATAAGAAATAAGCATTTATTGAATACATTTTAGTGAACTGCTATCAGGAAATATAAAGCAAACACACACTGATGGCCCACAGTGAGTTGGTTACCTGGGGATAGAGCTTTTGTCTTAATAAGTTAGTGAACAAAAATGAATTGCTAATAATCTGGCACTAGCAATATGGAGTAAAGCACCCTGGCCTATTTTACCTCCACCAACTACAACTAAAAATGCTAAATGGAATGTAAACCAGACAGATTGAGGAAGAGAGTCAAAATTCAAAAAGTCACTCTTCCAATGGTGGTTTCCTGTTTTATCCTTCCACCCAGGCTTGCTCCAAGGGTGAGCACCAGGATAGCCATGGATCAAGAAGCAAAACCATCAGGACAAGCCCTGTTGTTCTGTCCAGAAGAACTGAGAACAGTCCCAGCAAGCCAGAGACCTGGGATCTCAGAGAAAAGAGAACTGAAAGAGAAAATCCCCTGGGGCTGTGTCTAAGTCCACACACATCCAGACTCATTCTTCAGATGTGCATGCTTGGGATTGACTCAAAGCAAGATGGCAAAAGCCTGAGAACTGAACAGCCTGGTTCTCAGACTAACCCTGATGATGCGAGAGTGCCACAAAGCCACAGCAACACAGTAGAGACTTTGAAATCTGACCAATATAGAAGCCCCTACCCACCAATGGTGAGGAAGAACTTCCAGTCTGATCCCAGTTGGGTGAACTGCCAAAAATAATAATAATAATAATAATAATCACAACAATGAAATCAATATTCTCAGGTGGTTTTAACCAGACCTGGAGTCCCACAACATAGTATTGGAAATGTCCGTGAAGCATTTCAAAGAATCAAGAAAATTTAACCAGTTCCCAAGGATACAAACAAGAGACCACCAATTCCAAAGTGGCCTAGATACTGGAATTATCAACCCAAAGACTTTTAAAACAGTTGTTATAACTGTGCTCCCTGAATAAAGGTAAAAGCTTTTGAAATAAATGAAAGACTTAACTGTTTGCAATGTCTATGCAGGATCATTGCGAGCGTCAACGACAACACATCAGTGGAAAAATACAACAGATATGAAAAGAAACGTAACATACAAAGTTTGGGTCATAAGCAGAAGCCTGTTTATTAGCCCATAACAAAATCATTTGGGAATCCATTAGCCATGATGGAATGTTAACCTCCTACAAAAAATTTAAACTTGGAAAAGTTTGAGCTATTAATTTATATTGAGGGATAAAAAGGTAAGCCCTGTATGATCCCATATATAACATGTATGCTCCATTTTCCAAATCAATCTAATGTTGTATTTTCTCAGTACTGCACGAAAGAACATTCCAAGAAATAGGAAGCCACCTCACAGGTCAAAGTTCCAGCCACAGAGAGCAAAGAAAAATCTTCCAACAACAGCAGATTGTTGAGGGAAAGAAGAGGGAGAAAAAGAGAATCTATAAATAATGGTATCACCTTGAGGACTAAGGAGGTTACAATTACTATTTTTATGGCTTAGGATGTCTAATTCTCTACTGACATCCAAGGTTTCAGTGGTGCCCCTAGCAGACACAGGAGGATGCCTCACCCCATAGCAAAAGAACAGGAGGGTCCCTATGACCAGAGGCCAGTCGTGGGCCTTCTGTTTGAGAGCAAATAATGGAAAAGATGATCTTGCCATTGAGATCCAACCTCCGTGGAGCAAAACTTCTCCTATCAGATAACAAGTGAAAACTTACATTTGAGATGCATTTCCAAGACATGAATCTCAAGCAGGCTAAATTTTTCTTTTAAAACATGAATAAGTAAATATTTCCCACACTCAATAAATCTATGTAAGAATTTTAAAAGCACCTATTCTGGATAAAGTGCTCATGGGTCATTTCAATTTTCACAATACTTTTTCAAAAAATTTCTAAAGTTCCTATACCAAACCTGCAATTCATTTTTCTTTAGGAAAGAAAACAAAGCAAAACATGTTAACAGGTTTTGAGTCACTGAATTTGTTTCTTCTGTTTTGGTCAATTAAAGAGAGTAAGGATGTAGGCATTATGCCCACAGCCACAGAATGTCACCACACCCAACTCTAGACAGATGGCCCAGGAAAAGTACCTAAGATACACTAACTGGCTTGGAATTAATCTCCCTTTTTTTTTTTTGGTACTGGGGATTGAACTCAGGGGCACTCAACCACTGAGCCACATCCTCAGCCCTATTTTGTGTTTTATGTAGAGACAGGGTCTCACTGAGTTGCTTAGCACCTTGCTGTTGCTGAGGCAGGCTTTGAACTCTCAATTCTCCTGTCTCAGCCTCCCTAAATGCTGGGATTACAGGCTTAAGCCACCGCGCCCGGCTAATCCCTTATTTTTTAATGTACATTTTTTTTTAGTTGTAGATGGATACCTACAACTTTATTGTTTAATACCTTTATTTTATTGTATTTTTTTTTATGCAGTGCTGAGGATCGAACCCAGGGCTTCACACGTGCTAGGCAAGTGCTCTACCACTGAGCCACAGCCTTTATTTTCAAGAATCCAATGGCACTTTGTCATTGCATCTGTGGCAGGGTGACCTGGACAGACACACTCGTCCTATTTTTATGTACCCCTTTGTGTTTTATAATCTTTCTATGGCAGAGACCAGGTCTTATCATCATCTTTATAACCTAAATTTCCTTAACTTTTAGTTTTGAGGAGGACTTTTCATCGTTGAGATTGCCTTAAAATAAGGGAACTCCAAATGTACAAAACATAAGGTTCCAGTGCTAAACCACAACAATCCAATTTATATCACATTCAACACAAAAGTTAACCATGAAAGCAAGGTTTCTGGTAAAGATAGTGAGATCCAGCCATAAGGCATGTTATGATGTATATAAATTATAATTATTAATAATATGAGTTTTCACTCCTCTGAGGTATTTAAAAACCTATTAAAATAAATGTAATCATTACCCTTCTATGACTTGAAAACAGACCTCTGAAGCCGCAGGAGAAAAGATGGAATGTATTTATTTCAAAGTTAAATTTGAAGCGAAAATCACAAGACAACAGATTGCAAATTTAAAATTAGATTCTAGTGGGAGGTCTTGGTTTCAAGCCTGTTTTTTCCCTACTGGATGTTGCGCTTGAAGACACGGGGAAAGAGCTAAGATTAAACTGAGACTAAGTTCTGAAAGTTTTTGCTAAATCGTTACAACCCATGAATAGAGTTTTGCCAAGTCACACACAAATACCCCTAACCCAAGAGACCAAACAAGAAAGTTTTGCAACAAATAAAAGATGATCTTTGATTTAGAAAAGATTATTATTTTGACTGTTTATTCTTGCTTTTTAAAGATTATCCAAAGCAGAAACAAAATATATCCTTGTTCTGAGGCTGGGTTTTGAAGCTAGGTTTGCCTTTTTAAACATAATCCAGTATAAAGATGGTGAAACTCGGGGATAAAAGATCCCGAGGGCAATTCACAGGGGAAGAAAAGACTTCATAGTTACCTGCCTGGTCTTTTCCTTTTGTTTTGTTTTAAGGCTAATGCTTTTGAATTGTTGGATGGGTGTAACCCTAATCCAAGGTAGTGATTCCAAATTCTTTTTCCCATGAGCTATATACAACACAGCAATTTCAACCATGATAAAAAGGCAACTGTACCCCCACCTCTGAAGCAGTTCTACTTGGTGCAGGCACACAGAGGCTCAAATCCACACAGGCAAACTTACCTTAAAAGGCAACAGTGGTCCCCAGCCCAACTTGCCCCAAGAACACTGTGGCATTTAGATATTGAGGTTGAAAATGATGTCAGCGGCTGGGGCTGGGGCTGGGGCTGGGGCTGGGGCTGGGGAAGGTATCAGCACCTGCCTTGCTTGGTGGCCATCAAAATCTCATCTGAGTCTGGGAGAATGCGTCAAAAACCTGCAGAGGAGAGGGTCAGAGGGGACAGAAAAACAGAAAGAAAATGGTCAGCCAGAAGAAAGGAAGTGGTTATCTTCCATCAAGATCATCTGCATTAATTATCCCACATCAACCTGGGGTGCAATGGAACACAAAGTTGCCCTAAAAGCCTGAAATCAAAGGATGCAACATTTAGCTACAGGTATAAAATGACAGGCTTAGTCAGATAGATAAACCAAGGCCAGCATCTTCACTTTTGTGGTCATAACTTGCCCTGCACACTAAGTCACTTTATCATTTTAGTCTGTCTCTGTCGACTATGACATTGGATCACAGAAACAGGTCGCTATGGGGTGATTTCGATTGTTCTCTCTTACTTTTCAAAGAATCGCAACAGAGAAATGGAAGTAACAAAGGAACCTCAGTCATTCTCAAGCTACAGCTTCCATTTAGATGGAAGCTGGAAAAAAAAAAAGGCTAAAATACAGGGGGAAAAAAAAAAAAGACCAAATTAAATCCATAGGAGTCCTCACATGCATGTTTCCTTAAGATGCAAACATCACATTCATAAAAACTCATATGAATAATATGCACAGAAAAAATTGAATTGTTGTTTAACAGGGAAAGTAAATTGAGAAGGACAGCTCCAGAAAAAGCAGGGTTGATGGTCTTTTTTGATTTTTTTTTTCCTGTTGTTTTTGAACAGCTTGCCTTGTGAGGTGAATTTGGAAATACAAAAGCAGGCTAAAAGACCTGGAGGGTCTCTGTGAGTGGCTTCGTTTTATTAACTTTCCAACTGGACATTCCCCTGTGGGCTGCCTGCCGCTGCCACCCACTTGCTGGTGGTTTCAGCAAGGTGGGAACCTGAGATGATAAATACTTGGAGCAGGAACAAGGAGAGAATTGCCTATTTGTGGCAAAGAAGCAGAGAGAGGCAGTAAGTAAATAAATTATACATCCATACAGAACAGAACAAGAAGTGAAGTTTCGCGCCTTCCTCATCTTGGAAAATGTGCTATTTAACCACAAAGCTAGTGACTCATGCTTGCAGGGGAAGAAGCAGGAGTTCTAGCAATACCCTGTCATTACCCTACAATACGTGCCCTTTCATGAGTCCCCCCCCCCCCCAATGCTATCCTGTTCGTTCCCTTTTCCTGGTCATCCTCTGTTAACTGCTGTCTGCAAATTTCCAAATTTTCAAAGCAGTTCCTGAATTGCTTAGAACTGGCAGAAATTAATAAGCAACAACCCATTTATATTGAAATGGACTCATTACGGTGCCAGCTGCCAATAATTTGCAAGGCTGGGTTCTCACTGGCAAAGGGGCCTGCAGGCGGCTGTCCTTCCACCTGCACCACAGAGGCTGATAGTGCAATTTGTACACTATCAACCAGACTTAATTTTTTTTTCTATCTATAGGCTTCAAGTCCTTGAGCAAAAGAACTACATGAAGAGAAAAGTTAACGTTAGAGCGTGTTATTAATGAAACATGAGAGAAAACAACACTGAATCAATGGGCATCTTTTTTTTATTCTGATTTTGGTAAAAGTAAACTTTACCCATGACCTGGGCTGTGGAATTGATCCATGAGGTGGGCAAATGAAGGTCCCCACATTTGTTATTGTGCAAGCAGCAGGTAAGCTAAGGTCTCAAAGTCCTGCCAAGTACCCCCACGATCAGTTCTTTCCCATGCTAGCTAGTATTTCTGCTATTGTTTAAAACTGATAAGCCATGAGGAGTATGCTAGGGGATGGGCTAATGTTATGGGGGCTAACATGACACTTATGTCATTGGAAACGAATCTGTTATAAGTTGAATGACATCAATAGCCTTCAATTTGTTATGGAACAATATGGTGAGTTAATTAACCCAGCTGGAAGATGTAGTGTGTTCAGTCGGCCACAGGACTATTCTCTTCTTCTCTTACACACACACAAAGCCATGCTGATGAGCTCCTCAGTACCACTCACCTGCTTGCCTTACAGTAAAATGACAGACCAAGTTTCTCAAGATCACTATGATTCACCCTCAACTCATAAAGAAAGATTCTGGGTCAAGTGTCAAATGAGCAGCTTTCCCAGGGAAGTGTGTGTTACCTTGGGGGTGGGAAGGAATTACCAAAACTAATCTCAGCTTCAAATACCTGCAAAAATAGGGCTCAGAAGCCCCACCACTCCAACCCTATGGCATGATTAACGATGAAATCGTGACATGTACCCATGGCATCTAATCCCCAGCTTATCCTAAAAAGTCTGCTAGACCAAAATTTTCTTTCTTCACCTTCAAAAACATTCATAAGAGGTATGTTGTCACTTTTAAGTTCTTACAAGTTCCAGAAATCAAAGTGTATAGAGAAAAGTGTATTATACCTGTCCCACAAATACCCAGGTTCAATTACCAGATTTCATCAGTTATTAAGTTATGTGATCTTGGGCTAATAAATGATCCATTCTGAAAACCACTAGGAAAAAGGATGTAGTAGTATCTGCTTTACTAACATCCACTTGAAATGATGTTTATAAGAAATTAGACAATCAACATGAAGCACCAAAAGCCATAAAATTCTATGTAAGTGTGTTAATTCTTTTTCTATTTATCTTTTTTTAGTACCCAAGAAAGTTCCATAATGAATTAATTAATTAGAATCAGGAAGTTTACCTTTACCAAAAACCTAAAAAAGGGTGAGAGGATATAGAAATCTCGGGTCGAAATCCTTAACATTTATTTTATATATAATAAGCACCAGAATTATTTGGTTTTGAGGCTTCATATTAACTTCTGAACCAGTAATGATTGGATGGACAGATGGACAGATGGCTCTGAGACACCAGAATATAAATTTTTAAAACTTAAAAAAAGACCTGAAATGACTTCCAAAGATATATGATTTGAAATAAAATAAAGGAAATTACTCCTAGAAAAAGAGAAAAAAATCAAAGGTGAGGACCAAGACCAGGGATACTACGAAGGGTGTGGAGCCTCACCCCAGGTCACTCACAGGAAGCCCTGTGACAGCCACCTCTACCGGGGAATGCATGGTCACTGTGAAGTTCACGGTGTCCTCACTGCTAAGAAGAAAGACACACATCCTTGCTACTAGGGTCAGACGGGAATTCCCCATGAGGCCACAGTGAGAGGTTGAGCCAAGTTCTGACAGGCATTCTCCTCATGGGCTCAGTGACAAAGTTCATTAGGATGTTTTTTGCCTTGACAATTGATTGGAAGAAATTACAATTCAGGGACAGCAGCTGGGAAGAAGAGGATAAGGCTGAGTGGACAGGCTGCTGCTGCCTCCCAGGAAGCACTGTCTGCCCTCCACAGTGCCTGATCCAGAGAAGGGGCTGAGAGCAGAAGGTGGGGCTCCCTGGTTCCGTCAGAGTGTAGATGGGTTGCACTGCCAGATAACCACACCCCATCTGGGGTTAAGGACAGATCCACCAGGGGTGTGCTTGTCTGGCTTTTGTGAAAGCTAAGAGTGTGGCTAAGACTCAGACACACAGATGAGGTGTCCACCTTTCCTCCAGACCACTAGCAGCTCTGGGGCAGGGCCAGGACTCTCAGAAAAATCAATTCTTCAGCACAGATGAATAAGCCACGATAGGGGCCCCAAACTCCTATTCCATAAAGCATGAATGAACTGATTTTAGCCCAATTGGTTTTTTTTTTTTTTAAGATAGGAATAAACAGACACTCCAACCAGCCAAACAAAATCCCCAAAACTTTCCATATCCACAGATTGCCCTAGTTTTTAGCAATGGTACTTCCTAATATATCCAAATGTATTCCAAAGTAACTAAGCAAGAAACATATTCATAGAATCAATACTTTTAAGCAGGCTACAAGTTGGGAGCTATCTACTAAAATCGTTTTAATTTTAGAGCAGTGAATCTTTGGCAATACTTGAGCAAGTTCAGCTGGGACAGACATTACCATATTTCTTACGAGTAAAGTCAGTGCATTTCAAAATGAAATAATGTATTCTACCCCAACCCAGGGAGAGCTGCCATTTATGGAAAGCTCACTATCTGGCTCACACTATGTTAAGTGGCTTTAGGCCAAAACACTCAGATTCTAGGTTTCCCTAAGTTCTCGGTGTTTATCGTCTTGCGACTACTCTTAGACACCTCCAACTGGTGACTGCCAAAGTATTTCAAAACCAAATCAGTCACTGTGGAGTTCCCTACTAGTGTCATTCGAGGGAATCTGGAAGCCACCAGCAGTCCCAGAGAGCTCTGCCGCACAGCTGGCCATCCAAGTTCCCAGACACTCCTGCAGCCTAACACTAAAGATGGCTCCCAGGAGGCCCTGGCCTGCTGAAGTGGACACACCACGAGACTCATATGATTTCTCAGAAACCCATTCCCATTTCTAAAAGCCTCGAAGCTACTGGACACTTGAGAATCCCTCTCAACATTGCAAGAACAGTGACTAGAGCACAACTTTGGGCTCTTGGTTCCTAAATTGTCGATTTTGAGTTACAGCAAAAAAGCACTCTCATGTCACTGTGAGAGAGAGTGCAGCGTTTGATCCCAGAAGAAAATGGAAATAGAGCACAATGTAACTCACTGTTAATGCTGACCTTGGTGTTTTACTGCTGTGCCATTCTGTGGCTTTATTTCCAGGGCGTTCCCAGTGAAAGAACTAGGTTAGCTGGGTGTCCTTAATGAGAAAGTGGGAGAGGATACTTTTCTCCTAGAGGGGCTTTCATGCCTCCTATAAAACATCACAGAATTTAATCCTTAAACTTCATACCAGAGTAATGGTCTCAAGAGCACATCAACACCTCTGTTTAGGAGAGATTTCAATTTAAAATCACCTTGCCCAACAACAAATGTTCTAAAATCAGGCCACCCAGGTGTCTTCCCTTTCATAGATCTCTCTCTCATCCCCGCAACCAGGAGCCCCAGGAGCTTCAACATGCACAGGAAGAAACACAGCTGGGACACACAGCTGGGCTGGTGGTGGGTGAAGAGTGTTTCTCTTTCACTGTCAAAGACTGAAGATCCAGGAAGGGAATGAATGTGGGTCTAATTCTCCCTGGTTTTCCAAGCCTGACTTCTAGCCTCAAGCCAGCAGAGACAGTGGGTCTCCAGTCTAAAGACCATGGCCCTAGGTGCGTCAAGTGGAAAGGCACTCACAGGAAGGGAGTCTGGGACACAGCACATGGTGCCTGCCACTGAGGTCACCTGGCCAGGTGACCCAAATGTATGAAAGTGCAACCAGCAATTCCATGACGGTCCTCAGTTCCTACAACATGGACCTCCCCTCAACCAGTTTTCCTACCGTGCAGCCTCAGGGGAGTTGTTCAGCTCCAAACACGGTCAGGGTATCAGGGGATCCCCTTCCCTCATCAGGAAGCAGAATAAGACAAGGTCACTGTCCTCTATGTCCTTCTCTAAACTTCCCCACAAGCCACAGACCCCTGCCATCCAGAGTGGGAGGATACCCTGGGATCAAGGAAGCACTCTCCAGGATAAGGCCACACACCCAAGAGGCTGGTGTGGCACCTAGGCCTGCAAGCAATGCAGGCTGGGACCGCCTGTGACACAAACGACTGAGGAAAAATCACCAAACCTCTGGAGAGATTTCTGTGATGGGGGAAGGGTTGATAGATCCTTTAATTGACCCCTCACACTTTGCACCTAAATGGCCAGCCAGAAACATGAACTTCTGAACTCCTGAACTCCTTCTTTCTTCTGTCCCAGCTCTTGCTACACTTGGATTGGCACGAAAGTGATTGGTAGGAAAGTGTGAGATTCTTTGAAAAGAAAGTGATTAAAGAGAGATTTCAGCCCTCCAGCTACCAAGAAGGCGGCCTCAAAGGCTATGGCTTTGGGAATGCAGAGGAGAGAAGAGATTGAGAAATACTAAGTACGTATATGTGTGAGACTGTTCCATTGGCAATTCTCAAAATAACCAAAAGGCACCGAGTGAGTGTAATCCTGGAGAAACATGCCACCCTGCCCAGAGGTGAATCTCTCACGGGTCCCTGGGTAAGGCCACTGCTAAGCAGGTATTATGGACACCATGAACCTTGATGTGTGTCTGCAGCATAACCTAAAGGAAGGATTTTAATCAAAGACTAACTAAAACACTTCAAACAGACAAGATTCTTGACGTTCAAATGATTTTTAAAAATTTTTTTAAAGGAATCCCACCCAGGGATTTTCAAAATGGAGAGATGTGATTCTTTACCTATGAGTCTCCATCTACGAGAAGGACTGGGGCTCAAATTTGAAAACACTGTCAGAAATCTCATAAGACAGAGCAGTGAAACACTGATTCCAAGGCCTTGCATCCCGAGTTCCCCCTGGCTGCCTTGGCCCAAACACTCCTTTCCTGTGTCCTCATTTCCAAATGCAAGACACCTTTCACAATGACCTCAATTTTTTATTTGGAAATCACTTCAAGTTACTTGGTAGTTATACAATTAAGACTACAAGCCCTAACAAGTTACATGTAATTCTTTATTTCATTGATGCTAAGAACTCCATGTTTTCACTTGAACATCTCTGGAATTGAATGTTTCTCATAATCATAATGGTGTATTCTGGTTTAATCAGCAGTGTTCTCTTTCCTTCTTAGTGGAACATAAAATAGTGGTGCATCTTACAAATGATAGCCTCATGTGAAATAAAAGTATATAAAAATAATTTCTAAACAGCTCTATTTAAGACTGTCTAAAAACTGCTTGTGACTTGTTTGAGTAAAGCAGAATATCTATGTAAGAACTGTCCTAATTGCTGCCCATTCAGTTCAACTTAATGAACACTTATTGAGCACTTGCTATCTGTGTGGGATGAGGAATCAGGCCATTTCCTGGGATATCTAAATCCGTGTAACTGGTGGTCATTCACCCACTCTGTAGAGGCCAATCTGGCTTTACCAATAGTGAACTGTAGAAGAAACAGACCAATTCTGCAAGGAGAAGCTATCAGTTGAATCTGGTCCTGAAGGCCTAATAGGATTTGACCTGGCTTATGAAGATAAGAGGGAATGAACAAGAATAGGGGGAGTTTAAAATATATAGAGGAAAGGCAAAATAACTCCAAGAGAAGAGAGGGCTAAGAATAAAGACTGAAGGGTGAAAGTGCCATCAGCCTAATGCTGTAGAGACAATTGCCAGGAAAGACCTGGAGCTGATGAGGCTAAAAGACTGGTCCAGGGCTATGGAGGCTCCACAGAGAAGTCAGATGTTACTATGGGTAATGGGAAGAGGCAATGGGATCTTATTGCAGGAGTTATAAGATCAAACACGGTTTCCACCTACTGGACGGCTTGGAAGAGAAAGTGGAACTTGTTGCAACCAATCACATGAGATAGCCCAAATGAAACGCTGAGTGCCTTGTAGTAAAGAGAATGACAGAAGAGATCACCAGCACCTGGTGGCCATGTGGATAGCTGAGGAATGAAGGAGGGAGAAGGCCAGGTTGCCTCCAGGTTCCTCGTTTAGCAGCTGAAAAATCAGAAGGGTGACAATAACACCTTTACTCTGAGGGCTAATGGAGCCCCTAGTTCACAAGTTTTACCCTTGAGAGCCAGAATCCACTAACAATGATATTCCTGGATACCTGGTGTCCAGTCAACAAATGGCCTCGAAACAGGTGAAGCAAGGTTGGAACCCACTAGACACCAAATTAAAATGCAAGATGTTTGCTTCAAATTTTGAAGTTATTTTGAAGGAAATTTAAAATGCCAAGTACTTTGACATCTTTTTTTCTGTTTAATCTTTTTACACAAACACACACACACACACACACTTCTGCTTAGAAGTTATGTTGTGGCACTGGATCCCCCATCCACGTTGGAAACAGTTATTACTCCGGGCATTACTCCGGACTTTTAGAAGGCTGGAATATCTTTTCATGAAAACAATGTTATCCAAAATAATGAAAGGTGGTCCCTCCTTTTCCTGTATTTCATTTCTTTAAAATTTTTATTTTTTAAAAGAACTACAAGCAACATTTGAAGCACGCTGCTGTTGCATGTTAAACAAAACCTCTGTGATAACCAGTATTTGGTCTATTTTAAAAAACTCTTTTTGAAGAAAAATAAAAAATTACCCTCCTGTCTTAGTTTGGGCCGCTACAACAAAATACCTCAGACTGAGTAATTGACGAACAACAGGAATTGATTGCTCACAGTTTTAGAGACTGGGAAGACCAAGACCAATGTGCTGACAGATTTGGTGTCTGGTGAGGGCCTGTTCCTCACAGGCGGAGCCTTCTGGCAGCATCCTCACGTGGGGGAAGGGCAAGTAGGCTTCCCAGGCCTCTTTTATGGTCTGATTTCACTTGCGAAGGTGGAGCTCTTGAGACCTGACCTCCATCACCTCTTAATAATTGCATCACACTGAGTATCAGTTTCTAACATATGAATCTGGAGGGGATGCCAATACCAGATCACAGGAGCTCCCAAAAAGCTTAGATAGGAAGGACATCAAAAGAGAGACACAAGTAATCATCAAATCCCTTGTACAATCAAAAAGCCAAAACCAAAAAACAACAAAACACATCAAACAACTTGTGAGAGGCCAGTTTTATCTTAACCTCATCTTTTAGGGACCAAAGCAATACACATCATAATAAAGGCATTCAACAGCAACAATAATTTTTATACAAAAATAAAATATGATGACTCCAGTTTGGTACTATAAAGTTAATAGTAAATCAGATTTGAGTTCAGTCTCCAAAACTCTCTCGCCTTGTGGGATACCCACTCTGCTCCTTACTCCCTGGGATCTGTCTTATTATTTAAATAAGACTGTCAACTGCAAGCAACGTTCCAAAGCTGCACAAGTCAGAGTGAGATGAATCTGGAATGCATAAGTAAGTGCGCCCCGAGTGCCACTTCAAACAAATGTAGCATTTAAGGACGATCGCTTAACCTTTCTATAAGAGAGAAAATGAGAAGTCAATAGCTGCACAGCACCAAGCAGATTTTAAGTGATACTCTGGTTGCATTAGTAGCCAGGCCAGACGAGGCTGAGAGGACAGCACTTGGGGGGTGGGAGAGTCAGAACAAAGTCAAAAAAAGAAATGGTTTAAGAAATGGATTAACCCCAGTCCAGCTATCACCATTCCTTCTGTTTAGAAGTAAGCGGACAGTCTACAAGTGACTATGCTTACTACACCTGAAAAGAAACCCATGTTGCTTTGCCTTGCTTGAGTCAACACCTATAAGCATCTTAATGGTAAGCACCATGAGGTTTTCTCTGCTAGGCCTTCTTTTTTACAGGAAATAGGCAGTTCCGTTAAAAAAAAAAAGTACCACTGAGTTGGCCTTCAGAATGGCAAGAGAGAACAGCAACCAAATCTCACCATCCAAAATCTAGTGCAAGATCTTTTTGGCTAAATAAATGACTAACATTCATCCTAGCCAAATTACAAATTGGAGAGAATAAAAAGCACATGAAGCTGTCACAAGCTGGATTTTTTAAAGTAGAAGGAAAAAAAAAATCAAACAGAACACATATGCCCCTCCCTGAAGTCACAGAGGATAATCAGCTTCTTTTAGCATGAAGGCAGTTCCCCCAGAGTCACTGGAATGTTTGCAACAGTGATACATCAAAGTCCCCCTGCAGAAAAACCGATACATAAAATCACAAAGCAAATCTGTTTCTTGTATGACAGCAACTAGTTGAAAAAAACTTGACATTCACTGCCAAGTAATATCTGTGGGACCACACACGGAGCTAGTAAGGCAGACAGGAGGCCTCTTTGGAATCAGTGAGCACAGAGTCCCACGCAGGGCACTGATATGCAAATGGCTTCATGGACATCACCATTCAATAAAACCTTTCTGAGCATGCCCACCCCCAACAGTATCTGTGTATGTCATCACTTCTTGATTTAATTAATGTATAAATTACCTATATGAATGCCTGTTCCAATAAATTATGCACACTTCAGATTTTTGTGTATCTGCAAGTACATAACTGATTTGAACCAAATAGAAATCTGTAGAAACTTAGGTGCAACAGAAGAAAAAAAAAATTCTGAAGTTTCCTTTCCATGCCCTAATGAAATCATCTTGCACATCCATCCAACAGTAAACACCCCTGTTCTAGAAAACAGGGCTGATCTAAGAAAAACCAAGGTAAGGCAGTCTGGAAAACTCTAGTGAGGTTGGCAAACGCCAAGAGACCTCTTCGGCCACAGAAATGGGTCATCCACGGTAAAAACTGTCCCCAAATCTGTTATTAATATTTGTTCTTTTAAAAACCTATTTACTGAAAAATTCCTCAGTTTCCACACCTGTAGGGTCTAAAACTATCAATATTTCAGCTTTGTTTTGAAGCAACATCACAGAAGGCCCAAATCACCCAGAACCTTCAGAAGGTAACACTGCCATTCAGGAGCCACGTGCTGAAAACCTTAAACTGCTCTGAAATTATCTGCAGAGAGCCCTAGCTCTCACCAGGGACCATTAAATTGTGTTTTGCAACAAAGATAGTAGTGAATACCCCTTCACCAGTAGTTAATGAAACAATGCCATACATAGAAAAATAAAGTAAGACGGAAGGACTCATCCCCGCCCACCTCACAACAATGCCCCCAGTCACAATTGGCCAAGATGTAGTAAGCAGAAAACATGTTTCTAACCATAACCCCATTTTATAGTGTGACTAATTTCAGACACTAGCAGAATAATTGCCAAATTTTTTCATTTATATAGTTCGGAAAAATAAAAGCTAACAATAACAAGCAATGAAAAATCATTTTTTTAAAAAGTTGATTATCAAGGTTAAATAAAATTCAGGTCCTCAAAGATGAGGAAGAAAGGATTCGTCTTCCAGAAGAAATCCTCAGTCTCTGGCTAGCTTCCAACCTAGAAAGTCATTGCTGGTGGAAGGTGCTTTCAAGAGTTCACCTGGCCAAGGCCTCCAATTGGCATCTGATCCTGCTGATCTGCACCTCTCCAAAAAAACACTCCTTTCCATTGAGTTCCATGCTACTCTTTAGATATTCCTCTCACCCCAACTATAGGATCTGCCCACTATCTTCCATCTGGCTCTTTCCATGCTGTACTTTTCTCTTTCACAAATTTATCTGGTTCCTTTCAGGTTCTCATCTACCTAAATCTTGGTCTTCACCACAAATCCTTCTTTCTACTCTCCTGCTGTACACCTCCATGGGGCCACCCATAGGTAGTTCTTTTTATTTTCTTTCTGGTACTGGGGATTGAAGAGGTACTCAACCACTGAGCCACATCCCCAGCCCTATTTTATGTAGAGACAGGGTCTCACCAAGTTGCTTAGTGCCTCCCCGTGTTGAGGCTGGCTTTGAACTCTTGATTCTCCTGTGTCAGCCTCCCAAAATGCTGGGATTACAGGCATGTGCCACCACGCCCGGCTCCCCATTATTAATTCTAATCTGATGTAACACTTAGGGTCTAAACATTCCACATGTATGATTCCACCCCAGAAGGCAGCATGACTTGATTCTAAATATAACAGACTTTGGATTCAGACAGACCAGGTCATAATATGCCACTTCATGAATCTGTGACAGTAAGCCAGATACTTGGCTTCCATGTGAACCTCTCTGTTCATCTGCAGATCTGGGCTGAGGATTCAGTGAGATGGGGAACTAAAAACTCTGTTCCTTTGTTTTAATTGGGGTTTCATGAGTGTTCATTTCTTTCTTTCCTCCTTCTCCTTCCTCAGCCCCTGTTCTTCTTCCAAAGTCCCTGAAGGACTCTCTCTTATCTGCCCTGCCCCTTCTATTCCTAACTCCCCATTGGTACCTCTCCCCTCTTTTGCCCCAATCCATCCACTGCATGCAAACTAATGTACCTTTGAGATGCATTCACTGACCCCCAAAAAAGCCACCACTCCCATCACTGCTCTGCTAACTAAGGTACAAACACCCACACCACACACAGCAGACAGGAGACCCACGGGAGTTACTCGAAGACCTACCAGGAGGTTACCAACAACACGGGAAGTGGGGTAGATTAATAGTAAGACAAAATTTGAAATCTGCACAATTTTCCAAAGATGGAATACCTATCTTCCCCCCAAATAAAATGGAGAGTGGTTAGAAGTCCATTCTCTTTTGATGCTGGTCTCATCTGATTTTTTGGAAAACTTTATAAAGCTCTTATCTTCAAAGATTTTCTTTATCACTTTTTCTCTCTAAATCCTCATGGTTATCAATGATTTGAACATTTGCCTTAACCCTTCTTCTATGCACATGTCCCTCTGCATTCTCTCTCTCTCTCTCTCTCTCTCTCTCTCTCTCTCTCTCTCTCACACACACACACACACACACACACACACACACACACACACGGATAAGGGAGGATCACTGTACTTGAACAAAAAACAGGCACCATAGCCTAGCCAAGTTGACAGACAAAAAAACCATCGCCCCTCCAACAGAGTATCTCCAGGACCAAGGGAATACCATCAAATATCTGCCAAAGGAAGAAACTGTAAAGTTTATTTCCCCAGAGTATTTACACTGGATTGTCCAGCAGGTGCTTTGGACTGACTTCCTACCAGCCTTCAAGTCGACTTGATTTCCACTCCCTAGGGACATCTACTTAAGGTGTTCCAGGTGGCCACAGCTTCAGGGCATGGGAGGTCACCAAGGACAGTGGCATGGCTTCTTTGATGTCATCTCTCCTACATGTTTCTGAACAATTGCGTCCAACCAAGCTCATGTCTGTTGGTAGCCAACATCATCCAGGGTCTTTTATCTCAACATGGAAAATAGTATTGAAATGTATTTGCAGATTGGAAAACACAAACAATGTAGTAGTTTCTCCCTCAGCTCCTGCTCCTTGACATAGCCCCTACCTTTATCCCTTCTCCCAACCTCCCTTGACACACATGTCAATTATGGCGGCCCTAGGTACACAAGCTTCCCTGTCGCTGATGTTTTTGCCCGCACTTGAAATCACCACCCTCTCCCACCACTGAGCCAAGACTTCAAGCACATAGCAGGTGGGGTGGGGGTGTCTCAGCAAGTTCTCAATTCCAATGCAGCTGGGTTTGAAGTTCAATGTGAAAGCCCAGCAACAGGGAGGAGGGTCCAAACAATTGTTCAACATCCTCCTACACCCTGCTTCTGACTAATACTTCATGCTGGGAAAGCATTTCCTCCCAGCTAGTTAGAAGTGACAAGTCCACATTTAAACCAAACCACCCTGAGAAGGCTCAGGAGGCACCCACTGCCCTCCAAGGCCTAATAAAGCCCTTTCTGAAAATATCCACCTGGCAAGAAAACAAGCAGAGAGTTGAGGCTGAGGCATCCTTTGAATGCTGTTCTCCACAGAGCAGGATGCTTGAGGGCCCAACCAAAGAACATATAGAGAGGGTAGGCAACTGGCATTCCTTTTTGAGAGATGGGATAATTTGTTAACTTGGTGAAAATCACTGGATTTTTCTATGGCTTCAGATTCCTCCTCAATAAAAATTTAACACCTAGCAAGTGCTTTTAAAATGTTTGGCATCACAGAAAAGGGAGCTGTTGGATATAGTGTTGTGTTATAGTCAGCTGTCTGTTACTATAACACATACTTGAGATAATTCATTTACGAAGAGAAAAGATTTATTTGGGTCTCACAGTTTTGGAGGTTTCGGTCTATGGTCGGTTGGCCCCACTGCTCTTGGGTATGTGGTAAAGCAGCACATCATGGAAGGAGCCCATGGTAGAGCAAAACCCTTCAGTTTATAGTCAGAAATCCAAAAAGAGAAGAGGAAAGGGCTGGGGCCTCACTCTCGTCCTCAAGGGTACATGCCCTCAGTGACCACAAGACCTCTCACAAGGCCTTACCTCACAACTTCCCAATAGCACCAGGCCAGGGACCAAGCCTTTAGCAGATGGGCCTTTGAGGAACACTCCCAATAGGTATGCAAAAGGGAAAAAAAAGTGTATTGTGTACATAATCAATGTAGAATTTTATTTTTCCAGTAGTGATTTTCCATTGAAAATAGCACCCGTGAGAAGAAGGAGATTAATCAACTGCATTCACTAAATAGAGCCTGGTGATCAAAACAACACGAGCCTTCTGCTTCTCGATGCTGCATTCGCACAAGCACAGGGTGCGGGGGCTGTGTGAGGCCTGAACTAAGGTTGGCGCCAGGGTGCCAGCTCCTAAGCCTCCTGCTTTGATCAGCTTCTCTCACTCTATTCCCACACCTGAAGGAACAGCCTGCCGCCTGTGCTGTACCACCTAGCTCCGCTCAGTTCTCCATAAAGGTAAATAAGACCCTGATGTCGCTGTTGGTTTAAAAACATCCCTCCTACTATTGCTTCTGGGCCTCACTCTCAATTCAACTGGACAAGATTCAGTTGTGATCCATATTGAGCACCTGATCTGGGAATGGTGTGGCTCGAGATTCCATGGGGGATGCTGAAAGGAGGAAGGCTTATGGCCCCTTAAGGGACCTTACAGGTGGTCCATCTAGGTGGTTGAGAGGGAGAAATGTGGTAAGGACCCGAAGTGTATCATCTAAAGCAGGAGAAACTTAACGCACTATGTAAGACAGAGGGGTGCAATCTAACCACATTTCAAAGCCCTGGTCTGTTAACACAGCTAATACTCATGGAAATTACAGATGTGCCCTTGACAGGGCAACAGTAAAAACCACGTTCATCTTTTAAGAAGACCATACACATCAGGATAAGATAATAATTTAATTTGACCATCATTTTATGATTACTCAGGAAAAAGAAGAATGACGGTCATTTTGATATCATCTTTATAATTAGAATACTATAGAAATCGTTGGAAAAGAAACATTCTTAATTCTGGGGATTAATAATGGGCAGTTGGAAATCATTTTACTATAAAAGCAGGGTAGGGAGAATACTCCTTTCAAAAAAAATTGTATACTTCAAAAGATTTGCTTAAGTCTTATATAAATAAGAAAAATAGGTAATTTCAAATTTTAAGTTATCTAAAATTTGGAATGGTGATTTTGATCCTAAAAGTTTATAAATTTTCCCAAAAAAAGTTCTCTATCAAGACTTGCCATTTTAAGAAAGGCAAAAATAGTGAAATGTACCTGGGCGTGGTGTCGCTCTCCTTTAAACCCAGCGGTTCGGGAGGCTGAGACAGGAGGATAGAGAACTCAAAGCCACCCTCAGCAATGATGAGGCGCTGAGCAACTCAATGAGTCCCTGTCTCTAAATAAAATAAGAAATAGGGCTGGGGATGTGGCTCAGTGGTCGAGTGCCCCTGAGTTCAATCCCTGGGCAAAAAAGTGAAAATATGAAATTTTAAAAGATACTGCCTGTGTATAAATCTTCTGCAAGATAAAAAAGCAATACATAGGTACTGAAACTCATGTCTCTTCTACTTCAAATACCTGGTTTAACAAGAAAGCAAACTCCCACTTGTCATGGAAAATCTGGGTCCTTCTGGTGCCGACTTGAGGCGGGAGCAGATCCCTATGGGCAGTTCTCAAGGACACCCACCATACTCCCTCTCCTAAAGTCACGGTCCTGACTCAGGGGAGCACGGGCCTGTGCTGGAGGGACACTCCAGGGGTACACGCACTTGTCCCACATCATGCTACATGTTAAAAGCAGCACACTGGGGGCAAGTGAATTAAGAGAATAAAATTCCATTAAAACCCATATCACACAAAAACAGTGGGTAAGCCTAAAAACATGTTAAGTAAAATAAGACGGAGGCAAAAGAACAAACTCACTGAGAAGAAATAGAAGGGTGGTTATCGGGGGAGGGGAGCAGAGGGCAGCTGCTGTTAACCGGGGACAGAGTTTTACTTTGGGAAGGTGAGAGAGTTCTGGAGATGGACAGTGGAGACAGATGCACAACCATTTGAAGGCACTGATTGCCACTGTGCACCAAACAATGTCAACATGGTAAATTCTTTGCTATGCATATTATACCACGATTTTTAAAATTAGAGAGTGTAACAGTAATTAATATTTACAGGGTGCTTCATCATTTGAAAAGCATTTCTACATACGCTGAACCATTTAATCATCACAGCCACATGAATTCTGGGTAAGTGTCCACTCCGGTGCCATTTCTATGCAAATGATGTCTATTGCCTGGTGGATGGAGGAGTGGCGTGGTATCACCAGAACCCAGGCCAACCCCCCTCAAAACCTGCTACGCTCCTTCCACAGTGTCTTCTAGTAGTTGTGCATGTTCTAAAGAAACACAACACATGCTTCCAGATGCTCTAAGAGATACACCTTACAAGGTCAAAGCTGGGAAATCCAGTTCCAATAGCCAAGAAGTAGATTTCACTCTAACCTACGATTTCCCAAACTTCCTTAATCACGGAAGCCTGGCTGTGGAATATCTACTGATGATCCGTAGAAGAGTTCATGCTCCGTGGGTCTCTATTGTGGGAAACCACCTCAACAAAAGGTGCTTATTTATGCACGACAGATGCCATCTGCTCTCAGGAATCAAGGTGTTTGCCTAATTGGCAGTTCCAAGTATCAATATCATCGCCCGCACTGGTAATCTTCCCTCTCCAATTTTCTATCTTCTCTCATCCAAATCTTTCCATCGGTCATAAAAGCACCACAGAGACCACAAAGAAGACAAGGATGACGAACTTGACACGCGTCATCCTTGGCTCCCATACTGCTTACTCAGGGGGCAAGGATCAGATCAGACCCATCTGAGGGAAGGGGGTTGGGGAGACAGAAAGAAAGAAAGACAGAGACAGATGGAGTTGGAGCAGGAGGCAGAGTGGAGACTGGGATGTGTGCTTTAGGAAAAACAAAAATTAAAAGATGTGTAATAGTACATATCTCCACTCCAAACCCTAGTTCACATGGCCTGGTATAAATGACTCAGAGAAAGAAACATATATCACTCTGCATTAAATATATCAGAGGAGTGAGGTTCATGGCCAATGGGAATACAGGTTTTACAGGTGATTTTATACGGCAACGATACTTAGATTTGGAGTTTCATAAACCTCATTAGCAGTTTCTTCCCACCAATTAAAATTTTAAAAACATCAACAACCATGAACCAAAATTTCTAATTATGAGTTTCTTGTTTTGTTTTTAACACAATGCACCCAAAAAATCTTTAGAACAAAGCAAAGAGCTGTTCAAAAATAATTCGTAAAGTGACATGCATTTTTAATTCTTGAAGAGACATCACTATCTCTTACCCCAATTCCAAATCCATTTCAGGACAAAGGAGAGCACAGCCCTGGGTTTTAAGCAGTAAAACTGGCCATGCACCCATGCCACTGAGATCCCCTCGCGTGACATTTCTGAGAATGCCTTTAACTGCTGACATTGGCCCAGGCGTCATTGGAGCAGACACTAAACCTATCACCTGTTACTTCTTGTCTGGGCCTGTGCTGTTTGTTTGCTACGTATATTCAATTTATAATGGGAGTTTGTCAGCTACTTTGTGTTTGAACTTGACACAATGGGAAAAGCCCTTAAGGGTTAATTATTAATCTCAAAATGAAATCTAAAACAGATAATGAACAGGTCTTGAGCAATCGTGAAAGACATCCAGCAGCATTAGGCAAAATGAGGGCCGTTCCCAGGCCAAAGCAGCCTCCAACGCAAGTGTGTTACACTAGCCACCGAGTGCCAAGGAGGAAAGGATCAGTGCTCAGGGAATGCACTTGAGAGTCAGCCGGAATCAATGGGAATTTTGCTTCTACCACTGAATAACCAAATGATACTGGAAAGTGACTTCACATCACCAAGCCTCAGTTTCCTCCTCCATAAAATGGGAATAATAAAAGTGGGTGGAACAGCCCATTAAAACCATGCAGTCCACTGCCCGAGCCACAGAAGCAACGAATAAATAGAAGCAGGAGGGGGGAAAAAAAAAACAAAAAACCATGGAATCTTTTCTTAGATCCAGAGGCTGATTAGGCATCAAAATCTTCAAGCTCTTGAGCCATAATTAGAAGTTTCAAAAACTAAACACGTGTGAAAAAATGCCCTGTGAAATTAGTGCTTGAATTCAGAGACTCTGGTTTCTGAAGATACATGTTGCTCTCACGTGAATGGACCACGTAACACAATCACCAAGGCACTCCATACCCTCTTCAGTGATAAATTTCAATGAAAAGTGACAACTCCTAACGCCCTGGCCCTGTAGAATAATACACTGATTCTCTAGCTTTTTACATCTTTTTGAAAAGATCACTGCTACCCAAAGTTAAACCATTACTAAATAAAGAGAAATAGAGACAAAAAAATCTGGTTATCTTGGAAAGGATATTGCCAACAGCAATACATTCTATATTGCCCAGGAACTTGTAAGAAAGCCACAAAGCAAATCAGATGTATTAAATATGCAACCAATTATATGAAAATGTTAATTGTATAATAGCTTTTTTAAAAATACAATTTTAAGGAATTTTTAAAAATTCCAGATATCTCATGGTAGGAGATGCCAAATAGTAAAATGGATTTACCTAAGTTAACTCAGAAGAGTCAGTACCAAAATCAAAACTCACAGCAGACACCCCCCCAGTTATGACAATAAGGTTGGACCCAGATGCAAATTCTGGAGCAGTATGCATCTAGAGAATGAGATCACATGACCCAATCTCTTTGGTAACAACCATAAGCAACTGGTATTATGTGGGACAGAGTATGCACCCAGTGCTCAGGCCTGGGGAAGGGGGACTGAGTCCACAACAGGGACACCACTGTCCTCACAGGTTAGCCTAAAAGGATCTGGATCATGAGCACATGCCTAGAAGCCCACAACTGATTTCTATAGGGGTCATTCATAGGAGCCAGATTGATACAGTGGAATTTAAAACGATACCAACAGAAAAACTCTGAGTTCAATATCTCATTTTTCTCTAGAATCTCCTCTTGCGGAGCCCAGAACGTGGAACAAAGATCAGGTCGTTAAATACAGACACCACTGAGACTGCATAAAAATGGAGCTCCAACTGGAAATTGGTCCTAAGTAAATGAATCAAAATATTGAACAAATATGCAGTTGCCTGTCTGTGCTGTCTAGGTAGGATATTAGGTTTGGAGAATATGGACGATTTTACCCAACAGGATGTGAACTATCCTGGAAATCTCTCCTGCATGACCACAATCGATTTTAAATCATTTCCAGAGTTAAAGCTTCTGGATTACAGACTAGCACTCTCTTCACAATGGTTAACACCAAAATGATTTATAAGTGTTAAAACACCAAAATGATTGATAAGTGTTAAAACAAAACAAAACAAAAAAAACAACATGTAGGGGGAAAACAAGCTAAATCAGAAAGTAAATGAAATGGTGAGTCCAGATGTAACTCTGACCCAAGGTACTACTTCCCAAAACAAATGAAATGTAAGACATTTAGGTGGGGGGCACCCAAGAATGATGAACTCCCTTTGTGAAAACCAAAACACAAGTTCACATGCTTTATTTACTCCTATAGCAATGAAAAAGTCCTTTTTGCAATTTCCTCAGGAACTCCAGGCTAAACCAAAGGTTTCCTATGTAACTTACTACCAGAGGTGTAAGAAATGCCAAATAGCAGTCACGCACATAAATAGAGGAAAGAAAAGCAAAGAAAAGGGGAAAAGAAAATAATACAATACCATACAATACAATCTTGGAAGCTTAGATATGAAGAAATCAGGAATGGCTTGGGGATGTAGTCCTGTGGTAGAGCGCCTGCTTAGCTGGTGTAGTACCCGAGGTTTTATCTCCAGCACACGAAAAAGAAAAAGGCAAAGAAAATCAGGAGACACTGATTAAATCACAGTTATAGGTTTTCAAATGCTCTGATTCTAGGAAACCATCAGGAGAAGCTTTTCCTAAGAAATCTATCCTGCCAGGCTTAAAACTGGGAGTCCAGTTCAATTTCATTTAGCTAAATGAGTATCATATGCCAAAGATAAGAATGACATGCTAACATGAGGGCCTGGCGACAATCTTTAGAAATGTAGGTGTGGAGACTTAAAATGCAAAATGACAAAAAGAACTTTTTCAGTTTCAGTAAATTCTGATAACAGATAGGAATATGATGTCATTGACATGCTTTGAATTTCTGGACTGGTCCAGCTCCTGTCTCAGATAAGTATTTCTCATACACTGGTCTGTGGTTATTGTGGAGTGCATGTGGAGTCTATGAAAGAGATATATTTACAAAATAAATGGCAAAAAATGGCATTTGCTCAACAAGGATGTAAACTGGAAGTGTTCATTAGAATGATCATTTCACTAAAATGCTGATTCTTTAAAAACACCTGTCCACAAACAATTTTTTAGATTAAACTTGGAGTCCAGAGTTTTGGTGGATTATTTTGCATGTAGAAAGCGGAGTCAACATGTACACAGAACACACAGTGATACAACAGGTGGTTGGTCCTGGGTGTACAGCTGCACAGCAGGGCAGGATCACGGGACACAGCCTGGGACAGCAGGATGGGGACCACAGAGAAGGAGGGGGAGAGGGGCAGGGAGCAATAGGCATCAACAACAGAAAGAAAAACGGGCTCTTTTCCTTATTTCCAGAACCTTGGATGAGAATATTAAAACAGTCCTTGCAGGTTCATCTGATAGCCGCTCCTCGGTGGAGGTTTGGGGTTCAGGCTTTCTCTCACCCACATTCCACCTTTAAAAAAAGGCCCTTTTATCGCCTCAGAAATCTTATCAACACCTGTTGCAGAGAGAAAAAGTGATTACATTTCCAAATGTGGATCTTGACATGACTGAACCCCTCCTGAATCTTCTAATAATTTTTGTAAGAATGTACCTGGAGGCACAGCGCTGCCCTTCCATGCCAGGGACAAATCCTAAACAGGCCTTACTGTTTTCCAATGTAGGAACAAAATCAATTCTCCTCAAAACTTTCCCCCAAAAAATATATAATAAATAAAGTCTCTGGTTTATTGATTCCACAGAACATCAAACACACTTTTTAAAAAGCTTAGTGGCTAGAGTGAGGAGGGGTATCCACCCTGAGAGGAGGCCGGCATGGGGATGTCAGAGTCCATGCAGGGAGGGCCCAGAGTCATCAGAGTCCAGTGGGGCAGAAGAACCTGCATGAAGGTCTTTCACAGGCCAAATCAGAGAAGATCTGAGTATCAAGATAAGTGAAACCACAAGCAGATTATAACCCACTGAATGAAACAGTTGTCTTCGTCCATTTTCTGTTCCTGCAAAAGAATATCTGAGACCAGGTAACTGAACAGGTATATTTGGCTCCTTGTTCTGGAGGACGGGAAGTCCAGCAGCATGGTGCTGGCACAGGATGAGGGCCTTCTTGCTGCATCATAATGTGTCAGAGGCCACCAGGGCCACACAAAAGAAGGATCCAGCAGGGGTCTCTCTTCCTGGCCATGACTGCCATTCTTATGACCTCATCTCATTCCACCTCCCCAAGACCTCACTTCCAAATACCATTAAGGTATAACTTTGGGGATTAACTCTCCAACACATGAACTTTGGGGGGACATATTCAAACTGTAGCTATAGAAAACTACAAGTCCACACAGATACAAATAAGATTGAAAGGCTATGGAGAAATAAGGAAGCTGGTAAGTCAACGTTTACTTGGGACAAAAAGAGCAATTTCCCAGAGGCTGGCTGATGGTCACCTGAACCAAGTGACACAGGGGAGCGGGTAGATATCATCAGAAATAGGACACTTCAGCCGGGGTGCCGGGTGCACGCCTATAATCCCAGGAGCTGGGGAGGCTGAGACAATAAGATCGCGAGTTCAAAGCCAGCCTCAGCAACGGCAAGGGGCTAAGCAACTCAGTGAGACCCTGTCTCTACAAAAAACACAAAATAGGGCTGGAGATGTGGCTCAGTGGTTGAGTATCCCTGAATTCAATCCCTGGTACCCCCCAAAAATAGGACACTTCAAAACTGGACATTCCTGGGGAACACACAAGAAGAAGGCATGTGTCATCGGATACAGGGTGTCTGCCAATGAGGCGGAACCTGGACTGAATCACGAGAAGATATCGAGGGAAGCCAAACCAAGAGGCACTCTACAAAATAACCAGCTTAGGCTCCTCACAAATGTCCAAGTCATGAGAATCAAGGAAGACCAAGGAGCTGCTCCTCAATGAAGGAGTCTAAAGACGTGTGACAGCCAAATGCAACGCACGATCCTCAGTGGGAAATACAGACGTTCATGGAGACCACGCTGACTCCTCTCAGGACAAATGACAAAATTGGAACCATGCAGGAGGAGCAGCTGGCAGGGATGTGTCCCTTCACCCAGTGATTTCAGTCCCTGTATGGTGGTTGCACAGAAGGGTGTCCTTGTTGGTAGGAAAAATAACCAATGCCCGAAGGAGGAGCTGCTCACTCACACATGATCTGGAGAAAACAAAATCACTTCTACTGTGGTGCCAGCTCTTCTCCAAGTTTGTGGCAACTCCAAAACAAAAACAAAATTCTAAACCTGATGATGCTAAGTTATGTACACAGGTCCAGATAAAGAGGTGGGAAATCTGTATAATGAAACAGTCAGATAATACTATGCAAGTGATCATATTAAATGTGAGAATTAACGAAGGAATGTATAAAATTCGCTAACGTCACATTAGAAAAAACAAAAAAGCCCTTTAATCACACATGTCAATGTGCCCTTCATGTCCTCACCAGAACATCCAAACCCTCAGTCAGCAGGCTGGTGTAAATTCGGACTTTGCTTTGTGTTCCCACGCCAAGCCACTCTTGATCACTGCACATGGAATGCTCAGGAACCCACCTGCCCTGAGGATCCCTGGGAAGCCCCCCACAACACCACCAGGAACCAAGGAACAAACCCCAAATCACTGTCGTGCTTGCTGCCTTCAAAGTCCACACTGTCATGGACCCTGAGGACACAGATTCTGGTGCCACAGATAACCCTCAGAGCTCTGGGATGGCACCACACTGGGACTCGGTTTTGTTATCTGGGAAATGGGGAGCTGGGCATAATCATCCGAATCTAATCAATCCCACCAGCATCTAATAAGTCCTCCCCTTTGCCAGGCCCCAGCTCTGTCCTCAAGGAGCTCAAGTCCAGTAGAGAGAAAGGAACTCAGAACAGGCGCCCCCCAGCTGTGTGACACCAGGCAAGTTACCTAACCTCTGCCTGTTTCCTCATTTGCATAAGGCTTATCCTTCCTAGCTCAGCCGCAGGAAGGTTACAGGCTTTATATATTCTCTATGCCTACATTTTTCACTATTAAATTATTCACCTATGGCACAATTATATACAAGTCATATATAATCGCTTACTGATCATCTTCCAATACTTAATAATTTAATTAAATTTAAATTATTTATTTAATATTTGAATATTTAATGATTCTTTTCTGAATGGCTGGGTCTCTGGGAATGTTCGGTGCTGTAGTGTATTCCACAGGAGAACCTAGCACATGGTGAGCACTCAGTAACTGTTGCTATTTATTATGATGACAGCGTGATGTGAGGAGACTAGAGGCTGCAACCTCTAGCTGGGGGCCACATTGGCCACTGTCAAAGATCCACAGGTGCCTGGATGAGGCCCTGGAACTCAAAACTGTCAATCACAGGAGTCACTGTTATAGCCCACCTTCAGAGCCTGCCGATTCCGGAACTGACACCCTTGCTAATCTGGCTTGACAGCCTATCTCATTTTAAGGCAGAGAGTGAGAGGGACAATTGCTGCAGGGAGGAGGACAAGGGATGAAAACGCTCAGCAGAAGTGGAGGAAGAAAGGAAGCGACTAGGCCACTCCAGCCTCAGGCCTCAGTGACCTCCCAGTTACCAAATCTCAGCCCAGTACCAGGACTGAATCCATGCGAGAAGAAAAACCTAACTAAAGATTCATTTATGCCCCGCATATTCTGCTGAAGATGACTGGAACCATATGAGACGTTTTAAATTCTTCCAAAGATTATTTCAAAGATGAAAAGCTTTTGAATTTACAAGGGGAAAAAAAACGCTTTCGACACAAAAATCACATAGCTAGAATTTCACACTTGTAGGCAGGAACATCTGTCTGTGGTCCCCCTGAAAAATCACAAGAATGCTTCTCGAATGACCAAAACGAAGGTGTGGTCTTCCAGCCCTGCAAAGCTATCAACTCAGGGCAAAGTGAGACACAAAACAAATGTGAGGCGATCTCTGGTGTTATTAGCACAGACCTCTACAAGGATCCGTCCGAAAACCCCAAATATGATCACGACCAGACTTCGTCATGTGTGACCACACAGTCATCTTGGAGCTTTGCACAGGTTATAAACACATCATCGGACAAAGAAGAAAAGTCCACAGCATAGCACTTGAAAAAAAACTTTCAAACCAAAATCTCCCTCTTTTCTATCTGTGGGTAGCTCATAACCACCTAAGGCAAAGATCAGCCCAGAAACTCAGATCAAATATGGAGCCACCAAGTGAAGTCAACTGTACCACCCAGGTCTTCCTAATTGAAACACTTCACCTACAGGGACCCTAAGATTAAGTTTAAATATTCAGCAGGGACAAGGACACTAAATCAATCCCTCTTTTACTTGGGAAGTGGGGGAATTATACTTCACAGCCAATCACAGTCACATGGGAACCAAGCGCCAGAGTTCTGCCACCAGAAGGTGACAGGCCCAGACCTATCACCACCAAGAGTCTCCAGGTACTCCCTCCAGTGTTTCCTGCACAGGATGGACTCTGAGAGCTTAGGCCCACTAGATGGAGGAATCTTGGTCCTTGAATGGGAAGCAAGAGAAAGCCACCACCGTCCCTTCCCACTGCCATTCAGCTTGGCCTGGGACACAAGCAATAAATAACATTCTGAATCCATGAAGCAGTGAAGTCTGGGGATACATGTTACCAGGAATCAGCCCATCCACAATAAAAGGTGCCTTGCTCGGGTTGATGAATTTCTGTGAGAAGTCGTGCAATTTTACCCTCGTAGAGCAAAGTGAAATTCACAGACATACCCAGGACCCACAGGATGCCTAAAATCTCAGATCTCTAGCTGCCTTTCAGAATCAGAAGTTACCCACTATCCCACAGAATCCCTGCTGCAGTGGATGCAGCCTCTGCTACCCATTTAACGACACCAAAATGTCAGAGCAGACAAGTTAGAAAAGTACTTTTATAGCCACCAACCCTAAAGGAAAGGTTCCACAATGCTGGATGGGAGAAGAATGGCACCAGTTAGTCATCGAGGAAAACCGTTTAGGGCAGAACATCCAAATGTTTATTTCTGCAGCAAAGTGTAATTTGCATTTTCCTATATTTACATTGAGCTCATGACCAGTGCAACGCAAGCCTTTGACAAAGGGCTGCATTCCAGCTTTTTTAAAGAGCAAACAGAGCCAACTTGTCTTAACAAGTCGGCAACACCTGCGTGGCTCTGGCACGAATCTCTCAGAATAAGTAAATAATGAACTGCCCATAAGCCCAGTCCAGAACAAAGGAGGAAAGCCCTGCACTCCCTTGCCTGATGTCTCCACCAGCAGGAAATATTTCCTTTCTCAATACAGAAAGAGGAATTTTGCCGAAAACTGCTAACTCAGGAGAATTAATACCCTCCAAAGGGAGGGAGGAGACCCTCAATTAGGCTGCCAGTCTCCTAAAAAAGGGGATGGATTCTACTTTGGGAAGAATTTGTATTACCAAGAAATTGTTTTCGCTTAAAGGCATCATCCAGTGAAAGATTAAAGCTTTAAGCCAAATCATTCTGAATATGCCCACACCAAGGATTCTGGGGATGGTGGCCCAAACAGCAACAGGAGGTGGCTTACCATCACCCTTGACCAAATGGTCCTAAAGACCATCTCACACTTGGGTCTAAGGAAAAATTCCAAACAACTCTATTTTCTGCCACATGCGTGGTGAGCAGTATGAGTTGGGAAGGGGTCCCTACATCTGAAGGACCATCCCTGCACACCTGATTGACCACTTATCACCAGTACTGACCTATCCATATGAAGAACAGAAGACACTGTTCTTATCACCAGTAATGACCTCACTTATCACCAGTACTGACCTATCCATATGAAGAACAGAAGACAGAGCAGCGCCTGAGAATTTGAACTCTGGGACCAGAAAGATGATTAGACATGTTACTTAACCTCACGAAACTTCAGTTTCTCATTTGGAAACAAGCTTTTTAATAATACTCACACACCTCCCAGGTGAGCAATGCAAGTTACGCACCTAATACTGGTGTTGGAATGTAAACAATAATAAAGGTTAGTTATTATCACTAGTATATATTACCCAGCATGTAGTCTCTGAGCATCAGTGTGAGTCCAGCTCCAACACCAAGACACTTGCTTTAAAGGGGAGAAACGTTCTTCCTTAGCCTCAGTTTCCTCATCTGTAAAATGGTTTGATAATAATATCCTCCCAGGATTGTTGGGAAGGCTAAATGAGCTTATGTATGTAAAATGCAAACATAATTCTTCAGGAAACAATAGTCATTATTTCCAGCAGTAATTGCACTGTCTGTTTACCATGTAGGAATCTCATTTTAGACTGTTTTAAAGTTTCTCAGAATCTTTGAAATTGTCCATTCTGGTTGCATGAGCCAAGCATCTTAGCACTCTGGGGCATATAGTAGTGTCCTTGTTTCAAAAGCATCTGCTTCATTTTAAAAAAATATAGTTTGTTTAAATCTTGAGTTTTTGTATAAATTATTTTGCCCCCACACATCATAAATGACATTAAAAGAACAATCTGTCTTTCCTTTCTCTAGATTGTGAACCAACATTCTGTTCACCTACAGATGTTGCAAATGATGATTATTTGGAACCCAGATGAGAGTCTCCCTGTAAGCTCACAATCCATTCAAACTCCATTGCAAAGATCTGTCGTTAAAGTAAATGTAGTAGAAAAAAAATTGAGACAGGAAAAATGATTTTCCTGGTATTCCTCTCCTCTTACAAGTAGGTTTTATAGGTATTGTATTGATCTTTAAGGAAAGAAACTCACTGAATTTCCAGGGTTATTCAGTTATACTCAGAGTAAATGTCTGCTTTCAACAAATGCATTCGTGTTCTTAGAAGAATTTACGTTTGAGCTTGCTGTATCCTATTAAGTAATATATGAGACAGACTAAGCATATAAACATTCTTTTGGCACTGAGCACGTGAGTGGTTGCTATCATTTAGGTGTGTATATGATGTGTGGTGGCGAAGATTGCTGAGCTACGTTCCCTAGGGCTGCCTGACCTTTGAGAAATTGTGCCTCCCGACATTTCCAAATTATGTCCTACCACTTTTATTCTTCTTTCTACAATATTCTCATATTCTTTTCTTCCCTTTAATCTCTCTAGCTATAAAAACCTTCCCTTAGGATGGAATGCAATTACTACTATTGGGCAAAATCCCAAAGGAAAGCACAAACTTAGGGTCAAGTGGACCTGTCTTGGAATTTCTTTTTTTTTTTTTTAATATTTTTTAAAAAATATGTTTTTAGTTGTCAATGGACTTTATTTTATTTATTTACACGTGGTGCTGAGAATTGAACCCAGTTCATCACGCATGCTAGGCAAGCACTCTACCACTGAGCCACAACCCCAGCCCCTGTCTTGGAATTTCTATTGAGTAATTTCACAATGAAATTGACCTGAAGTTCAGGTTGCACATTTGTAAAATGGTCCTATTATTATCCATGGATTCAAGGAACACCTGCTTATTATCTATGGGTTCAGTGAATACCTGCATACCGATAGGGCTCAAGTGTACCTGTCTTTAGATTATCTGTCTTCTAAGAAGAGAAACAATTTTTTAAGAATTAAAAAATTTCTTCTTTAGGGAAAATTTGTGGAAGGGGTAAAAAAAAGTTGGAATATGAAGGAAAGTCAGAAGATTCAACAGCAGCATTTAAGTTCACTGATACCAGAGGTATCCTGAGAACAACATGAACATTTGATGATTTTGGTGGGCCGTAAGATAAAGACGCCAGTGGGACCACCAAACTCTTTGGCCCAGTGTACAACAAAAAAAAAGGGCCAACATCATGAAAAGAAAGCAGACATTTCTTTACATTGCTCCCACTGCTCTAAACATAGTAAAACAAGCAGAGCATCTGTCAGTTTTTCTCAAACTTGAGACTTGTATTTTTCAAGTCAACCCAGTATATACACATATAACCTTGTTTGTTTTCTATTCTTTTCCATTACAGCTATAAAACAATTACTACTGTTATTTGATAAACTCCCAAAGCATCCCAACCTTCACGTGAAAAGCACTACCCAGCGGTAATCACAATTTCCCACATGGGGCTATCTATACTTTTACAAGTGCATATATCTTAAAGGAGGGAGGTTTCACATAAACTTGCTAACGTTAAGGCTTTTGCATAGGCCAGAGGACTTGACCCAGTACAAGATTCTTAGCAAGGATCCTGAAGGACTTATTTGAGCCTTCTGGAAATGGATGGAAATCACGTGCATGGACATAACTGTATTTGTATAAGGAACAATGCCCAGCTTTTCAAATAAGTGAGGCCACAAAATTAATTCATTTCTTTCCATGATATTCAGCAAACCCTGCCACAAAACCACACGAAGCTTCTTCATACAAATAAAATCTACCTGCCACTAGCAGAGATTATCCCAATCAATATGGCCATAAAATTGTGTCACAAAAACTGCAAGTGGTAACCCTGCATAACATAAATAACATTCATGCACTTTTCCAACAAAATGAGTGCTGACTTGGAACTGTGCTAAGAAAAGCACAAGGGATGGAACAAGAGGGTCCCCAGTGTTCTTGTAGTGTTCTATTATTGTACTAGGACTCTGCAATCTGCAGAACTGAAGACTGTCACCTTCCACAGAAAACCTGATGAAATGCTCCGAAAGATGATTGTTTTAAAACAAAACCCACTTTGCTTTATCCTTCCAATCAAAAGCCAAAATGCTTCAAGAAAAAAGTTCACACTGATTTATGTAATTATGAAATATAGCTGCACTCAGATGAAAAGGTGTGAGCATTCCGGCTAAGAAGGAGTATTCTAGGAGAGCCAAGCCAAGAATGGCATTTCCATTTGAAAGTACATTAACAGCACAAATGCGGCCTTCTCAGGCCCCAATTAGTTCTTTCATTGAAACTAATCAAGACCTGAGTGGCTCGATCTTTATCAGATCAAAGGTGTTCAAACTGATTGTGTTTTGTACTAAGCTGCCATCAAGCCAGATGGCACATGGGCCATGTTCCTGCCTCAGGTTTCCTTCCACAGGGAGACCCTTCCACATCTCTGGTCCCCTAGGATGACTCTGGGGAGGAGAGTTGCTCACCTGGACAAAGCAGAGGATCTGGGACAATGACCAACACGTGCCTCATTCAAGCCCTTCTCTTCCTGCTCTTTTAAAGATCTTCCAGGTCCACAAGGAACCTGAGGTATGACATGCAGGAACTCTCAGAGATCCTGCACCATAGGAAGAAGCTTACCACTGTCCAGGGCGAGGTCTGCATAGGAAGGAAGTCCTTCTAACTCTACAGTCAAGGGATGCTCTAGAAACACCCTCCAAATAGCAGGCTCCAATCCCACACTACCCGTAGTAAAGCTGACCCTCTGTTTTCCATCTGCTGCTTTTGCTGTGTGACTCAACGGATCCAGAACTTGGGCTGGAAAGAGTCTCAAATCCCAACAAGCTCAGTTGTCCCCATAGTCTCAATTTCAAGTGGGTTGGCAGCACTTAAAATACTGTGCTTAACTCATCTGTTACTTTCCAATTTTAGGGCACACTACATGTGCCTACTTGATCAGACAACTTTACTACATATTCATATACGCAGGCAACCCCACCCAGCAGGGAAGTTCCTGGAAACCAAAGCATAGAACCAACAACATAGATCAAGAGAGGATTTCAGAAACAATATTTTTCTGTGAATTAATGTCCAATCACAGGCAGGGTTGCAGAGTGAATTTAAATAGGAATTCAGTTATAGCTCCCAAAGAATATTTCATTTTATTATCCAAAGTGAATTTTCCAAATACCATATATTCAATTGTGAGCACTTAGATACACCTACATCCTAAACAAATAAACTTCATAATGAATTATCAACATTGTAGTAGGCAGCTAAGAGATTCTACCCTGCAGATAGAACAACTTTCCAAGAATCCAAAACCAATGTTCTGGTTCCTACTTGCAATTCTATTTGAAAGTCTGATTGGCAAAACCTGCCATCTTATCATGGTACATCCAACAAAAGTTAATACTTGAGAAGTAAATCTTTTCAGCTCTGAAAGTGAGAGAATAAAAAATAGGAGAGCTCCATATACATATCTCCTTGACATGATTTTTGTCTTTATTTTGACAATGTTACCAGAAACATAAAAATTGATTCAGCCTGGTTCCTCATTCAAAAGGTTTCCTTGTGTCTCCAACATTCCAAGATGGCCTCAGTTTGAAACAAACTTCCACTGTGTCTGGGACAAGCACAAGTGGGCCTCAGCTCCTCCCCTTCTGGCTCTGCATCATAACATACAGCATGAAAGTGGCTACGCCTTCTTTTGTTTCTGGAGCTCTGGTTTCTGAAACACCTCATGCTAAATGTCCAGGTGGCAATGTAAGTAATTCATCCTTGGGAAGAATTAATGGATAAGCAATGATAATACATGTTCAAAAGCTGCTCAGTTGGTATATATTTAAGTCCCTGTTGTTCAGTCCTCTTGGATTGTAAGTGGAGTTGCTGGGTCATATAGCAATTCTATCTAAAATTTTCAGAAATCTCCAAACTACTTTGCACTGCAGCTGCACTATTTTACAGTCTCCTCAGCAATGCACAAGGGTTCTAGTTTCTCCACATTCTCATCAGTGCTTGTTATTTTCCACTTGTTAAAAAAAATTATCATCACCATTCCTGTGGTTAAAGGTATCTGGTTGTGGTTTGCATCTGCACCTCCCTAATGATCAGTGAGGCAGAGCATCTTGCCATGTGTTTACTTGGCCTTCTGCATATTTTCTTTGAAGAGATGTCAGATCAAGTCCTTTGCCCACTTTTTAATGGTGCTGTTTTTTGTTGTTGCTGAGTTTTATCACCAGTATTCACAGCAGCATTACTGACAGCAGCCAAAAGGTGGAAACAACCAAAATGTCCATTGATCCATGAATGGATTTTTAAAAAATAGTATGTATGATGAATGAAACACCATTCACCCAAAAAGAATTAATTTCTGACCCATACTACAACATGCATGAACCATACAGCATTATGCAAAGTGAAACCAGCCAGACATGAAAAACAAATACTGCGTGGTACCACTTGTATGAGGTATCTAGAAAAAGCAAATTCACACACTGTAGAATGGCCTGTGTGGGGATGAGAAATGAGCAGCTATTATGGTTTGGATCAGGAATGTCCCCTAAAAGCTCCTGTGTTCAAAGCATAGACCCCAATGCAGCAATGATTGGATTATGAGGGCTCTGACTTTATTGGGAAATTAATCCATCAATACATCAAATGGGTTAATCCACTGGTAGCTGGATGGACTACCTGGAGGTGGGACTTGATTGGAGGAAGGAAGTCATTGGGGTCATGCCCTGGAAAGGTTTATCTTCTCCTAGCCCCTTCCTACTCCTGTCTCTCTCCCTCTCCCTCCCTCTCTCTCCTGCCTGGCTGCCATGAGATGATAGCTTTCCTCCACCATTCCCTTCCACCATGATGTTTTGCCTCACCTCAGACCCAGAGCAATGGAGTTGGCCAATCATGGACTGAATCTTCAAAAACTGTAAACCAAAATAAATCTTTCTTCTTCTAACTTTTTCTTGTCAGGCATTTTGGTCATAGTGACAAATAATCCACTAACACAGTAGTTATTGCTTAATGGCCACAGTTTCTGCTTAAGATGATGAAAAAGTTCTAGAAATAGATTGTGGTAATAGTTGCACAATTATTCACTAAAAAGGGTTAGAATGATGTGTTTTATGTTAAGTGTATGTTACCACACATACACACAAAAAAAGTCAGCTCGATTTCATTTATTTTATACTTCGAAATATAATTAGTTAAGAAAAAATAACCATAATAGTAGGGGAAAAATGGCTTTGGTCAATGACGGTTGAGTTGGGAGGTTTTAAAAACAAGTGGGAGCCAGGAAATAGCATATAGGTTATGTAGTATGGGGAACTCAGCAGATTCTCAGCTGTACACTAACCAGCTAGTGATAGCAGGTGACTTTACACTAACTTTCAGAGTCGCATCAAATGTAGAATTGGAAGAGGCAGAACAAGCCGGGAGGATTGCTGGAGGCATACAGGAAGTCCAAATGCTTGCAGCAGGAATTGTTAAAGGCAGAGCTCAGACAGTGTCTGTGACCTGCACCTCCGCCTCCAGCTGAGGCCTGTCCAGGGTCTAGGGCCAGTCTAGACCCTGCTCACAAAAGTACACTACTCTTCATGCTCTTCTGCATTTTTACAATATTTTTCAGGAAGGAATTTTAAAAGTAAGTAATAATTGCTTCTGATAACACAAGAGGTCAAATGGCTGCAAGTAAGTGCAGGAAAAAACAGGCCTGCCTGAGACCCCCAAACACCAGCACAGCAGAGGAGGCAAAGAGAAGCCCAGAAGGAAATAAGCTAAGCATTAATGGTGGGTCCCAATGGACACAAGTTAGGGGGTAGTTTTGATGCCGCCTTTATATTTGGTTGTGTTAATATTTCTACAATAAATGTGCATGATCGTTTTAAAATATTACGCAGGAAAGAGAAAGAAAAGGTAAGCTCAGAGCCTACCTTTTCTGGAGGAGTCCTTGATTCTTTCTCCCCAGTGCAGAGTACACCCCCTTCCTCTGGCTCTGCTCATTCCATCTGCCTCATAAAGATGCAGACGACAAATCCCAGCACAAATTAGCCAACGCAGACTTGTGCAGCTCACTCCTCCATGTCACATTTACTAATCACAACAGCTCCATGGGGTGGCTACCATCATCCCCATCTTACAGGGTGCTAGTTTGACTTTGTCCCCCGAAGTTCATATGTAAGAACCTTAATACCAACTGCAGCAGTGCTGGAGGTGGAGCCTTGGGAAGTGTTCAGGTCATAAGGGTGGATTAATGCCTTTTTAGTGGGAGTGAGTGAGTTCTCAGGAAATGGGTTCATTCTTGCAATAGTGAGTCATTAGAAAAGTGAGTTCGGCCTCCACACCTCTCTGGCCCCTCCACCATGATGTGAAGCAGGAAGAAGGCCCTCAGCAGAAAGACACACAGCACCATGCTCTTGGACATCAGAGGTTCCAGAACAAACTTTCTGTTCTTCGTAAATTACCCAGTCTATGGTATTCTGTTATAACAACAGAAAACAGACTGAGACACAAGAAAGAACTGCAGCTCTAAAAGCAACAGCAATCTGCCCATAGAGACTCATGACAGAGCTGGTCTCAAATTCACAGTGAATCCTGAACCCACACTCCAGGCTCTGAAACTCTGCCTCCTTCTGTGTATATTTCTACGGTTGTCACCACCCTACTCTGTCACCAGGCACTGACTTTCCTGTCACCTCCAACACACTGTGAGTCAGGGCTGCAGCCTATCAATCTCTCCCTGAAATATCCATCCCATAGCCAGTTCTCTAGTAGGTCTACCAAACTGAGTGACTGTAGAATGCCAGGTCCCCAAACAAGTGAATGTTTACAACGATCTGTGCATACATGTACAGCTCCATTTCTATCTCCATAGGATGTCAACAGCCACTTGAGCAAAGCATTATTTCACAGTTTCCCCACACAACTCAGGTACCAAGTGGTCAGCCACATTTCTCACTGAGGAACCTGGGTCCCCTGGGAAAGTCATGGTAGAGTGACACCAAGGTGTACTTCTGGGCATCACAGCCAAAGTGAAGAGAGATGAGAAAGTTTATGAAGAAGCCATTAAAAAGCAGTGTACAGTATGCAAAATGTAGACTCCGGACTAGGGCTTCCATCGCATCACATTCGAGAAAAGGCAAAGTTACGGACACAGTTGAAAGATCAGGGGCTGCCAGTGGTCAGTGGGGAAGGACGAATGAACAGTGGAACACAGAGGACTTTCAGGGCAGAGAAATTACCTGTATGATACTGCAATGGCAGATACATGCGACTGCACATCTGTCAAGTCCATAGAAATATACAACACGAGTGAACCCCATGGGACTGAGGTTGTGGCTCAGGGGCAGAGCGCTTGCCTAGCATGTGTGAGGCACTGGGTTCCATCCTCAGCACCACATAAAATGAATGAATGAATGAATGAATGAATGAATGAATGAATGAATGAATAAAGGTATTGTGTCCATTTAAAACTAAAACAAAACAAAACAAAAAAAAAAGAGTGACCCCCACCAGGCATGGTGGCACATGCCTGTAATCCCAGCAGCTTAGGAGGCTGAGGCAGGAGGATCACAAGTTCAAAGCCAGCCTCAGCAACTTAGCAAGGACTTAAGAAACTCAGCAAGACCCTGTCTCTAATAAAATATAAAAAAAGGGCTGGGAAGCCAGGCGTGGTGGCGCACACCTGTCATCCCAGCACTTTGGGAGGCTGAGACAGGAGAATCACGAGTTCAGAGCTAGCCTCAGCAACAGCAAAGTGCTAAGCAACTCAGTGAGACCGTCTCTACATAAAAACACAAAATAGGGCTGTGGATGTGGCTCAGTGGTTAAATGCCCCTGGGTTCTATCCCCAGGACCAAAAAAAAAAAAATGAACCCCATTGTAAACTATGGGTACTGAGTGATAATTATGTATCAATATAGGTTCATCAATCACAAAAAAAAAAAAAAAGAAGAAGTACCACTTTGTTGAGATTGTTGATAATAGGGAGCCTGAGTTGGCAGGGAGGAGAGTTGAACCAGGCATGGTGGCACATGCCTGTAATCCCAGCAGTTTAGGAGGCTGAGGCAGGAGGATCACAAGTTCAAAGCCAGCCTCAGCAACTCAGTGAGACCCTGTCTCTAATAAAATATAAAAAAGAGCTGGGTACTCAGAGCATCCTGGTCAATTTTGTTTTGAACCTAAAACTGTTTTCAGAAAAACAGAAAGCCGGGTACAGTGGCACATGCCTGCAATCCCAGCAGTTTGGGAAGCTGAGGTAGGAAGAGCATGAGTTCAAAGCCAGCCTCAGTGACTTAGCGAGGCCCTAAGCAACTTAGGGAGACCCTGTCTCTAAATAAGAGAAATTATTTAGAGACCCTGTCTCTAAATAATATAAGAAGGGCTGGGGATGCCAGTCAGTAGCTAAGAGTCCTGGGTTCAATCCCTGGTACCAGAAAAAGAAAAATAGAAAGTAGTACTACAGACACATCAACAGATGAATGAGAAAACGTATCCAGATAATGATTTCAAAACCATGGTGTCCACCGCCTGAGAATAACGAAGATAAGATTCCCAGCTGTAAAGGCAGGAAACAGAGGAAACTGGCTTTGAAAAAGGTTAAATCCTACAATGGTTTAGTAGGAAAGGTGGCAGAAATCTTTTTAAACTTCAGTAATATCCATGTGTCACCTACGTAGGGGCAAAGAGATGACAACCATAGTACCAAGAACAATATAGCAGGTAACACTTTGGGGGGGGCTTATTATATGTCAGGAACATGAGAAATATTTTAATCTCAACTACTTTATCAGGAAAGTGCTTCATTTTGTAAATGAAGAAGCCAAAGCACAGAGAATTTAAGAGATTTGCCCACAGCCACACAGCTCAAAAATAGTACAGCTAAGGTTTTTATTCTCAGTGTGCTGTCCTTGGCCAACTCCTCTGCCCCCAACTTTCAGACGGCTACTTCAAACCTATCTCAGAATTCCAAGATTCCATCTACAGGGCCCCTGACATTCCCAGGAGCAAAAGGACCCATTGCCCAATTATAAAATGTAATATTCATGATAGAGACAAAGTTGTTGGCTTATTTTGGGTTCCAAACAGTAAAGTTAATTTCTAAGCCATTTCTTTGATCCAATTATCTATTTAAGGACAATTCCAGTAATGTTCCCACCAAACAGGGTCCCAACAGTATGAGGAAATGGGAAATGCTCATCCTGTCACTACACACGTAAAAGTTCCACCACGGTAAACAAAGAACACACCAACGTGAGAGTAATGAAATAGAGAGTATAAGTATTTTTTTACAGTTCATTACTATTAGAGAAAAACCATGGAATGCTACCTTTTTTGTGTTTTTATTAGTGCATTATAATTATGCATAGTAGCAGAATTCATCTTGATATATTCATAAGTAAGAAATATAATTTGCTTCTTTCCAATCTCTAGTACTTCCACCTCCACTCCCTTATTCTCCTCCTTTTTTACTCCTCTTCCTTTTATTTATTTATTGTTTTTCCAACTGGTGCTTTATAGATATACACAAAAGTGGAACTCACTGTGGTATATTCATATACGTGCGTAGCGTAATTTAGTCAATTTCATTCTCCATTTCCTTTCCCTCTCCCTCCTCCCTCCTCCCCCCAACCTCCTGGGCTCCACAGATTTCCCTAAGGAAGGATACATTTTAATAGAGTGTGGTTTTAGAATTTACTCAGAAGGAACTTCATCTAAAATTATATAAACATTCATCTTATATCTGTGGAAATGTGGAAACATAGATACATGTCTACCTTTTAAGTCATAAAGATGGAAAGAAACCAGGAGCCCATGGACTACAGGTATCACATGGAGGGAACATTAAAAACCCATACTTCTCGCCAGGGCACGGTGGCACACACCTGGAATCCCAGCACTTTGAGAGGCTGAGACAGGAGAATCGCGAGTTCAAAGCAGCCTTAGCAACAGTGAGGTGCTAAGCAACTCAGTGAGACCCTGTCTCTACGTAAAACACAAAATAGGGCTGGGGATGTGGCTCAGTGGTCGAGTGCCCCTGAGTTCAATCCTCGGAACCAAAAAAAAAAAAAAAACCATACTTTTCAATCTTCTCCATGATATTATTTCCACATGGCAACGTGAATAAAGGCAATATTATAAAATCAAGGACATACTTTATATTGGTAGTTAAGAATTTTTTTTAATTGGACTAAAAGACGTTCCGTTTAAAATCAAAGAAGTCTACTCCTTGCAAACCAGTTGTGCATGTCGCACACTTCACGCCCTGCCAAGCACCTTTCCTCATTTGTCCAGCAGCGCCCTCCTGAAGCACAATTGTGTTGTGAATATAAAACCCCAACCTTGGTGAACAGACCCCTGACTCCCCTCCCACAGGGTCAGCTTCCCACCTATTAATGGCATAACTATACCATTTCCGGTTGTCATGATTCTGTTCCACTGTTCTGATGGGCAAAATCAATACCTCATTTGCCAGAAAGGCATGGTTCTCTCCTGCATTTCCATTGTCCCAGCTTATCAGGGAGGCTGTCTGGGGGAAGCTTTCAAGCAAAGGGGCTGTTCCGGCTGTTGTGGGAGAATTACCTATAACCAGATGAAAAGGCAGCTGAGATTTCAGAGGGAACTTCCTACCTCTCTGCATACCAAACCAAAAAAAGACGGAAAGGGAACCAAATAGCCTTACCAGTCTTCAGGCCACACCGTGAGACTCCAGAGAATTCACAAGAAGGCATAAGATTGCACAAACTGGACAGAAAGAAGCCCTGTGCCATGACAATGCTGTAAAGCTGGGGCAAGTCACTGGTAGCCCGGGAGAGTCCCTCTCCCTGCAGATGTGCCTGATAACACACTTCCCACCAGGTAACACTGGCAGGGTACTGCACATGCTAGATGAAAGGCCACAGTGAGATGCAATAAGCTAGTCACTGTGCGGGCCCAGAGGTGGTCCCTCCAAGTCCTTCCCAGCAGTGATTAAAGTGATTGCCCTCCATCCCTTCCCTACCTTCCAGTGATGCGAGGCTTAATTAATATGCACTTGGGGTTTTAAGATCCCTAGATGAAAAGGAGACCAGATGTGAAAGTTATTATTATTTTGTTCAAAGTACACTGGTCTACTAACATCTGTGGACAAGTTGACCACACACCACTTAAAACAGGCTAACAGGGTCAATGCCAAAAAATTCAGGTTTGACTTTTTTCAAGTCTCAGAGATTGGCCACATGTGTTCAGGCCACGATTTAACATGTGGCTCTGTCAGAACTAAAGCTCCCAATGAGCACCAACCAGCAGCCCACACCAAAAAGAAGTGTGGAATCTGATCACAGGCGAGTCAGGTGCTTGAAGAGGCAAAACAGCCAAGTGAGGAGAGGAGAGTTTTTCCATTTGGAGAATAAATGAAACATCAGGCTGCAAAGAACCCTAAATTATCTTTGAGCATTTTTCAGCCACCCTTGAACTTGTTATAGAATTCTTTTCCCACCAACTATGAAGAAAGAGATTTATGCCTAGAGAAGCTGAAAAGACTTATTAATAAAGACCCAAGAGCAACAGTGGAATACAGGTTGTGTGTGTAATAACAAAGTTTAATCAATGCTCATACATAAGGACTACAGGGAGCCGAGATCCAAATGAGGGGGCTGTCTGCCCTGCCCTCAACACAGGATCACCAAAAGAGCCTGTTAAAACCTACATCAGGTCCCCATCCCAACCTCTGCCCTACAAGGGCATCCACTACACCAGGATTGTCCCCAACCACACTCTGTCATCCTCGCTCTTTCCACCCAAGGGCCCGTGGCCTCCATGATGATACTTCCAATAGGCCAGGCCCACCCTCTGCCTTCTGTTACCAGAAGGGCTCGCTCCTCCAACCACTCACCATCTTTGCTACAAGGTCGCCCATTCTGGGGCTTCCGTAAGCCCAACACTTCCTGGCTTCACTGTTCCTCATGGTAATGATCACCTTCAGCCTGGAGCAGGTGTAACTACCTGCTTCCTGTCGACTCGCCCCCACCATACAGGCAGCTACTTGAGGGCAGAAAGTCTGACAAACATGCAATCTGCCAAGAGAATCAGTTCGCCAGAAAATGCTTCCTTAGTATCAACCGCACTACATGATCAGAAGCGAAAAAGCAGGAGCTTGAAACGAATGTGCCCATAGCCACAAAGCCACCAGGGAAAAGCCTAGTTCTCAACCCACTCTAGTTCTCAAGTTCAGAGGCTCTTCTTGACAAGGGATTCTCTCGCACAGCTCCGCAACTGCTGCCCCAGCAGAGGGAGAGGGGCTGTAAAGGACTTTGAGAAGGAATGCGGGTCAAGAGACACTTTACTGAACACCATGAAAAGCATTCAGGGTTATGCTCCCCAACTTTGGACTGTATGCTGTTAATACACTATATCTGATAGATCAGCTTAAGGTCCACAGCCAAGTTGGGCAGAAAGCAGGGGATTCCTGATGTCTCCCATCCCAAATGCATGGCCTCCCCTGTTAGAGTGGACATCTGTTACAAGGGAGGAACCTACCCTATCACACTGGCCCCTAGTTTACATCAGGGTTCACTCTTGGAGTTGCACATCCTCTGGGCAGGCACAAGGGCGTAAGTATTGATGTGTGTGCACCACTCCATGGTATCAAATTGAGGAGACATCTCCCTACCCTGAAAAGCCTCTGCACTCCATCTGTTCATCCCTCCCTGACCCCTAGCACCTGACAAACACTCTGAAGATTCCTCCAAGTCTCTTCACAGTCTGGCAGCTCTTTCGTTTTCAGCACTGAATAACAGCCTATTGGATGAATGAAGGTATCCATTTGTCTACAGAAGGACATCGCGGTTGCTTCCAAGTTTTAGCAATGAGTAAAGCTGCTGTAAACATCCATGCAGGTTTTGGTATGGAGCTTTGTAGGGGAAAGACACAGAAGGAGAGATGTCTAGAACGACCTTAGTGAGTCAAACACAAAATAGCTTCAGACTCTCTAGAAAAACACCTGTAAGAACAATTTTGACAAATTAAATTTGGCAAAGAAGTCTGGTTTTACTTTTATACATGAATGAATCCATCACTAACGCTGTTTTTTTTTCCCAAGCACTTCTAATGGGTTTGTAAACTCTGAAGCATAAAATGCGATCCGATTTTTTTTCCTACTAAATAGAATCTGCCTGCAAAACTTCTATCGCACTTTGCCTGTTTCCTGACCGGTCCCACTAACCTATGCAGGCTCTGAGGAACTCCACCATGGCCGCCATTTGTTCAGGCTGAGTGACAAACACATTTCAGACACACAACCAAGCAGTCAACAAAGATTATGACAAATTTTAAAACGAACATTCCTACATGCCTCTGGACACAGGTATAAAGATTAATTAGGAAAGTAAGCATTCACTCCACCAACTATGTCTCAAAATTGACACTCTAATGATTACACAGAGGTCACAAAAATAGGCCTGCTTGCCTAGTATGTGGGAGGCGCTAGGAGTGATCCCCAGCAGTGCAAAGAAAAAAAAAGTTGCAAAAATGTAGTCATCCCAAGTCAGACAGGCCCACCTCTGGGAAAGACGTAGCCTACCATGTCACAAACAGACTTCAAGCCTCAGGGCCAAACTGCTCCAAGGACCACCAGCCACAACAACTCTCAGGGAAAACATGAAAAAAAAGATGATGTCCAAGAGCCCCATTGTGTTTTAAGAAGGGATACCCCAAAAGAAGCCATCTCTCAACAATTCCCAAAGTGAAAACACATTCCCAGTATGGAGACCCTTAGCTACCAAGTGCTCAGCACAGAACTTGCAGGTAGGCCAACACCTTTAACCATCAGAGCTGAAGGTGCAGAGAAGGCTTGCCCTTCACAACACTGCGCTCCTGTGTGTGCCGGTCTCAGCACCCCTGGGCATCCCCACCCACCTCGAGTTATAAGTCAAAAAGAAGACTGCAGAAGAAGCCCGGGGGTAAGTACACAGGGTCATGTAAATAGTCTCACTTGCAAGATATTGGGGTGATTCCAAATAACCAAATAAGAAGCAGGCGATCAAAGTCTAAACACCGATGTGACACCTTCTCAAGAAGGAAACGCTGAACATTCAGGTCTATTTTTGTTTTGTTTTGTTTTGTTTTTTGCTTTAACTACAAGGTCCCAATGAAATCATTAGCCACAGGTAGTATATCCAATTGCTGAGAAAAAGCAAGCACGCTCTTCAATGTACCCCTCATCTGACTAGCAATAAAATGGTGTTATTTTCCAATGTTGTTTAATTTCTCTCCTGCTGAAAATTACTTCCAGATCCTAGATTTTCTTTAGTTTCTGTTTTCATCCTACATGAAATCCCCTACTCCTGGAGGAAAGAGGAAAAAGAAAAAAGAAAAGAAAACACAATCAGGTAATAGCACTGTACTTTAAATGTAACAAGAAAAATATAAAATCCAGCTGTAGCACCTGGGTCTGAAACAAATAAATAAATAAGATGTATATAAATAACAGTATACTATCAAACAAAGAGTTGGGTCTTGATACAAATATACCTCTTCAGGCCTTGGCTTCTGTGTCCACAGAAACATCTATGCATATGTTACAAAGGCCCTGAGGATGTGATTGGCAGCGCTGAGGGGTCAGCTAGGAAAGCCCAGAATGAGAAGGTGGTTCTCCTGACTTCTTTCTTGCCCACTGCCTGCTGTCATTCATATTTCATTAAATAAACACCAACTGGCAAACACTAAACAAACATAAATGACTGAGCTCAATAAATATCCTCACTCATCTCATTAAAAAAGAAAAAAAGGAAAAAAAAACTTTGTTCACCAGGAGAAAAAAATAATTTTGCTCTACATAGGAATGACTTCTAGCAGAATCAATAGGGACACTAGAACCACCCAGAAAAAAATGCTCAAATCGCCAGGAAACTGAGCAATAAAACTCCTATGCTTACATTCACGCTGTTTATATGATCGTTAAAATCACCCTCCAGAGTTTCTCCCTAAAACATCTGTTGGATTGGAACTTTTCAGGACTAAATGGCCCATCACATATCTATACAAACTAGATTCCTCTAAACGTGAGAAAAAACAAAGCATAAATTCTAAGAGTTCACACTGGTTGTTTGCCCCCAACTCTTAGAAAGAAATAGAGCTGCTCCTGTGAAAGACTTACATCTCCAATAAATGCACTGTAAACTGAAAACATCATAAGTCAAAAATGCATTTAATACACATGAGCTCCGGAACATCCGACCTGAGCAAGCCAGCACACTGTAGACTCTCCTTATTTCTCCTCCTAATCGTGTGGCTGAGCTGTGGTCACTGCCACTGCCCGGTATTACAGAGAAAGGATTGTGCCATGAAGGACCACACCAGAGAAGGATCCAATTCCAAATCCCCAAGTGCAACTTCTACTGAATGCATATCACCTTTGCAACACTGTAAAGCTGAAAAATCCTAAAAAATCCTCACAATTCTGGGACTCTCTGAACTACAGATGTGCTGGTTGCTCCACTAGACAGGAGGATCAGAAATGCAGACACAAAGGCTCAGGGTGCTAGACTGTCCCACTGGGGGGTGGCCAGGGGACAACTGGTTAAGAGGGCAGTGCCAGGGTATCCACCTCCACCAGCACCTTGCTGGGTCACCTGCGCTTCTCTCTGCCTCAGCTTCCTCGGCTATAAACTGGAACGGTTTATAAGAGCTCGCTGGATTATTATGAAGATTAAATATGCCCATACATGTTAAGCACTGACAATTGTGCTAGGCAGGGAAGATGCTTTCGATGCACAGAGAAAGCAGTAATCACAGTACCTTCAATACTTTTCCCATCTTTAACCCTCACAATTCATCGGCTAATGTTCTGATGCTTAGCAATTATCCCCTTTCTGGTTTCTACTCTTGTTTGGCCCTTCTTAACTCTCAATGCCCTATAGTTTCTGCCTTTTTATGCAGTAGGCTCTCTGAAGGAAGGTGAGCTATGTGCCACATGTCATCAAAACTCTCAGATGCCTCCAAAGACATACAGCTACCCAAGGAAGGGTTCATTGAAAGAACAAATCAATGAACTCCCCATTGCACTCCCCAATTAATAGGAAGCAAAGCAACTAAATGTCCCTCTGTTAATCTGGCCTGTTGGGACTTCTGTAAATGTATTAGAAAAATAAAAAGCAACAGTTATTGCCCCGAGGCCAGGATAAGAAAAGCTCCAAATCGACTCTCCTGGCTTTTAGCTCTTCCACATTAGCTGGACTCCATGCTTGGGTTGCAGGGAGGCAATTGCAATGAGCTGTTTCCTCCAGCATTCCCCCCCCCCCCACAAAAGCTACAACCACAAAAACCCACTCCATTGTCAAGCTCTTGCTATTCTGTTCAGGAAGGTTTCTGCTGCCCCCTCACCCTGTCTGGGTGCTGTTCTTCATTATCTCACTTCCTTTTTCCATCAAAGCCTTCCGTCCTCATTACATAGATTGACACTGTTTGAACAGCAGAGAATCCCATGGAGAAGGGCACCTACTGCTCTCTCTCTCTTGATTCTCCCGGGACATCAGGTGGCTTTTCTGGAGCCTTGAGAAAAACCACCCCAGGCCTCTGGATTTTTTTTCCCTCCAGCTCTCAAAGTAATGATCTACAGCCCAGCACTACCGGCACCACCCCCCATACAGATCATTCCCATTCCCATAAGAAAACCAAACTCTGCAGAGCATCAATTAGAAGCAGAGAGGAAAGGCAGGGTTTTGAGCAGGCTGGCTTCTTCCCAAGCTAAACATACTTATGTAAATCTGACTCCATGACTGCCCGGCCCGCATACGTACCAGGGCGCCCAGCTTTTCCGGAGTTAAGCTTTTGTTTACCCACTGTCAAGTGGGTATTTCCCAGGCAGCTCTTCTCCCCGCATGGAGACTGGCTGCAACCACCCTACCCCCCACCTGGGCAACCAAATGTGACATCAAAGGAGCCCCCAAAATGACCATCTGTCCCTGCCATGCCAATGTTTATGCAATGTGGACAGCAGAGGAATAGGCCAGGGAAAGGCCCAAGGGTGTCCTGAAGCATCAGACCCAAAGCACCAACGTCCCAGGCCAAATGTGCCACAGAGCAAGAAGGCCAGAGGCTTCAGTCTAGCTGAAGGGTCTCCTGCTTCGAAAAAGAAGAATAAAGACTATTTAACATTCCTGAAGAACCAGTCTGGTAAATATCACCTGTGGATAAGCATCTAGAAATAAAGTGCAATCTCTAACTTCATAGGTTTTTCAATATTACCCACCCATCCCTTAAAGTCACACCTAAACGTGGTATTTCAGCAATAATAATTTTAATAAATTCATGAAGTGCTAAGGGGAACTGGCCAACGTAGAAAAGGTATAGATCAGAAGCGACTTCAGGAATCTCCCAATTCTAGACTTAATGTGACCATTAGACATCTCCATCTAATCCCCTCTGTTCATATTTAGAACCAAAGGCCAACAAGCATGGGCTTGGTCATGGGTTTAGAAGTCATATAAAATGCAGTTCAAACCCAGAGACAGCTAGCAATTAGAGAAATGCAAATTAAAACTACACTGAGATTTCATCTCACTCCAGTCAGAATGGCAATTATCAAAAATACAAGTAACAATAAATGTTGGCAGGGATGTGGGGAAAAAGGTACACGCATACATTGCTGGTGGGACTGCAAATTGGTGCAACCACTCTGGAAAGTGGTATGGAGATTCCTCAGAAAATCTGGAATGGAACCATCATTCGATCCAGTTATCCTACCTCTTGGTATATACCCAAAGGACTTAAAATGAGCACACTACAGTGACGCAGCCATATCAATGTTTATAGCAGCTCAATTCACAATAGCTAAACTTATGGAACCGAACTAGATGCCCTTCAACAGAAGAATGGATAAATAAAATGTGTCACATATAGACAATGGAATATTACTCACCCTTAAATAAGAATGAAATCATGGCATTTGCTGGTAAATGGATGGAACTGGAGATTATCATGCTAAGTGAAACAGGCCAAACCCAAAAAACCAAAGGCCTAATGTTCTCTCCGATATGCAGATACTAACACACAATAAGGTGCGAGAGTAGGGAAGAACAGAAGTACTTTGGATGAGACAAAGGGGAATGAAGGGAAGGGAGGGAGAATGGGAAGAAGAAAGACAGTAGAGTGAATCAGGCATTACTTTCCTGCATTCAAATATGAATACACAACCAGTGTAAATCCACATCATGCACAACCAGAAGAATGAGAAGTTACACTCCAAGTATGTGCAATACGTCAAAATACGTTCTATCATGTATAACTAAAAAGAACAAACAGAAGGAGGAGAAGGAGGAGGAGGAGAAACCATGTGGTCTGATTTTCATTAAACCACTCAGGTTCCATCAGCTAGACCTAGAAGAGAGAATATATACATGCTAGAGAGGGGTGAGGTTTGGTCACATACAATCCACCCTCCATATCCACATTTTAACCAATTGCAGATATTCATAAAGTATGCAGAAAAAGAAGTTGCATCTGTACTGAACACATACAAGCTTTTTTGTGTGTGTCATTCTCTAAACAGCACAGTATTAGCAATTTTTTACATAACATCTTTGTTGCATTAGGTATTATAAGTCATTTAGAGATGAGATTTAAAGTAGACTAAAAGATGTACATAAGTTATAAACAAACACTGCATCATTTTATATAAGAGATTTGAGCATCCACATATTTTGATGACCAAGGGGGTCCTGGAACCAGTCTCTCTCCATGCATTATGTTGGAGAGTGCTTGTTAGAAAGCCAGGCGCACAACAGGTGCTCTTTTCTTTTGCATCCTCGGTCCCAGCCTAGCCCTCTTTCTACTACCTAAGGACGGGAATGACACAGTGGAGACATGTTCCAGTGGGCAGAAACAGGAGACTGCTGTAGACTGTGGGGGCCTTCAGCTGAAGCTTGGCACTAGCCCTGCTGAGGGATGTCTTTGTTACCTTCTGGGGTGGGAGGATGCTGGACAAGTTTTACCTTCACCCACATGGAACTTGTCCAACCTCGGCCCCAAGCACTGGAAGAGGATCCACATTATTTATCACATAAATCTGCTTCGATTCCCTCAGGGGTAGATGGCCTAACTCCTGTGCCTGAAGCCAAGGGATGATACATCCATTCTATGATTCAGCTCCAACAGCTGCAGTGCGAAAATACACACAGGCTCACAGCAGACTGGGACCACAGCTTTCAGGTTTCCCTAGCTTTTGTTTTTTCCTTTGGTTCTTTGGCCTCATTATTTGCCTTGGTTCAAAGAACCTGGAAACAACCCTAATATTTTCTTTGGGCAGCTCTGACCAGGTTTTAACTGATCCCCAAAGATTCCCTCATGCTGGCTGTGGTATGGGGTGCATGGCAGCTCTCCTGGATGTGTGATTCTGCTGAGGAAGGGAAGATATGGAAGATGACGTCTAATGGGTAACACTGGCTCTGGGGGTAATAAGAACAATGGGCTGGACAGAGTAGGGAGACAGCAAGGAGCAGGTGGACTTGAGTTGACCTTGAGGAGAAGTCAAATCCCAATCAGCAGAAAGCTGGTGGAAGGCTGCTGGGGGAGGCGGGTGGGGCGGGGATCCCCAAAGGACACACACTCAGCGACAGGACCCAGGGAGGGTGAATCCACAAGGCTGTCCAGCTACTCACTGAGCAAACATTTAGCCACAGTCCAAGGCAGACATTAGAATGTGCGCTGAGGCAAATTTAAAGAGAAAGACGAGCAGCCCACTGGAGGAACAGCCTGGAACACAGTGGTTAGTGAACAGGCTTCCTGGGTTCAGATCTTAGCTGCCCTCACCCCCACTTCTCAACAGTTGCTCTGGGCAAGTTACCTAAGCCAGGTGAGAAGTCATGTTTACCTGGCCTATTATGAAGTGTTTCCAGAGAAAACCAGTTGGGATGGAGGTGGGTGAGACACTGGAGGGAAGGAAGTCACAGGGGCTCTCTGGAGATAGGACAAGAGTCCTCCTGGAACATGTGCACCCTCCTCATCATGGTCGACCCTTCCTAAAGATGCCCTGGGGATACAGGGATTCCTAGCACTTGGTCAGAGGGGATCCAATTCCTGAGGGCAGTGCTCCAACAAAGAGGTGCAGGGGTGACAGCACTTGGGTGGGGGGCGGATTTGCAAGAAAGATAAAGGGGATCACAGGGACAAGGACAGAACATGGACAGCATGTGCTACGAAGGGCTAATTCTTGTGGTTTGTATTATTATTCCTACCTCTTTAAAAGAGCACATAACCCAATGATGATCACACAGTGTGATATAAACTGGAGAGAGAGTCCTCCACCAGCTGCAATGCCCATTCAGAGAGGAGTGGCCGGGGCTGGGCTCTGATTTCTGGTAGGCAGAGGGACAGGCAAGACTGGAGGAACAAGTTGTTGCAGGATCCACGAGCAGGGCCTGGAACACTGGGTGGGAAGCTGCGGGGGTCAGGCCTCAATTCTGGCTCTGATTTCGTGCAAAGTCTGGGCCAGCCAGCATTTTACCAAAACCTGGTTAATGTGAAGTAATGCATCCATAATGCACCATTAAGAAGGTTCGGTGGGTAATGTTCATGGGAGGAAGGCAAAGTTGAAAAGAACAGCAACTTCATAGAGCCTGAAGTCCCTTTTGGTCTAAATCATTCTCCCCCTGTGGAGTAGATGAGGACACGGGTGATGTCACTATCCCCATTTACAAAAGGGAAACTTGAGTAAGCACGGCCCTTTCTGCTGGACTTTGGAGGAAATAGAGAAGATGGCTTCACAGTATCTTTCTCCTTGGAGTGACTGTGAAAATACGTGTTTACCCCTTGGTCCTTTCTGCAAAAAACCCCAAGCTTATTCTGCAATGAAGATGTCTCGTTTGACCACAGCAATGAAACTCCCATGAAATATTCCCCTTTACCCAAACCCACTCTGTAGTGGAGACAAAGGTTCACCCTTTCTCATTAAAACAAAATAACATGATCCCACATGCAAAAGTCCCTAAGCAAGCTCCTTCCGATGCCAAGTTTCCCCCACTGCAGTCCAATTCATTCCTGGACTGAATTGGACTGCAGTGGGTCCAATTCCTAGTATCATGGAGACAGGCAAAAGAGAAGTCAGGAAGACAAAGGTAGGAAATTACCCTCTGAAGTCTCCAAAACAATATCACCGTGGCAACGACCAGAAAAGAATGGGCCCCCAAGCATCAGAAGGTTCCCAGGAAACTAACATCAAAGTCTCAGACTGCAAGAGAGGATAATCAGCAACCCCTCTTCCCACCAAGACAAGTCACCAGTAATGAACCTCCTACTGTCTTGAAACAGGTAAGTAATGAAAGACTGGGCAATGAAGAAAGACTTCTGCAATGCCACACTTACCCCATCCCAAACAGAAGAGGCTTTGTCAAGATCTCCAAAGGTGCCATCTGCAGGGGCTGCTCACGTTGTAGGGGAGGGGCTGGGACTCAGAGTGTGACACTCATGGACAGACCCTCTTCCTCCTCCTCCTTGCTTTCAGGTTTAGAAAGGTGGGCCTCAGAGCACAGTGGTTCTACCTAGAAGAGCAGACACAGGAAGAAAATGGGTTCTGTGCATATTTCTAGAAATCAGATGGTCACCTTCAGAAACGTGACTGAGATAACAGAAAAGCACCTCATTTCTTGTAGATACTCAATACAAGTATTTAGCATTTAGTCATAAATTGGTATTTGAATAAGCAGTGAGTGTTTTAATAGAGGAACTCACCAGGCCCTTGGGGCTTCGTGGAAAGTACCTCCGAAGTGGTCACCACTGCCCACCCAAATCTCATGATTTACAGAACGCCAGTGCATATAATTGAGGTCCTGAATGAGGCGCTTCAGTTCAGTTCAGGTCTCACACATCCACTCAAACCATCAAATGAGTAACACTCTTCAAAAGAGGTGGTCTCTTTCCCAAAAGTTTTACCAAATGAAAACCACGCCAGTACTTCAAGCACCTGGGGTGACTCGGCTGCAAAACACCTGTGCAACTCCCGCTCCTTCCCATCCCCAGTTCACCCCTTGCAATACAGATACTAAATAGGCAGGAATAGTGCCATATATTCACTAGGACCTTTCCACTGGATGAGCCCCAGGAAGATAAGTGGCTCAGGGCTAGGTGATTTCCATAAGGCTCTGTTCCTTCTTGAGGAACTATTGAGCAGTCCACTTCCTCCACCCTCGGCTTCTATCTCCCCTTCCTCTTCCTCTTCTTTTTTTTTCTTTTTTTCTTTTTTTAATTTATTTATTCTTAGGTATACCTGATAGCAGAATGCATTTTGATTCATTATACACAGATGTAGCACAACTTTTCATTTCTCTGGTTATATGTTTTGTAGAATCACATCATATATGCAGTCATACATGAAGCTAGGGCTATGATGTCCATCTCAGTACAGCATCTTTACTGCCCCCATTCCCCCTCTCCGCTCCCTCCTCTTTGACCAAAGTTCCTCGGTTCTTAGGTGCAAGTGTCAATCACAGTACTCAATAGTGGATACTTTCCCAGTCTCTGGCAAGTTTAGAATTTGCACTCATTTCATTCCTACCTCTAGAAGGAAAAGCAAGAGGGAGGAAGAGAGGGAGGGGGAAAGTAAGGAGAGACATAGGAAGGGACAGAGGAAAAGAAGGAAAGAAAGAAAAGAAGAACCAAGTAATGAGATGCTCAAGGAGGGAAGATGATCTGAAGAAAGAACAAAAAAAATGTCTAGGAAGGTTAAGATAAAACTGGAAGGGAAAAATACAAGACCAGTTTCTCATCAATTGACTAGGAAAATATAGTGACCATGGTTACCCCACTTACGCCTAAGGAAGAGAGAGCAAATGAGGAGGGTAAGTTTTTGGGTTTTTTTCACTCTATTGCAGTGACTTTTCACCTTTCTAGAAGGAAGGGACTGAGAAAGGTGGTGAGGTTGGAGGATAAGAAAGAACAGGAGGAGCCGGGCGTGGTGGCACAAGCCTGTAATACCAGCACTATGGGAGGCTGAGGCAGGAGAATCGCGAGTTCAAAGTCAGCCTCAGCAACAGCGAGGCGCTAAGCAACTCAGTGAGACCCTGTCTCTACATAAAACACAAAATAGGGCTGGGGATGTGGCTCAGTGGTCGAGTGCCCCTGAGTTCAATCTCTAGTACCCAAAAAAAAAAGAAAAAGAAAAAAAGAAAGAATAGGAGGCAGAAAATCATGTACTACAATTTATTAAGTGCCTGTTTTGTGCCAAATCACACAATAGGTATTCTACATGAATATTCATAGTGAAAATCTCTCAACAGCCCCCACAAGCAGTTTTCAGTATTTCCATCTCACAGTCGGGGAAATATAAGTTCAGAGAGCTTAGGTAACTTTCTTGAGGCTACACGCTAAACAAGGCAGAGCAGGAATTCAAAGCCAGGACTTTCTGACTCCAGCATTCTTGATCTTATACTGTCACATGCTCAGAAAGAAGTTGTTCTAAGAAAACTTTCAAATGCTCAGGCTCATGCATTAAATATGAACCAAAATGAAATGTTCTTCCCCAGTCATTACAGCAAATTTGTTCTGCTCCTGTACAAGGTAAATGTGTATTGTCAAGTGGGTTGAATGCACCCACAATTCACATTAAATTACCAGTAAGTTTCATGCATATTCTAGCTCGATGTTTCTAAAACAATTTCACAGGGTGTGCCCATGTGAATACACAAACCCACTGTGGAACAATTCAGTCCAACGTGTATGATGCTCATGAACAGAAGGTATATATGTTTTAATAAAAGTGAAAAACAATCTACATCAACACACAACGATAAATACATAATGTCTTCCTCCATGTAGCTAAGGGACTCAGTTGCTGATTTTCAGAGGATGTTTTAAAACCTTCTTTGACAGCATTCCACCTAGCAGAATTTTTTTAATGCATATAAACTTGGGTGGGTTTTGTGCTTTAATTAAAATACAAACAAAAACCAAAGTTGGTTACCAATAATATTGATAACACACTAGCAATACTGATCAAGAAAAGACACCCTACTGAGGAAGTAGCCCAGTGCTAGAGCACCTACCTAGCAATGTACAGACCCTGGTGTGATCCCTGACATCATAAGAACATAGAACAGGCATAAATAATGCCAGGAAGATAAAGGAAACAGTTCCATGGATGCTATGATATTTAAAAATATTATGAGAGGATAATATGTACAACTTTAAACCAATCAATTTTAAACTTGAAATGAACTAGGGAAATGCCTGTAAAAATTAGTTACTACAAAATAATTTTAGTGGTTCTATATCTATTAAATAAACACAATCTTTGAATTAAAGAAAAAAAAATAGCCAGAACTAAACTGAGTCACTTACTGGGAGAGGAGTGAGGACCAAATGAAAAAATAATAAAATACAGAAAGTGTAGTTTTCTCCTACACCTATACCAGCATATGGCAAAATGAACCCCAATTTCAGATGTTATCTTCTAACAGTCCCAAGTGACAATATCTAAAAATCTTTCATCTATGAATCATGTATTCCCCTTTCTCTAGCTAAGGATTTCTGTTCCATAAAACTCCACCCATTAGTCAGTTTCAGCAGCTTGATCACAAGGTCCTATTTGCTTGTCTTTCCTGCTGAATGAGTGGCTAAGGGTTCCTTGGGGGTTAGGGAGAAGGCAGCACTGCCCATCAGCCTCAAGTTCACGTCTAACTGTCCGGTCCTTCCTGGAACCCTGGATGAGCTAGAACTTGGGCTCTAGCAGGTGTGACAGCACTGGATTATGTACCTGTTGTTCTGCCTGCGTCAGCTCTAGTATGGTTTAAGAATAATTTTGGGGGGCTGGGATTGTAGCTCAGTGGTAGAGCGCTTGCCTCGCATACATGAGGCCCTGGGTTCGATCCTCAGCACCACATACAAAGCAATAAAATAAAGACATTGTCTCCATCTACAACTAAAAAAATATTATTAAAAAAAAGAATAATTTTCGTTACAAACGTATTTGTAACTTTAAAGAAGCCAGAAAGTCACCTCAAGCTAACTATGTCCTGACCCATAACATGCAAGTGGAGGTTTACTAAGGAAACCAGTCTATACCATTCTGATATTAGGAAAAGGATAAAATCAGCTACTAACACCTTCCTAATTGCATTCACCCTAGAACTGAGAGAGAAATCTTTATCAACTGAATATTTGGTTTGCTAGACATGTAAGACCTAGACATTTCTTTGCCTTTTTTTCTTGCCCTAGAAGTAAGGCAGTTCTCTTTAAAAAAAAAAAAAAAAAAAAAAATTATGAAGGATTAGCTTACAAGAAACAGAACTGAAGCTGTAACTGGGTCTCCTGAATTACTAAGTGGCTGACCAGACATGAAATAAAGGAAACAGGTAACAGCCCAAAAACCTCTCTCCAACTCTGCAAAATGAGCAAACATCGCACACACCAAAGGAAAAGTCCACGGATCCCTGGAAATAAAACCTAAAGAATGTTTTTGAGAAACTTTATTTGGGTCAAGTTTATCCTTTGCCAGGACATAGTCACCTGTAATGATCCAAACCCTGTGCCACCCTCCTCCCATACTTCCTCTCGGCACCCCACCCAAAACTGACTTGGGCAATCAAGCTGAAGATAAACCAGCTGCCCCAGAAAAACTGACATTTTCAAAAAAAAAAAAAATTCCAAATAAAGCAACACCTCCACAGCCAGGAGGCCTTAAGCCGAACTTACTCAAATGCAAAATTAATGAGAAACCGAAGCTTCCCTGCCTCACTCCAGAAAGACCCTCGAGGTGCTTTTCCACAGACTTCCCCCTCCCCACCCCCGCACTCCAATCCCAAGCCCCTTGGGGCCACAGGGAGAGGCATTTTCAACGACATTGACCTGCAATTGCTCAAGCGCAGCGCAACAGCCCTGGGTAGGACGCATCTTTAGTGGGTGACTTGATCCCTCAGTCTCCTTCCCAACCTCGAATCCCATATGGTGATCCTGGCTTTCAGAAGGCAAGGGAGAAAGATGAAGCTCTTTCAAAGCCCCTTTACCATAGAGCCAGAATCAACAACGCGGCGGCGCCGGCAGCTCCGCCGGCCACGCGCAGCGCCTGCGGGCGCAGCCTGGAGACGCCGCTCCCACCCGGGGCCGGAGCTCCGCCGCGCTCAAGTTCCCCGCCGCAGGTCACAGCTCGCGGCTCCCGCCTACCCACTCTCCTGCAGGGCCCCAAGCCGCCGCTTCCCCGACCACTCAAACCCGGGAAATCGCCCGTGGAAAGAATCGATCTTAAAAAAATTAAAGCTCACCCCTGCTCAGCGAGGCGCACATGTCTTTCCTGCCTGGCTTCACATCTCTCAAACTTCCAGTAACAGAAATGAGGAAGCAGCAGCCTTCCCCGGCTGGCGGAGGGAGTGGGTGTAACTTGTGAAGTTTCGTGCTAAGATGAATCTGGTCATTTGGGTGTGTTGGAGAGGGCCGGTCGCTCCTCCCTCCCTCCTCCCACCCTCACCTCCTTCCTCTCCGCCTCCTCCTCCAATCTGATTCTCCCCTTCGGTATTCGCAAAGCCTAGATCTCCGGGTGGCTGTCATTCAGAGCCCCAGCATCCAGCTCACAGCATCCTTAGGGGAAATTTACTTCTAACAGGTCTTGACCATTTTATGGTGAACCTGGTCATCCTGCACAAAGCAGAAATTCTGCCAGGTTTGTTTTGTTGTTTGATTTTTGTTTTCAGATTGGAGGGGGGACCTTTTTTCTAGTACACAGCAAAAAAGCAGCGCCTCTTAAGGATTTTAAAGGCTAGAAATATGAAATAAATAACCCCGTAAATGGTTCCCTTCACAACCTGGAAAGTTAGTATTTATCAGGTGGAGACCTAACTTCCAAATATCTGCTTTAAAAGATTAGGGAACAAAATAGTAAAACCCAAACTTTTTTTTTTTTTTAACTAGGGATTGAACCACTGAGCCACATCCCCAGCCCTATTTTGTGTTTTATGTAGAGACAGGGTCTCACTGAGTTCTTTAGCACCTCGCCATTGCTGAGGCTGGCTTTGAACTCGCAATTCTTCTGTTTCAGCCTCCCAAAGTGCTGAGATTACAAGCATGAGCCACTACGCCCAGCTAAAACCCAAACTTTTAACTGGCTATGTTTTCTTTAAAACCTATTACAAAGTATTGCGGATATGCAAAACTATATTTGAAAATAAAATAATAAAAACCCAAGGGCCCACCATGCTGCATTAAAAAAGTTAAAATTACCAACATAATTCATGCTACCTGTAAACTCCTCCCTGAAACACTTGTCCTGTCCCCACCTCCTACAAAGAAAGCTGCCATATATTTGCTTTTCCATGAGCAATTTTTATATCATAGTTTCTAAAAATTATAAAGAAATATGCTCACTTCAAGTTCACCAGAAAGCAATCCAGCATGCCTGCTGGGCTTGACCTTGGTTTCCAAACAAAAGTTTCATTACATAAAACTTTAAATGACCACAGGTTACATGAAGCCTCAGGTGGCTGGCTAAAGAGAATGACAGAAATTACAATATAGGAAAACAGCAAATCTGGAGTGACAGGTGAGCAGCCGTTTCAGGAATGGCTGAAGCATTCATGGATGAAATTGATAGATTAATAGGGCATTATCATTTTATAAGGTTAACAGCTATGCCAAAAGCCAAGGATACTGACCTATACTGCAAGGGGCTTTCCTCAAAGACTACAAAAATAGAAACACAATAGTCACTAACAGAGTCATAATGATTCAAATGCCAGCCAGAGCTACAGGCCACAAGCAGTACTCAAAGACGGGAACTTTCAGAATGATAATGATCAGAATCAGTGTGGTAAAAATTATACGTATGTTTGGGGCATGTTTGAATGTATCATGGTTTTTACCACATTGATTCTGTCATTATTGTCCTGAAAGATTGCTTCTTCGAGCATTGCTCATTGCCTGTAACTATGGCTGGCGTTTCTCTCTCTCTCTCTCTCTCACACACACACACACACACACACACACACACACACACACAAGAAAAGAAAAAGATGCCTGGCTCATCATTATATTATATTGCATAAAGTTGGCATAAGTCAAAATTTGACAGATATTTAATAAATGAAAGAAGAAGCAAAAGGAAGTGTGCACATGAATACTGAGGAAGGAACAGAAGGAGAAGAATGTGTGGATGGAGCACTGGTCCTTCAGCAGAAGTGATTTTGCCCCAGGGAACATTTGTCATATCTAGAAATGCCTTTGGTTGTCACACCTGGCGGGAGAGGTACCACTGGCATCTGGTGGGTAAAACCATGGAAGCTGCTAAACATCATACAGTACATAGGACATCCTCCATGACAAAGGATGATCTAGCATACAAAGCCAGAAGCACTACTGGTAAGAAACCCTGAGACTCAGGTCTCATTTTCAACTGTATTTCATTAAGTATTTCCTATAGCATTGTTAACATGACCAAGAGACTCTCTCTGGGGACTTATGAAAATATGGAACAATATATCTTCTTCCTTTTCCACCCGGCAGCTGAGAACCTTCTTGTGTGGGCTCAGAAGAAAGTGGATGCTGAGGTCAGAAGCACTAAGGCATCCAGTGCTCTGGGGCACAGACTCAGTGGCCATAGCCAGGCATTCACCAAGATAATGACCTGTGCTGAATTTGGATGAAAATAATCACAAAGCACTGGGAGGAAGATGATGTAAAGCCAGGGTATCAGCTTCAGAATCAGAGATAGCACTGCTGGAGGAGGAGACATGCTGAGCAGAGAGAGATGTGAAAGGTACAAAGACGGAGGCACACCTATCTCAGCCCTATCAGTGACTTCTCCCTACCCTGGAAATACTCAGAACAGGAAGATACTTAATCTCATTGCAGCTTATCAAAAAGAATGTTACAAATCTACAGGAAGAAGAATGTGAGCACCTTGAAGTCAACCTATATGAAGAGTGGTCTTACAAAGGGACTTCTGGTCTCATTGTTACCTAAGATGTACTCTTTTTCCCCATTAGTTTTATTTTTAATTCACACATAATAATTGCACAGATGTATGGCCTACAATGTGATGTTTCAATAGAAGTATACAATGTATAATGATCAAATCAGATTGTTAGCCTACCTATCACCTCACTGATCTTTCTTTGTGGTGAAACATTCTAAACCTTCTCCTATAGCTATTCTGAAGTACACAATACCTCACTACTGACTGTGCTCCCCCTGCGGTGCAACAGAACCCAAGAAATGATTCCTCCCATTGAGTTATTACTTTGTACCCATTGATCACCTTCTGCCATCCCTCCAGCCCCATCCTTTTCCAGCTTCTGTTAACTATTACCAACCTGCTCTCTACCCTAAGAAGAGCTTCTTTTAACTCTAGGATTCCATATCTACTTTTCCCCCTCCCTTCTGATACTATTGAATTTCTGCTCGGAGGTAGAGAAGAATTTGCTGTTGTTTTGTTCTCATGGCTCAGGAATGCTCAAAGGGAAGCAGACCACAGAGGGTTGGTTCAACATGAATCCCCTTGAAGCCAAACACATGGCAGGAATTAGATAAATGCATGTCACATTGGACTTAGTCCCCTCCTCACTTAGGCCTGAAAGCAAAGTCCCTGTCACTGCTTCTGGAGAAACCTCAGGCCTCCCTGAGGCTTAGTCTGATCAACCTATGGAGCATGATTAGTGTATAATACCTGCTGCAGTATTATATTATATTATTCAGTAGCTGGAAGATTTCAAAACACCTGAACAGAAAGATTGACCTGAACCAGATAAAACCCACCAACACTAAGAACCCAGAGGTTCCCAGGTAGTGGCCTTAGGCCTTGCAGAAGAACTTCTCTCCCTCAAAAGCATATGCTCCTCCAGCAAAAGAGCCAAGTCCTGGAATCTTTCACACACTGCTGGTCAAATGTGTGGCAAGGAAGATACAGTACTTTTCTTGAGGCAACCAACTTAACCTGAGGTTTATAAAGCCACTAGTTTTGCTTATAAAAAGTCTTATGAATTTAGGAAAAGAAAATGTGAACACAGTTGTGAACCCAATCCAAAGCAAGGCACTTATGCACAGTTATTTTTGCTCCAAAGAAATGCAGCCAGCAGGGGGAGCACAATTGATTTTTCTTAACAATTTGCCAAGATCGAGATAACCCTGCAGATGCTAAACGATCCAAGTTACAAAAATAACTACATGTCATTGAAAGTGAAAAGATTTATGTAACAATATTTTTCAGAAACTAGAAGCCATGACATCCTTAAAAGGTATCTGTATTAGTCAATGGATACTGATAAAAGAGCTAGCTAAGCAGATAGAGGGGACTATATAATAAATAAAGACGATAGAAAACAACATTTGGTATGTGAAGAAGAGGTCAGAAAGAGTCAAACCTATTTTCTTCTGTCAGCTTAATTTACATTCAGAAATGAAAAACTGTGGTTAGTTCATTTATGCTTATTTTCCCCAAAGATTTTTTAACTCTGTCTTTAGCCATTTTACATATTAGATATACAATAGCTGACTTTTAGATTTCCTTTTACATCGTTTTCTCAATGACACAAACGTCATCCTTAAGCAAGTATCTTCTGGATTCCTGCACAAGAGTCTTCAGAATCAACTGGCAAATCTGATGCCACAGTCTGCAGTGGCACTCACTCCACCTTGTCTGGCTGGCACAGGGAGCTCAGAGAGGCTCCCAAGAACAAGGTAAGCAGTGCTCAGGCCAACCTGCCAGCCCGTGTTGCCTAGCAACAGCATGTCAGCAGCAAGAGGAGGAGAGCTGTCTTCTACCAAGTTACATGGTGCCCAAGAGGAGTGATAATTAACAGATTTCTTCCAAACTCAAATAAAAACACGACTTCCCATCATACTTGTGGTTCCAAATACACATCTCATCAATCCTATGGTGTCACTATGGAAATCCAGGCGGCTTCTCAGGAATGCAATTTTACAGTTAGTTGCAGACTGATTGTCAAAATCCACTTTTTTTATATTTGAAACTGATTGGAGGACTACATATGGATTTATCCCACCCACTTCCAGGCTCAACAATCTGAAGATCTGCTAGGGAAACAGGACATGTTTGGAAATCCTTGATTTAGCCCCAGAGGCCTTCTTTCTGAGAGACAAAATAGTTACACCTTTCCAGGTGATATCTTGAATGATAGGCCCTTATTAAGTTGATTGGATCCAAGAATATTCACAACATCAAATTAAACCTGTGCCAACCAAACTTGGAGGCTCATTGCATAGTTGGTTCTATGTGGAAACTGAGTATCAAACAAATATGCAGAGACAGTCCTTAAAAAATATGAGGTCTGTTAGAAAGAATCCAAGAAAACTCTAATGACCTTTAAATGTTACCTCCAGAAGACACTGCAGTGACTATGTCCTGTTCCTTAAAATCCAAGGGCTTTGGTTTCCTCAATGACCAAATCATGATGTTCAATTTCATTTTATCTGGCTTCCTATCTCTGTCTCTCAATCATATTTTTCCACGATTTTAAAACTTCCATTTCTGCCACTGCTCCAATTTAGATTTCCTTACAGAAAAACAACTTGAACACACCAACATCAAGGGTTTCAGGATTTGCTGAGACCTGCATCCTTGGAACTGAAGCCAGGTCTGCACTTGGAAGGACAAAGGGAAAATGGGAGGAAATGTGACCAGGAATAAGGGTAACTAGGCAAAGGAAAAGCCTATGAACCCTTAGCACTGATCAGCTAAGGGCCAGATCCTGTCCCACCCACAAACACCATGTGCCTATTGATCCCAAGGGTGCTGGGTATCTTGCACCAGAAGTGCATGTAGCCCATAGAGCTAGAACATCTAGATTTTCCCAAGTGTGGAATCTTTCAGACACTGTGCTCTCTGCTGGGCAGCAATAAATCACTGTTTTTGATACTAAAATAGTGCAGGACAACTGAAAATAAGAGATCAAGTTCTAACTTCATTCCTGCCTTCTCTCCAAAGAATGTGTGGCCAGCAAATCCTTCTCATCCTCAGAGTGGCCTCTTGAAAAAGCTGGTTCAGAGAGTGTTCCCACTGGGGAGGGCTCCCTTGGTCATGCGAGAGACAAGGGCATGGAATAAGAAGACCGGTTCAAGTCCAGGCTGCACCAGCAACCAGCTTAGCAGCTTAGGAGTCACCTCCCCTCCAGCAGGTGGGAAGTGGAACCAGAGGATGATTGGCAGTGGGCCACGGAGTTAACGGGCTGCGTGCTGGGCACACGCCCAACACCCTCTCCAAATGGTAGGGGACACTCAACATGCCCAGATCATTTTCAATCAGTCAATATTTCGAGTCGCTATCTCAGACTCTCTCAAGGTTTGTAATGTTTTCATGTTCATATTGCTGTTTGGTCATGGATGAAGTGTAGTTCAGGCACTGCTTCCATGCTAGACAAGAGAGTCAGAACTTCCAAGCCTTTGGGGCCAGACAGACTTGATCCTGGAGCCTTCCCCAGATCCCTACTGTGGGGCAGCAGTGGGCTGCCATCCGTCAGGGTCACAGAAGAGCCCACAAAGGCCCCTGGCACTCACCAAGGCTAAACAAGGTAACAGTATTTGCTTTTATTGATCATGGGTTGCAACAGTCTTGATTTTTAGTTTATATTAAGATACAGTGGTAAATGTCACTTCGTGTTTTCTGGACCAAAGCATATGGCAGGATATTGCAAGGAAAGTAAATGGGGAATGAGGGGAAACTGGATAGGAAGGGGACATCTAGTGCTTGGGTATAAAGATGAAGAGAAGGAGCACACCACTAGGTGTGTTGGTGATACCTGGCACCTTAGAGCATTCGCAGCTAGTAAGAGGCACATAACCAACCACGCTTAGGTGCCGTCTTAGGAATAATGGTGGGGGAATGTACCAATGAGAGTCACTTGCCTTGCCTTCCCTTCTAAGAATGCAGACATTAGATTCTATAGTCTCTAGATACACTGGGCAGCCTTTTCTCTAATGTAAACATTATTCTCGAACAGGAAATACAAAAAGTTTGTATCTCAAAATATTGAATGACCTGAGACAGCCTAACAGGCACATGACAAGATATAGACCCATACACAGAAGAGTAGAAAGAGAATCTGAGATATTAATTCTGCATTCATCTGAAGTCAGATAGATGGAATGACTTACCGAGGTTCACAGAACTAAAGTAGTGACAGTTCACTCTGAAATAAATATGCTCTATGTTACCTGCTTAAATTTGTTCCTAGAAAATGAACATTAAATCAGTATATGCATATATAATCTTGGGCCTGACACAGTACAAAAAGAAACCCACACACAAATAAAAAAAAAAAAATACACACTGAGTCCATCTAAACCTAATAAACAAATCAAAATAAATGGGCATATGAGAAATTTCTTGGCTCAACCCCCAAACAAGCAAAAAAGAGGCCTAGAGACCAAGGAAAGATGGACACAGTCTAACCAGGATGGTTACAGACAGTCTGACTCACTAGCAGCCAGTACCCTTCCAAACAAATTGCAGTGGCCAGCTAGACGTGACCACAGGGGAAGCCCAGTAGAGACAGGGGACAGATTCATACACAAGGGGTCATGTGGCAACCTGGTCAAAGATACAGATCTCCCTATGTCGTACCACTGGAGCACAAAGAAATCAAAACGTTTTTCTATAAAGGCTGCAAAACCTCATGTCATTTTCACTCGTACACCAATATTCATTGCAATAATATTCAAAATAGCCCAGTTGTCCATCAACAGATGAACAGAAGAAAAAAAAAAAAACTAGTATATCCACACAATGGAACATTATTCAGCCATTAAAAGAGATCAGGTTCAGATCCACGCTGCCACCTGGATGAACCTCAGAAATATTATGCTAAGTGAAATAAGTGAGGCAAATGGAAAAATGGGCATGGTCCCACTTAGACAGAGAAGTAGCTGGTTCCACAGAGAGTGGTGACAGCGGTACAGCATTGTAAACGCGATTACAGTGCCACTACATTGTGTATTTAAAAATAGCTAGGATGGCAAACTTTACATAGGCTTCTTTTTTTTTTTCAAAGATAAAAAAGAAATCCAACCATTTGGCTCAGGCATATGTATTTTTTAAAAACACTGCTGCTAAAAGCAAAAGTAATCAAAACTTTTATCTACACACATCACATCAACCAAGGCCTTAAAATGTGTCTTCTCCCCGTCACATTGCTGTGATCTTCTCCACACGATTCACTCTGATTTTAACAGCTGAGATGGGATTGTCTCAACTGTCAAATTAAATCTTGCAAAACTTCCAAGATAAAACAAGACACACCTTCTGACTGGATGCCAAGTGTCACAGCTGTGCAGAATGTCCCATGCGCAGAGCTACAGCCACCAACCCGTTCCAATCCTAAATTTCAAAGCAGATCAAGAACCAAGAGAGGGTTGAATATAAGTCCAGAAGTGTTAGAGTAGGGAAAAAGAATGAGACTCAAAATATCAATTAAAAGTATTAAATGGGACACATTTTCACACACCAAACTCATATGTATCCCAGCAGCTGTTTCAGAGGGGCAAAGACACACAAAGGGGTGCCAGGCAATGTGAGGGAGAATTCTGGACTGGCCAGGAGTCCTTTTTCTAGTTACTGGCCTATGGCTTCATCTTTATCCCTCACCTGCAAAATGAGGACATCATCAAATGTCCCTCATGAGGCCTGTGAGGACACTTTGGATGGTAATGAGTCACTGCCACTTCTCATCCACTATGCCAGGCCTCCTCCTCCACTTTGCCCTCCCGATAAGGCAGTACAGACAGGACCCATTGTACAAATAAAGAGACTGAGGCTCAGGGAGGCAAAGGAACTGCCCCAAACCACCCAAAGGCAGGAGGCAGCTACAATTCCTAACCTAGTCTCTCGGAAGCTAGGACCCCAGCTCTTCCCAAACTCACGACTGCACTTGTGCAACCACCTGGCCACAATCCTCGACCTCAGCATCCTCACGCTCCCTATGTCATCTTGATTCTTTGTATCGCGATCTTTTGTACCATTTTTCTTGGGTTCTGGGTTCACAGTCAGAGAGCCTGTTGCAATACCCACAGCCTGCACTCACAGCATACCTCCTCCCTGTCTCAAGGCCAGGCGTAGCAGGCAGGCAATGCACTTGAAGGTTTGTCATGAAGCCACTGGAGTCTATCATCAGTGCACCTGAGAAAGATGAGCAAGGTGTCTAACCTGAGCAAATTAAATTGGGCAATAGGGAAAGAATATGCATGATGCCTGTGTAGGACGTTGGCACATGGATTCACTGAGCCTTTCACAGAACTGAGGTCTCTTTCAAGAAGCAAGGTCAAGGTCTGGACTGAGATAATGAGCCATTAGGTGGATATTTCATACTGACCTATTTATGATACCTACCTCGAATGCTAATGCTGGTTCACAATCAAAAGAAATATATAATAAGCAGAATGTTGCTTAAGTGGCCACCTCGCGCTCTCCCAGACTTCCCAGTAAAACAAGGCGGGTGACTCATGGGGATGACACACTGTTCCTGGCATGGGTGCCAGGAGTTACGCATGCCTACCGTTGTGGGGTAGGCTCAGCTGGCAGGTTGACCAACACTTCACCACATCGTCTAAAATGCCAAAGGGCAGCCTTCCACTCCTGATGCTTGGTTTTTAAGAAGGGATTTCTCATCACTGGACCACGAGGCAGCTGACCGGCCACACAGAATCCTTGCTGAGTGCCGGCTGAAGCCAGGATAAGCTATCTCTGCCTTTGACTCTCTCAGCTGCAACAGATCCACACACCTTGCTAAGCCTGGGCTTATGATTCAGCTTTCTCACCCCTCCCAAGGCCCTCTGCCCTGGGAGCCTTTGTTCTTCTGGCCACAAACAACTCAGCCCATTAAAGAACAGCCATAATGCTTTGCATGCATAACTTTCCCTTAGCAAAAAAATTAGTCAGGTTGCCTGGGTCTGAGGTCAGCAGCCTCCTGTAGAAACAGCCACCATACACTGTCCTTCCCTCCTCGAAGTATTTGGAGCAGTTAATCAGCTGCCTGTTTCCAGCCTGGTAGACACACTCTGGCACACATGAATGCTACTGACTCAGGCACTTGCAAACATCAAGAACAATATTCCTGGCCTTTCGTATTAATATAGGTTTTTGTTTCATACGGACATGCAGCCAATTCATTCTATTTGCTCCCTGGTGGACTTGCTTTTGTCCTGCATATACATGTGACCTTAGATTGGAGGTCTTTGGTCAACAGGACCTTCTCAGTGAGGTCCTCCCAGCCAGTTCCCCGTCTCCACCCCTTATTCCTGGCACATTTCCCTTCTTGCTTTAGGCGTTTATCCTTTAAACACAGTGCACTAAATATTTTCTCATTTGCTGTATTTCTTGCTCATCATTCCCTGCCCTGCTAGAAGGTAAGCTCCAGAAGGACAGGCAGTCTAACCCCTTTTGCTCAAGACTCTCTTAGGTGCCCAGAAGTGCGCTCAGCACAGTGTGAATTCTCCATGACTGTCTGATGACCAAAATGACAGTAATCCACCACCAGTGACAGTACTTCCACACCAGAAACACGATGCAAACAACCCAGGTTTGAGGTCTCGTCTTTAATCACAGATGCAAAGTCCTCTGGCAAAGAGCAAAAGGAGAAATAGAGGAAGGAGGCCCATGCCAGACACCAACTCTGCTGCCACCTTGAGATCGCACTTTCCAGCCTTCAGAAGTGTGAGAAATAATTTTTGTGTGTGTGATTTCTAAGCCACCCAATTTACGGTAGTTTGCACAGCAGCCTGAGCATCCTAGGACATACCCCAACCCCAGCAATCCTGTCCCTGGCCTTCACGTCCTCAATGCTTCACATCTTCCTAATTTTATGGCCTATCATTCAATCTCACCCCTCAGCTTCCCTAATTCTTTAAACAAAACCATCAACCTGGTTAAAAAACAGACTGCCTAGTTCAATGCTGAATCTGGACAGTTCATTCTAGTTAAGAAAACAAAGCAGGCAGGCTGACTGGTCTCCCTTTAAGTTCATGACCCTTAATGTCAAATGTGCCCTTTAAAACCATCAGCAATCACATCGAAATTTCCAGTCCATTCACTCGCCTACTCATGAAGTTTACATTTGCTTTTCTCATATTCCCCATCGTTTCTCCCCCCATCTGTTTTGTCCACTGGTGACCTTTTATCCTACTTCTCTGAGAGAAATGAAGCCATCCAGAAGGACCACTACCAACTTCCAAGGCTGCACACACCCACCTTGCTCTGCCTCCCCACCTGTAGACACAGTAACAGTCCATGCTCCTGCAGAAACCAAGCCCTTCGCCTGAGACTCGAACCTATGGCTGCCCCCAAATCACTCCACAATTTTTCTCTCCTCCTCATTGTCAAATCGTAAGTATGAAAATAAGTTGTTTTCATCCTCTTTTCTGAAGAAACACTCAAGAGCGTTGTCCACCTGCTGTGTCCCATTCTTTTCCTCCCACTTTAACAAGCCTTCCATCATCTCTTGCCCTTCTCAAGGGAGCTGATGACCTCCTGGGTGGTCCATCCAATGCTTCTATCTGGTTCTTCACCACACGTGGCCCATCACCTCAGCAGCATCTGACCCCGTGGGTCGCTCAGTCCACCTTGCTATAATTTCTGCAGTTGGCTTCTGAGACACCATGATTATTCTGACTCTTTTTCTGCTTGCTGGCTTGCCTTTGCTGGTTCCTTCTCCTCTCCCTGACCTCTTGATGTTGGACAGCCCCAGGGCATGGGAACCTGTTCTCTTCTCTACCTATACTCAGTGCCTCCGTGTAGGAGTCATGCAGATCTACTGCCCAGATCCTATTTCAAGGAAGGACTTGCTGTTGGACAGTTGGACTGTGGTCAGCAGGCAGCTTTCACCTGTCAACTCCCACATGTGTCTCAGCTGCACAGAGAAGCATTCCAGGACAGTCTCCATCAGGTGACTGAGTGGGGCAGGGAGGGAGGACTGGCCTCCGCAGGACAACTGAGAGGGGCGCTGTGTTAGCTCCAGAGCTCTCGGGTGGGCTGCCTATGTACCATTTGACTTCTCTGCCCAGGCCTGCTTCTTCCCTCTTCCTTCTGAGAGGCTGACCTCTAATAAATATCTTCCACCTAAATGCCATTTTCTTGCTCTGCTTCTGGAGAAATCAACCCACAACCTGGGGGATCCCAGCCAGTCTCCTGACTCTGAATACCATCCACATGCTAGCAACTCTCAGTGTGTGTCTCGGGCCAGCACCTCCCCTGGGGATACCCACCTCTCCCAGGGATATCCCAGGGATACCCAACTGTGACCCAATACTTCCCTCTGGGTATCTTCCAGGCAACTTTCCCAGCTTGGCTGAGGAAATGTAACACAGGCCAAAATACTGAGAGCTGACTCGACTTCTCTCTTTCCATGACCCACATCAAACCGGTCAGAAAATTTGATTGCATCTTCTTGGCAATATACACACACCGAGATCTCCTCTCCAGCTCTGCTGCGGCCTCAACAACCTGAGCCACAGCGGTCTCTTCTGGATTACAGAAGGGCTTCCCACCAAGCCTTCTCCACTTCTCTCCTCTCTACTCCAGGAGCTAGAGGGATCCTTTTAAAGTGTAAATAGATCACATCACTCATCTGCACAGGAGAAAGCCAGACTCCTCAGAGGGACCTACACAATCTGTCACCCTTCTGACCTTCTCATTCCTTCTCTGCCTTTGTCTCCTCCTCTTTCTCCCTCATTCATGTCACTGAAGCCACACTTGGTCTCTGGATGTTGCCAGCATATTTCAGGCATACCCCTCTTTCTGGAACATTCTTGCTTACTTTCAGTCTTCATTCAAACGGTACCCTGTCGTGACTGTTTGCTGGCGCTCCAGTTTCCCCTGGAACTGCCTGTACATCCAACGTAGCTCCCCAATGCCTTTTGTTTCAGTAGCACTGACCATCTTTTATACATTACATCATTAAGTTAAATTTAATTAGCGAATATAAAATGAAGAAATGATAATAAATAATTTATCACCAATAACAATCGTTCAGTGTTTAATAGTAATTCACAAAAAGAAGGCTCTTCATCTGCTGATCACTGAGGAATTCCAAGTACCTCGGACAGTGCCTAGCACACAGGAAAACCAAAGAATACAAACACTCATTGAGTAAATCATTTTAGCTTAGCAGAATGAGGCATAAAGGACAAAAATATAAAGATATGAAGAAAGTGAAGCCAAGGGACATTGCAAACACAGAGAAAAAGCCCAACATGCAAGAAAAAAAGAGAACTGGGTAGAGGAAACAGACTGGAAATAACCCACCTGCACAAAAGAAACCAATCCACAGATTGAAGAAGTCCTACAAACCTCAACAGAGTAAGTAAGAATGTTCTCCACGTCACAGTAGTGGAAAACCCAGAGAAAGAGCAACCATCATAGAAGTAAGAGGAAGATGGATGATCTACAAAAAAATCAGCGATTGAGCTGAGAGGCCACTTCTTTCAGGGACAGAAACCAGAAGACAAGCCAATGTCTTCTAAGGGTTTGAGCAAAATTGCTGCCAAAAGGGAATTCTATATCAGCAGAAGTAAAGATAATCTGAGACAGAGATAGAACGGTTTTAGTAACAATTGTAGACGGATTAAAATAACTTAAAAGAAAGAATAATTACCATAAAAATATCTTAAAAGCCAGTAGAGAGTTAAAATACTTGAAAACCTTTGTGCTATCTGGGAAGGCATTAAAGTACACATTTTTATATATACAATTGATGATCTAAGATAACTGGGTAATCTTGAGTCAGGGAGAAAATGTTGAAAATAGGATGGACAGCTGGGCACGGTGGTGCACACCTGTAATCCCAGTGGCTCAGGAGGCTAAGACAGGAGGATCACAAGTTCAAGGCCAGCCTTAGCTACTTAGCAAGAACCTGTCTCAAAATTTAAAAAATAAAATAAAAAGGGAAGGGGATGTGGCTCAATGACTAAGCGCCTCTGGGTTCAATTCCTAGTATCAAAAAAAAAAAAATAGGACAGACATAAAAGGCAAAATAACTGATAATTCTAGCTACATTCAGGGTAAAAGCTTTCCAATTCATGAAACAACAAAGGGATATTACCCAGAGTATGGTTTAAAATATAGACACATGATCCCAGTGGCTTGGAAGGCTGAGGCAGGGGGATTACATATTTGAAACCAGCCTCAGCAATTTAGAAAGACTGTAAGCAACCTAGTGGAACACTGTCTCAAAATAAAAAATGCTAAACAGGACTGGGGATGTGGCTCAGTAGTTAAGCACCCTAAGGTTCAATTCCTGGTACCAAATAATAATAACAAAATAAAATGAAATATAGACATCTGAACACATCAGTAAGATAAAGACCAACCCCAAAATAAAAATACAATTAGTCCAAGCACAGTGGTGCATGCCTGTAATTCCAGTGGCTAGGGAGGCTGAGCCAAGAGGATCGCGAGTCCAAAGCCAGCCTCAGCAATGGCGAGGTGCTAAGCAACTCAGTGAGACCCTGTCTCTACATAAAACACAAAATAGGGATGGGGATGTGGCTCAGTGGTCGAGTACCCCTGAGTTCAATCCCTGGTACCAGAAATAAAAAATAAATAAAATAAAATAAAAACTAAAAAGGACTAAGGATGTAGCTCAGTGATAAAGGGCCACTGGGCTCAATCTCTTATACCAAAATAAATAAATAAAAACATGATCAGTGACCTGTTAGGCAGACCACACAAGAGGGCAGGCAGTCAAATGGGTAATAAACCTACAAATGGGAACTAAACCTTGCTGGTTATCAAGAAAACGTAAATTTAATCTACTTGTTAGCAGAACAGTTAGAATTAAAAAGGACTAATAAAAAAATCAAGATTTCCCCAGGACATGAAGCTAACAGGAACTTCCTTACACAAGCAGGGAGAGTAACTGAGTCAATCATAGTATCAATTCAAGATGAAGAATCAGCAATTCCACTCCCAGAGACATATCCCAAGTAATGCCCTTGGCACAGGGAATATCCCAAAGAGTTCGCTGCAGCATTATTCGCAGGAGCCAAATGCTGGAAATGAACCAGATGTTCATCGCAAGTAGAATGTATGACAAATTTACAGTATATTTATTCAATGAAACTGTACCAACTAGAACTCCACATGAGAAGTGAATCTCATCCCTGCCTCCCCAACAACTATTGAAAAAATGAAACCAGACCCAGCATACTAACAAAGCGTGAACCCACTCCTACACAGTCCAAAACCAAGCAAAACTAAACCAGAGGGTTTAGGCATGTGTCCTTAAGTTTTAAGCTTGTGAAGAAAAGCCAGAGATGTAACTCCAAAAAATTCAGGCCCAACTGAGGGAGCAAAAGACTGGGTGAGGATGGGAAGGAGGTGTTGGGGGACACCACTGTTCAGTCTTGCACCCATGACAATCACATCACCCACCAGGCCGTATATTCGCGTGCTGTGTCCTGCTGTCTGGCACTTTTCATATGTGGCACTTTTCACAATTTAGGAAGAGTTAATAAAACACACATGAAAACTAAAGTACCTTGGAGGAAATTATTTCCCAATAAATATTAACCCCTTTCCCAAATAAGAAAGTCTTTTAATTTCAGTCTACAGATACAAAATCCTGGTTAAATATTACCATTTTATTAAATATCTCAAAAGCCCAATGAGTAAGACAATTAATGACAAATAACTTACCTATTACAAAGCAGATGCTTAGTTTATGAACATATTATTCTTCTACCATTATTCAAATGATGGTAGAACATACAGTCATAGACTCAGGTGACCCTTCATTGAGGAATATTGCCAAGTAGGTATATGATGGATGGATGGATGGATGGATGGATGGATGAATGGATGGATGGATGGATGAGTGATAGATGGATGGATGATGGATGAATAGAAGATGGACAAATGTGCATATATATTTAGTGTGCGCACATATGTATAAGCATGTGCACAGATAAACATATATATATGTATCACACGTACACATGCATGTACATCATCAGTGTAAGAATACAGTCATTCCTACGACTATTCAAAAATGAAGGAAGCATTTAAGAGTGGGCTTAAAAACCTCTAGCATCATGGAAGGAGATAAGCAATGGACCTAAGGCTTCCAGACCAGGGACACCAAAGAGGATGTAGGAAGGGTACAGTATGACTGTCATACCTCATACTAAGCCCAGGAATTCAGACCATCTACCCCATGTTCACCTTTCTCCTCACTGTGAATCACAGAGCCATTACCCATGGATATGGCAACAGCTACTTTTCAAGAAATGTCAGTCTGTCACCCCTGGGCCACAAGCACAAACTCTTCCTTACCTGCAGTGGGATGCACCTTGCAGCTATATTTCCTAATTAAGATCCATCCCATAGAACAGGCCATCAGGTTCTCAAGATTGGCGGTGGGACCCTTCCTTTCCCCCTTAATCTGTGGTTGTTTTTCTCTGCACGGCACCTCCATACTTTCCTCTCCCACCACCCCTAATCACAAAGATGAGCACAGGGATAGGCCTGGGATCATTGTTGAAACTCAAGTCCCTGAAAATAGACATTGATCCAGAGGTGGATCCACGATTAATACTGGCTAATCAGAGAACTTTCTTGGGATTCATTCTTTTAAACGTGAAGATGTCAGCCCAGAACTGCTAACAGCGACAACTCTGCTCAGTTCAAGTTGACCTGAGAAGACCTAATCTGATTCATGGAATACAGGGATGAAAGACAGATATAGCCTGATGGTGTAACTCCCCCACATCCAGTGGTTCCCTAATCCCAGCATTTCCCTGGTCCTCGCCGAAGCAAGTACAATTTCCACTTTAGCCTTCAAACAATTTTAGTTTCTGACCCCGGCAACAAAGAATTCTAATGAATATTTCCAAGAGTGTTTTATTTTTTCAAATAATTTTGTTGTTGGCATTATTTTGTGGGGACAAGAACCAGAGAGATCTGCCCTATGATTGACAGTCCTCCTCTATTCTGCATATTTAGTGTGAAAGTTTTGCCAGTCCCTAAGCTTTCTCTGATTATGTCTTTTAAAACTGTACCTTCTGGCCAGGTGCCCTAGCACCCACCTGTAATCCCAGCAACTTGAGCTGAGGCAGGAGGATCCCAAGGCCAAGACCAGCCTGTGAAACTTAGCAAGACTCTGTCTCTAAACAAAATTAAAATGGCTTAGGATATAGCTTGGTGGCAGGAGCACCCCTGGGTTGAAGCCCCAGCCTTTGGGGGCGGGGGGAGGCTGTACCTTCTATTTCTTCTCTTTGCTTAATATCCTCACTTATTTCTTTACTTAATCCTTATTTTCCCTTTTCAAACTCTGAACCACCACACAATGAATATTTTAGGTCTTTCTCTCTGCTGGTAGGATTGCTGACCACCCCCCAGTCACAAACTGAAAATGGAGCTGCATCTAGACATGTCTTAGAGCCTCCAGATTACAAGCTCAGAGCTTTTTCAAAGAAAGCTCTCTGGTTTTGAGGAAACTTTGGTTGCTTGTGGCAACCATCGGGAAGTCTCTCTGAAACCACACAACATGCAGCGGAACCTCAGGAAAAAAGCCTCTTCCTGTTGATTTGCTGAGGCATTTTGCTTAAAGAGATATTGGCAGTGTTCAATTTCAAGAAAGAAACAGCTTGACCACAAATATAAAGGAAAACAGCCCACAATGACTCTACCGAACACACGTGCCTGCTCAAGTCATTTGCATTGACTCTGTACATGCCCCCATTATCTCAGGAATAAAGAACATAATTTCATCATTATACAGAAAGGTAAAAATGCACGCACTACTCATTAGCTTCCTTAAGTAATTCCATGGTGAGCTTCACAGTATCCCCAGTGCCTAGAGAAAGATTAGAGGTCCCACACTGTATTGTTTTCCTTTTTGTGGGCCACCAAAAATAAAAGTATCCCAGGTGGAGTAAATTTGTTAAGCAAAAGGCTATTTAAAGATAAAATTGCATGTAGAGAGCTCTCTCACAGCTTAATTAATTGGGTTCCATTTCTCAACCTAAAATTGTGAGCAAATGAGAAGTCCTCTAAAGGATTCTGCTGGATGCCCACTTTTGCACTCAAGCCTCTGCAGAGAGATCTGATGAATGATCTCCCTGTGGGTGTTGGGAAATAGAAGAGAATCTGAGTGTAGGATGGTGGAACTGAGAAAATACTGAGACATCAACTTTGGAGGGAGGGGAGAGTGCACTCTACCTATAGTAACTGTTAATAAGAATTCTGCATTCTCTATAAACAAATCCTAGAATAGCTGATGCCATGATGGCCAGGGACCATGATGACCAGGGATGGATGGATGGATGGATGGATGGATGGATGGATGGATGGATGGATAGATGGACAGGTGGTTGTTAGATGGATAAACAGGTGGTGGTTTTATGGATGGGTGAATGGGTGGTTAGATGAATGGGTGGACAGATGGTTAGAAGGATGGGTGCATGGATGAGTGGATGGATGAGTGAGTGGATGGATGGATGGATACACAGAAGGTGGTTGAATGGATGGGTGGTAGGATGGATGGATGGGTGGATGGATGGATGGATGGGTGGATGGATGGTTGGTTGGATGGGTGGATGGATGGATGGGTGGATGGATGGGTGGATAGATGGATGGATGGTTAGATGGATGGGTGGATAGATGGGTGGATGAGTGGATGGATGGATGGATGGATGGATGGATGGATGGATGGATGGATGGGTGGATGGGTGGATGGGTGGGTAGGTGGATGGATGAGTGGGCGGATGGATGGATACACAGATAGTGGTTGGATAGATGGGTGTATGGGTGGTTAGATGGATGAGTGGATGGATGGATGAATGGACTGAGAAGATAACAGTGGCGATTACACCTGATTGAGTGTGTGCTGATGGAGAAGGGAGGACAGAAGACAGGACAACTATACTATAAGTACTGTACAGTCCAGAGTAGGCAAACTTTTTCTATAAAGGCCACATACAAAATATTTTAGGCCTTGAGAGTCTCTGTTGTGATTATTCACTTCAGCAGTTGTATTGTAATGAGTAAATATGGCTTTGTTCCAACAAAAAGTAAATGAGCAAATATGGCTTTGTTCCAACAAAATTTTATTCATGAACAATGAAATCTGAATTTCACATCAATATAATTTTCACATAATACAAATTAATAAAATCATGTGTTATTTAGTGGGGGGGGTGCATCCTGAGATATGCATAATTGGGCAGTTTCACCATTATGCAAACATCAAAGATTGTACTTACACAAGGCAGCTACTGGGGCAGCTAACAGCTGGGTGATAGAATCTTATATGGGACCATAGACATACGGTGTGGTCTGTTGTTGACAAAACATGTGGCACATGACCATATTCTTCTGATTTTTTTTTCCTCCCAACCACTTTAAAAGACAAAAGGCATTCTTACTTCAAGGACCTTACAAACACAGAAAGCCAGCAGGATTTGGCCCATAGACCAACATTTGAGAACCCCAGAGCAAGACTCTGGATAGTGACCAAGAGAAAAGATGCTCCTTGTAGATGCTAACACAGAGACATCTCTACTCTGTGTTTTGTATATACTTCTCCTTTGACTTTATTGTCCTCTCTCCATGTATGAACTCAACCACTGGGCTATAATAAGCCCCTTGTTTCTATCTCATACTAACCATAGCACCTGGAACAAAACAGGTGCTTGATATGTATTTCCTAAATCAAATCATGCTCCCCAACAAACACAAGATTTCATTGTCAAAGGGTGGCATGAAGGAGTGCTCCAGAGGAACCAGAATAACTAACCACCAACCATTCTGCTGTCCACCAGCACAGCTAGGAATACCATTCCCTCAGGGTGGCTGACAAAAATCAAAGAAAGCAAATTCTACACATTACCCCAAAGCTAGATTTTTGTCCTTTGCCAAAAGCAATTCTTAGTGTGCCCCATTACAAAAAGTAAAAGAAAAACATTTACCTTTTTCTTTCTTTTTCTTTCCATAGCTTCATAGATGTTACTTAATTCATGCATGTCCCAAATGAAAGGAAGAACGTCCTTTTATTAGTACAGGACAAAAAACATCCTTTGGCTCCTGAGCCCACAACAACGCAGCAGTTTGGTTATGGCTTCTGATGCCATGACTGAAATTTAATTCCCAATATAACTAGATTGAGAGGTGACGGGACCTTTAGGAGATAATGAGGTCATGGGGGATCGAACCCACAAATTAATTAATGTCTTTCTCAAGAGACTGGATTAGGTCTTGAGAGTGAACTGGATCTCACAGGATTTAATTATGAGAACACATTATAAAGGTATTACCGCTGGTGTTTGGTCTCCTCCACACACATCCAGTTGCCACCTCTTGCATGTGCTCCCTTCATGTGATGCCATCCACCAGGAGTTGACACAGCATAATGCCCCCACCAGACGCACAGCAGATGCACCACCATGCCAATGCACTTCTAGAACTGCGAGCCAAATAAACCTTTTTCTTTATAAATTAACCAGCCTCAGGTATTTTGTTATAGCAACACAAAATGGACTAAGCCAAGTCTGTTCCCTTCCTTCCCCTTCCATCCATCCATCCAGTTCATCCATCCAAATAAAGGTCTATGCTATCCTCACAGTGAGTATATTGTAACCATACCCCATAGCCTTCCTCTAAAATATCTGTATGTTTCCCAGGAAGACAGAGATTATTGAAAAGAAGATCCCCAGGGACTATCTTTTTTAAATGTTTTTATTACTGCATTATACTTATACATAAAATGGAGTTCATTTTGACAAAATCACACATGAATGCAATATAATTTGTTCCACTTCAATCCTCAGTACTTCTCTTTCACGTCCCGCTCCCTCCTCCTGTTCCCTTTCCTCTATGTTATTGGTCTTCTATTTATTCATAGTTTTTCAATTAGTACTTTACCAATATATATAAAGATGAAGTTTACAGTGAACCACCACTTCTCCCTTCTCCAGTGACTCCTCCTTCCCCCTCAATCCCCCTCCTCTGCTCCACTGATCTCCTTTCTATTTCCATGTGATCCTTTCCACCTTTTTTCCCCTTATTTGAGTCTAGCTTCCACATATGAGAGAAAATATCTGACCCTTGACTTTCTGAGTCTGGCTTATTTCACTTAGCACGATGTTCTCCACTTCCACCCATTTGCAAGCAAACACCGTAATTTCATTCTTCATTATAGCTCAGTAAAACTCCACTGTGTAGATATACTACATTCTCTTTATCCACTCATCTGTTGATGGAAACCTGGACTGGTTTCATAACCTGACTATTGTGAATTGGCTGTGATAAACATTGATGTGCCTGTGTCACCATAGTATGCTAATTTTGGATCTTTTGGGAAAATATTGAAGAGTGGCATAGCTAAGTCATAGGTTGTTCTATTCCTAGACTTTTGAGGCATCTCCATTCTGTTTTCCAGAGTGGTTGTACTAGCCTGCAGTTCCACCAACAGTGTACAAGTGTACCTTTTTCTCTACATCCTCACCAGCATTTATTATTTGTATTCTTGATTATTTCCATTCTAATTGGAGTGAGATAGAATCTCAACATAGTTTTGATTTGCATTTCCCTGTTTGCTAGAGATATCATTTTTTTCCATATATTTGTTTACCACTTGTATTTTTTCTTTTTGGAGGCGCGGGGGATACCAGGGATTGAACTCAGGAGCACTAGACCACTGAGCCATATCCTCAGCCCTATTTTTTATTTAAAATAGGGTCTCACTGAATTGCTTAGCATCTTGCTTTTTGCTGAGGCTGGCTTTGAACTCACGATCCTCAGCCTCCCAGGCTGCTGGGATTACAGGTGTGCACAACCATGCCCAGCCTTGTATTTCTTGTTTTGAGAAGTGTCTGTAGTTCTTTTATCCATTTATTAGCTGGATTATTTGGTTGGGAGGTGTTATGTTTTTTGAATTCTTTATATATTCTGAATATTAATCCCCTGTCAAAGGATCAGTTGGCAAAGATCTTATCCAATTCTGGAGGCTCTCTCTTCATGCTCTTAATTGTTTGCTCAGCAAAAGATTTTGAATTTGATGCCATCCCACTTACTGATTCTGGGTTTAATTCTTGAGCTTTAGGGGTCTTGTCAAGGAAGCCGGTGCCTGCTACAATAAGTTGCAGTGCTGACCCTATGTTTTCTCCTAGTAGTTGCAGAGTTGCTGGTCTAATTCCCAGGTCTGTGATCCACTTCCATACAGGGTGATAGATAGAGAGCTAGCTTCATTCTTCTACACATGGGTATCCACTATTCCCAGCATCCTTTGTTTAAAAGGCTATCTTTTCTCCAACATGTTTTGTCATCTTTGTCAAATATCAGATAACTGTATCTATGTGAGTTTGTTTTCTATTCTATTCCATTGGTCTTCATGTCTACTTTGATGCCAATGCCATACTGTTTTTGTTACTATAGCCCTGTAGTATAATTTGAAATCTGGTATTGTGATGCCTCCAGCATCACTCTTCTTTCTCAGGATTGCTTTGGCTATTCTGGGTCTCTGATTCTTCAAAATGAAATGTAAGCATTTTTCCCCCTAGTTCTATGAAGAATGTCATGAGTATTTTGAAGGAGACTGCATTGAATCTGTATAATGATGTTGGTAGCATGGCCATTTTGACAATATTCATTCAGCCTAGGGACTCTGTCAAAATATTTTATTAGAAATCTCATAGAAATGTGTCAGGGATCAAATTTATATACAAAGGGAATACAATGAACCACAGGAGAATCTGTACAGATATGACTCATGACTATGCAAATTTAGACAGGTCCTGAAATGGGGTTCCAGAAACATGATTGTGATCCAAGGCAGAAAGACAGGAAGGCAAGCAAGGAAGAGAAGAAAGGAGGGAGCAGGAGGAAACCCAAGGCGTAATTCAGGCTGGTTCACCCTCACCTCCCACCTGCCCCAGGCTTCATAAAGGGATTCAGCAGTGTTTTCCTATCATATAGATGAACATCAAACAGATCATAGAACTTGAAGAGTGCCACCATTACCTGTCTGCAATCTAGACCTGTCAGTGAGTCTGTGCTGGATCTGAAGTCAGTGACACTAAGACTTAGTTTCCTAGTCAAAAGAGTGGGGCTAGAATTACCCAGGCAGCCATACCAAAACCACATTGTGCACTTTCAAATTCACTAGCTATCTGTCCTAAATGATGTTTATAGCCTCTTCCTTTGCACAGAAATCTCCATAGCAACTAACCCTGAATACCTTGGTATTCAACCCAAGCTTACCCTTGGGTTAAAAAAAAAAAGAATTTTTTTTTTCTTTTGCTTAATAAAGGCCATAACTAGGAGAAACCAGGAGAAGCCAGAAAATCGGCTGGGCCTTGGGCATTCTGTCTAGAACTGAGGAGCAGACAAGCAAGAGATATCCATTTGGTTATCAACGAAGACAGCAAGATTCCATTTCTGCCCTGCTGGACCCACAGCATCATTTATTTCACTATGGCTGTACACCAGCTCATTGTTTACCTAACTTACACATCGGTTCGTGTGTATCAGTATAATCTGCATCCTCATGGACCATTCCATCAAAACATTTTCACTTCAAATGCCATCTTATTTGGACTCACGATATCAATATCATTTATTGGTCCTTCGTCTTGTCTGAACTGCTCATGGAATCACAAATGAAGACCTAACAGGCAAAATCTGATGGTGCTCAGTGTCAGTGAGTTGATTCCCCCAAACCCAGAAACAGCTACTCTACAAATTTTCACAGGAGCCTTCTCAGTATTATTAGAAATTTCATGCAAACCTTCATATTGAAAAATTAATTTCAAGACACTTTCTCTAGAAGAATGCAAACTCAGTTATTTCTATTATGTGAAAGCAACTGTAACCAACTTGAAAGGCAACTTAATAATCAAAATTCACCAATTATATTTTAACTCATGAAAGATTTTTAGGGGCAAACATTTAAGCTGTTAATAACTTCCTGTTTTATTTCTTAGACATCATTCTTAAAAGAGATTTAATACTTCAAAATAATTGATTTTAAGCTTTCCAAATAACCTTTTCCAAAAATCCAGGTGAATCGTTTCTGCAATTTGCTACTGTTTGTAGCTCAACAAATTATTCATCTGAGCTGGCTGAGCCACACACAGAACATTTTTAATTAGAGTGCCACGGTGCGTCTTGATTCCAAATCTAAAGTATTCCAATCCAAAATTAATCTGTAGGCTTCATACTTGCTGCCAGGAGTCTGAAAAGCTAAAAATAGCAACCAAAATTTCACATCACAAAGCATGGAAAAGCTTTAAGAAAGCACACAAGCTTTCCTCAATCCAATAGATTCATGAACAGATCCCAAAAGCCAAGTAGAGGTTGACACAATCTTAGATTTGATCATTCACAGTATATTTTTATATGTAAAGGAAAAAGGATATGAGGCACACGTTTAATAATGTTATGTTATGGCAGGGGACTGATAAGACACAGACTTACTATAGAAAACTACATAGAGAAGTAATAGGAGGGAAATAAGGCAAAACTGGTCAACAGAAGTATGTGGACTCTCCTACACTATAAGAGAAAAGATATTACAATATCAGGTAAATTCTGAACACATCCATGGGGATGCAACCAGCAAAATCCAGAATGAGGGACACTATACAAAGCAAAAGACTTGGGCTTTTCAACTGAAAAAAGTGCAATGAAAAATAAAGATAGTGGAAGGCTTAGTGTATTTTGTGTTGCTATAACAGAATACCACAGAATGGGAAATTTATAAAGAAAAAAAATGTTTCTTTAAATTCTAGAGGCTCAGACCCAGGTCAAGGAGCCTGCCTTGGGTGACAGCCTTCTTGCTCCATTATCCCACAGTGGAGGGTAGGAAGGCAGGGATGGGGATGGGGCCTAACCCATGGCTTTTATCAAGAAGCCACTCCCATGCCAGGTGCAGTGGCACATGTGTGTAATCTCAGCTATGGGAGGATTCAAGTTCAAGGCCAGCCTGGGCTGACAGGAAAGAGCCTGTCTCAAAATAAAATAAAAAGGGCTGGAGATGCATCTTGGGGTAAAGCGCTGGCATGCACAATGTTCTGGGTTCAATCCCTAGTACTGGAGGGAAAAATAGAATGATTTGCAAGGTAACAATACCAATCTGTTCATGAGGACAGAGCCATCACAACTAATCCCCTCCTGAAAGGTCCCTGTTGCACTGGGGATTAAGTTTCCAACACAGGAACTCTGGGGGACACATTCAGACAGCATAGAGAACTTCTGTAGACTAGAGGCATCAGCTGCAATGTGCTTTGGCCTGAACATCCCTCCCTGCCCCAAAATGCATTTGTTAAAATCTTAACCTGCAAGTTGGCCTTAAAGAGGTCCGAGAGAAACCCCTTGCCCTCTGGCTTGTGAAGACAGTATAAAAGCAGCCTTCTGTGACCCAGGAAGCAAGCCCTCATTGCACAGGAATCTGACCTCCTAGCTCTGCAACTGTGCAAAATACAGTTCTGTTGTCTCTAAGCTGTTTGGTGTAAAGTATTTTGTTATAGCAGTATTTTAGTTAGCTTTTTCGCTTCTGTGACTGAAAGACCTGACCAGAACAACTGTAGAGGATTAAAGGGTTATTTAGGGGCTCACAGTTTTCAGAGGTCACAGTCCATAAGTGGCTGGCTCCTTTCCTCGGGGCTCAAGGTGAGGCAGGACATCACGGCAGAAAAGTGTGGCAGACGGAAGCAGCTCACATAATGATCAGTAAGCAGGGAGACTCCACTTTTCAGATACAAAATACATACCCCATAGTCACTTCCCCAGTGTGCCATCTCCTCCAGCCACACCCCACCTGCCTTCAGTCACCACTCAGTTAATCCCATCAGGGATTAATGCACTGATTACCCAATCATTTCTCCCAATCATTTATCCTCCAAACCTTCTTGCATTGTCTCACATGTGAGCTTTTGGGGGACACATCACATCCAAACTGTAACAAGCAGAAAACAGACTAAATAGGACACAATATATGGGCGTCATCTGATTATGCTTCAACAAGGAAAGCTGTTAAAAAAAATTATGAGACAAGAGGGTAAATTTGAAAACTGATATTTCATATCAAGGAGTTAGAGTCCACACTTTTTCATGTTTTTTCATAGTGATACATACTGATATATTTACAGATGAGCTGATACGGAATTGCTCATGATTTGAATCAAAATGATCCAGAGTATGTTAGTGTATGTAGTAACTGAGGGGGAAAACATTGGCCCCAGTCTATAATCCTTGAAGTAGGGCGAGGAGTACATACAGTGTGTACCGGGGCCTATTACATTCTTCTCCTGATTTATAAATGTCTGAGGTTGTCCATAATAGAAAGGATTTTTTTTAATGGTATGTACAAGAGATACTGTGGTCTGTACTCCCAGAAAGTGCCTCCGGGTGGCCTGAGGGGGTGTGTGTGTGTGTGTGGCCTATGGACATGTTTTGTTTGGACTGTGGAATGTTGAAAAAAATGTTATTTCATTTTTGATCCAAAATTTAAAAATAAGACTTCACATAAAAATTGGGATTTCCTACTTTTCCCAAAAAGAGAAAGAGAGAGATCTGGCAACACTGGGCCATAGCAACAAGTCCTGGAGCAGTGCCCATGGCCACCCTTTCCACCTCCAACACTCAGTGACCTACGCAGCCTCTGGAGTTTGTGGCCATGTATGTAGTTTGGCACTCACTGTATGTGGTCTTCAGAGCAGTAACTCGGTGCCAATACCTGGGCCAAACTCTCCAGAATTAATGTGTTCCCTACCAGCTTAAACTACCAGAGCTTTGTTTTCTGACCAATAACCAGAAGTTCCCAACAACAACTTCAATACAAGCACTTGGAGAGTTTCGGTTTATATTACACAAAGCAGTGATTAGAAACATATGATGGTCAACACACTGCGAAAGGGAACTGCAGTTCCCTTGGCTTCAGGACCTCTGGCCCATCCTGCCAACTTTCCTTATCATTCAGGCAGCAGGACTGGCTCCTGTCTGGGTCCACAGACTCACAGAATGCAAAGGCAGGAAGGAGGCCGAGCGCTAATTAGGACCTTCCTCCTCATTTTACAATGAGAGTCACGCCAAGGGAGGCTGAGTAATGCACCCACCCATTTTCTGAGAGGTCCCTGGAAGAAGGGATGGGGATAAACATGTAATGTGAGATGGAGTATTGACAGCTCCCATCTGCATCACAGAATTACTGGATGACAATTTGTTCCTGGATGTCCTCAGTCCCCTCAAAATACTTTCCCAGTGTGACAATGGAACAAGAGCAATATTTCTCAGAAAAAGACAGGCTCTCAATCTGGAAGAAAGTCAAGGCTTGAACCACTTGGGTATTCCTGTCTAACTAGCCACTCTAAGTGGAAGGACTGTTACCGAGATCTCCTGGAACCTCACCAATGTTCCTCACTTGTGCAGCTACTTCTCCTCAGGCAAGAAGACAAACAAGACTTCCCACAGGTTCGTTCTCCTTACCCCTCAGAAGGCTCTAGCAGATACAAGGTGCTCCTTAACTGCTCTCACATTCATCCTCTCTTTCAACCTTGCCTGAGTCAAAATTCTGCAGGTCATATGCGGCCACCGTATTTGCAGAGCCCTCCCTCTGAATTCGGGTTCTTCCCAAAGCAAATTTACTTGGCTAAAAATAGACTTTTCTTGAAACATAATTAATTCAATTGTAGACAAGTTGAGAAAAGAACAAGTAAAACAACCCTCGGGCCACAGATGATAAGGCGGTGGAGTACACATGATACTCCAGCTCCCCAAGGGACTCCCATCCTCCTCTTGCTCCACCTCAACGTCTACCCCACCTCGTTCACTTTTTCATGACTGCTAGCATGCCTAAAGTTGCCGACTCTTTTCTTCCATTAAAATGCAGGGAGGAAAAAAAATCTGACTTGGCCATTCAAGGTTTACAGGCACCATAGCAGCTCCCTAGCTTTCTCAGCATCGAAGTCTGGAGGTGGGGGACTCCTTGTGGGCTGGTTGTCGGAAGCTGCATCATCTGGGTCTGATAAATGGATCGGTTCTGCCTCACAATGGCTGACCACAGCTTTAAACTCAAAGGTTGGAACTGAATCCACTGTAAGAAAGAGGGAGGTTTTAGGGCATCTCTGGCCAACTCCTACTTAACCAGAACTGGAGAACCACTGAGATTAGTGAGAGAAGAGACAGGCAAAGGGGTCTGGCCAGGCAGGACAGAAATGCAAATTGAACCAAAGGCCATGGACATGAAGACAAAGGATGAAGAGGGGGAGGGGAGGGGAAGAGCTTGAGAAACGAGGTGGCTGGAGATGCTATGAACGAGGAGGCAGAAAAGATACAAAACCACCTAACTTTACTCCTGTAGCAAATGCCTTGAGCACTTGACATGTGGCAGGAACTAGGCAAGGCAACAAGGGGCAGCAGGGAGCAGAAGAGGAGAGGAGGAAACAAGCAGGAGGTCGTCAGGAATTGACTGACTGATTGGCTGAGAGGGAGCAGCAGAGATGAGAAGCAGCAGCAGTTTATTTGGAAAGATGCTGATGTTGAGTTGAAGCCTAATGGACAGAAGGAACTGGAGAGAAATAATTTAAGAAAATGATTAGATTTAGCTACTTCTCTACATAAATAGACTTACCTCTCCTCCATCTTTCAAAGAGAGACTCTCCTATGGCCTGTTACCTTGTCTAGTTATTCTCCTCTTCCTCTCCCTCCTCATCCTCCAAAGCCGCTCTCTGAACACCAGCTCCCTCTGGAAGCCAGAACTCTCTCTCTTCTCCCTCATGCTGAACCCTGAACAAAGCCACCAGAAGCCTCAACCATACCCCAACTGTCAGTCTGAATGGTCTTCACCCCCTACCCACCCCACCCCAGGTACCCAAGCAACAAGTAGAGTCATTAGCCATGTCCTGCTTTGAGAAATGCTTCATTAAATTCTGTACCAATTATAGAAAATTCTGTGTGAGTTCCAGGGCCAACTTGGTAAGTGCTCAGCACTGTGAAGTATGCCAACACCGGGTATAGAATCAATCTCCCCACAAATCACATGGCCAGTAGGTAATGGGCAGGGGTGGCTCCCACAAATCACATAATGGGTGCTGGGAAAAAAGAAAGAAAGAAAAAGAAATGAGAAATGGCCACTGGGTAGATGCTGCAGGTTAGGTAAGTGTCTCCCAAAGGCCCTATATTAATCGCCAGCCTATGTGGCTACTGGGAGCTGGAGCAACCTTCAAGAGGCAGGGTCTAATCAGAACAGGTTAGGTCATTTGAGGCATGCCCTTGAGGGGGAACACTGGAACTCTAGTCCCTTTCTGTGTCTCTCTTTGCCTGCCTTTGCCACGAGATGAGAGCTTCCTCTGCCACATACTCCTACGATGATGCACAAAAGCAATAGAGTCAAAATGACCATGGACTGACACCTCCAAAACTGTGAGCCAAAATAAGCCTTTCCTCCTTATAAGTTGTCTGTCTCTGGCATTTTGTCACAGTGATGGAAAGAAAATTCGTAGATGATCTTGGATCTACTATAACGTCCCCATGTAATTCCCACAGTTTTGACATTTCTTCCCAAAGCTTGCTTGGCTCCCTTTCTTCACCTCACACCTACATTCACAGAATATTCTCTATGTATCCATCAACATGACTGCTGAAGCTCTCCTTTTACAACACTGATACATACTATCTCGGGAACATAGTCACTCCACCTGTATACTCTATTCCATGTCTTAGAACCAAAGGGTCTGCAATCCCTCATAAACTGTCTTGCATCTTAGAATAGAAGAAGAGCTGACAGGAACAGAAGGGGCGGAGAAACCTGAGCCGCCCTACGCCAGGTTCCTACAGGCTCTACCTGTCCCCACACACGCTTTCTCCTGCTAAGCCCATCCTGCCAAATTTGTCCCCATGCTGCCAACCTGGAAGGAAAACATCAGGTTCTCAACAGGGAGATAAATTTTCCCAAAGAATTATGAGACAAGATTTGGTGCCCAGAAATTATTCACTCAACTTCTTGAACTAAAGCTGCAACCAGTCGACTGATAATATTAAAATGTTTATTACAGAAAAACATATTAATTACTCTTTTGACCATTAAATCATGTTTAAAATATTTATACTTCCTTCAAAACAAAATTAGTTTTATTTTCATGTAGGAAGAAATAGAGTTTGGCCTAGGTTTAAAGGGTAAGAAGGAACAGAGTGAAATTTAGCAAATGCCAGGAAAAGGGTGAATTTCTGGCTTATTTTATCACCAGTGCCTTAGATTCTTTGGTTTTTCTGTTTTGTTTTGGTTTGTTTTACCTTGAGCTATAATTCTTTTTTGCTTTCTACACAAAGCAAAAATTTTTTAGAAGTGTTCATTTTTGAACTCTTAGTTTCGCCCAAACCTTTATGATCTTTACTTATAAATACTATTCTAAGAAACCTCCAGCTTATAGTTAGCTCTGACTAACATTTCAGATAAAAAAAATTTCCAAAAGTTACTGTTTAATAGGAAAAAGTGTGAGTTCAAGTTACCACCAACACTAACAAACACTAACATGGCAAAATCATTTGTATTGAGTAATTGTGGTACTTGCATGCAAAAAAATGTACATACATTGTATGTGTGTGCGTGTGTACATATATATTTTTATGTGGTATATGTCTGCATGCTCAAGTAGTAAAAAAGAATAATGAATGAAAAAAAAATATACAAAAATTTCAGCATGAATTTCAACATTGGGGAAATGGCAATAATTTTCCCCTTCTTATTTTCCTGTTTTTTTATTTTTAACCCTCTACTATGATCATTCATAAATAGACAAGGAAAAATACTCAACTTTTTTTTTGTTATAAACATGAAGACTATTTTTTTACAAAATACATACATCTCCTTATATCTATTTAAAAAAAATACAGACACTGAGTAGATCCCCATATGCCCTAAGCCACCAAAATAACCCATATAATTTAAAAAAAAAAAAAAAAAAGGAGAGGGACAAAAGCTCAGCTTTGCTTTCAAATCTGTTTACTAAGAGGAAAAAAGATGTGAGTAAAGCCTTTTTATATCATTATTGCTATCTATATCCTTCAACTGTCTTATAAATGAAAATTCCACATTCCTCCCACGCCCCCCTTTTTTTTTCTTTTTCTTTTTCCTATCCTGAGGATCCAAGTCAAAGCCTCACACATGCACTCTGTTACTAAGTGACATCCCTGGCCCATTTTAGTTTAGTTTAGTTTAGTTTAGTTTAGTTTAGTTTAGTTTAGTTTAGTTTAGTTTAGTTCAGTTCAGTTTTTCAGACAAGGTCTCATTAAGTAGCCCAAGCTGACTTTGAACTTGTGATCCTCCTGCTGCAGCCTCTGTAGTCACTGGGATCATAGACCTGGACCATGGCGCTGGGCTCCTTTGGTTTTAGGGGGAACACTTTGCTCTGTATTTCCTTCACTGTGCTTCCCTCACAGAGCTCAGACACATAGCACTGATGGGTGCACATGCTCGTGCACCATGCAGACACATGCACACTTGCACACTACCCTTGATATGAGCCTTTAAGTATTTGACCATAGGAGCAATTGGCAAGAAAATAATTCTCCCCAAGCTGCAGGTGCTCTCAGGCTCATGGACTTCCTTTCTTGCATTCCCTTGCATGCAGGGCACAAGCCTCTCTCGGCACCCTCCTCCATTTCATGTTTCCACAAGAAAGGTCGAACAGTGTTTAAAGCAAACTCCTGATTACGCACGCTAATGAAGGCAAACTTTGGCACAGATGCATGTTTGGCACGAGATTTCCCTAATTGCATTTGCTTAGGCTACCATCGAAATTAGTTAATGTTCCCCCAAATACACACGCAGCACAAGGAGGAGGAGATGCCAACCAAAAGGCTTTCTGGGCAAAGGAGAGCTGGCTGAAATGCAAAATGGGCCTTGAAGAATACAAAAAGAACATTCTCTATACTTAGATCCCTGACAATTATTCATGTAAAAACAGTGGATTCTCAAGGGTCTGCACACTTCTGTCGGACGGCTCCTATACATCCATGTGTGCCATTTAGAAAGCCGGCATGCTGACTCATGCCATGTCCAACTGGTCTTCAAAAAAGTAGAGAGGAAATCTAGAATATCCTCTCTGCCTATAACATCCTGAGTGAATGGTAAGTAATGTAACTCCAATCTAGGAAGCACAAAATTCTAGGCAACGCTTCAGTTTCTAAGAGGGCTATGATGTGGACATGGTGTGCCTCCTCCAAAGTTCATTTTAGCATTTTATTCCCATTGTGAGGTACTGAGAGGGTGGAACCCCAATCTGACTATGGTGTTTAGAGGTGGGACCTTTGGGAAGTGATTAGGACTGGAGAAATTCACCCAGGTAGAGTCCCCAGGATTGAACCCTGGTGACTTATGAGAAGGAGGAAAGAGACCAGAGGAGAGACAGTGATATCAAGTCTCCTGCCATGTGTTGATGTCCTGAAGCACCTCCAGACTTGGACAGAAGAACGTCATCACCAGACACAACCCCTCAACCTTGGACCTCTATGGCTATACACCAAAATAAACCTCTTTTCTTTAAAATTTACTCTGTGATATTATATTATTAGCAACAGAAAACTAAGGCCTACAGAGAGAGAAATTTTCTTAGATGGATGTAAAAAAGGCTTCTCTGTAACTCCCATTTGCCAGAGAAACTCAAGGCTATTCTCTCTCACTTCTGCTGGCCAACTCTTCAAATTGTGGAAGGAAGTGATTTTGTCTTCCCTTTCCTGTATCCCCCTCCCCAGGAGACCTTGGCAGGGTTTCCTAGCACCATTTGGTCCTGCCTCCCTGGCTGCTCCACTTTCTCAAAATCCTCCTTAAAATGCTGGCTATGGGCCAGGCGTGGTGGTGCACACCTGTAATCCCAGCACTTTGGGAGGCTGGGACAGGAGAGTCTCAAGTTCAAAGTCAGCCTCAGCACAGTGAGGTGCTTAGCAACTCAGTGAGACCCTGTCTCTACATACAACACAAAATAGGGCTGGGGATGTGGCTCAGTGGTCGAGTGTCCCTGAGTTCAATCCCCAGTACCAAAACAAAACAAAACAGATGCTGGCTATGGAACTGGACACAGGCTAGGCTGTCCTGCTGAACATCCAGTGTGACCAGGATGCCCTTGAAACCAGAGGTTGAGATAAAACTTGACTCACTGCTTCTGCTGGCAGGTGGAGTCGGTGTAAGCTGCAGACCCTGCAGCCAAGAAAGCTTGTTTTAGTGCCAGCAGCTAATCACAGCAAAGCCTGCGTACTGGTGTCAGTTCCCAGCAAAGCCCAGCTCTTCTCCACTACCATTGAGTGGCGTGTGCAGCTCTCACTCTAAATGGGGGCCACGGCTTCCAGTGCTGCAGTGGACTCTGGCAGCTCACAGTCAGCTGTGAGTGTTCTCGTCTCGCAAATCCAAAGAATGAAATTCAAGGGACGACCGAAGGCGAGAGTAAATGGAGTAGGATTTATTCAAGCATGAAGACTAGAAACAGACATCTTTCAGAGGCAAGAGAGGACCCCCATAGGGGCTGCCATCTGAGTGTGCTGGTCTAGGAGCTTACATAGCACTTGGGACAATGTTAACGTACAAATTTCTGCTAATCAGGGTTTGGAAAAGTACCAATGCTGCCAGGCACGGTGGCACACACCTGTAATCCCAGCAACTCAGAAGACCGATGCAGGAAGATTGCGAGTTCAAAGCCAGCCTCAGCAGCTTAGCGAGGACCTAAGTGACTTGGCAAGACCTTGTCTCTAAATGAAATATAAAAAAGGCTGGAGATGTGGCTCAGTGGTTAAGCATCCTCGGTTTAATCCCTGGTACAAAAAAGAAAAGTACTAACACTAACACTATTGGTTAATTCTCCAGTCTGAACTTTCATTCAGATCTACCCCACTTCCATTTTCTCACCATCAGCAAGGAAGCAAGCCAAGGTCCTGGGATGGTGGATGCTGTGGGCATCCTCATTGCCTGGCCGGGAGACCACAGCACAACAGGAGGACATGCCCCGGCTCACCTTGGCCCTGGTGCCTCAGGCCCACAAAGGCATGGCAGGCTCCACTTGGCGGTGGCCCATGCTTGCCGCCGAGCTCCAGCCCCACCGGGTCAGTGTTCTGCAGCTCTGGGACAAGAGTCCGGCTTCACTATGCATCCTGGGCCTGGGAATGGGTTCCTCCACCTGTAGTAAGGACCTCATCCTCTGACACTCTGCTGCTAAACTAACCGTTTCCTGCTTTGCATGTACACAACAGTCTTTTTTTTTTCTTGTTTGCCCCAAACTGTGGGATATTAGATTCCTACTCTTCCTACATTATTTAACAGCTTTCTGCCTTCCATTCTGGATGCAGAGATTACTGAGAGTTGGTGCTGAAGACTCTGCAGGTCTCCCATCCAGATGTGACAGTCCAGTTTGGAAAAGGGGACAGCCACAATTCCGACCACTGTCAATTCAAAAATGAGATAAAAAAGAGATCAACATGGCAGGAAACAGAATGACATAGATGAGCAGAAACAAGACGAGCCAGGAGGGCCCAAGAGTCCAGAATTCTGATGCCCTAAGCGTCCGTGACAACCCCTGGCAGATGCATAACTGCCATGAGGTCCCTGTGGCTATAAAAAGATTAACACCAACCTCCCTTAAAAACTTTCTTAAAAAGCCTACGTGACTTTGACTTGGTTTATATTATTTGCAAACAGAAGTCCTGCCTAACACAGAAACTGTATTCTGGTAGAAAAAGTTAGTGTCTCGTATAAGTTGGCATGTCACTTACACTTATAGCATGGAGCAGGTCGCTGCTGATTCATTCTTTGGATACTAACTTTTTTACTATGTCCCTGCAGCTTGGCATCCAGCCTAAATGTGTCCCATGTTCTCCCTAAGACATTTTATTTTCTTAACCCTCAAGACGTTGAACTCTTTCACTCTCACCTCTCAGTGGCTTTCCAATTCCCTGAGCCCCATCTTTCTCCCATTCACACCTCTCGCCACACAAGGGGGCACTGATGTTATTGAAGAGGTATCAGTGAATAATTTCTGCCTCCAAAATACTTCCATGTCCTCAAAGAAACACCCACATTTGGACTTCAGGTGAACTGCATGTGACTCAAGGCTCCAAGTGGACGATGATAATAATAATAAGATCAATGACCTGGAGAAATGTCAACACCAGCACAGGTATGACTGACCTCAGAGAGAAAATACGCACAGCAGTCTATATTTAGAAGTCAATTCCACTTGGAAAGACTCACAAATAGCATTAACCATTGGGGAAACAAAACTCAAACCTACATGAAGACACCACTTCAACCGACCAGAACAGTTACAATCAAAACGACAGATAATAACAAGTGGTTTGGGGGCTTTTTTTGTTTTTTGTTTTTTTTGGTACTGGGGATTGAATTCAGGAGTACTCGACCTCTGAGCCACATTCTCAGCCTTATTTTGTGTTTTATGTAGAGACAGGGTCTCACTGAGTTGCTTAGCGCCTCACCGTTGCTGAGGCTGGCTTTGAACTCACAATCCTCCTGTCTCAGCCTCCCAAAGTGCTAGAATTACAGGCGTGCACCACCACGCCTGGCACAAGTGTCAGTGAAGGTGGACAGAAACTGGAACCTTCATATGCTTTGAGTGAAAATGTACACTTGGGAAAGCACTCGGTCAGCTCCTAGAAGGATTAAGACTAGAGACACCATGTAGCCCAGCAATTCCACTCCTAGGTACACACCTAAGGGAAATGAAAATGTGTGTCTACGCAAAAACTCATAAGCAAATATTTTCCAACAACATTAATTGTAATGGCAAATATCCATTAGCTAATGAGTAGATACATAAAATGTGGACTATCCAGAGGCTGGAGTACTATTTGGCAATGAAAAGAGATGAGTCCCAGCACTTAGGGAGGCTGAGACAGGAGAATCACGAGTTCAAAGCCAGCCTCAGCAATGGCAAGGCGCTAAGCAACTCAGTGAGACCCTGTCTCTACATAAAACACAAAATGAGCTGGAGATGTGGCTCAGTGGTCAAGTGCCCCGGAGTTCAATCCCTAGTACCAAAAAAAAAGAGATGAGGTACTGATATGCTACAGCATAGACGCACCTTGGTTACATCCACGCTAAGTGAAAGAAGTCAGCAACAAAGACCATATAGTGCGTGATTTCTTCTTGATGAAAAGGGGGTCATGTGGGGAGAGTTGGGGAAAAATACAGAATGATTCACAATGGACACAGAGTGTCTTCTGTTTTAAAACTGTGGGGACAGTGGCAAAACTCTGTGGAAACACTAAAAATGATTGAATTATACACTTTAAGTGTACAGTGTATTAATTATAGCTCAATAACTCTGGTTTTTTAAACCCAGTACAGGACAATTAATCTATTATCAGTCACAGGATGAAGAAAAGAAATGTGCTTAATTCCCTAGTTTTTCTAGTTCATTAGAATGTGGGTCAAAATCTTAAATTTAACACACAACTGTAAAGTGGTCCGAGCATTTAATTCAATACAATTTCCATTACACCAGATTGGTTAGGGACAGGGGCTCTGAAACCAGGACTAGGTTAGAGTTCCCCTCACCACTCACAAGTTGAATGACCTTGGATCATGCAGACTTCTGCAAGCCTCGGTTTCCCTGTATACAAGAGGAGGAAAGCAATGATACCTCTTACCTTGAGTGATTGTGAGAAAGAAATGAGCTAACTCACGTAAACTGATAAGCAAGTGCCCTACATAGAACAGAATTCAAATTATGACTTTATAGGTAAATAAATAATGGCAATGGCAAAACCAACTGAACCTGTGAGAAGACAAGATAACACAGTCCCCTCCATCACCTGGATACCAAGCAGACTGTGTTGCGCTGTAATCACAGCCTGGCTCTGGGCTAAATGTCTGTGTCCCCCTAGTTCATTTGCTCAAGTCTTAAATCCCAGTGTGAGGGTACTTGGAGATGGTGTTTTAGTTGGCTTTTTCACTGCTGTGACTAAATGATCCAACCAGCACAATTGTAGAGGAGGAAAAGTTTATTTAAGGGCTCATGGTTTTGGAGACAGGCTCCATTCCTTGGGGCTCAAGGTGAGGCTGAACATCATGGCGGAAGAGTGTGGCAGAGGGTAGCAGCTCACATCATAATCAGAAAGCAGAGACAGAGTCCACTGGCCAGGTACAAATATATACCCAAAGCCAAGTCCAATTCCCACCTCCTCCAGTCACATCCTCCACTTCAGTTACCACTCAATTAATCCCTATAAGGGGATTAAATAACTGACTGGGTTAAGACTCTTACAACCTAAGCCTTTCTCCTCTGAACCTTCGTGCACTACCTCACATGTGAGCTTTTGGGGGACACCTCACATCCAAACCATAACAAATGGTATTTGGGAGGCAATTGGTTATAGAGATAGAGATTTCATAAATAAGATTAGTGTCTATTTTAGTCAGCTTTTTCACTGCTAGGACTAAAAGACCTGACAAAAACAATTTTAGGGAAGGAAAAGTTTCTTTAGGGGCTCACGCTTGCAGAGGTCTCAGTCCATAGACAGCAGGCTCCATTCCTCAGGGCTCTAGGTAAGGCAGAACATCATGGCAGAAAAGTGTATTGGAGGGAAGTGGTTCACATGATGATAAGGAAACAGAGACTCCACTCACCAGACACAAAACATACACCCCAAAGGCACACCACCAAGGACCCACCTCATCCAGCCACACTCTTCCTGCCCTCAGTTACCATTCAGTTAATCTCCATTAGGGGATGAACTCATTGATTGGGTTAAGGCTCTCATAACCCAATCATTCCTCCTCTCAAACTTCTTGCATGGTCTCACACAAGGGCTTTTGGAAGACCCCTCGTATCAAACCATAACAGTGTCCTTACAAAAAGAGAGACAAGAGAGATGATCATTCTCTTTACCACATGAGGACAGAAAGAAGACACACCAGGAGGAAAGCCCTCACCAGGAACCCACTCAATGGGCGCCTTGACCTCAGACTTTCCAGCCTTCAGAACTGTGAAAAGCAAACATTTGTTGTTAAGCCACCCCAACCGTGGTATCTCATTCTATCAACCTGAAACGGCTAAGAGACCAAGAAAATGCTGTGAGAAGAGATGTGTGCAGGTGGAGACATTTAAACCAGGTCAAGAGAAAATTCTTGAATTTGGGACAGAAAAGCTGGAAGGAAAGGAACAAAATGAGAGGCACATCTGTGGAGCAGGGCTCTGCCTGACTTGCACAGACCCAGGGGCCTGCGAGGCTGGGAGTCTGAGCACTCAACGGTGCACTGTGTATCTGTGTGAAGAACTGTGAGTAACAGGGAAACCACAGCTAGGCACAGGAGGCGGAAAGGAACCTTGCCTATAGCCATCCCGGGTGACCCAACAGGGGTGAGATGCACACACCATGGGTACCAACAGAAGGCAGGGACGTGATGGACAGAGATGAGTGATATACGGTGACCGAGTTACAAAGGAAAGTGAAACACACAAATTCTCCAATCTCAACATTTCTGACTACTAGCTACCAGATGCCTCTGTATCTCAGGAAAGAAAGCAAGAAATGGGTTACTCCAGACAATCTCCTGGCAGCTTTTCCCCAAAACTGAATTCCTCCAATGACACTCTTCTTTGAAAGGACAACTAGTGAGAAGAAAACAGCACAGCACGCTAAATGAGACCAGATTGAAGTACCTATGCTTTTTCTTCTTACAGTTTTTACAACAATTTTTTTAAAAAAGATTGCCAGTCAATAGTGATATTTTCAATGAGATAATAAAAATCAAGATCTTTGCTACCAAAAAAGCATAAAATAACCTCCAAATTTCATCAAAGCATGTGATTCTAAATAATGTAAAAGTGCTATCCAGGCTCAGGAATTATGCTTTTGTGTCTTTAATGTGGAAGATCAATCACTTTCAGCGTGGTGAACTATCTGGCATACTGTTAAATTTAAACCACATTTCTCAACATTATAAACATCTTTTAAAAGGGCAAAACATAACCACCAATTTTATAAACTTAACATACTTAAGAGAATAAGAAGTTTCACTCCCAGCCCTCTCACAGTTTAGACATATGTGATTCTCTAAGTCCCTGGGCAGCTATGCAAAGTGATGTTTGCCGGGCACCTCCTATATGCCCAACCCTGTCCTACCTGTCACTTACCAGGAACTCGAGTGTGGATAGGAGGATGAATCCTGTCCCAAGCATCTCTTCACACACCCATAACTCTTACACTCCACCTTACAAACAAGCTGTAAATGGGATTTTACAGATTCCCCAAACTGACGCTGGCCTCACATTCACCCACACAACCCACCTACCTCGTTCACCTGGACATTTCCAGGAACAGGTCCAGTATGTGTCAGGAAAGGAAAGTTCCTGTGTCTATATCAGATTGCATGTACCACATTGTCTACATGAATCTTCGTAAATCATACCTACATTATCAGCTCTCACACCATCAGGATGCTTCTGTGTAAGCAAAGAAGCAGAGAAATGCAAAGCAGAGCTCATTGCAATATTTGGGGCACTTGATTTTGTTCAGACCAGATTCATTTGCTGTTATTTTCCACTTTCCAGAATGCAAACCTGGAATAGCAAATGAAACGCTTCCAAGGTTATGCCGCAATCATCAGAACAATCTGGGCCAATGGACAGGTTTCCTAACTGACAGCTGTTCCTCTATCTGTCGGGACCTGCTGTTTCAAAATTATCAGGCACAATCCCACACCAGAGGAGTGAGGAAATTGCTGAGGTCTAAGTAGAGCAAGTGAAGGCATTTGCTGGCTGAGGACCGCACTCTCCTCCCTACCTCTGGGCCTCATATCCTGTGCTGGTCCCAGGTGTTCCTCCCAGTGCTAGCCCAGCACTGGACACACAGTGAGTTCAAGTTGAATGAACGAATAAAACAATTAAGAGCAGAATATCTGAAGAGATTTTGGACATAAAAGTTATCAAACAAACACATCATCAAAAAAAAAAAAATAAGAGATCCACTTCCTTGAATTATTCTGTTATTTTGTTCTGTATTTCAGGACTATGCAGTTTTAGTCTGCCTTTAATTTCATAATCAGAGTCAACAAACACCTTACCCTTAAGTCCCACGAATGGACCAAGAATAGACCCAAGAGGGTAGCTACACACATACTGTGGTGTCTTTATTATGATAACTATCTTTCAATATATACTGAAGATGTATTTGTGGCACATCGTGCCTATGACGTCAGGACTTGGTAAAACAACTATACACACAAACCTGTTACGCAAATATGGAAAAATCTGATGAAAAGGTAGAGAAATAAAGTAAATTTGGCTCCAAGAGTCAGAGAACAGGAAAGCCAAAAGAAAGCAGAAGTCAGGCTGCCTGACATTGAACCCATCAGGCTGACTTCTGTAGTTAGGTGTCTGTGTTTTTTATGAATCAATTTCTATACCTATAAAATGAGTATAATCCTTATACCTACCTCATAGAGTTAATATGAGAATTAAATAAATCGGAAAATAGAAAGCACTGGATTAAGGTAAGCATTCCTAGCATCATGATTAAACACAAACCTGAGACCAAGGGGAGAAGGGAAGACAGATGCCAGCAATGGCCAGCTCTGGCTCTGCCAGGCCAGGGTCAAGAAACGTCTCTGAATCGCATGTCATGCATTAAAATGGGTACATTTTATATTTTTATATACCAGTGGAAATGAAATTTAATTTTAAAAAGAAAGGTCTCTGTAAATAGCCACACAGTAAATATTTTAGGCCTTGCAGGCCACATGACCTCTGTCACACCTACTCAGCTCAGCCACCCTACTGTGAAATCTGCCATAAACAATACATATGCGCATGGTGGGGTGTGGCTGTGTTCCGGCCGACTTGATTCACAGACACTGAAATTTGAATTTCATACTTCTCCTATATTGTGACTATTATTATTCTTATGACTTTTTCCAAACCATTTAAAATTGTAAAATACACTTAGTTTTAAAGAACAAATCAATGAAGTGGACAGCAGAATTTGGCCCTTGGACCCTAAGAGGTCGCTGGGCCGTGTGCTAAGCCCCAGGCACGTTTTATATTCATATGAACTGACTGGTCGCCTGGCCGTCCCCTGCCATGGACACTGTCATGTAATTTCTTCTCAATCCCCAGAGAGGGTTTTTAACTAATATTTGATGAACTATCTAACCTACTTAGAACAAATTTCAATTTATCTATTTGAGCACTGGTATTCTTCTATATAAATCAATTCCAAAGTACATATTTATAACTATAAATGTCAGGCCTCCACTGCGAGTTTGGGGCTCTTCATTCTGCCACACATTATGTCCAACATGACAAATTTATTTCATTACATTCAGTAATCAGGAATATTTGCAGCGGTGGGGAAAAGCCGTGAATTATCACTTTCTATACAGCCTCCGCACTCTAACAGATTCTTTAAAAGTCTATTACAAGAATTTTTTGAGAGCATAAAGACTTCCTGAAGCAAGAATGAGAGACCGTGAGAGATGTGCAGAGACCTCACGCTTACCATCCTCACGGTCCACCTCTCTGGGCACGGTATTATAGACATAATGTTTCAATTGTGATTAAATTACTAATGGTGTAAAAACAAGACATCATTTTAATTCTCTTAAATCACCAAGAGAATAGAACCTCGGGACTCCAACTTTCTTGGTTTTTCTACACTTCTCTAAAGCATTGAGATTCTCACTAATAAACACTGTTAAGTCCTTTGCCCAGGTTGAACATTCTTTAATCCAAAAATCTGAAATCGAAAATGACCTGAAATCTAAAAAAAATCACACTTAAAGATTTTTTTCAGGGCAACATCTAGGTAAATATTTCAAAATCTGAAACACATTTGGTCCCAAGAATACTGATGCTCAACCTGTGTTACTGTCACCAAAACTAAGAAGTGATTCATCGGTATATATGCTAACTTCACTTTCCCACCCTTTAAATTTTTTTCTTTTTTATGGTGCTGGGGATCGAACCCAGGGCCTCATGCATGTGAGGCAAGCACTCTACAGACTGAGCTATATCCCCAACCCACTTTCCCACACTTTAAGAAAATTCCTTCCAATTTAAATTGGACTTTGGTTTTGACTTTTCTTCTTGAGCTCCTCAGATGAGCATCCCTTTCAAAGTAAGAATTAAGAACACGAGAGCATTACACAACCACAGATGTTGCAATCATTAAAAATGCCATGACAGCTGGCCACACACCTGTAATCAATCCCAGCAGCAGCTCAGGAGGCCAAGGAGGGAGGATCTCAAGTTCAAGGCCAGCCTCAGCAACTTAGTGAATGAAGTCCTAATGAACTTAGTGAGACTCTGACTCAAAATTAAAAAATAAAAAGCCTGGGGATGTGGTTCAGTAGTTAAGTGCCCCTGGGTTCAATCCCCAGTACCACACTCCCCCCTCCCAAAAAAAGAAAGAATGAGAAGATTCTAAAAGGTGAATCTATTACATCCTTATCCACTCAGCAAGGGACTGTGATCCCTGGGACTAAAGACTGACAGTCAGTTTTTAAACAAAACTCCATCATGGTTCTTGAAAAGTGAAAAGACAGAAAACAACAACAAATCAACTGTGTAAACGTACTGTGCATTTTACTCGCTGATCAAGCCCAGATCTTTGGGCTGGCTTCACCTCACCTCTATCTCCTCGTATATTCCAAGGAATCTAATAATTGTATATCTGGGCATTTTCAGAGTTTGTCACAATGGAAAAATAAAATGTGCTTCATTTTACAATGTGTTAGCGTGAAATCTAACAACTTTTATATGTTCCAACAAAGGTACATAAGCCTTCATTTGAACTCCCGCTCTCAAACCTGATTTCTTCAACTAAAAAAAAAATGGATATTATAAATTACAAAAAAAAAAATCACTAGGTAATAAGGTTTAGATATGAGGTGCACCCCAAAAGCCCATGTGTGAGACAATGCAAGAAACTTCAAAGCTGAAATGATTAGATTATGAGAGTTTTGCCCTAATCAGAGGATAGATCCAATGATATGAGGTAACTGGGTGATAAGTGTAGGCAGGTGGGATGTAGCTGGAGGAGATGGGTCACTGTAGGTTAATTTTGTCCCTGGTGAGTAGAGCTCTCTCTGCTTCCTGGGTGCCATGGCCAAGCTGCTTTCCTCTGCCTCACCCCTCCATCATGATGCTCTGCCCCATCCCAAGCCCCAAGGAATAGAGCCAGCTATCTACAGACTGAGGCCTCTGAAATCATGGGCCAAAATCAACTTTTCCTCCTCTAAATTGTTCTTGGTTAGGTATTTTGGTCACCATGATGAAAACCTGACTAAAACACTAGGTAGGCATATACTCCATTCACAGAAATCATGGAAAGATATGATTTTTATGTTGACTTCAGTTTTGTTTGCCTTGTTAAAAATGAGAAATGAAAAGCAACAGGATATCTAAGTCAACTTCAGGTGTCGGGCTGAGGCAGGACTACCCCAACACCCTCAGCAGCCTCCTCCACCTTTCCACCTAGAAGAGGCCAGGAGCAGCTCCCAGAGCTCCAAGAAGCCACATCAGGTGTTACAAAATTGCATGCCCCCAAACAGCTGGGTTCCACATGAATGACTAAGACACCCCTCCACCAGCACTGAGGACCCTCACTAAAATATATTTAGATTTTTCAAAGGAAACAATTTTGGTCCCTCCTTGGAGTTCAATTGCTACATTAACTGTTTTGTAAAATAGCATGTGTTTGAATGTTGAATATCTTAAAAAGTCAAAGTTTTAATGGAAACAGAATCAGCATATGAAAATGTCCAAAAATCTTTCTTGTCTTTACCACTGACTGTTATAACATACAATCACCATATGTCCTGAATTTCCAGAAAGAGTTCCAATTTCATGTATTGTTTGCATTAAATTAATAAATAAGCTTTTTGCTGATTTTTAAAGATTTTCTTCTTTTTAATACTTTCTAAAGATTATACAACTGAGCACGTTTTTCTAACTTTCAGAACAAATAAATTTCAATAAATATATACAATATGTAAATATTGTACGTCATTATATAATACATAAGTACTGTATACTATTATTGTATAAATATATACAATGTATAATTTAATATTATGTAATATTCTCATTATGTCCATTCAAAAATCTGCACATGAATATTTATAGCAGATTTATTCATAATTGCCAAAACTTAGAAGCACTCAAGATGTCCTTCAGTGAATAGATAAACTGTGGTACACCACACACCCTAATATTATTCAGAGTCAAAAGGAAACAATCTATCAAGCTGTGGAGGAAACTTACATGCACATTACTAAGCGAAAGAAGCCATCTGGAAAGGCTGCACTCTATCATTCCAACTCTGACATTCCAGAAAAGGGAAAATTATGGATACAGTCAAAAGATCAGGCACAGGTGAGGAAGCAAGTTAAAAAGAGAGCACAGAGGATTTTTAGGATAGTGAAACTATTTGGCATATCACAAATGCTCCTCCACTTGCAATGGGGTTATATCTTCATAAGCCCATCATAAATTTAAAATATTATAAATCAAACATGCATTTAGTACACCTAACCCACCAAACATCATAACTTAGCCCAGTCTACTTTAAAAATGCTTAGAATGCTTACCATAGCCTACAGTAGGACAAACTTTATAACAGACCATCTATTTCATAATAAAGTTTGTTATTTAATAACAAGGCCAGCTGTGTCCCTAGGACTGTGTGCCTGACTAGGAAGAGCAGCTCACTGATCTGCCCAGGGTCTCAAGAGATGATTGGATGGCATATGGCTAGTCCAGGAAAAGATCCATATCCTAAATTCAAAGCACAGTTCCTACAGAACAGGAATCGTTTCCACACCACAGTAAAAGTGAGAAACTATGGGTTGAACCATCATTAAGTGCTGGGCCGTGTACATAAATGGTGGAGACATGTCATTATACATTTGTCCAAACCCACAGCAGGTCCACACCAAGAGGGATCCCCAGTGTAAACTACAGATTGGATGACGGGCGGACACTGGCTCCCTTGTTAGAATGTTGAAAATGGAGGAGGAAAGGCACATGGGAACTGTGCTAGCCACTCGCTTTTTCTCCAAACCTAAATCTCTTCTAAAAGTGAAAGTTTTTCTCATACACACACACACACACACACACACACACACACACACACACACACAGCCTTGCCAGGGCAAGCACAGGCAGACACGGGGCTTGTGTTGATGAGCACTTGGCCAGGCAACCCTTCCCTCCCCTTCCTTGCCCACAAGCCTGGGTTTCTTCTCCAGCTGGAGAGATCCTAGCTGCTACCCACATGCTCACAGGCATTACTTCAAAATGAACAAGCCAGCACTCTGAGGGTGCCCAGCTTCTCAAGGGGCAACTTCTGGTGAGATAACAATCGGCCCCACATACTGATGACTGCTTGCCTCTAAGAGCAGATGTCCTACAGGGGACAGGGGAGCACATGCCACAGTGGCAATGTAACAGGCAAGGTCACTTTCACCAGGAGGGCAGCAGAGAAACTTGGACAAAAGGAGCCCTCGACAGCTGAGGTTATCTAAACACAACCAATCACCAGACATGACAAAGTGGCAAGGGCGAGGACCAGACCTGGGTCTTCTAGGGCTGGAGAATTATTGTTGGATCCAACTGAGAAAACAGATTGGGTTACGTTTTTCTACAAAAGTGAACCTATCTAGAGGGCAGAGGGCAGTAAAAGGTGCTAGACAAGAGAATAAATATTGACTAGAACATCTGTCTTGGGGCGGGGACACATGAGCTCCCTTGGCTGTCAGGTGAAAATTTTTGTATTTATATAGACCAAGGAGCTTACAAAAAAAAAAGATGTGAGATGTATGGAATTCATTAACAACTATCTGTGACAATCTATCCTAATTAAAAACCAACATTCTACATGTCTGAAACAGCACCGGCATCAGGGAGTGCCAGAACAGAGGGGGGTCAACCGAGGAAAGGAAAGAAAATAAGGCAGGCTAGCAAATAGGTAGATCATGTGCTCACTAGATTTAAAATTCAAAAGGAGCATGGCTTTTCCCCCTTAATGACTGTGAAATTGATTGAGATATAGGCTAATAGAGGTCCCCAGAGTGCTAAACTAAATTAGAAGGAAGTCCTATAATTACAGCTAGCAGTTAATTATCATATGATGGGAATTGTAATCAAAGTAACAGATACACTATTATTTTCCATTTTCTCTGCAAAACACTTCTAACAGAGTCCCTTAAGGGTAGCTGAGGGGCCTGTTTTGTGGTTGGACTGATGACAAGAACCTCCCTCCTGCAGGTGATTTGGCCTGTGACCCCATCCCCTACCCCTGCCTGCCTCTCCCACCCATTTGCAGTTCCCTCTGCCCAGAATGTTGTTTCTCCACATTTCCAGGAGGCCTGCCCCTCCCTCCATGCAGACCTCAAGATCATACCTGTTGGGAGAGCTACTCCCAGACCACCCTCTGTTAAGTGCACCCCAGCACCCCTCAACTCTATCCCCCTTCCCTACTGTTGTCTTTGCCACACCAATATCCTCACCTGACACCTGTCATGGAACTGCCTGCTGCTTCCTGGAATGTGAGCCGTGTGAAAGCAGCGCTTGGTCGATCTTAATCCTACTGCACCCCTAACTCCCAAAATACTACCCAGCTCTGACTTGGTCCTCAATTAATACAGTGAACTTAAAGGGGAAAAAACATAATTATGATGATGTCCACCACTTTTTTATGATGGGAAGAGACAAAGGGGTCCTTTGATCATTGTAGTATCACTGTATTTCAGTGAAGAACCTTCTAACATTCTAGTGAGACCTATATTAAGACCACCCAGAAGCCACAGATCCAAGGTGCAGCATCAAAAGGTCCTGAGCACCACATAAAAAAATACATAAATAAATAAGGTATAGTGTCCATCTACAATGAAAAATATGTTTTTTGAGATGAGGTCCTGAAAGGGAACTGACATCTCTGAGTGCCTTTATGTAGTAGGTACTGTTTGGCTATGAAGAAAAATATTACCCCAAACAAAAGACCACCACGCCAGTAAATACATACCATTTTATAAATCACACGAACTAAAGTGCAGACATTGACTTGGCCAAAGTCACACATATAGCAAGTGCCAGATTCTTCCATCCTAAAATACCATTGGGCGTTCACGCTCTAATTACTTCCTTCATTCCTCTCTCTTCTCCTTTTCCTTCCTGTCTTTTGAGGGGGAAAAAAATTAAACTAGAGATAAATATATGAATACCTTTTATACCTGCCACCCAACATGAACATATTACTTTTGTTTCAGACCACCTCATCCTCTTCAAAGAGAAATTTTAAAATTGCCAAGAGGACCCAATCTCATTTTCTCTAAAATGAACCAGAAATCATATCACCTAATTTCTCTCTCCCCCAAAATTTAGACAAAGACAATATCAGCAAGACAATATTTTGCCACATGGACAACCACAGCTATGTAGAATTAAAAGTACTCCAGAGCATCGATTTCACATAATTCCCACTGCCGTAGAACACTGCGCTGCCTGAATCCCTTGGAACTGTGGGTCTCGGTGGGGTGCCTCTGGTTTAACATATTACGATCACATTGACCAAAGCTGCTCTTGGTTTAATTTGCCCAACGTTTCCTGCCAGAAAAGAGAAGATAGGACAACGATGTGATGAAACCTCGTTTGAATCATACAATTTATGACCATCCTTCCTGGCTTGGTGCCAGCCCGTTATGTCCTGAATCTGCTGGGGGTGAGGGCCTCTTCCCATCAAAGGCAGCTCTGTGTGAAACAAACCTCTCTATTCAGAAAGATGCCCTTTCATTTTATTCCAGAAGCCAGAGTGTAAGGATGCTGGGCTGCTTTCTGCCAGGGAAAGTGGAGGGCAGAGGGAAGAGGAGAGATCAGAAGAGACAGAGGCAACAGGTCTCCACACTGACCATTGACCGAACAAAGCAAGTGCAGACTTCTCCACACCGCCTTCCAGACCAGAGCACCAGGGAAGGCCTGATTAGTATCTAAGCAAGCTTCAGCCTGCCTCCCTGCACGTTTACAGACTCCAGCACCTCCCACCACCACCAAAGAACATGCACCCATGTGCCTGCTACCCTCTGACCTCCCCCAGGGCACCAGCAGAACTGGGACCCAGGGTCACAGGAAGTGCCTAATCTCTGCAGGCAAATGTCAATTTGCAGGGCAAAGAAAATGCCTTTGTTCGGGGTTGAAAGGCTGCTGAAATGACCACATCAGTTCACCAACTGGGATTCACAAAGGGAGCACCTGTTCTCAGAATGGCGTGGAAAATGTTGAAACAATCTTACTTTTT
>CM053409.1:108691239-108748675 GCA_028644305.1 Xerus rutilus
CAATCTTACTTTTTATGCTGCCTTTCTGAATGAATAACTATGGATAAGATGGGCCTGCGGGGAGATTGGGTCAGTTTTCCTACACAATGGTAAAGGTTTGTGTAAGGGACAAAAATGTGAAGATGTTTTTACAAATAAATCACCACATAATTTTGATCCACTAGCAAAGGAAAAATACTATAATCGTGGGAGATAAATAGCCCGCATCTTTTCTTTTCTCTGTTACACTTCAAATATCTAAGCATCGGACCAAGCATAACGATCAACAGCAGAGGTGTCTTCATCTCCTAAATTCCCAAGTCCTGCTACAGGTAGAACTGGACCATCCCACATTAGAGCTTATTACTCTCAAGTCTGAACATGACTCCTAGTTCCTCAGGAAAAAAAAGAGCAAAGTTATGACTAATTAAAATAATGCTGGCATTATCGATATGGGGGAAGCGTTTAGTGTGAGCACAGAATATGCAGATCATTTATCATGGGTAACGAATGAGGAACAAGAACTGTATACATCAACAGCTCTTCTCCCCCAAGCTCTGTTTCTTCTCAATTAAAGATGCTCTTTGCCAGACACTTAAAGAAACAGCAAAGCCAAAGCTAAATCCACAAAACAAAACTGGTTGCTTTACTTGTTGATGGTATATAAAACAGAGTAATAAATTTCTACTATTATAGATCTTCCTTAAACATTTTAGATATGACATTAATGGCCCAGAAATACACATATAATTTGTCTGTAGAGCAAGGAAGATTTCTTTTTTAATTTCAAGCAAAGTATCCTTAAATTTCTCATACTATTTTGAACTGTAATGGTTTTGACTTAGGGTATATAACAATCTATTAATGCTAAAAAAAAAAAAAAAAAGTTTAGGTCAACTAAATTAAATAATTGTATACATTATTGCTTCAAATCCCAAGGCACACAAAGGAAATTGCTTCCTTCAGCCAACATAATAAACTGTTAGGTCCACTGGGGATAAAATATTTTCTTCACCTAAAGCAGCCTGCCCCCCCAAAAAAGCTTGCATTTCTCAGAGTAAAGGTTGCAAAATATAAAAGTTCTAAAAACAGAGGATTTTGTGTCTTGAAGTATATTCCATTGCCCAAGAGATGAGTAAGCCATAGCAATTACAAAGAAGTGTTATCTGAAATTGTCCAAGCTGAAATTCAGTATGACATTTAGGGTTATTAAAACCCATTAAGACTTTTGACTTTGAGTTTATAAAAGCAAAATGAGTGACCCTCTGCACAAATAAGAATGTCTTTCCCTGGGTCATCAAAGGCAAGATATCAGCTCATAAATGTCTCTCTCAAGTTTTATTTATTCCCTCAATGCAAATAAAGCTAACTTAGCATTTGCCTTAGAAAATGGGCCTTTTTCAAAGAATGATGACACTTTTATTGGTTTGTGAATAGCTCTTGACAGTGTATGTACACACATGCCCTCACCAGCCCTAACTTTTGTAAGACAAGCCCACCTGTCTGCTACATGAACCTACTGGCCAAAACACTACACTAAATTTTCATAGAATTAGAAGGAAATGCAAGGACATCACTCATTCTGATTTATAAAAGACAGGGTGGCAGCATATGCTGCAATGAATACATGCTATGACCAAATAAGACTGTCATGAATTTTGTGAACTCCTATACCCCGACTGCTAGAAAAGTGCCTTTGAATGTATTAGTTGGTTGAATCTTCTTAAGGACATCATGAAATGGGTGGTATGCTTCCCCCATGTTACAGAGGAGAAACTGAAATTCAAAGAACGGAGTTACCAAGATGACACAGCTGCTCGTGGGAAATAAGGCCTTTAGTTCTCACCCATGTCTCTTCCCTTTACCATTTTATTCCTTGACTTCTGTCAGTCAATGACTTCCAACAGAAGTTCTGGAATATAAAACTGGAACCTCTGCATAAGAGTATGCATTTTTTAGGTCCAAGTCCAGAACCCAAAAAATAAACAAGTACATGTGAAAAGATAAGTGAATTGCATCAATTTAATGCAAAGACATGAATTCAAGTATTTTCTAAATAAATATTCATTGGTGTTGACAGGCATCTAAGGACTTTTGTCCCTGGTTGGTGTCAGTAACCAAGACTTTTGTCTACAAGTAGACTATGGCACTAAGACATCTCCTGCTCATTCTCCTGCCTAGAACTCAAAGTGCACCTGGGAAACGTGGGAGTCCAAGACAAGGCCAAAAAGGAATGGGCCCAACTTTTCTAAGGCAACCTAGAGCCAAATGGAAACAATGGTGAACTGTTCCTTTATTGGGATAGGCAGCCATGCCAATCACCATTCCCATCGTCCCTGCCTTGTGCGAGCCTGCCTAGGCTAGTCTGAGACCACCCGTGTTACCTATGCCCCTCCCTGCCTGCAACAGCTGGGTGGATACATGACTCAGTATTGGCCAACCAACTCTCACTTAAAAACTTGGACTTAAGACACTCAGTGACCAACACAGTTATCTAAAGAAAAGTCCACAGAGTATTGAACTAAAGCAGATTAAGCCAAGTCAAAGCCATTTGGCAAGGAATGAGTCTGGAAATCTGCAAAGCAAAAGGTCAAACAAGAAAGCAGGCAGAGGCAAAAGAAGGGTCCAGAACCTTGCCAAAAAAAGCAAAACTTACAGAGTACAAGTGCCCCTAAGAGATGGCGGATGGCGTCCCTTCCTGATTTTCCTGCTCCTGTCCCCATGGGGCCTGCACACTCTTGATCACCCATGGCAATTCTCCACATCCCATCAGTAATGCCATTTTTATGGGAGTTGATTTGAGAGGGCTTCTTTTCATTACATTATAACCAAATGATCTTAAAGGCTCTTTAGTATTCTCATCTCTGTCTCTCCCCTATTAGGAAAGATGACTCAAAAACAGATCTTCCTGGAGGTCTAAACAAAGCAAGGCTCCACAGCACCAGCAACAATCTGAAGACGCCGTATTCGCACACCAACACCAACACTAACACCCCAGAAAAGCCAAATCCCCAAGGGCTGAGTCAGAATTTTAAATAATTATCCCAGGTGTCAACATAAAGATGTTAAAAGGGATTAAGTATAAAAGATGATATCCTTTCTTTAAAAAAAAAAAAAAAAATACTAGACTACAGGGAAAAACAGGCAAAAATTCCCCATCCCTTTTTTGAAGAAGAAGAAGGAATTCTATGAAGCTCTGAGCCTTGTTTTGATGCTATTCAGATAGAGCTACAGAACAAGGCCAGACTGACTCAAAACTGCAAAATGACACAATAATCCATCATAAATTAAGCCTTATGGGTTTCAAATACACCTAACATACAAACAGATGCCCAGCTAAATATATAATGAAGCAAAGCAATGATAAGCAACAGCCTAGAAATTGCTGGGGGCAGAGGATCCCTTCTGCTCTTAACTTCCTGCTTGGTACTGGAAGGAAAGAGAAGGAAAGTCAAAAAAATGAATTAGATAGTTCTCGCCCTCAAAGAATTCCTAGTCTAGCCAAGAAGTCAGGCACTCACTCCCACAAATAGCTCCAATCCAGGGCAGAGAGTGACAGAGGCTAATTGGAAGCCAAAGCAAAGCATGATGGGATGGCCAAGGCAGGAGCAATCCGTCGCCTGCCAGCCAGGCAGCCAACACTCAGCCCCAACCCACGGGGCGGGGGCTGTCATTTTAGAAGTAAATACACTCTTACAGTTATCATGAAATTGCATCCATGATGTTTGAGTTCCTTCATCCATACCTCTTATCTGATTAATCAAAATCCCTGCCTTTTCCAGGGAAAACATCTGTTTATCATTTCCTCCAAAAGCTCTTCAAATGACACAGTGACCTTGAATTATCCTTTATCTCTAGAAAATAACCTCCTTCTGAAAAAGCAACAAAAATATGAAGATAACACCCACAAAGAGTTCAAGACCATAAATGAAAATAACCAAACTGCTTGGTTTCTGTTCCCTATCTCAGCTGCTGGTCTTCACATTCCAGTCAACTGTCAGCTGTGTTAAAAACACTCCATCAAATAGCTCTATGCTAAGAACCATCTGTCTCTAAAATATTTATTGCAACCTTTGTCAGAGGTCCTCCTGCCCCTCAAAACCGCTGCTCATATTTTACACTGATTTCTATTTAAAAAAAAAATGGTGGTGAGACCCTAGCATGGTCTGTAGTTTTGTTAATAAGATTATGCCAATATCAGTTTCCTGGTTTTGATAATATACTATATTTAAGTAAGATGTCACCACTGGGGGAAGCTGGGTCATGGATACAAAGGAACACTCTGTATTATTTTTCAACTTCTTCCAAGTTCATACTTATTTCAAAATAAAAAGGTAAAAAAATGAAATAGCACTCATGGCATTTATTGCTTTGCTGGGCTTCTCCCATGTCCACCAGCTTCCTTCGCCTTCTAAATTCTAATATTTTGATATCACATCTCAAAACTTGCAGATATAGTTCAGTGAACACATGACCCCAGTTCTGAGAGGGGCAGCCAGCAAGCGGGCACGTCCACCAGAGCTCATGTTCTTTTAAGGAAAGAACATGACTCCAAGAAAGTCAATGTCCCCAGCCTCACCCCAACATGGGCCAGTTCCTGGTGAAACTCCTTGCTTTGCTCTGCTGGTAGTCCACTTGTGGCCCACTGCTCTTAACACACACAACAAGGATGGGAGACATTTAAACATGGCGAGAGGATAGGCAAGCCAGGTCAGCAGAATCTCTCACCCACCTTCCCAAGACTTAACTCTAATGACCTCCACCATGTTTGCTATAGGAGCCTGAATAACTGGACTACTGTGGAATTCAGAACACTAGACAAGAGATGATTGTCATCCTAAATTCTTCTCAAAGATGCACAAACATGCAAGGCTCCTCAGAGATCACGGCCTTAGCAGCTATTTATGCAGCTCATTTATGTAGCTCATGCCCCACTCCCTACCCAGCTCAAGTGTCAGGTAACAGAAATTGAATTCCTTGGCTTAGTTAAGATCTTTAAAGAAAATTTATCAACCCGTTATGACAAAATCCAGGAATAATTTATTAAACTTTGGAGAACTTTAGTACCAGGTCTACGGAGCGATTATTAAGAATAAAGAATTCGTTGCTGGAGAGGGGCCAAATCCCTCTATCAACCTACCTGTATGCTTTTGTTTATTACCCAAATCACCTCAGGCAAGTTACCTAAACTTTCTGTGACTCCATTTCTATGCGCAAAATGGAGATAACAAGAGGCAAAGGATCCTGCCTCAGGATTGTCATGAAGATTAAATAAGTTAACACATGAGAAGTTTCAGAACAGTGCCTGCCTGCCCCAAGTCCTCTCCAAGGATTGCCTATTGTTATTATGAATGAAATTAAATCATTATTATTCAACAAACTGTCAATTGAGCATCCAAGTTCCAAACTCTATGAATCCAAGATAAAAGAAGGTCCAGCCATTATTCTGGAGGAATCCACTTATTTGTTACCAAGTATAGAGACAAAGAAGGATGAGATCACCTGGTGTCGCTGGCCTAAAGGAGCTTTTATTGAACCCAAGTGCTAAGAGGTAGAATTAAAGAGTCACAGAGTGAAGCCCCAAGATTAACTAATCTAAAGGTTGGAACAAAACCCCAACATGTAAACCCTCAGTGGTATGTATCACCCTGCTCCTCCCTCACTCACCTTTCACCCTAAAAAATCAACAAATTCCCAAATACAGTACATACAGTCTCACGCAAAGCCTGAACCATCGGACAGGTTTTTCCAGTTCCACAGATCATTCTACTAAACCACCAACCACTCTAATTAACTCCAAAGCTACAGACCACAGCATGCTTTCCCCTTCTTGTCTTTCTTTCCCACCACACTTCCATGGTCACCCGCCACCAACACCCCTGCCAGTGAGAGAGGGATTCCAGGGAAAATAAGAGCTCTAAAAGGAAGGCAAAAATTCCACCCCATACAGACGGCTCCATGTGCAACATCTCTGAGGAGCAGGGATCCTTGTGGTTTCTGAAACGTTGCCAATCACACAAAGGAAGCCTGGTGCATGATTTTCAAGCCAGTTTTATAAAATAACTCCAAACCTCGAAGCGTGTGAAGCCAAAATTGTAAATACTGCTGAAATCTCTGGAGTTGTTAATATTACTTATTATGATTTTTCTTGGCGCCCCCAAAAGTCTCTCACCCTGGGCTTATAGAACATTCTATGAAAATATGCACCAGCAGTGGCGTTCACAGATGGTGAGACCCAAACAGAGAAGTCTGAAAGCCTTGGCCCAAATCCCAACAACCTGTAAATAAACACAGCTCTGAGGGACCCAGAATCATCACCTTCCATCCCAAGCACTACTGCTACCTCTGGTGCTGAGGCGGGACTGGGTGAAAACCTGCTTCAAGTCAAAATAAAGCCAATGGCTGGAGCCATGGGGAGCAGACAGCCATTTCAAGGTCAAGGTTTTCAATATTCTCCTTTTCAAATGAGTCACTTGCTCTTAAATGAATCCATATAAGGATTTTTAAGAAATCAATGATGTGAAGGCAGAAATAATTAAAAGCTCTTTTGAAATTTGCACGTTTGCATTTGTACAGACTCCTCCAAGTTTTGATGTGTCTCTAACACAGAGAAAGCAAATCACACATTCAGGCAAAGACATCAATTTTGTTAAAAACCTAGGATTTATTTCCAGATCACTTCATATCTTTAAGATATTCTTGAAGCATTAGACATTCTAACATTTTTATATTGCAGTTATTTTTATATTTGTAGCCAAAATTTTATATCAAATATCAGCTATAAGCGAAAAAAAAAAAAAGTGAGAGTCTGCCAACTGAAAATTAGGTCACTGATATCAGTTGGTCATTCTGATATGGAAAGGAAAAACCTGAATAGCAAAAAGAAGGGAGCCACTAGGGCCTTTGAATTATCTTCTTTTTTAAGTAAAAGTTCAAATGAAGGAGTCTCTTAAGAGAGTCAGCTAAAAGGATTCAAAATTACAAGAAGCCAAAACTTGGTTTTGAAACATTCTTCCTGTTTATAGTGAATAAATTCCCATAACACAGAGGAATTGGATTTTTCTTTTGGGTACCTGGGATTGAACTCAGGAGCACTCGACCACTGAGCCACATTTCCAGCCCCATTTTGTGTTTTATGTAGAGAAAGGGTCTCACTGAGTTGCTTAGCGCCTCGCCATTGCTGAGGCTAGGCTTTGAACTCGCAATTCTCCGGTCTCAGCCTCCCAAAGTGCTGAGATTACAGATGCACGCCACCTACCCAGCCAGAGGAATTAGATTTTAATGAAAGTTCCTACTATCATGGTAATGCTCAACAACATTTTGGCCAAACTAGCTTAACCCTTTCTAGATGCTAGAAAGCTCTGACACAGTAACCAATCTGATGGGGACCACATTCCTGTTCCTCAAATAAAACCAGCTGTCCTGTGCACTCTGTTATCATACCTAAAGTTCTATTTTGAGGACACAGATGAATTTCTCTGAATACCTCTTCCACACTAGAACAGCAGTTCTTTAAGAGTGGTACTATGGTTTGAATGTGTCCCCAAATGCCCCTGTATTGGAAACTCAATTCCCCAATTCACATATTTGCTGTCTTTGGAAGTGGTACCTTTGGAAAGCAATGAGCACTGGATAAGGTCATGAGGGTGGGACCCCATGATGGCATTAGTGGCTACAAGAGGAGGAGGGACCTGAGTTGGCACACTTGCTCTGTCTCACCCTGTTTAGGATGCAGCAAGAAGGCCCTCACCAGATACCAGCATCATCTTTTGTTAGCTAAGTAAACCTCTATTCTTTATAAATTATCAAGCCTCTGTTATTTAGTTATAGAAAAAAGAAAATGGATGAAGACATAGTACCAGGACCAGTCAGCATCAGTATCACCTAGGAACTTGTTAGAAATGCACATTTGGGGGTCTGCCCCAAAACCTCATAAGCCAGAAACCCTAGGGGTGGATCAATCCATGGTTTAAGAAAGCTTTCAGGTGATTTTGAAGCCCACTGCTCCTAGCCATTGAAACACCATTTTCTGGGTCACTTGAATGTCCCCTAGGCTCCACCAGTGTGGCAGTTCCTAAAGATGCTCCTCAAACACACTGCTCCCCGACCCAGGCACACATACCCTCATCAAATGGCAGCAACTTACTCCTTTTTTGCATCTCTCTGTGTTTTAGTCTTTCGCTGCTGTGACTGAAAGATCTGACCATAGCAACTGTAGAAGAGGAAAGGTTTATTTGAGGGCTCACGGTTTTCAGAGGTCTCAGTCCATAGAAAGCCGGCTCCATTCCTTGGGGCTCGAGGTGAGGCTGAACATCACAGCAGCAGAGTGTGGCGGAGGGAAGCAACTCGCGTGATGATCAGGGAGCAGAGAGAGGCTCCACTTGCCAGACACAAATGTATAGCCCAAAGCCACACCTCCAATGCCCACCTCCTCCAGTCGCACCCCACCTGCCTTCAGTTACCACTCAGTTAATTGCATCAGGGGATATTCACTGATCGGGTCAAGGTTCTCATAACCCCATCATTTCTCCTGTAAACCATCTTGCTTTGTTTCACACATGAGCTTTTTGGGGAGACCTCACATGCAAATCATAATACTCTGGAAGTCTCATCTCACAGCTCACCCCAGCTGCACGAAAGCTAGTGCTCCCTACATCTCTTTTGAGTCATGTCCTGCCATCTGGATGACTGTGCCTCCTGACTTCATGCTACTTGGATGCTGGACACGTTAGTCCTCCACTCTTTTCCACTCTTTGGCCACGACCACCCCTACCTGAGCCCCACTAGGATAGCAGACCACAGGCCCCACTTACCTCTAACAGCCCTAACCCTGCCCAACTCTCAACCAGGGCCTTGCTACTTTCCTTGGGCTGTAGGAGACCCCTGTCCACTGCCCAGGCTGCCCTCTGGTGGGTGAGGCCTGGCTGGCTTCCTTTGGCCGAAAGCTCTAAGTTTGGTCCCAGAGGCAAAGAGTGCCAGGTGGGAGGGTGAAGAGTTACGAAGATGGGAATTTTGTGTTTTGTTGTAGCAGAATTTACAACGGCTGATGACTCCTGTAAGAGAGGAGGAGAGGCAGGCATTCCCGGCTCTACACAGGACAGCCAGGGAAAGGACAGATCACACAGTCCTGGGAATCAGCTGAAGCAGAGTCACTAGGGTGAACGGAAGCAGGGTGCAGGAGAGAGAGCGAGCAAGGTTGTGGGTGAGAGAGGAGAACGGAGTCAGAGATGAGGGAGAGGAGCAGAGTGAGTTCTCTGGATCACTAGCAGGCAGCCAAATGATTCGGTGGCTTCCTGTGCCTGATGGAAACTAAAGTCAGAGGTCTATAGAAGAAAGCACAAAAGGCCTGCCCATCATGGGAGACATTGCAAAGATCCCCAAGACACTTTAAATAATGGACAAACCCAGAAAAGAGGTGAAGTGGTCTCAGAAGACGTATGCTCCTGTCATAAAGGATGAAGCTGTCCTGCAGACAAGACTATACTAACTCTCAATCGTAATGCTCCCCCTCGCCATTCCAAATATCCTCAAAGGGATGTACACACACACACACACACACCCCGCCGCCCACTGAAAATATGCTACCTGAAATAACCCCAAAGCCCAGAGGAGAATACAAAGGAGGGGACATGGGTGGAGTTGAAAATCAGCCCATTTAAAGAGCTTATTTGAGACTTTAAATAAAGGAGGTGTCCTAGGCTTATACAGGAGGCTATAGAAAAAGCTCAGCAAACTCTCTGCGAGAAGCCAAAGAGGAAATATCTCCAGCTTCAGGAGCTACTTGATCTGATGAGCTCAGCACTGAAAAGCAAAAGCAGCTTGGAAAATAAATGAAAGCATGTGGCCATGTTCCAATGAACTTTATTTAAAAAAAAAAAAAAAAAAAAAAAACACAGGTGACAGCCAGATTGGGCCTGCAGGCTGCATTTGCCAACCACTGGGTATCTGGTAAGCACAGAGATCCCTTGGAATCTGCAAGAAACTGGTTCCAGGACCCCCTCAGGATGCTGGAGTCCCTTATGTAAATGGCATATCTGCACATAGCCTAGACACACCTTCCTGCGTATTTCAAATCATGGCTAGAGTGCTTATGATACCCAATACAATGCAAACGCTATGTCATACTGTATTTTTCAGAAAAATAATAACAAGGAGGAAACTGTATACTCAGAAGAGAAGCAATTTCTTTTCTTCTTGAAATTTTTGATACAAGGTTCATTGGATCTATTGGTTTGGATCTGTGGTTGTTGGAAAGGGACGGTCGACTTTTTTGTATGTAATATGAGGGATTAGATGGCACTCGGGTTTCGTCTGCTCTTTTAAAAGAACAAGATGAAAATCAATGCAATCACCTTCCTTTCTCAGATGCCTCTGTATGTGGGAAAACTCCCCACATAAGCTAAACCACATCCTCCCCGTCCCTGGTCTGACACCTCTTCCTGTTCACACACAGCTCACTATACCCCATCCTTCCCCCTTTCTTGCCCCTGAGAAAGGAACAGTATGAAATTGGCTATCTTCCTGCTTTATGGAAAAAGTGGGTGAAGTCTGCCCAGTACTGACCAGGCCCCCTCTTCATCTCATACGCACTCCTACTTGATACCAGCTCGTCCCCCAGCATTGGAGAAGCCTCAAAGAACAAGCAAACCGACAAGCCAGGTGCTGTCTCCTTCCAAGGGGACCCTGCCTGGAGATGAAGTAGAGATTCAATTCCGCAGTTGTGAGTGTGACTCAGCCAGGCTCCCTGCAGCCCCATCTGGGGTTACGTCACCTGCGCAAGTTCAACATCTGGAAATGTGCAGAACAACCCTGGTGGATGGGAGCGGTGCTCAGGGAGCATTCTTCCAAGTTCATGGTGACTGTAAGCATGACATTCGGCAGATGGCAAGGGCCTAGAAAAAGAGTTATGGTCTGGCCCCTCAACCCTGCACTTCATCCCCCACCATTGGATGTCTCCAAAGCAAAACCCTCAGGATCCTATGGATTTTGCCACTCTGAAAAGGAAAGAAAGAAAATTCCAGAGCTGCAGGGAAAAAACTTGGACAAGCCAAAAATGGTCAGAACTGATTTTCATTGTAACATTAGGACACACAACGTAAGGGTCCTACTGTAAAGGTTCCTGTCCTCATATGGATTTCTTTAACAACCAGGGGAGTAGTCAAGTGTCCATGAGAAAATCCTAAATACACAGCATATGTATACACATCTTCTGCAGATGGTTTTCATCAGACTTAAAAGAAAAACTATCCTTTTTCTTCTCGAACCAAACAGCAAAGGATCCCAAAGGAAATGCAGAGCTCTCAGAATGAATCAACCACCAACAGGAAAAGCTCACTACCAGGGCCAATGCTAGGGGCCAGTGCAGATGGAGGTGGGAGAAACAGGCCTCCCTATGGAGCCAGTGAGCAATCAGTACAAGCACCCCAGGTCAGCCGAGGACCCTCTGCCGCCTCCTCCTTGTCTCACGTCCAACTTGATGACTTCCAGAACTAGAATATAAAAATGTCTCTGTGTCAGGAAATGACACCAACCAGAACAATATGAGCCTCTGCAAGACAGGTGTCTGGGCAGTTGGACCTGGACCACAGAAAAAGAGAAAATCTCTCTTCTGTTGCCACCAGTGCAGATGGAGGGGATCTGAGGATCATTTCCTCAGCAGGCAAAAACCCAGGGAAGAGGAACTAGGAAAGGTCACGTCCAAACAAATACATCAACCAAAGAAGAGAGTCCCAGAATGCACAAGCAGACACACATACCACCCACAGAAACAGGAGAAAACCTCCATCAATTTGCCACAACCAACTGCACTGAGAATCATTTCAGCAAATGACCCCTGAGAAAGTGGTCAGGTGGTCAGATGGCCCCTGGGTGGTCAGGTGGTCAGATGGCCCCACGAAAGCAGGAAGGCATGAGAACAGGTATACCTCTGAGAATCAGGGAATGCTCTGTGACCCTCTCTTATGATTTGGAACTGGAATGTTCCCCCAAAAGCCTACATGTTGAAAGCATGACCCCCAGTGCAGCAAGGATCAGAGGTGGGATCTTAGGCAATGACTGAGCATAAGTGCTCTAAACATGTGATGGATTAATCCACTGATAGCTGCATAGACGACTGGAAGGTGAGACTTGGTTGGAGGAGTAGGTCACTGGGGAATGGTGCCCTGGAGGGGTTTGGTCTTCTCCCACCTACCCCTACCTCTTCCTCTATCTCTCTCTCTCCCCCTCTCTCTCCCCTACTCTCTGTTTCCCAGTTGCCATGAGCTCAGCATCCTTATTCCACCAAGCCCTTCCACCATGTTTTCTGTCTCACTTCAAGCCCACAGCAATGGAGCTGGCCGGCCGTGGACTGAATCCTCTGAAGCTGTGAACCAAAAGCAACCTTTTCTCTGCCTCATGTTCTTGTGAGATATTTTGGTCACAGTGACAAAAAGTTGACTAACAAACTTGTCTGACATTGAGGGTCTCCTTCCACCTTTGAAATTAAGCTCGTGAAAATGAGCACCTTGAAACAAACAGGAGCGGCTCAGTTGTAAAGGGTCTTCTCGTCCTTCAGCTCTGGGGAGTAAGAGATGATGATCCTACTGAGGATGTCTTTATAACATATCACACAGCCAGGAATTCTTAGTAAAGGTAGTCAGACTTTATAATTAAGGTTATTGATTATCTTATCATCAACAATAAAAATATCCATGACTGCCAATGAAGCCTGAGTTCCTCCCAGAGATGAAGACTAACTAATCATGTAAGCAAACCCATTGAGTTAGTTAACAAGTCATTTGGGGGAATCAACTCTATTCAGAATATTCTTTCAAAGTCCAAGGCATCCATATGTAAAAATGTAAAAACTCAAAATGGGTGCCCCTCTTTCCTCATCCATTTCTTTATATACATATATATATTTAGTTATTAATGGACCTTTATTTTATTCTTTATTTATACATGATGCTGAGAATTGAACCCAGTGCCTCATGCATGCTAGGCAAGCACTCCACCACAACCCCAGCCCTCCTCATCCATTTATTTATTTATTTGTTTGTTTGTTTGTTTGTTTGTTTTGGCACCAAGGACTGAACCCAGGGGCACTTAACCACTGAGCCATATCCATAGCCATTTTGTATTTTATTTAGAGACAAGGTCTCACTAAGTTGCTGAGGCTGGCTTTGATCCTCCTGCCTCAACCTCCTGAGCCACTGGGATTATAGGAGTGTGTCACCATCCTGGGCTCCTCACCCATTTCTGATCCAAGAACAAGGGACATGGGTGACCAGTTTCTGATGCTAAGAATCAACGTCCCTCAATGCAACTGAAATGCAACAAATTGTCACTTTACTGTCACCAAGGTTTCCCTCTGTGCCTCCATTACTTGTCAAAATGATAGGACTGCTATTCCCTCTTTTGGTTTTCGCACTCTCTTCTCCCTGTTCTTCTCATTGCTTTCTTTACAATGAGAAGAAAGGGCCTAGGACTTTTCATCCTTTGAGCCCCAAGTGATGGGCAGGTGAGGGATGGGCCCTCATTCATTCCTTGGCCATAACCCGATGGAACACCTTCTTCAGGGTGTCTCTTCTACCTGTTTCTTCCATGTTGGTCTCTTGGCCACCAGCCAGGTCAAACTCATGTCTAAATCCCTAAAGAGCAGTGGTAGATGTCTGTCTTTCCTAAGGAAAAGACTTTCGGTGGGTTTTCACATTGTGCTAGTAAAAGCCAAGCTCCTTGGTGTTCCCTTCAACATACCCCAAATGAATTTTCTTTCTGCCTCCCCCAAAGTCCTCATAAATCCTTCATTCCAGCCCCAAAGGCAAATCCTCCTCCACCATGTACTTTCTCCTTCCCTGAACACCGTCCTCATTCCAGGCTTCCTCATTATTGTAAACTTTTGCCGACTCTGCAGGATCCACTTCAAGCGCTCTGTGTTCCACAAAGCGAAATGTAAATCTCACTCGGGACTTTCACCCACACTGCCGACACTCTGACTCATATTAAGGCCACTGTTACAATTACTGGTGGTCACGTCCGACAAGTACCTGAAACACAGGGATCCTCACGACGCCCCAGCACCAGCTTCAACCCAGCCTGGCTTCGCACACAGCAGGTGCTCAGGGAAGACAGGTGGAAGTCACGAAGCAAGAAATGCCATGGAAATTCCAAGAGATAAAGGGGTATTGAAAACGTGCTTGCAGCCCACCTGGGAGATGACCTGACACGGCGGGAACAGCTGCTTGGGGCACACATGAACATCTTCACTGTCAACCTGTCCACTGGATTCCTCCAGAGATGTTCACACGCTCTCTGAAGCCTGGGCCCCCCTCCCTCCCCCCGCCCCCAACCAAGGAGGATTAACCTTTTCTTGGCTTCTGAGGCCTAAATATTTTCCACAAAACCAAGATAAACTTAGGGATTTGTTTAATACATATATCTTGCCACAACCCATCACAAATTAGATTTAAATTCTACAAATAGCCTGTAATTCCAGCTCCTCGGGAGGCTGAAGCAGGAAGACCCCAAGTTCCAGTCCAGCCTGGGCAACATAGCAAGACTCTGTCTCAAAATAAAAAAATTAAAAGGGCTATGAACCTGGGTAGGGTGGCGCACACCTGTAATCCCAATGACTACTGAGGCTGAGGCCTGGGGATTATAAATTCAAGGCCAGCCTCAGCAACTTAGTGAGGCCCTAAGCAATTTAGCAAGACCCTGTCTCACAATTTTAAAAAAAAACAAAAATAAAAATAAAAAGGGCTGGGAATGTAGATCAGTGGTAGAGTGCCCTAGATTCAATCCCTAGTAACAACCCCCCACACACACACACACACACAACCACAAATCTACCAAAATATTTTTCAAAGCCACACTTCAAACTGTGGGGACCAGAGGATACTACTGCAACTTGAGGGATGTCTTAAACTATTTCAGGACACCCTATAGTAGCTTCTAATGTGCATCCAACTAATACCTAATATGATTCAAGCAAAGACCCTAATCTGGAGCCAAATAGCAAGTCTCCAGTAGAGACTGTGCCCTCATGCAAGAAGAAAGCTCTTGCCATCCGGGACAGAAGAGGTCTGGGCATTCCATAGCAGCTGTTGGACACTTCACACCCATGGTGACCACGTTCCTCCTGCACTCAGGGGCATGGAGGTTCCTCACAGAGCCACTGGGGGGCAATCTGTCTGAAAAAGAGATGCAGCAGAACCCACACAGGAAGCGGGCACACCATGCAGCTTCCTGGGGAAAAGGAATGACATCAAGGATAAGCTACTGTGGGGCGGGCCTGGGCCTGGTGTGTGGGCAAGAGGTGTGAGTGACCTAGGAGGAACAGGCAGGGAGGGACTGAACGGCACTGGAAGTTACTGACACCATCTGACCCAAGAGGTGCCCTCTGGCCACTGTTTGGGGACAGAATGGTGGAAGGGCAAGACAAAAGCAAAGGGGCCAATCTGGAGGCAAGCACAGTAACCCAGGGAAGGAGGCACCCAAACGCAGATGAATATCGCTGTCCTCAGTTAAGGTGTATGGCTAGTTCCCAACAGGGATCTGAGAAACGAGACCGGGCCTCCACCTTCCCCCAGCCCAGCAGTAGCAGCACAAAGCACAGCAGCCACCTGGCAAGGGACAGTGCACAGCTCCAGATGAAAAGAAGGCTCTCAGCAGCTTTTCAGGCCAGTGCCACAGAAGCTATTATCAGAAACGTTAGCAATAAGTGCGGTCCAGCTTTAAACACAGGGAGTGAGAGGGTCACCCCCAATAAAAAGGAAACCGAGAAACAACCTTGTGTTGGGAGCTCCCCAGGAAACACGGAGGAAAACGCACCCTGCAGGAGAAGAAAGGCGCCCAGCAGACGCCAACAGCTCTGGACTCTGCACAGAACTGGGACTCAGAGAGTGACCCTTTGGAGATAGCAGGGTGGCCAGTTCTCTTAGAACTGCCTTCTTTCATTGCAGCTGAAGGAAAGAAAGCAGAGTCAAGGTCACATGCTCGGGTGGCTTTGAAGCCCAGCCCCCCCACCAAGTGGTCTTCCAGTAATCCCAGGCTGACGGGTGTGCAAATTACTTCTTCCACTTCTCTCCCCTGCTCCCTTAGATGTCCAGCACCCTGGAGGAGTGTCAGCTCTGGAATCAGCTCAGCCATGATCATGTCTGAGACTTGTAACTAAACCACTCCAGTCCCCCTCTACAAAGTGGGGATTTAATCAGACGATGCACAAAGAGCTCCCAATACAAGGGAGACACTCAAAAAGGTGAGGTACTGTTGGGATCATTCTTGCTAATTCCCTAACCTGTCGGTGAATGCATGCAAAAGCTATTTAAAGTGAAGCCAAACAATGAAAACATCCATTGGTACCATAAGCGATAGACGCATCATTGTTTAACAATGGAGTGAGAAGAGGATGGTGACACATCCTGTCTGTTGATGTTCCATTTTAGACATATTCAAAGAATAGAAGAGCCACCTTGATTGAGTTCAGTGCCACCTCCGCGAGATCTTTGATCCTTCACAAACATAAAATCCCTGGCAGTATTTGCAGTGAATTAAGGTCCTTACGTTCAGGCACTGACATGACAGCACTCAAAATACTCTTTCTGGATCCAAATTCAGTAAGAATGTGCATTAGAAGCATTTAAAAATTTATATCCTTTACCCAGTAAATCTGTACCTAAAAATTTGAGTCTAAGGCTATAATAAAAGATACAAAGATTTACATGCAAGGAAGTGCATTGGGCCCGCAAGTAGAAAGACAAAAACGGAAAATGAAATGTTCAGCCAGAAGAAACGATCAAATAAAGTATGTTACACCCCAATAAGAAACTACTCTACAATTAAACAACAAAGAGCAACTGTAGGGAAGATATCTCTCAGGAGAACCTGAACTACCAGACAATCTGGCAAATGACCAACGTTGGATTAGAAACAAGTCCCTGACTTTGTCACATAATAAAAAAACATCAGGTAGGAAACAAATCTTGAAAGGAAGAAAAAACACCTACAGCCCAGGGTGACCACAGGGGCCACCATGCCTGTGCAAACACCCCCAGGCCAGAGCTTCCCACTCTCCTGATGTCCCCTCTGATACTAGCTTCACAAATGCTCTAGAAACTATTAGAGAGAACCAATTGGCCACTGTAGAGAGGTTTCCTTGAGGTAATAAAGAATTTTCCAGAATTCAAGATGATCAACTAGTTACCCTAAAGAGTCTGAAAGTAAGTCCGTTACATAAAGTCTCCTGGCAAAGCACATGAGGTTGTTCAAAATGATACAACAATTTAGAATCCACTGAGAGGAGCACTTGCCTTGTTTGTAGCTGCTACTATGGTTGGAGGGGCTTTGAATCAAGGATAGACTTTTGAGTTCTTTGTTCAACAAGGCAATTGCCTTCAGAATTCAAACGTCTCTGGAGTAGGTGGGTTGGTGCCCCTCTGCCCAAGATTCATGGCCATCCAGAAGCATACACATGGCCTAATTTGGAAACAGGGTCTCTGTGGATGCAATTAAGATGAGGTCACACTGGATCAGAGCAAACCCTAATCCAACGACTGCAGCCTTATAAGAAAACACATAGAAAAGAAGGCCAGGTAAAGAGATGGGCAGAGAGCTAATGTTGCAGCTGCAAGCCAAGATCTGCCAGAAGAGACTGGACAAGGCCAGGTAGCATCCTTCCCTGGAGCCTTCCATAGAAACATGTCCTGCCTACACCCTGACTGGAATTCCAGTTTCTAGAAAACAATGAGAGAATAAGTTTCTGGTTTTAAGCCACCAAGTAAGGGGTAATTTATTATGGCAGTTGTAGAAAACGCATATAATCCACAAACAAAAGTCCTAAAGTAAGGACAAGACAAACACACAAAAGAGGATTATCAGACGGTAAGTATAAATCAGAGTGCTGGCACACACCTGTAATCCCAGCTACTCAGGAGGCTGAGGCAGGAGGATGAAAAGTAGAGGACAGCCTGGGCAACTCAGCAAGGACTTGTTATCAAATTAAAATGTTTTTAAAAAAGGTCTGAGCAGTTGGGTGTGGTGGCACACGCCTGTAATCCCAGCACTTTGGGAGGCTGAGGCAGGAGAATTGCAAGTTCAAAGCCAGCCTCGGCAACAGCAAGGCACTAAGCAACTCAGTGAGACCCTGTCTCTACATAAAACACAAAATAGGGCCAGAGGTGTGGCTCAGTGGTCGAGTGACCCTGAGTTCAACCCCCAGTATCAAAAAAGGTCTGAGCAGATAGCTCAGAGTGCTTGCCCAGCATGCACGAGGCCCTGGGTTCAATCGCCAGTACTGCAAAAAAGAAAGGAAATATGGTAGAGACACACATTATTTGGCAGCTCCATCTCAAGCTATGTCAGGGACAGGGGATGCTGCTAAGGAAGAGCTGAAAGGCAAACTAATTTTAAGATTTTATTAGCAGGTTTCTTGTTTCTCAGAGCAGTAGTTCCTAAGCACTGGTGTATAGAAGGATTTCCTGGCCAAAGCATTAGAATGCAGATTCCCAAGGCTCCCTCCCACACCTTGGGGTGGTTTTTGTTTTGGTTTTGGTTTTTTGTGGTTCTTGAGATTGAACCCAGGGCCTTGTGCATGTGAGGGAAGCGCTCTACCAACTGAGCTCTATCCCTAGCCCGTGGGATGATATTTTTAACAAGTACTGCAGATTCTGGTAATGCTGGGCTCCTGGTCACACTTACAAGAACTCTGCTAGGAGTTCAACGGAAAACCACCTCTTTGGTGATGGATGATCATCTATCTCCCTGTCTAGCAATCCCAAGCCACATGGTCCTTTGTGCCTCAGCTCACACCATCCGTGACTGCACCTCCACCTGCACCCCGCCTTGGCTGGCTGCTCCCACACTGGCAGCCCAGCTGTATCTCCTCAAGGCAATCTCCCCAACCACGTGACCACTTGTCTATTTGTTCACCATCTGTTAAAAGCCTCTTAAGGACCAGTGCTATAGACACCAGTGAACAGGGAGACGGTCCACAGAGTTCATATTTTTGAAGATAGCACAGCAATTCTAGTTAGGAGCTGGACTCTGGAGTGAGACTGGCCTCAAATGCAGGCACACGCTGCTCAAACCCCCTCGGGAGGCAGCTGCCAGGATTGAGCGAGTCGGTACCTGTAGGAGCACAAGAGATCATCAGCAGTAATGCAACAGGGTCATTACAGATCCTAATAAGCTCTAGGAAAGGAGCAAATGGCACCGCGATAGGGAAATTTGGTGGGTGAGAGTAGATCTTGAAAGAGGTGTCACTAGGCTTCGCCAGGACAGGTGATCCAGTGCTGCCAATTCAGCTCCCAGGTGACAGCATCCCTGGTGTCACACAGAGCCACTCTACTGCACTTCTGCATGCAACCTGATCTGGACTGGAATATTCCCATCATAAAGTGCAAGAAAGACACCCCTTCAAGAAGCTCCTTAGAGCACTGGGGCTGACATGGGGTAGCAGGTGGAGTTGGGAAGGAGACAACCAGAGAGGAAGGAAGGACAAGAGAAATAATCCTGGTGGCTGTGACCAACAGTGATCACCCTCAGAGCTATATCAGATGTAATCCTTGAGGACTGTGCAGAAATTCTGAAGGTGTCACTAAGGTGCAGAGTTTCCCAGGCCCAGAATGAAGCAAGATGGAAACTGTAGGTACTGGTGACAATGTGACATCTTAGAATCCATGTACCAGAGAGGTCTGCTGACATCTAGACCGCATGTCTGCAACTTTGTGCCTTTGCTCTGACTGCCCTGTGAGCCACTCAAGCATGGGAACATATCTAGCTTTGAATGCACAGGAACTAGAACTCAAGGCACACAATGAAAGAATGTCACATTGGATGAATAAAGGAAGTGAGTCTACTGATAATCCTGGGTAGTAATGAGTCAGAACACAATCTTCTTAGCACACACAGAAAAGAGGAACTATGAGAAGGCTATGTTAATTTGCCTGAGTATAGTAATCATTTTGCTATGTATATGTATTTCAAAACATCATATTGCACAACTAAAATACATACAATAAAAATACAACACGTTAGTCAGATTGTTTGGGAAAGGTAATGGCTGGACCTTTCGTGGCACAACATTTTTGGCCAACTTGTAGCACTCTGGTGTTAAGGCAGTTGACACTGATGAAATAGGGCCTAGAGCCATGAGGGACATCCCCAGCTCCACATCCATTTATCAGGCAATACAAAATGACCCACAAGGGCAGCTCCTAGCACTCCTCTCTCTCTGTAAGTATGAGCCTAAAAAACTTTACACCTGGAGGTACTCATTCCATTTCAACTTCTTCCCACCCATCTCCCAATTTCTGGGTAACAGTGAATCTGAATGTGCAGTGACTTCACCACTCTGCTGCTTAAAAAAGCTCTGATGCCTTCAGCATTGATCCTGGAGACAACCACTTCCAGAAGACGCTGGGGCCCTCCAGGAGGCCCCAAGGGAGGCAGACCACCTCCACTCTCACTCATGTGAATCACAGGAGGGGATCCCACTGACTTCCTCAGGCAGGAGCAGGGGCACTCAGAGGCAAAGGCTGGAACTCTGAGGACTTACAGGTAAAGTCTCTACCTGTGCCATTAGACACATTTCTGAGTAGAGCAACCGGCCCTGTCAGCCTCCTTCTTGTTGCTGTTGCTCACAGTGAGGCCAAGTAGGCCTTCGATGCCCCACCTCCCATGAACCCTCAAGCCTCTTCAGAACTTTGCTGTGATCTCCACACAGAAGTTCCCTCCCCCCCACGTAGATCCCTGCTTCCTTCACATTTCAAAATCACAATTAAGCATCACCACCTCCTGAAGAGCTGCTTGCACTTCTTTGAGGAGGACCACCCATGCTCCCGCGTTGCCCTGGACCAGCAGCCAGCACAGGTGCTGCCTGACCCTTGGCAAGGTAAGCTGCCCAGGGGCACGGTCACACTCTCTCTTTACTGAAACACTGTCGCCTGACAGTCACTTATAAACAGTGATGGAAAGAACATCCTGATAAGAGATCTGTGGACAACACTGTCTTCAAAAAAAAAAAAAAAAGAAAGAAAGAAAAAAAATCCAGAGCAAGAGAAGCTACTCGCTTCTCTTTTTCCCATTACACACTTTTCAAGTGTCCAAGGTTTCTCCTTTAAGGAAATTAGTACATGTGTGTTTAATGTTAGTGTAATATTTACCTAATATTCATCTTCGCCACAAGACTGTGAGCTCCTGGCAGCTAGGCACTGTCTGATAGTAACTGCTGTCTGTATCTCTTGCCCCAAGCCCTGTAACTGGCTCATGGTGATAAACGAATCTCTCACAAGTGAGATCCGTCAACAACCTAGAAAGCACTTTTGCAACTTGAAAACATGATGCTGAGTTTAAAAAGCCAGGCACAGAGACCACACACTTCATGGTTCCATGTACATGAAATGTCTAGGAAAAGCAAATCCACAGACACAGAATGTGGATTAGTGATTATCTGGGGTGTAGGTCAGGGGAGAAATACTTTGTAGGGAAATGGGGAGTGATTACTGATGAGTGTGGGGTTTTGAAGGATGACGAAAATGCTCTGAAATTGGTGAGGGTGATGCTCCAGTTTGGATACGGAATGGTCCTCCCAAAGACGCATGTATTCAAGCCTAGTTCCTAGCTGATGCTACTGGGAAGTGGTGGAACCTTTAAGAGGTTCCATTAAACCTAGTGGGAGGTTTCAGCTCATGGGGGCATGCCCTTGAACAGTGTTGGGGGGCAATGGCCCCTTCCTGTCTCTCTTTGCTTCCAGCTGCCATAAGATAAACAGGTCTCCTTAGCCATGTGGTCTCCCACCTTGATGAACTATGGCACCACAGGCCCAAATCAACACAGCCAAGTGACCATGGACTTAAACCTCTAAAATCCTGAGCCAGAATAAACCTTTTCTTCTTATTAGATGATCGTATGAGAACATCTAGTCTAAGATTCTTATTTTTGAAGAAACGGAAACTGAGACCAGAAGTTCAGTATTTTTCTAAGATTTCCAGCCAGATTAATGGCAGTTTAAGATCCAAATTCAATCTGCAGCATTATTCACAATAACCAAGGGGTAGATTTATGGAAGTCACCCAAGTGTCTGTTAACATGGAAGATGTGGTCTATACATTCAATAGATTTTCAACCTTAAAAATAAAGGAAATTCTCACATGTGTCAACATTGAAGAACCTTGAAGACATTATACCAAGTGAAATAGCTGGTCACATGAAGAGAAATCCTATGAGATTCCACTGACATGAGGTCCCTAGAGCAGTCAAATTCATAGAGACAGAGGTAGAAGGGTAATAGTAGCTGGAGACTGGGGGAGAAAGAATAGGGAGATACTTAACAGAAACAGAGTTTCCATTTTGCAAGATGTTCTAGAGATTGGTCACATCACAACATAAACTACTGAACTGCACAATTCAAGATGGTTACATTGGTAAATCTTATGTGTATTTTAGTACAATTTTTTTAAAAAAATTTTTTTTAAAGATCTAAAGTTAAGTCTCCTAACTCTCATCCTTAATACCCTCCCACTGTGGCCCTTCCCAGACCAAGGGGAATTCAAAGATAACAGAATAACAGGCTCTGCTTGGCCAGACTTCACAATGGAGAAGTGAGAGGGGTCCCGGTCAATGCTGCTAAGGAATTTCGGGAATTTTAACGAATTTCAGCAGGACCAATGGATATGCAGATTAATAAAATGGAGGCCACTCCACAGGTCTGGGTCTTAATCCAACAAAGCCCTGCCAGGAAGAAAGTGGACATCAGAGATCTGGTGTTGAGTGTAGAACAGACCAAGACAGCTGGCTAACTTCAGTGAGCATAGGAATCAATCAGGTGTCCTGTGAGGACATGGATTCTGGGTTAGTGGATCAGGGAGAGATCCAAGACTCTGCATTTCTAACAAGCTCCCTTATGATACTGGCACAATGCTGAGGAGGGACCACTCTTTGACACTTTGAGAAGCCAAGAAAGAGATGGAAATCCACACCATATTTCTTTTCCCAAAGAAGCCGCCTTCACAGACCTGGGGCTCCAGGGGATCATTCTGTTTTCAGTAGGGCTAAGCACATAATCACCAAATTTCAGCTCATTTTAGGTTGAGTTAGAAAATGCATATTAAAATTTCATGATTTATGAAAATGTAAGCTTGATATATGTTAATATTGGCTCAGTGAGTTGATTGCTTCGTTGGGGGGAAAGGAAAGAACCCAACTGTTTCTTTTTGTCTATTTCTAAAGAGAATATTAAATATGACTTAAAACTCAGAAGTCAGAGGAGTTTGGTCTAGTAACTGATTCATAAATTCATGCAAGTCCCCTCATAAGCCACATTGTCCAAAACCACAACAGAGACAGCGCCCAAATGTTCTGTTTTGCATGCTCATTGACATCATTACCTCTTAACCTTAATTTTTATAAACTTTTGGTTTTCATGCCTGTCCTAGTGAAAATTATTTAGGGAAGAAAGTCATCAAAACAAAAAGAAAGCCGGGCTCGGAGGCGCACGCTTATAATCCCAGCACTTTGGGAGGCTGAGACAGAAGAATCGCGAGTTCAAAGTCAGCCTCAGCAACAGCGAGGCACTAAGCAACTCGGTGAGACCCTGTCTCTAAATAAAACACAATATAGGGCTGAGGATGTGGCTCAGTGGTGGAGTACCCCTGAGTTCAATCCCTGGTACCAAAAAAAACAACAAAAAGAAAAGAAGATTAATAAGGCCCAAGGCCTTCAGTCAACAGAACAGATGTTACAGAGGAAAAGATAAACACTAAAATAAATTAAAATGCACGTGTTTTGAAAATATTAAAGGCATTCTCCTTGCTCCCGCCACCACCACCACTTTAAGGCAAAAGTGAATAACTGGCTCCTTGCAATCTAACACTATCCCAAATCCTCTACAGAAACTGAGGACTTTGCACCAAATAACTTCTCACTTTCATGGCAGTTGTCAATACCCTTCCTCTGAGTGCATGTGAGCTAATTAGCCTTCTCAGTTTATTGCTATTATGATTAGTAAGTCCCCACAATAGGAGAGGGTGGTTTACCTCTTAACTCAGGAAATCTAATAAGTGATTCTCCCAAGGTCCAAAGCACACACCTTCCAGCACCAATCTTTACTTGTTGCAAAGTCAATTTAATTAAACACACTCACACAGCAACATAGCTTCATCTCAAATGATGGCAGTAACTCAAGTAGCAATCTCCAGATGTTCAAGGAGCAAGAGTACAGAGCTTAGCACCAGCCCTGATGCGGTAAGATGAAACTTTTTATGCTCTGCTTCAGTGATTTAGCTGATAAAACCTATTTTTGTAGAAAGCAAGGTAAAAGCCTTAAAATGTTTAGATCCTTTGACCCATACTAACATCCCCAGAAATTTGTGATTTTTCAACTGTATCATGAATTTATGGGGGTATTAAATGTAATTTTTACTTACTATGGATTTATTGGGATGTAGCCCCCTGGTACCTTAAGGAACATCTTCTAATTCCTCTTCTAAGGATCTGTCCTAAGGAAATGACTCAAAATTAAGAAAAAGCTCCACATGGAAATAAAGACATCTGTTGCAGTATTTTCTAACAAGAAAATTAAAATTAGAAATATACTCTGGGCATTTTGCGCTATATCATTTGTAGCTCAGTCATTTGTAGCTGAGCGAGGACACGGAATTCCTATCTGCTGGGTGTAGGGGGCTTGCCTGGGATTTGAAGGCATGAGTATAAAAGCAAGTCACGTGGAATTAGGGTGGAGCAGCATCTGGGGATACTGAGGTCCACAGCCAGGCACCTGTGCAGCCCAAGGGCAAGGGAGGGCTCTTCTGTGTCCCCCCCAGTTGTCCAGGTGGGAGGCAGGGGAGTGTCCTGGCTGTCTTGGATCCACTGTGGCTGTTCTTCCAGACTCCTGGCTCGGGCTAGAGGCAAAGACTACATACAACAAGCTTTTTCCAGCTCCCAGGAACCTTTTTCCAGGCAGAATCTCCAGGAAAAATCCCTCTTTCTTGTCCTTCACCAAAACCCAACTTCCAACAGGCATGTAAATGAAAGTCAAGTAGGCCCCGGGCAGCACTCCATGGAATAGGAAATGCTTGCTAGAGTAGATGTTTACAAACTACTGAAGGACATTTGCAAAGCAGTCATTTTTTTCCATTTTACATGGAGAAAAAAACACCAGACTATAATTTAAATTTATGTATTTTATATACTATATATAATAACAAAAGCTAGTCAAAGAAAAAAGGAAACATTAGAGGATATCTGAAATGTTAACGATCTAAGCTAAACTATGTTAGTTTTGGTTTCTTTGATTTTAAAATGTTTTAAATATTTTTAAAAATTCCCTCTAGACTTTTTTTTAGAATTAAAATGATTTAAGAATTATTATAAATTCCTAAGAATCAGATTCTACACTGGTCTTCTAAATTACTTTTCAGCTTAGATTTTTGAGTACATCATAAAATAACATCTGTTCTAATTTTAAAAGGACCCTGTATTTTTGCGTACATTCAACAGAATCGCAAACCTATTACTTCATTTAACTGCTAAAAAAAACACCTTCGTTGTTTTCCAAGAGAAAAGCCAAACATCTCAGCATAATCTGGCCACTGATCTGGCCAGCTTAGCTCATCTTATGACTCTGAATAAGAATAATAGTTGTAATAAGGACATAATGACAGTAATAACCGTTGTGATCCCCAGAGGTGACCAAGCCCTTTGCTCTGTACTTTTCATGTACAGTACTCTTGGCCTGAAATGCTCTCCCTTGTCCTTCTTATCCATCTGAAACAAAACAACTCACCATTTAAGGCTGAACTTGAACTTGGACTGAAGACCTACGTGACTCTCTGCTGCCTACAAATGCATCTCCCCAATTACTCCAAGATAAGCTTCACATACATCCAGCAGTGCTTGCCAGACTGTATTGCATGTGTTTCTCCTGTTGCCGGGCTTGTTGAAACTCAAGATTGCTTACTGAGCAAGAAGAAGAAGACACTTGGTCTGCTGGGCCCACTCCCAGAGCTTCTGATTCAGCAGCTCTAGAATGGGGCCTGAGAATGTGCACGTCTTGGTAGTTCTCAGGTGACACTGATGTTGCTGGTCTGGGGACCACAGTGGAAGACCCTCTGAGCCAGAGAATGAGACTTAAAGCATCCTTCATCACTGCATCCTGAGAACACTTCCCAAGTGGTCGAGATTGTCAGAGATCATTGAATTATTTTAAAATTCTATTTATCCTACTTAATTCATCCTACTTATTTAAATAAACAAAGTTCTTTCTCACACAGATGGCTGAACATCACTAGAAGGCAACATAACCTGATGGGCAGAGTTGGATGCACAACCTTCTTACGCTATTTCCTTGGTTATACCTTTATGAAATCTGGAAACCTTAATAAATTTAGGGTAAAAATGTTAAAAATCTTAAGATTCGCTTTTTTCATACACACTCTGTGGAAAGCTCCTCACATTACACTTCCTGCTTTAGGCCAACGGAAATAAAGCCAGAGACAGCAGGGCATGGATAGAGAAGGCCTGCTTGCTCTTCCTGCTCCCAACTTCTGCATGGCAAGAGCCCAGACCATCTCCCTGAAGGCCCTTCCACACTCTCTGTTCTGTCCCTCCTCTTCTACCTCTGCAAACCCAGCACAGAACCCAGCAGCAAGACCTGGCTCATCCGACCTTAAGGTCTGTATACTACCTTCCTGGGAACATTGACCATCGCTTTCCCAGACACACCTTCCACAGTGCGTGAGAAAGCCATTAAGAATCCAGACAAGAAAAGAAGCAATTTCACTTGTAAAGGGTGGGAAGATGTCCCAACACGCATGATTTGGGAGTGGACGGCACAGGGAGGAAGATTTTTCAAGGCAAGAGTAGAGACAAACAGAGGTATTAAAATAAATAGCTTATCCATGCAACACTGAAACTTCTGCTTTCTAGCTAAATGTAATGTGGGAAGTAATTTGGGGTTAAACTGTAGAAGGACTTAAATGCCATATCACAAAGTCAAAGTGTAATCTGTATTCAGTAACTCCTGTCAAGGCGGGGTGATAATGATTAGATCTACACCTAGGAAAAGCAACTCTGGTGGTTGAATGAATTATAAAAAGAGAAGCAGAAGGAGACATTTCCTGCTTCATTGATAGAGAAATGTCATCTGAAACACAGTATAAACTATTATTTCTCGGGAACATCTTTATGCAACATTGAAGTAAGTAAAGACTTCTTATTTTCCTTTTTCATTCTATCACACTTGGATTACAAAACAACATTAGGTAGGTAAATAAGCAATGGAAGCAATAAGTGCTAGAGAAATCAACAGCCAGACCTCTTCAGAGGCGAGTACAGCAGGTCTTCCTAGATTTGTGATCGGCCTTTAAAAAATAAGAGAGCCTTTACTAGGATGAGCAATGCCAATTGTAGTTATTGGTCTCATTAGGACTTTGCAAAGAACTCACTCTTCCTTGCTCTTTACAGCTGAAATCTTCTGAAACTTGCACTTTAGTCCCAAATTTACAACATTCAAATGATTAGATTGAGCAAACTGGGTATGTGTCACTTTCACCACTTTTAGACACAACCTCTGAAAATAGATGGAGTAATTTGATTTATACTTCGACTGCAAATATGTTTTACAGTCTTTTTTTTTTCCTTTGATACTGGGGATTGAACTCAGGGGCACTCACTGAGCCACACCTCCAGCCCTATTTTGTGTTTTATGTAGAGACAGGGTCTCACTGAGTTGCTTAGCACCTCGCTGTTGCTGATGCTGCCTTTGAACTCGCGATTCTCCTGTCTCAGCCTCCCTAAGTGCTGGGATTACAGGCATGCGCCACCACACCCGGCATACAGTACATTCTTGAAGTGGGAAAACAGGCCAGTGTATACTGAACTCTAGAAAAGCAAGCTTTTCTTTTAGAACAACTTCTCCGAACATATTAACAGGCAGCAAATAGAAAAAGGAATGATCTCCTGATGGCTGAGAAGACAGATTTTAATTATCCTTTAGGATGAAGTGATAATTGACTCATATTCTGAAACATCTTAACTCAAGAGTGCATACAGACACATCAGCTGATCAAAGATCTTCAGGGGATAATGATCTATGTAGATATATGCTGTTCCATACATGTGATATATGCTGTTCCATACATGTGAATACATGTGAATATATAGGTAACGAAGCTTCACATTTGTAAATGTCCAAACATTTTTCATTTTTCTAAAATCTACTTTAAGGGTTCACAAAGCATTGTAAAATATGTTATAGAACTTCCACATACAGCCAAGATGAAATAACGGGCCAGATTTATACTCACACTGGAAACAATTAAAAAACAATTTAGAGCCAGGCGTAACAGTGCACACCTGTAATCCCAGCACCCAGGAGGCTGAGGCAGGAAGATGGCAAGTTCAAGGTGAACCTCCACAATTTAGTGAGACCCTGTCTCAAAATAAAAACTAAAATGAGCTGAAGATATAGCTCAGTGGTAAAGCACCCCAGGTTCAATCCCCTGTAACAAAAAAAGAGAAAAGAAAGAAATATAAAACAAAATATGAAGCAATGATTTTCAGATATTGTTTCAAACAGGTAGCACAGGACAGTGACCTCTAACAGCAGGAAACAAATGAGCTGGGACCTGCGAGTGTTCCAGGGTCCTCACTGCCTGGATGTGGCACAGGGAGAAAGAACCAAGGCAGAACCTTCAGAGTCCCACAGTTCAGCAGTCAGAGCTAAAATAGACACTGTGCCTTCTGGCCATGGAAACACATACACCAGAGTTTACTTAACACAGTCACTTGTTTCTTGATGACAAATGGCCACTTGTGACTATGCCATGCTCTGACACTATGAGGACCACAGTTAAAAGACACTGGGAAACTCTGAATCCAGGCATGCTCACATAATGAAGTTTGGTTTCCTCGCTTCCTCAGAGGTTGTCCTCTCTCCTGGCTGCAGCAGGACTTCCATCACAGTGATAGCATATGGCATCATCCATTCCTAAATCAAAACTGCACTTAAGCCAGATGTGGTGGTGCGCGCCTGTAATCCCAGCAGCTCAGGAGGCTGAGGCAGGAGGATCACAAGTTCAAAGCCAGCCTCAGCAACTTAGCAAGGCCCTAAGCAACTTAGAAAGACCCTGTCTCTAAATAAAAATAAAAAGGGCTAGGGATATGGCTCAGTGGTTAAATGCCCTTGGGTTCAATCCCTAGTACCAAAAAAAAAAGTACACTTTACTATAGCTAGGCACTTTACTATAGCTAGCCACCTGAACACCACAACTCAGCAACACAGCAAACTGTAGAGCACCCATAGTTTTCTCTCCTGATCGCAGGGCTTGACATCAAGAAAAAGGCCTGGGGCTACATATTACCAGCTCAAGAGGGTAAAAAGTTCAAAATTCAACTTCACAGTTTCTACTGAATTCACATTGCTTTCACTTCCTCTTAAAATTGAAAAAATCACTAACATCGAGGCTTCATAAATCAGGACCGTCTATAATCAGTCACTCAGTAAATAAAGTACTGCAGTTAAAAGTCTCAGGCAGCATGTATCTTGCTTCCTATATGCACAGGCTGTTGAACTTTGGATCACCATAAGCAGACCAGGTAGACGCCTCCCCTCTGGCAGACAGCAGGATCTCAGCTTCCTCCAGGACAGCCATGCCCAGGGTTCTCATCAAGCACTTTCAAGGCAACAGACACAACACCCGTTTCCAGTGTTGAGCCTGTGTATAGAGGAACTATGGAACCCACGTTTCATTGCAGCAGTTTCTGACTTCTAACATCCTCCGTGTCTTTAAAGCCAGCACCCAACTTCATTCAAGTTAGTCTTTGAAAGGCTCTTAATCTAAGAGTTTAAAACCCCATGACTGGGGCTGGGGATGCAGCTCAGTGGTAGTGCACTGTGTGAGGCCCTGGGTTTGATCCCCAGCACAAAAAGAAAAGGAAAGAAAAGAAATACAAGTAGAAACAGGCAGGAAGGGTGAACCCAAGGTTAAGCAACAAGTTACAAAGTGTTTCTTTCATGCATCCAGTATATACAGTTATCCTAAAGATAAGTGCCTGTAAGTTTCTAGAATGCCTTGTCAACTGATACAAACAAACTTTTAATTAATTCAGGGAAACTGATCAACCTAATGGTGATACAAAAAGTACCTATGGAATATAAGCCCTGGGTCACCTGTGCATTAAAACTGATAACTTACCACTTACTCCCAACTAACTGTGAATAAACCCTCAACATCAAAATCAGGTTTCTCAATCTTAGCACTATTGACATTTTGGCTGAGTAATTTATCTTAGAGGAAGGGGTACATCCTGTGCACTGTAAGATAATTAGTAGTATCCCTGGCCTCTACCCAGGAGATAGCACCCCACTCCACCCTGACTCAAGACATTGTCAAATGTCTGTCTCCTAGAGGGCAATTTCATCCCTAGTCAAGAAACACTGGTCTATATTAATCATTCACTTATTTGATAATGAAGCCAAGGATATGGTCCACCAGAGGTGAGAATTAAGTTTCAACTTAGATGCTAATTATAATCAACTGATAGTGTTCACTCTGTGAGATGTCCAAGGAGAAGTGCTATAGCTGATTGGTGATGTCTGCCGTGAGTTAAGAAGAAAAGTGTATTAGTTAGTTTTTTGTTGTAAGAACAAAATACCTGAGTCAGGCTAACTTTATAAAGAAAAGAAGTATAGGGCTAATGGTGTAGCTCAGTGGTAGAGCATTGGATTTGATCCCCAACACATTACAAAAAGGGTGGTGGGTTATTTAGCTCACAGTTCTGGTGGTTGAAGGTCCATGATCAAGTAGCTCCACTGGTTTGGGCTCTAGTCAGTGCCCAGTGGTAAATGAAAGAAGCATGCACGAGGAAGTAATCACATCTCAACATGGGAGGTCAGAAAGCTGGGTGGAACCAGGCTCCAGCTTCTGTAACAATCCTCTTGCAAAAACTGTCCAGGGTCCCAAAAGAAATACCTTCGTCCCTTTCAAAGGCATGCCCCCAATTGACCTAAGAACCTCCACTAGGCTCCAACTCTTAAAGGTTCCCCACCTCCACTACTGGCCACACTGGGGACCAATCTCCCAACACACAAACCTCTGTGGGGACAAACAACATCCAGACCTTAGCAAGTAGTTTGCTATCTTCACTAAGTCATGGGAAGTAGGTGGACAGGAAAAGGGGGTTGGCACAATGACTAAAACTGGACTTGTCTCCAAAGAGATCCAACACAATCTTCCCTTGGCCTCACAGAAGAATGACAGAAATCTTCAAAACATTCTATGATTTAAAATGCATTTGACTGGTAACATCCACTGTCAAAAGATGCCCAAAAGAAACTACAACGGACCAGTCATTAAGATACATCAGCTCGGGGCTGGGATTGTGGCTCAGTGGTAGAGCGCTTGCCTCGCATGCGTGAGGCACTGGGTTCGATCCTCAGCACTACATAAAAATAAATCAATAAAGATATTGTGTCCACCTACAACTAAAAAAAAAAAATTAAAAAAAAAAAAAAGATACATCAGCTCCCTCTTCTATCAGGGCATGCGAAACACCATCCAAGGCAGGGAAGAAACAGAGATGACTTTACCCACAGCCTCCAAGCTGGCAGCACTGAGTGCTAACCCAAAACCATAATTCTCCTTAAAGAAAATGGAAACACTTTCTTCTGAATCAAATATGAGAGCAAAGGAGGTTCTCTCCAAGAACCACTGGCTATTCAAGAACTGAACAGATAAAGCAGAACAAATAAGACTGAGGTGGAACAAAACCATGGATACTTAGGCTTCTGAACATCAACAGGGTCTTTTTCACAGTGCAAAGTAGCCTGGTAGTTATTTGAGTACTGTGTACCCCAGTTTCACACATTAGGTAGAACAGTACTCATACCTCCTAGCAGAATGAAGAAATAAGATGATAACAGAAGCCACATACAGTAAGGGTTCTATAAATGTTAGTGAACATTGTTGGGTGTCAGAAATATATTGAATTTAGATACACCAGCCAGTATTATATCTGCAGTAGCTTAGCAACAGATGGTATTAAGAAATTAAAAACTCAAGGGAAAAAAAAAGTCTCATTCAAAGGCTCTATTCACAGTCTAGTTTTTTTCCCCTTAGAATTGCAATTTGCTCAAACCATATCTCCAACAGGTCCAACTATTTCTTCTGAGTCCTTAATAGATTTAAGGAAAACAGATCACCACACTGCCATTCTTCATCCACTCCATCTCACACATCTGCTTAGAGTCTAATTCTCAACACAAAATAAAGTCCAATCCTTGGCTTTAAAAAAAAAAAAATCACAACATGAATTGTTAAGTTAATAGCAGGTACTATCAGAATTGTCTTGGTCCCAGGTCAGTGATTATAATCAAAAGAATTTAAGGAAACTCTTTTGTTTTTGATAGGCTGAAAGAAGACATGAAACAGCAAATTGTCAACTGCCTTAGGGCTCCGACAATGGAATGTGAGTGGAAGAAATGTATACGGTGACATTGGAAGGCACATGCTGGAGATGGCAGAGAGATCCTGAACTCACCATTTGGGAGAGAACTTCATGTGGACAAGAAACAAACTTGAGTTTGGGTAACCTACTATAATTTTGGACTTTGTCTCTGACGACAGCTTTCCCACCTAATACACAGAGTACTACCTTGGACATACCAACTAAGAAACCTGGAGGTTCGTAAAGGGAAAAAAAAAAATTATTCTGAAAGACCTAATTCAAGGCTACTGCAATAGGGGCATTGCATCAAGCAAAAGAAATTGAGTTCGACTCTGAATTCAGCAAGACTAGTAGGGATTTCTAGCCGAGTAGCAGGCAGAGTACTCCAGTGAATGGAAAATTACCAAGAAGAAACACCAAGGGTGGGAAGACTCTTTTTAAATTAGCCTAATGGGATTCTTGCTAACGTCATGCCAATGCTTTAGACATCAAAGGTAATGGATGAGGAACTTGATCAGACATCAAGGGTGAAAGAATAACGCCGTGGGATGCTTTGCTAAGACTAGACTAGGGTAGGCCAAAAAGAAGATGAGGCCAAGGTCAAAGCCTACTTGAAAAGGAAGCTCAGATGAGCCTGACTGAAGTGGTCAAGGAAAGAGTCTCTGTTAAGGTTATGAAATTTTGCATTTTAACAGGCTTATTAAAAGCTGGAAAGGAAAATAAGCCCAGGGAGATGAAGAAGCCTACACCAGGCCACACAGGCAGGAGTAGAAGCCGCCATCAACTAGTCGGGTTTGATCCCACGTCCAGTGATATGCTACACTAAATACCAAATTCAAATTACCTCACACAGAACTGCTGGCTAGAATTAAAAAACTGCCTCAGAGCAATGTCAGCAGAAGGCCTAACTACCTAAAAAGTAGACACTGTGCATGTACCAGCTCCATCTCAGAGCTTGCACTGTGAGAAACAAAGGGAGAAAGCCAGGGAAGATGGTCCCCACAGAGCCCTACGTGGGACATGGCCAGGCCTGTTATATTCCCCAAATGCTTTTGGTCACTGGGAATACAACCTCCTTGTAACAGACAAGAAATAATGAATAGATATTTCAAGGCCAGTTCCCCAGGTACTATAAAATCATGAAAAGTGGGGGGAGGCAATCTCTTTCCACAACACAATTGCCTGAGAGGGCCACAGATGCTCCACAGCCCACACTGCTCTTTAGACCTGGGTGCAGAGTCTAGGTGCCATTCAGCTATATATCCTTGCTAGTGTGATTCTTTGCCCTCTGAGGAAGGACCTGTTTTTTTTTTTTTAATGGTCTTCAAAAACTGCAGTCAGCCCTCCATATCCATGGGTTCTACAATTAACATTCAACTCACTGTGATTCAAAAATATTTAAATTGCATCTGCCCTGAACATGTACCTATTTCCCCTAAATAATACAACATAACGACTATTTACGTGGTATTGGCATTGTATTAGGAATCACAAGCAATCGAGAGATGATTTACTGTACACAGGAGGATGTGCATAGGCTTTATGCAAAAACTATGCCATTTTATATCAGGGACAGATTTTGGTATCCAAGGGGGAATCCTGGAACCCTGTAGGTCTTCGATATCCCTGTGGATACTGAAGGACAATTGTAATTATGCAGAGCTAAGTGTTAATATTCTTTCAAGGCTTTCTTTTCTCGCTTGGTCTCTCTTCCCTTTCTTGTACATCTGGCCAGTGAAGCCCAACTTGACCATCAAGGACTGGTTTAAAAGCAATGAAAGAAATTTCACATGATCTACTGCCACCTACCACCAGAATAAAATCCCCAGATAGCAGGCTCCTGTGGTCCATCAGTTTTGAATCTCTTTCAGCTTCTGAAACATCATTTCTGATGTTCATTAGGGGACCAAAAGATTCCTACTTTATAGCCCTGCTTTCTAAATGAGCCCTGAACTATTGTGGTTTTCCAAGTTTTCATTCTCAAGTACGCAAAGAGCATCCCCATCCCTCTTACAAATCCCCTAAAAACTGGGATTTGAAATTCATTGTGTGCAACATAAATCTGACTGATTACATAATATAAAACATCAGACAGAGCTGGCTCCCATTCAAGTCATTTAGAACATACTTCATAAAAGCTGGACCTCATGGGAGGCAGCCTCCCAACAAGCCAAAGCGAAACCACAGTCTCTCTAAACTGTTCATCCTTGGACCCTCCTCAGTTTCAAATTAAAATAGTCAGGAGGACAGAAATTGATGAGATTTCATTAAGTGAAAAATTTCAAGAAAATCAATTCTAACCTCCGCCGCTCACAGCTACAGGAGCTGTTTATATGAATGGTGCTAAAGATAAGCTGTTCCGCAGAAATTACAACAGCAGTTATCCACGACTTCTAAAACACTCTTAAGTGGAGATACTAAAATTTCGAATTGACACTGGCTTTTCTTCCTTCACACAAGGAAAGAGCGATTGAGGACACAGTTTCCTAATTTTAAAATGAATCAATAAACTTCTGCTGAAAATTTCTACACATTTCCTACTGATTATATTTGAAAGAAGGAGTGAAATATCTATAGACTGCCACAAAGATTTTAAAGCATAAGGCATCTGGTCTGATGGTTTTCATATTTGTGTTCTGGGAATTTGGAAAAAAATGGGGACTAGATGATTAACAGCTACAATACTAATTTCATACTTGAATCCCTATGAAGCCCAGAAGCAAAATTTGTCAGCTTGAGGAAAATGAGACCAGATTATTTATCGGGATCTCAACAAATAATGATTCAACATTCACATCAACAAGTCTACAACTGAATACTTAAAATTTTAGGAACCGTTTTAAAGAAATGAGAAAATGCAAAACAACTACTGGTTTGCTATGGGCAATTTTATGATCAGTAACAATTGGGTAAAGTTATCTGGGAAATGCCATCTACCACGTGGCAGGCAACATCAAATGTCACCAGCTAATGTGAGAAACAGTCTATGGCAGAACATGAATCCTGACTTTCGCCAAGACATTTAAACTCCAAGGCCTCGGTTTTTCAGTCTATAAATTGAAGACTCTGAACTCATCTTATTTCTCTACCCCTGTTGGCTTTAACATTCTATAATGATATGACATACTTTACTCCATTTAATGCAAGTATCTTCTAGAATGTTCTTTTATATGACATTTCCCCAGGTTTTGCTGAAGAAGTATCACCGTTCACTTCAAAATATTCCTTTATATAAAGGACAAACTCTATGGGAAATAATCTGGTAAAACCAGGGGATGTAAGCTTCCCCTAGCCATTCTGAGTGCTGTCTATAATCCCAACAGGAAGAGACACAGACCTTCCATGACGGCATAGAATTCTATCATCACAAACGCTGTCCATCACTGCATCCAGGGGCCAAATCTCAGGCCAAATCTAACTTCTGAGTTAGACTATATCCATTACATTTTAACAGTCGGCCCTCTCTGTCCTTGGGAAATGAACAGTCAGAGGAAGAAGAACAACAAAGGGAGACTGGGTTTTACTGGCTCTATTTTTTGTTTGAGATTTTTGAATATTGGTTTCATAGTTTTGTTTGGTTTTTGATAATTATTGGTTTTGTTTGTTTATTTTTTAAACTAACCCCAAATACAAGCATTCCCTGGCTACTTTCTTCTAAAGACAGATCTGTAAGTTTTGACTATTCCATGCCTCATGACCCTGACACCCACTCTATAGCACCAAGCAAGAGCCCCAATGTAAATACTCTCGGTCTGGCAGACTCTTGCTGCAAGATCCACGTTTATGGCATTACTTAGTGAAGACCAAGAAATGATTAAGTGTGAATGAGAAAGGTGCACAGAAACAAAATAAGAAAAGACATACTTTATCCACTTTCCCTATTTCAACCTTCTGTGATTTCAGTTATCTGCCGTCAAACACAGTCTGAAAATATTGAACAGAAAATCCTAGAAATAAATAATCCATAAATTTTAAATTGTGCATTGTGCTAAATAGCCTGATGAAATCTCATGCCATCTGACCCTGCTCCACTCTGTCCTTCCCTTTGTTCAATGTATCCGCATTGTATACACTACCCACTCATTAGGCACTTTGTACATATCTTCATTTTGAGATCAACTACCACAGTATCACAGTGCTTGAGTTCTGGTAACCTCTACTTAACTTTATAATGGCCTCAAAGCACAAGACTAGTGATGCTGGCAATTTATATATTCTAAAGAGAAACCATAAAGTACTTCCTTTTAATGAAAAAGTGGAAGTTCTTGACTAAAGAAAGAAAAAAAAGGCATGCTGAATTTGCTAAGGCTAAGATAAATTCTTGTTCATCTCTTTCTGTACCTAATTTATAAACTGAACTTTCACTCAGGCATGAATGTATAGAAATACACAAAGTATATGTAGAGTTTGGTACCGTCTGTGGTTTCAGACAACCACTGGGAATCTTGGGACGTATCCTCTTGGGAAAAGGGAGGACTATACCATAGAGGGGGTCTTCAACACAGCAGTGGGAGATATTCATTCACCATAAATCAGAAGAAAGACCTTTCACCCGAATGATAGGACCCATGGCAGTGATAGGCCCAGTGTGTTTAGGTAAACGTAATATAAAATGCCATAGACATGCTGCACATCTTTGTAGTAACAAGGGCTAAACACAGAGAAGCCACAAATCTGGCCGTGAAGTTACAAAAGAAACATTTTATTCATCTTAAAAGCTGTTAGTAAAAGAAAGGATGGGTTTTGATTTTGTTTTTGTTTTATGTGTGTGTGGTGCTGGGGATTAAACTCTGGGCCTCCCACATGCTAGGCAAGTGCTCTACCACTAAGCCAACTTCCCAACCCTTTTTACTTACTTACTTATTTATTTTTGAGAAAGGATCTCGCTAAGTTGCCCAGGTTGGCCTCTAACTTGCTATCCACCTGCCTTAGGCTGCTGAGTCCCTGGGATTACAGGCATGTGCCACCATACCTGCTGAATGGGTGATTTAAATGGAAGAAAATAGGGTAGCTGGAGATGTTTCAGAAAATTCTAAAGTGGGCTTGTGAGAGCAGTGGCCTTCTTATAATGAGGAATTTTATGTCAAGACCAAGGATATCAATATTATTCTTACTTCCATCAGTGACGTGTCATTCATGGCTCAACATTCAGAACCACAGCAGCTCCCAGAAGGCCTCAGTTTCCCTACTTGTAACAACAGATGCAATAAAAGGATTGTTGTCGGAAAATGACGCAATAGACACACAGGAATTAGCCCACTGCTAGGCATATATGAGGTACTTGAAAAACAGTAGATACTTTTGTTTTGTTTCATTTTGTTTTTTTAATTAACTGCTAGTTCCCTCCACTCTGCTTCTACTCAGAAAAATACCAGCTGCTTCCACAGAGAAATCTTCCTGGCAATTGCCACAAGGCCCTTTTCTATCTTGGGCAGACCTGGGTTTGAAGCCAGGCAATCCACTATGTAAATTCTAGGAAATCTCCCTGCAGATTGACCAAAACTACACAAAAAATGTTCACACCTAGCCTTAGCTGTATTAGATGGAAGAGCAAATGTCTGGCATGCTGGGAGAATGGGAGACCGGTGAGGCCTGGAAACTTCCTCTGGGCAGTCAGCCTGGTATCAAGCAGCAAACATATACCTAGTCTTGCCACTTCCTCTCCAGAGTTGCTTGTGAATGGCGCAGCTGTGGAAAACAGGACCTCTCACCCCCAAGAGTTCTGCTGCCCAGTGGATGCTATTAGACAAAGGCAGACTTAATCCTCCCCTTCCAGAATATACAAGATAATTCTTAGATCCCATCACAGACAGAATCCTGTTTTCAAGGGTACCTCTGCCAACTTCTTTAGCATTATAACTATGCCTCTCTGATGTTCCAAAGTGAGTCAAGTGCAAGATGCTTCTCAGAAATCTTCCACTGACTTTGTGCAGGTGGTGGCTCTGGCTGCAGGGTTCCCCCCTGCAGCTCTACTGTTAGAAGCATTGCTCCTTTTTTCTGGGCACCCTGACTCCCACCCAGACCTAAGTTTCTCCAAAGCAAGAGAGCTTTCTTTCTATTTATCAGGGCCTGTGAATATGTAGAGCACACAGAAGGCACTCAAAAGACCCCCAAGGAGTCCAGTATTGACCCTTAGAGGGACCAGGGGCCTCTTTCCTCCTTGAGAGCTTAACAAAAGAGTCCTTGTGGGCTTCAGACATCATTAAATAGCACCTAATCCATTCAATTAAGCTCAGAAGCTCAACTTAGAATTTCAGAGGAAAAATGTTAACTCAAGAAGAATATGGTGGAGGCCCTGCACGTCTGGACAGGCCTCATCACCTGCATCATTCCACAGAGTGATTTGTCACTGGAAGGTGAACGTAAATCAGGCCAAGAGCTGCAGGCATGGCCAGCCAACCAGCCCCAGGTACTCTGATGCAGCCCATCAATCAGGCAGGATAATTTCTGGATGCCCAATCACAGGCAGAGGGCCAGCCATGGAACAGGGGAACTTGATGACTCCAGTGGCCAAACAGTCCAGGTTTCATTTACTATATCATTTTTATCATGAATTTTTTAACTTCAAATAACTCACCCAATATTACACACACACAAATGCTAGGGATGTTAGCCGAGTCTACACATGACTGAGTAATCCAATTCAAGTGACCTTGAGCATTCCAACATGAGGAAAAGCAGGGACTAAGTGGACCAGAGTCTAGAGTTCAGAAAATGAAGCAAAGGGAGAAAATGCTTCTGAGGACATTCCTGGAGGGGCACACAGCTCTGAACCAGCATGGCCGAAATGCAAGAAAAACAAAGACTGGACCATTAAGGTGACACCAGGCCCTGGAGGGAAACTTAATACCAGAGTAAGTGAAAGTATCCATAGGAGAAGCAGACAAACAGACAGACAAAAATCTGGAGCCTGCAATCTAGCCAGGGGAGACAGAAAAACATCAGATATCATACAGAGCAAATCTTATAGCATGGTAGAAAGTGATAAATGCTGTAGATAGATCTACAGCAGGGCATGAACTGATGGGAGTACAATTTCATATATGTTGGTCAGAATAGGCCTCCATGAGAAGGAGTTTGGGGACACACACTAGGAGGAAAAACGGACATGGAAGAAAAACATTCTGGGAAGCATGTTTTAAGGTACAGATTTTGTCTATGTTTTTACTGATACATTCCAAAAGCTTAGAACAATACTTAGCATATAACAGGTACTCAGCAAAATATTTATTGACTGGTTCAAGGCTCATTAGGAATGAGATAGGTCTATAGGTACTACCATAGTAAGATATTCATGCGATCGGAATAGTTCTTTTGTTTTTTTGTTTTAAAATATGAGCCAGGTGCAGTGATGTGTTCTTACAGTCCCACCTATTCAGAAGGCTGAGGTGGGAGGATCACATAAGCCCAGGAACTCTAGACCAGCCTAGGCAAAATAGCGAAAACTTATCATGAAGAAGGAAGGAAGGAAGGCAGGCAGGCAAGCATGTAAGAAAATATGTGCAGTATGATTTTTTTAATGTATATCATATATATATATATATATATTTTTAAATCCTTCTCCTCCTCAAACAATTCAGTCCTAAAGCCTTTAGGTGGAGGAAAACAAGGTGAGCATTCACACAGAAGGTGACCACTGACCCTGACCCAATAGGGAAAGGAGAGATCCACATGGGACATATGGAACAGAGCCTAGCACAGGCATCTGAACCCAAACAGGACAAGGAGGGCATCCATGTGGGAGAAGGTAAAGCCAGGAAAGAGAGATTGGTTACATGCTTGTGAAGTGAGCAAGTAAATAAAGATATTAAGGGTAATGAGGACCAGATTTCTCATTGGCACAGAAGGCATTGAAAGATGGAAAGGAAGAAAACTAGACCAATTTTTGTGCTACTGAATCAGAATTGAAGGTACCAGTGTGGATTCACATATATAAATATATAACTCCCTAGTAAGAGTACTGGAACAGTGACACCTCAAAAGCATTGAGCACACCTAATGCCTGCTATGGCTTCTATATCCCAGTCTCCATGGAAAGGAACCACAACTTCTTAGAGAAATGGCTGGTTCTTCCACTGGGACAGAGACAGAGCCCAGAACATCTAGTTACACCAAAAAGTAAAGAAGTACTCAAAGAATAACAGCACAGAGAAGCCAACTCCTCCTGGCCAAATCAGTGACAACTTGAGTATCAAAAAGTCATTATAGTAATAGAATATAATCCCTTGGATAAAATATTCAATATGAGTTAATGGTAGAACAATTCAAAAGCTAGACCCTTAGATGGGAGGCTGTGTTATCAGCTTTCCATCACTGTAACAGAATGTCGGAGATAATTAAAAGAAAAGGTTTATTTTGGTTCACGGTTTGGGGAGTTCCAGTCAGTGGTCGATTGGTCCTATTGTCTTGGGCCTATGACAGAGCAGCACATCATAGCACGAGCTCAATCTTCCTCAAGGGCATGTCATCCGTGACCCAAGGCCCTCCACCAAAGGCCTACCATCTTCCAAGAGTGCCACCCAGGAGGACGAAGCCTTTAACACACAGGTCTTTAGGGACACTCAAAACACAAACTACAGTAGAAGTGCTAGAACACAGTATAAATTGCATGATATTGCTGCCGAAGATGCAGAACCAGATCATCAGAAACACAAGGCAAACCCACACTGAGGAATATGCTAGACAAATCATAACCCATAATCTTCAAATGGGTTAAGAAAACATTAAGGACTTAGTCACAACTGTGGAAATGAAAGAGACATGACTACTATAGAAAATGCATGACTTGAACCAATACTTGGGCTTATAAAGGACACCACGGGAACAACAGGAGAACTGGCCTGGGGTCTAAGGATAAGAAGGGAGCATGGTCCAGGGTAACAGCCCACTATCATTGGCTATTTCCTGATTATGTAGAGAAATGCTTCTGGTTTGCACACAAAAGGAATTCCAGGGTGGGGGAGAGAGCACCCGTAGGTAATTTACTCTCAAGTAGTTCCAGGAAAAAGAAGGGGGAAATAAAAATTCTTTGTGTATTATATTCTCGTCTGTCTATGATTTGCTTTAAAAAAATTTTTGTTATAAAAGCTTTTTTAAAAAAACTTCAATATGGTGGTAGTTATGCAGTAAGACCTGAAAAGACCCTATCATTTTGTTTATTATAAATGGTTACTTCTGGAGAAAGCAGTGAAATTAATGGGAGGGGAGACAGAAAAGAAAGACGTTTACTTTTATTCTGCAATAGTTTTTACAACGCCTATGTGTTACCTGAATCTCTTTTAAAAAATAATATACTTAGGGGAAAAGTAGTTGGCAATAGAGGGAGTAGAGGATGCTTATGGAGAATCCCCTCATGTGTCCACTACCCAGGGACACACAGTTCTCCACTGGCACAGAGGGTCATACTGGCATGTGGAGAGGTGGGCTCCTCAGGCTCCTGTGCCCATATCTACTTGTCACTCAGGGCAAAGGCACTTGGCTGGGCAAACTGGAAAGCATCTATAGGCCTTAGAAGATTCTCTTTAAGGTAAGATTAAAAGAATGGCAAATTTCTCCTCCTGCTTCTTTCCTTATTTTAAATTACAAAGAAGGTCACCAGCGATTGCCATTGACTGGCTTCCAATTTTTAAAAACTTCTTCCTGTGGGAAATTTTTTATGATGAGTACAGAATCCTCACATGCCCACATCCACCCTCAACCATTCAATCCTGTTTCACTATTCTTTCCACCTGCTGGGTTGTTTACTTAGAAGAAAACCTCAAGCATCATAGTATGTCATCCACAAATCTGCCTAAAGACATTTCTAGAACAGAAGAGTTTAAAAACATAATCCCAGTACTATTTTTTCAGGTTCAACCAAAAAATAAAATCCTCAATATCACCAACTCCGCCCCCCACCACCACCTCTCTCTCTCCTTCTCTCTCTCCCTTCCCCCATTTTCTCTCATTGTTTTGTTCAAATCAGGATCCAAAAACAAGATCCAGCAGGGCACGGTGACACCAGCCTGTAATCCCAGCACTATGGGAGGCTAAGACTGTGAGACCCTGTCTCTAAATAAAACACAAAATAGGGCTGGGGATGTGGCTCAGTGGTGGAGTTTCCCTGAGTTCAATCCCTGGTACCAAAAAAAAAAAAAAAAAGATCCAGTGCTGTACCTTCACCCAGAGATCCGGCCTCCCTCTTAACCCCCACTGCAAGGTTTTCCATTATTCCCCTTTTCTAGCTTAATGTCTGTGCAGTTTAAGAGACTCCTCACCCCCTCCCCTCCTCTGCCTCCCCTAGACTCTTCCCTCTGTTTTTTTAAGAAACTTCTATTAGCAAATCCTCGGTAAGCCCAGAATAGTGGCACTTTCAGGTCAGGCTCCAGCAGGGAGCTCCAGGGGGGCGGAGGTGGAGAGCAGAGCGCTGCTGCACCAGTCTCCACAGAAAACAGAAGTGCCAGGAAGTTCCCCAGAAACACCCAACTAACCATGGCCCTGCTATTCACCATGGGCAGCTCCGGGAAGGGGAGCGGGAGGGGGGGGGGGCACGACCATTGTCCCTCTTGTCCCTCTTTGGGCCTTACAGGGTTTCCTCACTTAAAAGGTTGAGCAAGATCATGACAATGACATGGATGATGGTGACGTTAATAGGACTTTTACCCCTGGCCCAAAGGTATCTCCAGATTCTTTCCAGCCAAGACCTTCTCAGACTGAGGTTTTAAGAATCGAACACACTTAATGCGTTAGCAAAGAACAACACCCTCATTGGTCAGGGAGAAAAATACTTGGCAAATACCAAGGGAAAATAGGCCATGACGACACAGAAACTGAACCTCAAAGCAGATTACAAAACACAACACAGGTATCGGCTTGTCTAAATTTGAATAACATGCTGAACTTCACGGCACTTTCTTACATGTGAGCAGACCTTAGGCACACTGTGAGAGGAGTGATTTTTAAAAATGATAAGAAAGCTAATGGCAGAAGCTTGGGCTCATGGGTGTCTAACCAGTGGTCTCCAGCTAAGGTGATTTTATATCCTTTATCCCTGGAGAACACGTGGCCGTGTCTGGAGGCATCTGGTTGTCACCGCTGGGGAGGCATACTGGTATCTACTCCGCAGATGACACGAATGTTGTTAGACATCCTACCACACTGACAGCCTGCACCACAAAGAATTATCCAGCCCAGGATGGCAGCAGTCCTGAGACTGAGAAAGCAAGTCCCTTTGTCCCCCAGTACTGTGAAACTGTACTGTGCTGGCAGCACTGTGAAGGTTGTCATGGTCTCAAACCATAGGACAGATGCCCAATCACAGGCCTCCACGCTGGGCCCCCCCAACACAGGAGACCAGACAAGGAAACTGTGTTGCTTTGGTTTGGTTTTATTACTAAGCTAAACCACGTGTGTCGCCAAATCTGAGCTATTTCCTCCATGAAGCCATCCAAAGAAACTGCACTTAGCAGACGCTTTCCAACTGAAGAATCTGCTCTGTCCCCCAGTGCTACATGACAGCACTTCAGATCCCTAGCAACTCTGTGGAGAAGGGACATCATGCAGACAGGAACAAAGTAGAACACCAGGTGAGAGGCAATTGTGGTAAGAATTGGACCAAAAATCAAACCCACCCAAAAAAAAGAAAGATTTGCCAAGCTATTCTGAAGAATTTACAGGCTCTAAAAGTTATTTCCAAAGAGACCCCAAACATTTCAGCAGTAGCAGTCTCTTTCTCATAAGCTATTGGGCAGGACACCCCAGACCCTCACCCACATGGTTCTGGGTGGCCTTTGACTTCAGCATCTTTAGTCACAGGACTAAATTGCCTCAAAAGGCTAGGACTGTGGCATTCAACCACCAGGGGGCAATGAAGAGCAGCCACCACCACTCTCAGCCAAGGGATAGGGAATATAAGCACAGCCCACCTACCATGTTCCCTCCCAGGGCTCTTGGGAGTTCTGGTCTCCCAATCAGAACCAGAGTGGGGCTTGGGGAAACTGGCTCGGGCTGCATGCTTGGGGCCTATTCTCTCCCCTGCTTTTCCTTGTAGTGCTTTTCCTTGGACTCATTACTTTCAGCCAACACAGCAACAAGATCTCTGGGGCCAGGTTGGCCAAGGAGAGTCTTCAAATGCATTGAAGCTCCAGGCTCCAGGCCAACCTTCTACTTGGGCAAGAAGAGGGCTCCACCTGGTCACCTCCAAGTGCCCAGGAAATTCCTGCAGTCTGATATTAAGGAGTCTGCCCTCTCCTCTCTTCCCTGACAAGAGTTGAAGAACCCTCTGTCTGCCCTCTTTAATTCTCTCTCAACCACCAAAAACCAAGGCAGGGTCGGGCATGGTGGTGTACCCCTGTAATCCCAGCAACTCAGGAGGCTGAGGTAGGAGAACCACAAGTTTGAAGCCAGCCTCAGCAAGTTAGTGAGACCCTAAGCAACTGAGTGAGACCCTGCCTCAAAGTAAAAATTAAAACAGCTGGCGATGGGGAATGTGACTCAGTGGTTAAGTGGCCCTGAGTTAAATCCCCAGCACAAAAAAAAAAAAAAAAAAAAAAAGCTAAAACAGGTAGCAAGACCTTACAATCTGGGCACAGATTCAGAAGTGCTGCTGTAAAAACTAATTCAGACATCACCCAGTCCTCAGAGGTCCCCTCTCCACCCAAACTTAAGCTTCACACTTCAAAGAAAGATTGTTAATTACACATTATGATACCAATTATATCTGAATGCATTATGAAACAGACTCTTTGCTAAGCAATTTTACTGTTTCAATTCTTTTCTTTTACCATTTTTAATAATTGAGCTCTGGTTTTTATTCCATTAAAATGCAATTAAGGACAGCCCTTTATATTTTAAACCTATTTCAATTTTTTTTACATAAAGAATTCCACAGCCATCCATAATAATGTAGCGTACAATACAGTGAAAGGACAAAAGCCATAGCCTAGATAAAATTAGCTGAGTTCCATGCAGAGGGGAAAATGCAAGTCTCCTCATTTTGAAAACCTTCAGCATAAGATATTAAAAGGATACAGAATGCCTGATCAAAGACAAACCACATCCTAGTACATTCACATGGAAAAGGAAAAGGAGGTGACAAATGACGCCTCAAAATGCTGAATTTCAGGATTGGTGGCATTCTACCATGGACAAAGTTAAAATGACCCCATTATTTAATGTGAGCCTGCCATTGCTGAAATACATTTCCCCTCAAGCTCAGTTGATCTTCTGTATCTATCTGTGGGTTACAGCCCTTCGATGGGTGCATCTATATTGAACATATACTACCTCGTCATTATTCCCTAAACAATACAGGGTGAGAGCCTTTTGCATGACATTCACATTGTTTTAGGCATCAAAAGCAATCTAGAGATGATTTAAAACACACTGAAGAAGGTGGGTAGGTTTTATGTAAATACTGTGCCATTTTGAGCATCTTGGGATTTGGGTATTGGGGGATTTCCTGGAGCCCATTCCCCAGAGATACCAAAGGATAACTGTTTAAGGATAATGGCATCTAACATAGGAAAATGAATAAGGAAAACTGAATTATTTTAATAGCTTTAAGCCACAATTCACAAGCCATAAATTTCATATTCACACATAGAAGACTTGGTGATATCTGAGTATGTGGAATATTCTTGTGTGATCCTTAGCTTCATAGCCTTATTCAACTTCCACTAACCTTCAACTCCAAAGGTCAGCAAACTTTATTTTATAAAGTAAATAGTAAATATTTTAGTCTTTGCAACCAGTATGATCTCTATCACTCTGTGAAAGTATTATGTCATTGTAGCAAGAAAATAGCCATTGATCACAGGTTAAAAAAAGCAAAAATGAGTGCCACTGTGTCCCACTAAAACTTTATTAATAAAACAGTCAGGTGTAATTTGTGGAGTCCTGTCCTGGTCCTCAGAGTGACAGGAAGGAGAGGTGAAGCCAAAGCTCCCTGAGGACATGCCTGTGAGTAAACACCAGAATAAGCAAGAATCTATCTGTACTGAATCTATCCACCAAGACATTGAGCATACCCCATCATACCCAGGAGCAGTCTGCTAAGAACAAAACCAAGTTCAGATGCGTCAGGAAGGTATCATTTCTCAACAGCCAAACCTCTTAAGATATAAGGGTTTCTCTTCACAAAACCAACTTTCACTCGATCATGACACTCGTCTTAGAAACTAGCATCCACCAGAGGTTCTGTAGCAACCTCTCCAATGGCCTGGCTCAGCACCCCTTTGAATAGCTGGCAGAGCCAAGACTAGGGTGCAGGTTGTGTTTACTGAGCTGAGAGAGGTAACTAGTCCATCAGGGGAGAATCCATGCAGTAACTCATAAACCACTCCAGAATGAATAACCCAGTAGAAACTCCTACCAGAACAGCAGAGATTGACCACTTTGTCAGCTTCATCATCCACGTATGTGTGGCTCTTCACTCTTCCTGGACATCTCTTTCTCCTTCATGTCACACCCTATGCAAACCCTGTCAACTCTGCTGCAGAACATACCCCAAACCTGTTGGTCTGCAAGCCCTGGACACTCTGATCCCAACCCACTGCCCTAATCTCATAGGCTCCCTAATTAACCACCACTTAGCTCTCTCTGCCCCTCCCTCATGCTCCTCAACAAGCTGAGCACACCTGAAATGCAAGACCTTTGCACCTCATCTCAACAATGCCCCCTTCCCACCTTGGCCTTTGCTCAAAACTCTTGTTGGAGAAGCTCTATGTTAAACCCCAGCGCCACCCTGGGACCCTACTGCCCTCCCTATCTTTGTTTTTCAATACACCATACTGTGTACATCCTCATTCATTTACTTTCTGTCTTGACACATACTAGAATGTATACCCCATGAGGACAGGATTTTTATCCTCAATGCCTGAAATCGAGACAAGTGGGGACTAGGTGGTAAATAAGTACCTAAAAGTAGATTAATTCCCCTTGTATTTATCTTCCCTGGAATATTTCAGAGTATTGCTTATTTTTTTAATCCCTTATTTTCTAGCACCATTTACTTTATCCTATTTTTATCCTCACCAAATTACGTTTTGATTATCTCTTCCTTTTCTACTTTATATCTTTTCTTCCCTCCTTTCTATTATTATCTAGAAACATTTATTGTGGGAATTTAGACTTTTTTTTAAAAGGTTTGTTTTTTTTTAATAAGTTTCTACCAAATCTTCACCCCCAATGTACTATATTAACCACATTTCATAATATTTTTTTAAAAGCTCTTTGATGATCTTTGAAGGATGATATGGGAACAAATCATTATTCTGGCAAATCAAAGGCAAGAATCAAGCCATTATTCTGCTTTCATATATGAACTAGATTAAAAAATTTTTGAAAGCTGAAATAAAGTCTTTTTTATAAAAATTTTCCAACTAATAAATAGAGAAGAAATGACATTAGAATATCACCTTTTTGTAATTCCTAAAGAAAAAGCCAGATTTAAACATCCATCATAGCACAGCAATGTCTGCTTAAGTGATAAGGAAAAAACCTTATGGGCACCCCAACAATGATGGACAGTATTAAAATCTGACAGGCACCCCAACAATGGATGGTATTGACAATGTAAGTCAATATGAATGCTTCAACAAGAGACGGAATGTGTCATTTGATGGAAGTCACACTGTTGTCTATGAAATATGCCTCCAAACTCGAACCTACATCTATCTGGTCCAGTCTTTAGAATACTGGAAATATGCGAGGCACTGAAGCATGTTGAGTGACAGCCCAAGGATGCTGGCAGCAAAATCTACAGTGTGGGAACTGTACAGATAAAAGACCCAGCTTCTGACAAAATGTACTGCAAGTGGAACAAGAGAGGGCCAGGAGCCAGTACAGAAAATGTGAATCAAAAGACACCCTCACCAAATGCATGGAGTGCTCTGCTTAGATCCTTTGATGATGCTGAGGCATTTTTAACCAAGTGTGAAAAAGTAATCATGAGATGATAAGAGAAATCTGAACATGAGTATTCAGTAATGCTACAAAATGAAGGACTGTCCAGTTTTATACGATAATAGCACTGTGTTGATGCTTAATCAAAAGAACCCTTATCTTTTCAGAGTCATAGTGAAATATTTCCAAATATATTTGATTTTCTTCTTAAATCCACACCCCACTATTCTTCAGGCAAACATCCAGATGACTTCAGTTGTTTGGTTTCCGCAGTAGTCGCTGCTTTTCACAAATGCCCATGAATGATGTATTACAGGGGTAAAAATGATCAAATACCAGGCACAGATTTGGGGCTCTATGATATACGAATATATAAAAAAGTAAATTTACGTATATGCCCATGATGCTCCTAGAAAGTTCTACAGAGCACCAGACAGGGCACATAGGAGAATGTAACTACTCACCACGGGGAGGTCAAGCTTCCAGCAGTATGAACATCTGGAATGCAGCCATCAAGCTAGAAGTGTAAAAGGAAAGACTTCTGAGTGACAAGCAGCTTCCGCAAAGTCCATGCATTTCTTCCCATTGGCAAAAAAAGAAGCACGAAACTCACAGAACTGTGTCAGAGGAGGCTTCAGCAAGAGCCAACAGCAGAGGAAGGAAGCAGAGGGTGGAGAAGTGGAAGCTGAGCAGAGAAACCCAGGATGCCGATGAAGAAAGTCTACACAGAGCCAATCTAAGTGGCATCACCCCGATTTCACCTTCAGAGGAGAAATATCCCCAAATCAGCAACCCAGGATCAGCCAGGCTCAGAGTCCTGCTAACAATAGCGAGAAAAGGGCAGGCACTTTAGGGTCCACGTGTAGGACACCCCAGCTATTGGGAGGCTGAGGCAAGAGGATCACTTCAGCCCAGGAGCTCAGGGCCAGCCTGAGCCACACAGAGAGACTCAGTCTCTTAAAACCCACACACACACAAGAAGAGCAATACAGATAATTGAAATTGTAAAAGCTAGTGTATTCTCTTAATGAGGGAGGTAACATGTTTCAAGGAAAGGCAGAATTCAGATCAAGTAAAACTGAAATCAGATCTCAGACTTGAGAGCAAGGCAGGGCTTCTTAACAAGGAGAACAAGCCCTCAAGGCCCCTTTGCATGGACAGCGAGCCCCACATAGCTCTCAGTGTTGGGTGACATAAGAGAAGCAATCCTGGGGAATTCCAAACAATCCCGTGGTTTTCTAGTGGGTAATGCTAAAAAAAAAACAAAATTATTTGGACACTGTTTTTAAATGATAAGGCATTTATTCAGGATTATTGCCAAAGGCTACTTCAGTAAGAAACACAGTAAGGCTCTATGGGGACATAGCCAAAGATCAGAGTGAGGGGTCAGTGGATGAGAAATTGCTAAGAAGAAGCATCAAATTAGAGAGATTCTTGCTAAACCCACTCAGGATTCTTGCTGAAGGATGGGCAAGAACTTAGACAGTGAGGGTGGGGGGTGGGTGGCCTGATCAGATACCAAGGGTGAGAGATTCTTGCCAAACTGATCTAGCAGGATTCTTGCTAAAACTGGACTTGGCAAGCCCCAAGACAGGATCAGCTTAAAGAGGCAGCTCAGAGAAGCCTGGCTGGAGTTTGTTCAGATGGAAGTCTTGGTCAGTAACCGTAACTCCAGCTTAGAAACAGGTCCTGAGTCTTAGAGTCGATGCCCAAGGCCACGGGAAGTGTAAGCAGCAGGAAGGAGCTGAGCACAGATTTCCCAGCCCCAAACCCAGAGGCCTCAGATCCACGCCGCGTCAGAACGCCTGACACTGCACATTTTTCCATTGCTTCCCCACATGTCATTTCCCTGTTTTACAAAATCAAAAAATGTCCAATTCTATACAAAAAGGTACCAACTGATAAGGATACCAAATGAAAGCCACGTGAGCAATTAATACAACTCCATGTGATATTGACGCAGATTGGCTCCTCATCACAAGGAACAATGAAGCCTTTTAAAGTGGCCTTGTAATGACAAGCATAGGAAAAGGGAAGGGAAGAAAAAAAAAGACTGGATTTAAAAGCATCTGACAAAAACCAGGAAGCTTTCAATCACTAACAGAATTACCAAACTTCCCTAGTGCGAGCTAAGCAATTTCCCATGATGCTTAGGCCCCAGGCAGAGACTTCAGAATGATGGAGCTGCGTGCCCTCAAATGCGCCAACTGACTGCACAGGGCTATTTCGGTTTGCAAAGGTGATGTACTAAATACTCTTGGGTTATCCTTCAGGGTACTCACCCTCTTCATCCACTGTGATCTGTGCCTGCAACCCTTTGGGAGGTCCCAGGTAGAAGTGATAAGCAGAGGAGGGAGATAGGGCAAGTAGGAGCATTTATCCCCTGCTTCACCTGGGGCCTGTCCATCACAGGTCATGGCTTCTCTTAGGCTACCTGCTCCCTCTGTCTTCAATTGTAGGGGATAGAGGGCTTCCTCTTATGGCCCCAGTGTACCTCCCTCTTCCCTCTGCTTTTCTGAACCCTATGACACTTTGATCCCACTCTCTGGTCACCTGTTTGTGCCATAGATTTTCCCTCCCAGCCTTTGACAGCCGTGGAAAGCTGGCCATGGTGGCGCACATCTACAGTCTCAGCTACTCGGGAGGCAGAGGCGGGAGGGTTGCTTGGGCCCCATGAGTTCAAGGACCAGCCTGGGCAGCATAATGAAACCCTGTCTTCAAAAACAAGCCAAGAGGAAACTAGGGCAACAGTGGAGAGAAGGAAGGCAAAAATCAGAAATTCAGTTTTCCATACCTGTCCTCAATGGAGGCAGGAAAAGCTAGAGAGCCCAATCCCCCCCTGCCCCACCCCACCACCAGCAGTACTTGGAATTGAGTCCAGGGGTGCTCTACCACTGAGCTAAATCCCCAGCCCTTTGTATTGAGACAGAATCTTGCTAAGTTTCTGAGGCTGGTCTTGAACTTGCGATCCTCCTACCTCAGCCTCTCAAGTTGCTGTGATTTCTGGGGTCCGCTGCTGAACCTGGCAAGAACTCAATTTTTAAGTTAGGTTTCTTGGTATGTATATTGGGGCAAGGTGGAGTGTTCAAGGATGCTCAGATGGTAAGGGTGTCAATGGAAGCCCCACACTCCTAAAAAGACGTTTGTGTGTATGCATTTTTCTAAGAGAAATCCAGAAAGAAAAAGATCTAAAATTTCACTGGATTCTCTTTTTTTTTTTTTTTTTTTTTTTTTAAATATTTTTTTTTTTTTAGTTGTAGGTGGACACAATATCTTTATTGATTTATTTTTATGTGGTGCTGAGGATTGAACCCAGTGCTTCACACATGCAAGGCAAGCGCTCTACCACTGAGCCACAATCCCAGCCCCTCACTGGATTCTCAAAAGTGAACCACCAACGATGTTAAGAGATAATGCTGCAAAGAAAAGCATGGAAACTGCCATGTTTCCCTGGGAATAAAGAGGCACAGCAGATGGCACACACCTAGGTCAGCCCTGGGGCAAGAGCACAACCACTTCCCTCACCAAGAGGGCCGGGGCTGGAGGAGGATGCTCTCCCAGGCAGCCCACTGCCACCCGCCCCAGAAGGCAGCTGAGACAGTGTGTTCCTGCAAATCACTCACAGCTCCCTCCCAACAATCAAGTGACATTTGAAAAGCTCATCAGCTCAGCAGGTGCTCAGATGCACAAGCTATCGTGAAAGCAGTTCCAAAAACAGTTCCCGGGCTGAGGAAGAACCTCATCCTGTTGGGAAACCTACAGTCTACTGAGACACGGGAGGACATCAAGGCAGAAAACCAGGAAGAAAAATTATGCTAGAGACAGCAAAATAGCAGAGTGAACATACAGGAAATGTCCAGGTTGTCCAGGAGTGTGCGCAGATGACCTTGCCCTGGGCAATAATCAGCCTTTACAGACACATGGCCCCAGAGCCCAGGTCTGCCAGCACCTTCTGTGTGACCCAGGAAAAGTGGCTCACCCTCCCTGGGCTAGAGTTTCTCCCTTGGTAACATGGAGAGATGATCCTTCAGTACAAACCTCATAGGACCATTGTGGAGTTGATAGAAAATAAAAGTGTTTTGTGTAGCCCCTTGGACCTGATAAATGCCTTCCCAGGTCTGTTTTTCCATCCTTACCAAGGCTTTTCTATTTCCTTCACTATTGGGGCAGTTGGATACAAACAGAAGGTGACAAGAGGCTAAGGAAATAGATGCCACAGGGAAGTAACAAGCCACCAGGACAAGGGGACCTGAGGGTACCAGACACTCTAACCCACACGAAGCCCCAGGACTGTGCCCATCTCCTGGGCTTCTGTCCCTTCCCAGCTGTACCAGGTACTTTGCTCCAAGGGAAAAGGCCATCATGACTTGAGAACCTTGCTCAAGAGCCTTGATTGACACCTGGTCTTGCAGGGGACTGACAGGGTGGCCTTGCACAAGTTACGTCATCTGTGACTCAGTTTCCTCATCGGTTGTTCAGATATAATCCCAATTGTAGTCCCTGTCTTTTCATGAGAATTAACTAAATTTGTGCAAAGTTTTTTGTTGTTGTTGTTTATTTGTATGTTTGTTTTTGGTACGAGGGATTGAACTCAGAGGCACTCGACCACTGAGCCACATCCCCAGACTATTTTGTGTTTTATTTAGAGACAGGGTCTCACTGAGTTGCTCAGCGCCACCGTTGCTGAGGCTGGCTTTGAACTCATGATTCTCCTGTCTCAGCCTCCCGAACCACTGAGATTAGAGGTGTGCGCCACCATGCCCAGCTAAAGTTCTTAGAATAGTGTCAAGTGTACAGAAATAACTCAATAAATGCAGGCTGTCATACTGCCTGGCAGAGTTCAGCCAGTTTCTAAGGGCCATTTAACAAAGAGGTTCTGCGTTCCAAAGAGCTGCCAAATGCTGGCCATGGGCCCATGAGCCAGCTACCACGTCCTTGATCCTGAGATGTGCTGCGTATTTTAATGTTGCTAAAATTATACTAGATTCCACATTTAATAGAGATTTTTCTCATCTGTTAAATGGGAATAATAACAGCATGGAGCTAATGGGGTTGGTGGATGATGAAAGATTAATATACGCAAAATGTTCCAAACAAGGCATGGCTCAGGATCCTCATTAGAAGTTGGTTCCCTACGAGAGTTTTAATCATCATGATATGAATTGTTCTGAGCCACTGCAAGCCTTCCCACTCCAACCAAATGTGGAAATTCTTCTTCACCCCTTACTCCATCCAGGAATCAATTGCCCTTGGTACTATGGATGCTGCTGTGGTATGGGGCTGCTGAGTGACAGGCATCTGCTGGAACGTTACCATCCCACTAGCTCCCTATAACTAGTGACCCACAGAACATGGTTTGGAAGTTGCTGAGTTGCATCATAATGGATCTTGGTACTGTCAAAGGCTACCAGAGGAGCCAAGAACCATGGCCGTGGATGAATTGGTGGCCTCCTTTGCTCACAACAAAGTCAGACGTTCCATAACGTCACTACAGGTTGAGTGGCCCCTACCCACAATGCTTGGGACTGGAAATGTTTCAGATTTGAGGTTGTTTTCAGATTTCAGAATATTTGCATATACATAATGAGATATCTTGGAATTTGATTCATATAAATGTTATATCCAAGGTTGCATGGTATGGAATTTTCCCTTTGGAGCGTCAGGTCAGTGCTCAAAGAGTGTTTTGGAGTGTTTTGAATTTTTAACCAAGGATGCCCAATCTATATCTTTCTTTCCTTTGTTATCTTAGCTGTTCCTTGCTTCCCTGGAGCTTGGGGATTATTAAATGAACAAGGGCACATTCAATGAAAGACAGACCACAAGGAACACGGGCTCTGGTCAGACCAACTGGTTGTAAATACCAATTCCCTCAAATATTAGCCACCTGGCCTTTCACCAGTCCCCTACTCACAGTGTGCCTCAGTTTCCTCACCTGTAACATGAAGACAGCAGTAGCTAGTGGGCAAGTAATGAGTTAATGAAATAACACATGAAGCTCTTTGGAGAAGCTCTATGCCCACAAGCTCCCACAAACCTTGGCCACTTTTATTCTATAGCACCCAGAAGCCCTGCAAACCAGGGAATCTGTTTTGGTGAAGTTGTATTTAGAGGGCGCCAGTGATCTTTTCCAGCCAGTAAAAAGGGATGACAGCTGCAGAGAGAATAGCTACCCACCCTCAGAAACCATGTGACTGCGAGCTAGTGTGGAAATTCTCTGAACCTCATCTTCCTCTCCAGCTACCTGGGGTTGTAGCTACTATACAGGACTATTGTGAGAAATGAGAACACATTGTGTAGGCAGGAAATAAATGCTTTTCTGCACCTCTTTCTCTTCTCTAAGGCGTCAAACAGGCCACAAAAGCAGAAAGAGAATTCTTGCAACTCTCAGGAAAGTGTGTAACTCACCCAGATCAAAACCCTTGGGTACCCGAGACCTTGTGACCAGCCAGGACTGGTGATGCTTTCCTACCAACCAAGCAAGACATGAGCCCACTTCACAGGGGCATGTTCACGTGGCCCATCTTCCAGCACTAAGATGTCAGCCACTTTCCACCAAATGCCCAAGGAGCAGAAACCACAGTCGAAAAGCTCCAATGGAGAAGGAGGAAAGGACCTAGGATATGCAGACCTCTCATCAAAGACCAATTCTAACAATAAGCTCTGGAGAACCTTGGACAGCTACAGCACGAGGTGGTGTCTGAATCATTAGCAGAAAGGGTAGGGGAGGTCATTTTTATATAAACGTCTGAGGGATAAAGAGTGTGGATAAATGTCAAAAACAATGCCCAAAACGGCTGCAAGCCTGCTTGCTTACACAGCTGTTTCCTTCTTCAGACAAATGATAAAACATCAGCACTTCCGAATATAAATCATCTTCAATTAAGACATTTCTGCAGGAAAGCTCTTTTGGCAGGACAAATGGAATATTTACCACTCTTCTCCTACTTGGATCTTTTGAGGTTGGCAGGGCGATTTATTTTTGTTGATTAAACAAAATACAAATGGAAAGGGCCTAAAAATTGATTAGCCAATTAAACTCAATGATTCTCAACAATGCAATGCGCATTATTAGCTTTGCCAGAGTTATAAAAATGCCTCCTAGCTTTACTGTCATTTGCAGAATTTACACCATTGATATTTGTGCTGACGGAAAGACTAAGTAAGGACTGGTTTATGCAAAATTTGTCTTCTCTTGTGCAGGAACAGAAGGAAGAGAAATGAGGAAGGGCTTGGATCCTTCTAGGAAGAATACAAGTACTGTGGAAATTCTCAAAAGAATGATCTGGGCTGAGGAAGGGAGCTGTTGTCACTCATTCTGTGCACACTTGTTCTTTGGTAAATTGCAGATTTTGTTAATAGGGGCCAATTTGTTGAGATGACAACAATCATAAATATCCAAATTCTTCATTTTCTCCTTTCATTTTCCAAGGGGACAAGTGTCCAGACAGGCAGCCAAACCAAATGATGGGTGTCAGATGCTTCTGCAAACTGGATTGATGCACACGGGGCGCCCGAAGCATATCTCAGTCCCGAACAAAGTTTTTCTTCATTGTCCCCACGAGGTCAAGATCACAACTGCAAATGAAGTCACTTGTAATAGTCATAAACCTGGGCCGGCAGAATGCGGATGCTTCCTGGTGGTCAGAGACTGAATGTGGCAGGCTGCTGTGCATTCTTAAACTTGATTGCACGTAATTGTTAATCACTGACCCATTCTCCAACCCTCCTGGGCTGGAACATGTTGCTAGGCAACCAATTTTGCTCTAGATATTTTCTGAAAGCTAGTGAGTCAACAACCAAGTGTCAACTAAGTAAACACTAACCAATAGAGACAGGTTCAAATAAATAAAGAGTTGCCCAGCATCCTTAGGGCACATGCATCTCATGTCCTATCTTAACACAGACTCATATTTCCCATGACTTACAATTGAGCATAATAGACTATCTCAGGTTGAATTAGATGAAATTGCCCTTTTGGTAGCTCAATTTGGCAATTTATATGGTTCAACCTAATAACTTATAAGTGGGAGGTTTCTACCAGCTGTGAAATAGAGGAACTATTTTTGTCCACTAGCATAATCACAATTGTGTTTGCATCAATATCATCTCATTTACTCAGTCCACACGTTTCCTGAAATTCTCTTTATAAGAAACAGTTAAGAGAGGCAAACTGCTTGCAAATGCCTAAATAAGAAGTCACATTTATTTTTCCACTTCGGACTGTTACAAACTGATTTGACTATTGCTTGTACAATATCCACACATTCCCTGCCTTTTCAAACGCTCAAAGCCACAGGGAATGGAACTAAATTTATTGTTCTAATTTAAGATTTGGAACACCAGAGGACATCCTGAAGATGAGAACAGAACTGCCAAGTTCATGAAAGAAGTTCATTTAGGGGGAAAGAGAGGGGAAGGCAGGGTGGCTGGAATCATGGAACGTGGAATAGCTGGAATCATGCTATTCCTGAGACGCCGGAGAAATCTTATAACTCTCCATGTTCAAGTTTAAGGCAGCAAAGAGCATCAAAGTCAAAAAGCGCTAAAGAGGGAGGGGGATGCAACTCAGCAGCAGAATGCTCATCTAACATCCATAGGACCCTGGGTTTGATCCCCAGCACTGCAAAAAGAAGATGGAGGGGTGGAGAGAAGGAGGAGGAGAAAGAGAAGGAAGAGCAGAAGGAGGAGGAAAAAGGGAAGAAGAAGAGGAGAAAAGTGCTGGGAATTCTGAATAATAACCAGATTCAGCAGTACACACAGATAGATGATTAACTTCCTTAAAAAAGAATTGGTTAAATGGGCCAAGGAGCTGAACAGAAACTTCACAGAGAAGATATACAATCAGTCAACAGACATATGAAAAAATATTCAACATCTCTAGCAATTAGAGAAATGCAAATCAAAACTACCCTAAGATTTCATCTCACACCAGTCAGAATGGCAATTATCAAGAACGCAAACAACAATAAGTGTTGGCGAGGATGTGGGGGAAAAGGCACACTCATATGTTGCTGGTGGAACTGCAAATTGGTACAACCAATCTGGAAAGCAGTATGGAGATTCCTTAGAAAACTTGGAATGGAACCACCATTTGACCCAGCTATCCCACTCCTTGGTCTATACCCAGAAGACTTAAAAACAGCATACTACAGTGACA
>CM053409.1:108749175-108788363 GCA_028644305.1 Xerus rutilus
TTGGGTCTCAGACTTCCAGCTTCTGCACTGAGACAAAAAACATCTGTTCCTTTAAGCCACCCTGTCTGTGGTACTTTGTTACCAGAGCCCCAGGAACCTATATAGGGAGAAGGCAGGAAAACCCTACACTTGGATTCTTTTCCAAATTTTCTTAGAGTGGGGAGGGGAGAGATAGAGAAACATCTCTAGTATCTTGAACCATCTAACCTGCTAGCTGCTTACAGTGCCAACCTGTTGACCTGAGTCTCCACTTCAGAATCCATAGGAGTAGGTCCCTAGACCACACTGCAGTCCTGACATTGAAGGGATCTAGGACTCGACACCCTCAGGGAGTCTTTGCCAAGCTAACCCACCAGGGGCCTCTGACCATTGTCCCTATAGGTGGGCAATGGGGACACTGTTGGCATTTGGGATGGGACATTCAACCAACCAGGCCAATGCCAGTAACTCAGCCTGCCTTATGCCTCCCCCCATTTCTAGTGGAGCAGGCCAAAGATGAGACCCCTCAGGAGGGGATGTCTTAAAACCAAGTCACAGAGCAAGCAGTGATTTTCCATGTACGAATGCCTGACTATATCGGGAGCATGTCCATGCCTCTGTGATGGAGATTATGGGAGATGAAGAATACAGTCAGGGGCTGGAGTCATGGCTCAGCGGTAGAGCGCTCGCCTAGCATGTGCGAGACACTGGGTTCGATCCTCAGCACCACATAAAAATAAAGGTATTATGTACACCTATAACTAAAAATAAAAATATTAAAAAAAAAAAAAAAAAAGAATACAGTCAGGACCCACCATTAAACCCCATTTGCTGAGATGGGGGTCACCCCAGGCAGAAACTTCCACCTGGGGAGCCACCAATCCCAGCTGAGAGTGCCTTGCCCCCTTGGGCATTAAAAAGCCCTGTACCTGTAACACAGGAGACATGGGCAGACAGCCCTGGGCACGAAGGAGCAAGCCCAGTTCTCCCCAGGCCTGCAAAGCCCCTGGGCCCACCGGAGGGCCGCGTGAGTGCTAAGTCACCTGCCTGGCACAGGCGCCACCTCCCACCTGCTCCACAGGCACCCAAGTGTTCCAGCGACCATCACTGCACCTCCCCCGCCGCTGTCAACACAAACACCCACTCCCAGACAGAGAGTAAAAATAACCAGGCGTTCATAGCCTGCCTCCTGCCTCCCGCCTCACCCCGGTCCCCAGGCTCCTCTCCCATCCCGGGAGGCACCTGGGAGGCACAAAGAGCAGAGACAGCGAAGGGCAGAGGGGCATGGAGTGAGTGACAGGTCCATCCCTGTGCTCTATCTGCCCTGTCAGCTGGCAATGATCCTGCAAAGGGGTCAAGGTGGAGGCCAGCACCGCGCGCTCCACTCCCTGAGGCAGCCTCACTACCTGCAATGGCAGCTCTTCCTACCAGTTCCCTGGTGCTTGTAGAGCGGGAGCACCTCAGGGATGAGTCAGGGGTCATCGCCTTGACACCCCCCTCTAGCCCTGGACATGTGTCCACCTAGTCCAAGCAGGTCTATTAGTGCCCAGGCAGGAAAGAGGTAAAAAGCAGCCCCTCCAGGTAACCCAGACCAGAACAACACCCTCAGGAGGCACAGACATCAAAGGCTCTTCAAATCTAAAAGGCGACATCAACCCTGGTGCTATGGGTTGACATGTGTCCCCCAAAGAGATGTGTTGAAGTCCTAGCCCCTGGTACCTGGGAATGTGACTATTGGTTGCCCAGGACCACCAACCATAGACCAGTTGGCTTGAATGACAGACACATATTGTGTCACAGTTCTAGAGGTCAGAGTCTCGGCAAGGAGGGCTCTTCCCGGGCCTCTCTTTGGCAGCCTCCAGCATCTTCTCGCTGAGTCCTCACATGGCCTCGTCTGTGCAGGTTCACCACTGGGGTCTCCATGCCAAATTCCTCTTCTTGCAAGGAGACCACTCCAACCGTATTAGGGCCACCTGAGTGAACTCATTTGAACTTAAATCCTCTTTCCGGGCCATATCCCCACATGCAGTCAGTCACATTCTGAAGTCCTGAGGGTTACAGCTTCAACACAAGAATGGAGGGGTTGCGGCTCTGTACATAACAATGACCTTATCTGGAAATTATTTATCTTTTACAATCAAGTTTTACAGATACAATTACTTCAGCTGATATACTGGAGTAAGATGGATCCTTCATCCTCCATGACAGGTGTCCTCGTAAGAGGAGACACAGTGACATCCAAGAGAAGGCCAGGTGCCACAGAAGAGACTGAGATGATGCAGAAGCAAGTCACAGGACGCCAAAGGCTCCTGAAAACAGAGTTAGGAGAGGCCAAAGATTCCACGCCGAATCTCAGAAGGAACCAAACCTGCTGACACTTGGATTTTGGACTTCTGTCCTCCAGAATAATGAAAAGGCAAATGTCTGTTGTTTTAAGTCATCCCAGTTCGTAGTACCTTGTAGGGACTAAAAGTAAGGTGTGGGAGGTACACATTAGATAGGTCCATGGGCATGAAAGTTTCAGACCCCTGAAGCCACTTGACAATGTATAAAAAACCTCAATCGAAATTATTACCCCCTAATAAAATTCAAAAATTAACTCTAGACACAGCCTAGCAGAGGGATTATCAGCATTGCCCCTCAGGGGGACTGCCTGGGTTCAGATCCTTGCTGGACAGCTTACCAGCACCCCACCTTGACCAAATCATGCCCTCCAAGCCTCAGGTTTTCCTCTTCCATTAAAAGGGTGTGATAAACTGGGTGCAGTGGTGCAGGCCTATAATCCAGTGGCTCGGGAGGCTGAGGCAGGAGGATCGTAAGTTCAAAGCCAGCCTCAGCAAAAACAAAGTGCTAAGCAACTCAGTGAGACCCTCTTTCTAAAGAAACACAAAACAGGGCTGGGAATGTGGCTCAGTGGTCAAGTGCCCCTGAGTTCAATCCCTGGTACCCAAAAACACATAAACAATAAAAGGCATGAGAGCAAAAATGGCTAGGTTGTACATTACGAAAATCACATGAGGTGATATTTATAAAGTACCACGTGCCTGGCCCCGAGTCTCGTATTGACTATAGACCCTATAGAAGGGTCTGGTCAATTGTAACCAAGAGTCATGGCACCAAGGCAGGCTCCTGTCTGTTGCATGCGACATCCCAAGAAATCTTGGGTCAGCCCTCCCTGATCTGAGACTGATCACATGCATCTCCAAAATTCATCACAGTTCCAGGAAAAGAAGAGCAAAAACGGGAAATTTAATAACACCAAGGAAACAGTCTTAAATTATTAAAACCCCTTATACCTGGTTGCTAGAGCAAGAGGAAAATATTCTCAAGAAAACCTAATTTGAAAATCCAGTTGAAGAATCAACTGGAACTGGTAGGCAGAAATAGACAGGGAGACAATCCCAGCTGGAGGGCACACGGGACAGGAGTGGGTTAAGGTCACATGGTCACCTCTGCCCACGGCAGCCTGGTAAATAGAACAAACAGAATTTATTTGACCACAGTTTTCCACAATTTTTTTTAATATTGTCACAACAGCACTAAATAAACCAACAAACAGCTTGTGGCCCACAGTTTGAAAACCACAGACATGACCACTGCAAAGCCCTCCCTGTCGCATGTTTCCAAAATTATTTTTGCAAGGAGGAGGGGGTGGGTAGCAGGAATTGAACTCAGGGGCTCTCAACCACTGAGCCACACCTCCAGCCCTATTTTGTATTTTATTTAGAGACAGGGTCTCACTGTCTTGACCAAATCATGCCCTCCAAGTCTCAGGTTTTCCTCTTCCATTAAAAGGGTGTGATAAACTGGGCACAGTGGTGCAGGCCTATAATCCCAGTGGCTCCGGAGGCTGAGGCAGGAGGATCGTGAGTTCAAAGCCAGCCTCAGCAAAAGCAACTCACTGAGTTGCTTAGTGCCTTGCCATTGCTGAGGCTGGCTTTGAACTTGCAATCCTCCTGCCTCAGCTTCCCAAGTCACTTAGATTACAGGCATGTGCCACCGCGCCCAGCTCTAAAATATTTTAAATTTATTAACTAAATTTTCAGGTCCTTCTTTTATTTTCCGAAGTCAATAACAGTCTTTTCTAAACATAGGAAAAACCATAATGTTCTACAATAGACCACATACAACTAGACATTAAAAACTGAAAAATCAGCCGGCCGCAATAGTGCACGCCTATAATCCCAGCACTTTGGGAGGCTGAGACAGGAGAATCACAAGTTCAAAGCCAGCCTCAGCAACAGCGAGGCGCTAAGCAACTCACTGAGACCCTGTCTCTACATAAAACATAAAATAGGGCTGGGGATGTGGCTCAATGGTCAAGTGCCCCTGAGTTCAATCCCTGGTACCAAAAAAAAAACTGAAAAATCAGTTTCGAGAAGGCTAACAGATAGGTGCTACAGTCAATCAAGTTTAACATCTGCTCATCTATAGCATCATTCTTAGCTTCTAGAAAGCCATTTATTTTGTTTAATAGATATATATACACGTGCCATATGTGTTCCATACAAACACACATGCCAAGCACCAGGCATTATTTTCAACACTTCACACATATTAATTTATTTAATCCTCACAATGACCTTATAAGATAAACTATATTACATCCACTTCACTGGTGAGGAAACTGAGAAGCCACTTGGCCAAAGTTAAGAGCTGGCATTCAAGTGTGGGCAACTGAGCTTCATGCTCTTATCCATTACACTGTGCTGCTTTAATTGGTCTCAATCAATTTTCTCAGATACATTCATTTTTGGTTTCATTGTTCTTGTTGGCTTTTGGGGCTTCTTTTTTTTTTTTAATGGTACTGGGGATTGAACCCAAAGGCTCCTTATCACTGAACTACATCCCCAGTCCTTCTTATTTTTATTTTTGAGATAGGGCCTCACTAAATTGCTGAGGCTTGCTTTGAACTTTCAATCCTCTTGCCTCAGCCTCCAGAATTGCTGAGATACAGGCATGTACCATCATGCCTGGCTCCCACATTCATTCTTAAAGAGAGCTTTGTTTGGGGACTTCAATGCTACCATGTTGCAAAATGCAAACCACCACAGAGCCTCCCGGGTCACCCACAAGCTCTCACCTCTCAACAGTCTTCATTCCTTCCATGTTTTAGCAGCATCAAAATTGGCCCTTTACATAGCCGGACGCAGTGGCACATGCCTGTAATCCCAGCAGCTTGGGAGGTTGAGACAGTAGGATTTCAAGTTCAAAGCCAGCCTCAGTAATGGTGAGAAACTAAGCGACTCAGTGAGATCCTGTCTCTAAATAAAATACAAAATAGGGCTGGGGATGTGGCTCAGTGGGCGAGTGCCCCTGAGTTCAATCCCAGTACCAAAAAAAAAAAAAAAAAAATCGGCCCTTAACAAACCAAACCCACCTTTATTGGAAGAATGAACTGCTGAATTTTTTTAAAGGAATCTTCTGTACAGGAATTATATCTATTCATTGTTTTCTTCATAATCTAACCAGCTCTACTTGCGAAAACAAGATTTTAGCATGTCACTCAGAGAACTGCCACAGAGGGACTTGTTGGGGTAAGGGTGGGGAGAATCATTCCAAAAGCTGCCCTGATCCCACTCTCCTCCTCTCAACCCACCCTCAATCAACTCCTCCCACCTCATAATTAAAGAGATAAAATTGAGACCAGATCCAGGAATGACTGTACCAAGACATTTGCCCCAAAACGTAATGCAAATCCAGAACTAAAGAAAGTGAAAGACACCTTCAACTGAAAAGGCAATTATCCAACCAAACTGGTTTAACAACCACATTTACAAATTCTAGGATTCTACTTGTAGGGTTCTAAAGGTAAGCCCTCAGCTCCTCAGGCCAGGAACCCAGCTGCAAAAATATTAAGTTACAAGGGAGAGAGAAAGTAACAAACTTCAGTTTGAGTTTGATACAATCTGTCCCTAAGTCCACTAGGACTCAGATCTGCATAGCCCATGCCTATGTGCCACTGCAGTGCAGCTAACTGCCCTCTCTGCAAGAAACAGGCCTTCAGGAGGTGGCAGCTGGGTGGAACTACATACAGGACAAAGCCAACTTTGTTTTAGTGGAGAGCCTGTTAGGAGTTGGGGAGACCAAGAGCAAGATAAAGCACTTTATTTCTTGTTTCTAACTCCCATTATTTGTACCACACATGTACACAGCAGCTTCCAGACCCACTTTGAGATTCCGACATGATAACAGGTAGGAGGGCTGGGTTGGAAACTGCCAAAGGGCACCTGCAGCTTTCATAGCTATGACTACACTCTGATGGAAGCCCCAGATTGCTGTGCCCTTGACCAAAAACCCTTCCTCAACCTGGTTCCCCATTCTTTTCCTTACTTTGCTATCTAGCTACGGCCAACTCTCCAAAATCATCCTACGCCATCCTCACAGACACCCTGTTTTCCTGGAATGCACTTAATCTTTTGTTTATGTAGGAAAATTTCAAGCCTCCTCTAAAGCCAACTGGGAAACCACCTTTCTGACCTCCAGGTGGAGGCACCTGATCTGCTGCATTGCACAGTGGTTCTGTGTGGTTCTTGGGCCAGCAGCATCAAAATCACAGTTCTTGCTCTCCACCCCAGACCTACTGAATGACATTGCTGGGAGTGGACCAGCAATGTGTGCTTGATCACAGTCTCCAGGTGGGATCCTGCTCCTGCTCAAGCTTGATGTCCACTGCAATAGCCACCATCAGGACGTGACCCCTGCCTCCTGAGCTCAGGAGCTCTGTTGCTGCGAGCCCTCAGAGCCTGGTACAAGCTAGGTACTCTACAAACACACCTGTGGGAGGAACCTAACGCATCCCTCTAGAACCAGAAAGGGCGGTGTGAAACCAGCAACTTTACAGGCTCCAAACCTCCGCCACCGTGTCCAGGCACGCAAGGGAGGCAGCATCCAGGAGTTTTGCAGAATGAAAAGCAGAGCTGTCAGAATTTCCATGGAGGAAGCAATTGTAAAAATATGTCTGTGCGGCTCCAGCTCATGGCCATTATCAGATGTAAGATTCCCAAACACCAGGAACGTATTGGGAATGACACTGGTGGGTGCCTCAGAAGGGGTCCTCCCTGGTCCCATGAGGACAGTGGAGTTGGACCACTCCCATAAACTCCCAAAGGAAGAAAATTTTCTAGGAACAATGAACCCACAATATGTCGTCTTTCCTCCTCAGAGTCACTCATTCCAAATCCCTCCTCTGTAGAACTACACACACTGCTGGTGCCTACATAAGCAGATCCATCCAAGAAAAGACGACGACAAAGACATAGAAGAAGGAGGAAGAGGAGAAGGAAAAAGACACAAAAGGACCTCAGAATAAACCTGAGTGAGTCCAGGCAACATAAGGCAAGTACCGGGCTTCTCGCTCTCCATCACACTAGTGCCAGGGCTCAACCATAATTCATAATTCTAACTATCACCCCCTGCTCCACCACGGGAGCTCAAGGGATCTGTGTAAAGAACTTTACAACAATCCTGCCACATAGAAAAAGCATCAGGAGATAATGCTGTTAGAGTCAGCCCTCCACATCCTTGAGCTCTGAATCCTCAGAATCAACCAACCACGGATAGAAAATATTCAGGAAAGAAGCCGCATCTGTAATGAACATGTTCAAACTTTTTTCCCTGTCTTTGCTTCACCGAGCAAGATGGTACAGCAGCTACTCACAGAGCATTTACACTGCATTAGGTATTATATGTGACCTAGATGTCAATTAAGGCACATAGGAGGATAGGCAGAGGTTCTATGCAAACGCTCCACCACTTTATGGAAGGGGCTTTGAACATCTGCAGATTTTATCTCTCCAGGAGTACTGGCACCAATCTCCTATGGGTACAGAGGGACAACTGTACCATTTCTACTCACTGTGGACACTAAAACATGTCACCTCAAAATGTCCCCAGCCCTGGTAGGGGAGGAAGACAGTGGTTTCACACAGATATAAGACGCCAGATGTGGTGGCACAATCTTTAACCCAGCTACTTGGGAGGCTGGGGTGGAAGGATCACAAATTCAAAGCCAGTCTAGGCAACTTGGCAAGACCTGGCTGAAAAAAAAGAGAGGAGAGAGAGAAGACACACAGAGAAAACATGGATGTACCGGGCTTCTCGCTCGGTGAGCAGAGAGGCAGACAGGGAGCCATGGAGCCACACGCCTCCAAGACGGTGCAGGGAGGCAGAACATGTCCCTAAAATATGCCACTTGGGGCATAAGGATTATTTTGCATTACAGACATTTAGACAGCAAGTGTAAGAAGGGTGCTCTGACCTTCCTTGTCTTCCCAAAAGCAGGAAATGAAATTCCCACACACAAGATGCCCTCTCTGTATCAGGAGGAAGGATCACCATATCAGAAACCAGGAACTTAGGTCAACAGAAATGTGCATAAACCTCATTAATCTCCCCTGATCTTCCTCATCACAGCCCCACAACCAACTGCCCTAGTCCAGACCCCTTTGCTTTGCCATGCTTTTCCTGTTTACTGTTCTTTGTTTAAGCTAATATCAAGCTGTGTGCCACATAACCACCCTTCAGTGAATGACACCAGGCCGTGTAGACGACAATGGTCCCAAAAGATTACAGTGGAGCTGAAAACTTGCTATGGTCTGGTATTTTTACTGGGCCTTTTCTAAGGGTACATACATTTAGATGCACAAATGCCAGTGTTACAACTGCCTGCAGAACCTGGTACAGTGACATGCTATGCAGGTCTGTACCCAGGAGCAACAGGCTGCAGCATGTGGCCTGGCTCTGCGGTAGGCTGTGCCGTCTAGGTTCATGATGTCTACACATCCACAAATTCACCTCACCGCACGTTTCTCCAAATGGACCCCCTTTGGGCTGTAGCTCAGTGACAGAGTGCACTCAGCATTCAAGAGGTCTTGGGCTCAGACTCCACCACAAAAAGAAAAAGAGAAAGAATGCATTCCCTTCATTAAGTGATGCACAATTGTATAAGCTTTCAGTCGTCGTTGTTACATTCAGTTCTCATTTTTCTCATGAGGGCCCTCAAGTACATGGGAAAATTAGTAAATAAAATTGGCCTGCGTTTCTCCTGTTAATCTTTCAGTAGTCTAATTTATAGGGCCCCTGCAGAAAACCTAAGATAGGTTTTTCCTTCTCTCACCCCAGGCAGCTGGGAGATGCAAAGGGTGGATTCCAGCCCCACTCCCGCCCAGAGCTTTGGGCGAGTGTATGGCCCTTGCCAATACCTTGACTTGAGGCCAGTGGTACTGATTGTGGACATCTGGCCTCAGAACTGGGAAGAATAAATTGGTGTTATTTTAAGCAACCGAACTTGTGGCTTAGGAAACTAATACTCTCATTAATCACTTCCTTTGTTTTTCTCAATAACAATGCACATGAGCCAGTATTATCTCCGTTGTGGGACCAGGAGCGGCAGGCTCAGTCACAGGCATGAGGCAGAGCCAGGTACAGACCACATCATTCTGATCTCCCCAACATGACTTGCTGGCTTCAGTGAATTGACATATGGGTTGCTTGGTCTTTAGGGATAATCTGGGAAGCGGTCACCCTGGTAACATTGTTTTTACGAAAACTGTACTCAAAGGAAGTTTAGAACCACACTATTTATGGGGGAGAAGGGTGGGATCACCCCACCAAGACTGTTTTTCCACTTAGAAATCAAAGCAATGAAATTTAAAGGGACTGAGTTGCACAGTCATCCACAGATGGTTTGTACCCTACCCTCTGGGAATTGATATCTACAGAAAAGTTGTGCTGGTAAATAAAGCATCTTTCATTCCATAATAAACCCCAGAGCCTGCTGCTTAAAATCCAGGAGAGTACTCGTGATGTGCATGGCCCTGCGGTGTTCCCAATAAAGGGCTGTTATTCCCCAATCATCTGGGTTGCTAAGGAGAATTCCAAGTACTAGGAGTGATCACTAAATATGTCACCAATCTGGTGAGTTTGAAATATACCTCTACGCTGTGCTCCATGATAGTTGGTGGAAAATATAGAATCCTATATACTAAACATTTGTGTATAGGCCCTGACTACATTCATGGAAACAAAAAAAAATGCTAGCAATGTCAAATATTAACAATAAGCACAGGAAAAGATACCCAACATCGCTAATCACTAGGGAAATGCAAATCAAAAGCACAATGAGATACCACTTCACACCCACAAGGACGGCCACCGTCAAAACACAGAAAACAGCGAGGACAGCAAGTAAGTAGGAAAGTTTGGGCTCTTGCACCATTGCTGATGGGAATATAAATTGGCGCCGCTGCTGCAGGAAAAATGGCATGGTGGCTCACCAAGATACTAGACATCAAATTCCCACATGCTGCAGCAATCCCACTTCTGGATATACATCCAAAACAGACATGGCCACACCTGTGTCCACAGCAGCACGGTTCACAGTAAGCCAAAAGATGGAAGGCACCCAAGCGTCCAAGTGCGACATTTACACACACTGGAATATTATTCAGCCTTAGAAAGGAAGGAGATCCTGGCTCGTGGCCATGATGGCATTACACTGGGTAAAACCAGCCAGTCACAGAAGGCCAAATGCTGTCTGACTCCCCAGATGCGCCATACCTAGAGTAGTCGGACTCATAAGACATGAAGCACAATGGTGGCTGCTGGGGCTGGGGGGAGGGAGAAATGGGGAGTTAGTGTCGGGGTGCAGAGTGTTTGCCTCAGAAGAAGAAAAAATTCTGAAGATGATCGTGGTGATGGCTACACTGTTAGTGTGCTGGATGCCACTTCACTGACACTTAAAAATGATTAAATGGTACATTTTATATTTTACTATATATATTTACTACAATAAAAAATCCATTGGTGGATGGCTGAGGTGTTCATTTTCCTTTCTCCAGAGTCCTAAACTTGTCATTTATGAAATTTCTCTTTAAAAACAGGTGGGGTGTTGAGGGAGCATCTGTGGTATTAATACCAAAAGGAAAACGCACGACCGTCCTTGGGCAAGTCCACTCCTTTAGGACACCCCATTTGAGGGAGCAGTGGGCTTCCCACAGTAATGACCTTCCCCACTTCTGTAATAGGAATTATCACGAAGCGAAAATCCAATTCCCTCTCCATGTTTATGAAAGTCATTCCTTTCAAACAGCTGAAGCAACAAAGCCAGCCGAAAGCACTTCCCGGCCATCTGATTGGAGATTTATGTTGCACATAAACATAAAGGAGCATTATGTAACATAAGCTATGGGCCGGGAAGCTTGGAATCGGAGGCCCAATTCAAGACCTTCTTCACCCTCCAATTCCCAGCAATGAACCAATTAAAAACGCCCCAATTTCTGCCGCCTTCTCTGTAAGGCGAAGAAACACCTGCTACATAAGCTAACAATAAATCCTGGAAAGGGCCTATGCCTTCCGAGTGTCACAGGTTCAGCCATAGCACCTATGCAAGCATGCAGCCCACCACGGAGCAGGTGCGTGCTAAGGGCCATTGTGCATTTCCTTTTGTTCCATTTGTACCCACGCTCATACGGCAAGTGGTTTTAGGCCTGTGTATTCCTCAACTCCTTAACAAGGGATGGCTAGATTTACTTTCTTTTTTTTTTTTTTTTTTTTTTTTGGTGTAGCTGGGGATTGAACCTGGGCCTCACACATGCTAGGCAAGCACTCTACCACTGAGCTGCACCCCCAGCCCTAGACTTAACTCTTAATGACCTCAGCTCCATCACCTACGCTAAAATGAAAACCTCACCCTAAAATCCCTAATGAGGTTGGCTTTCTATTTTACACAAATGACAAAACTGGAAATGACGAAAGGATTGGCAAAATGTCAAGCTGGCAGTCTGTATTTAAATTTTAAAAAGGCCCAGAGACTCAGGAGGCTGAGGCAGAAGGATCGCATGTTAGCAAGACCCTCAGCAACTGAGGGAAACCCTTTTTCAAAATTGACTGGGGATGTATCTCGATAAAGCGCCACTGGGTTCAAACCCTAGTACATACATATACATCTACCTACATAAACAAATAAATTAGAAAAGAGTTTCTAGACTTTCTCTTAAAGATCATGTTCTAGAGGTCCAGGAAACCTATGGCTCAGCATTCACTAGCTGCGTGACCTTACTCAAATTCCTTAATCTCTCTGATCCTTGGTTTTTATATCACAAATGATGATGTGAAAGAGACATGCACAGCTGGGCCCCTTAAAAAGTAAAGCACAGTCATGACTATAATGGTTAAGAAATTATTAATCACATCCCCACCATGAAATTATTAAACACACTTGCCTATGTTCTGCATGTCAGACTTCCCATCAGCAGTCAGTGAGCTGGACCACAATTTCTCCAAAAGGATGCTTCTAGAACAAATGCTCTACATTTGAAAGGCTCATTCTTTTCCACAGAAGCAGTTCTTTGCAAATAGTTTCATCTCAAAGAAGAGAACTACATAAAAAGGAATGCCCTAAATAAAACTTTACTAGATCCAATTTTCACTATGAACTGACTAGTTACATAGTTCAATGCTTTACAGAAAAATCCCAAATAACATATCAGGGGTTGAAAATAGTGATGACTGGGAAGTTTCTTTCGATTTAACCAATTTAGACAACAAATTAAAATATTGCTTTCCCATTCTGCTAACATGACCCAGTATCTCAAGGTGACAAGATTTTAAACTACAACTACAAATTCTGTCATTTAAATTTAGGAGCAATACCTATAATTCACCTCCCAGCTGTAAAATGAATTTTAGCACATTCTCAATCATTCTCAATGTAACAACATCACTGATGGCTTTAAACAGTTTTGTCACAGCAACCCAACACCATGTTTTTGCAGGGGGCTTTCTGGGTTTTGCTTTTGTTTTTGCAGGGCAGGAGACTGAAAGGAGAGCCTCTCACATGCTAGGCCAGCATTCTACCACTGAGTTACAACCCCAGCCCCCATAGAACCATGTTTTCAAGCAGCAGTAACTCCTTTGCAAAATGGGATTTCTCTTTGCAACTTTTCACACGCTACAAAAGGTACCTGCAAAGAGAGGTTAAGTCAAACAAAACAGGTAAGTTATATTATTTTCCCTTTACAAATGGCATCAAAGAAGACAACTACATCACCAAGACATAAAAAGAAGTGCCCTAAATAAAACTTTACTAGATGCAATTTTCACTATTGACTGAATAGTTACATAGTTCAATGCTTTACAGAAAAATCCCAAATAGCATAATTGAGAGAGAACATACACTTTTATAAAAGCAGCAGAAACCTTCTGACTGAGAATAAGTCACATGAGCCATCCAATTAAGACTCATAAAAAAGATATCTGGGCTTTGAAAATGAGAAAGAAATATTATTTTAGAGCAGTAACATGGGACCCCTGGATGATCCTGGGCAGTCTAAAGCACTGCTAGGCTCCAGCTGGATCTTTGCCGTTATACAAATATGTGTAAATCTCTTTACCCCTGAATCTCAGTTTGCTCATCAAACTGAGATGAGTAATAGAGACGACTTACCCCCCAGGCACCGTAATTCTCAATGCTCAGGTGAAAAAGCAGAGACTCAGGATCCAGCCCCACAACTACAGAATCCCGGAAGCAGGACTCAGAAGTCTGTTTCTCTGGTGGCTGGCAACCCACATTCACAGGTGAGGGTTTGGGTCCTGAGAGCTTTGAAATAGGCAGTGGAAAAATCTAATGGGAAATCAAGAGAAATCATCAGAGTTTACTCTCCACCAAAGTTATAAAGCACAAGCGCTAAAGCGTATTGAGCCTATGATATGCCCAAGTGTTTAATATTCATTTTATCATTAGTGCTCCTGTAGCAAGATAATTGGAGCAAAACCTTATGCAGTGCTTCATGTGCCCCTCACATTCTCAGCCTCTCTTATACAGGAGTCATTTACTCTTCCCAAGGTCCTGGGGAGATGGGTACAATAGGTTGAGCATGCCATACCCAAAAATTAGGAATTCAAAACTTTTTGAGCTTGGATTTCAGAGCACTTCAGACCTCCAGTTTTCAGATCAGGGATGCTCGACTATAAAGCCTCTGCAAATATTCCAAAACTCAACAAAGGTGGAAATATTTTCAGTCCCAAGCATTTCAGATAAGAGGTACTCAATGTATGCACATCCTCACTTTACAGGTGGGGCAACTGAGACACACAGTCAAATGACTTGCCCAGAATCAGACAGCTAGCCATGGTAGACCAGAATTCAAATCTGGAATTCAATAACCCATGCTGTGAATCCCTACTTCCTACTTCCCCTATGAAGAAATTAAATGAGAGGGTGAGATATCGAATTCTTTACCCAAATGAGCACTACTCGTGCCCCTAGTCCACCTCATCCCTCTGCCTGGGCACACAGGGTCATGCTCTACCGTTAGGCCTGGTTGGCAGAGATGCCACCCACAGAGCAGCATGGGGCCCCTGAGTCCAGTGTAACCATACAAGCTCAGATCTGAGTCCTCCCAGCAGGAGACTGAGAAGGGAAAGAGGAGAAGTAGGTGACCAAGGAAGTGAGGAATGAGTGGCACAACCTAGAGAAGCCAAAGGCTGCATCATCTGCGTCTGCTGGCTGATGAATGGATGCAGAGTGGAAAGTTCTAGAAACTTCTGGCTTCCGTGACCGTTTTGTCTATGGTAAAGGGCTCCGTGAGATGAGTCTGTTTGGCAAATTAATGACCTTCTAAACCTCTTACATCAATCTGAACAGGAAAAGAACTGCCCAGCAAATCACTTGGCAAACAAGACCCACAAGGAATCCCCTTCTTCATTCCAAGACAATATGCTGGTGCTCCCCCAGCTCACAGGTCCCCATGCCCACAGGAGGGCACCTTCCAGTGAGTCTGGGGTCACATAGACCAACACAGACTTGACCTTCATGGCCGGCCTATGGGAATCTTGGAAGCTCGTGGCCTCTATTTCTTGACTTCTCTCAAGCTTCCAAGAACGCCAAAGAAATCTGGGGAACAGACACCTGAGAGGCTGGGCTCCAAGGTTAAGAATCAATTCTATCCACCGTCACCCAGGCAGCTAGAATCAAGAAACTCAGCATACCCACACAGACCCTCCCAAATGCCCCCCAGACTCTGTTAACCCAGTGGCTGGGCTCTCTCCACTGGTCCTAACTGAATCTAGTTACCATAAGCAGCGGGATTTACTCATGCTGACACCTGGGCATCTTCTAGAATGCAGTTGTGGATAAAAGAAAACCAGTTGATTAGAACCTTAAAAAGGCCCAGAGATCCCAAAACCAACATCTATGAGCCCCTCAATGTTGTTATACTTACAAAGCATACTGGGAAGTTACAGATAAAGAGTCTTTATTTCTGTCATAAGCAATTGAAACTACAGACAATCTCTTATTTAAACAAGCATTTATCAAATACCTAAGATAGAGACAAAGATGAATAAATAAGACATTCAATGAACTTGTGGGCCTCATGGACATTTTCGTCACCACTCCTTGTGCCCTGATGGATCACTAAACTCAGCAAGGACACTCCAGCTCTGACCATTTAGTTCTGGAGGGAAGGGATGGGGCTAAAATCACCATCTGTCAGCCACCTGCCTCCACCCCATGCCACTCTGCAATTATCACAAAAATCCTAGGAGAGAGAGAGGCTCTTAGAGGTCACCAGATCCAGGGCAACTCCGGACTCTCCATGATGACTCTCATCCCCCAGTCTCCATCCTGCTAGGCCACTTGCAATCAACAGTGTCTCCAAGTTCAAGTCCTCTGACCAAGCCCAGCTTTGTGAAATTTCTCCCAAAGAAACATCTCCTTTGCTCAACACAAACAGGAACAGAGTCGGGGCTCCGTGTCTGTTGACTCCAACAGGCCGACATGTTGTTGCTGATACAAGGTCACAGCTAAGGTGAGAAGCCCCAGACTAGCGATTCTAAGCGTCCCAGCATAGGAAGAGGCTGAAGAGACCTCAGTATTCAGATGCCAGCATTCATTCCCACAGAGAAAAAGATAAAGAGGGAGAGCAAGCGAGGACTGAAAGGGAAAGGGGACCACCAAAAGAGAGATTTCCTCCAGAGAGTAGGCTGCTGTATGACCTCCATTTAAAATTCTTATCAACATAAGAATTCTGTTATATTCTTTGTATCCTTTTAGGAAATAGGAAGAACATAAATCATGGAAATGGAATCCCTCTTTAATCTTTCAAATAGGTATTTGAGTCCGATCATGATGCAAAGTGAAAATGTAGTCCCCATACCTGTCCTCAAAAAGCTCTTAGTTCTGTTGGGCAGAGAGAGAGAACTGATATAGATCAATCAACTAGAAGGCCACAGCCAGTGGAATTATGGTCTGGTGTAAGCTCACAGGATAAGAGTTCAGAAGCAGGAGGAGTTTGGTCCAGCATGGACTCTTTATTCCTTGACTAAACCCAGACTGGAGAAGAGAAGGAAGCAGTAAACACAAGATTCTCTTGTCTGCCTCTTAAGTGGATCTTTATCAGCAAATGGATTTCCTTTCAGGGAGTTTAAGAGCTTGTGGGTCAGGGCTATCTGCCCAGTTCAGGCCAGAAAGAAACAAATTAGGTCGTCATTCTTTTCCCCAAAATAGATCCCCATCAAATGCAGAGACGCTTCCATTGCAAAGCCACTGTATTGATGTGACAAGTGTTAATAAACGTCAAGTCCATAACCTCCACCCAGTGACGTTGTTCTCCCCCTTCAACTCCAGGGAAAATTTCTCTCCAGCCCCTTCTCTCTCAGGGGAAAATCAACAAGAGGCAAAGTAAAATGTCACCCAGGGGAGATTCCACACTTGTCTGGACGGTGAGATTCCCTCACCGTCCAGGACAATATCGCACACATTGCGTCTTCTCTTTGTCACCCTCTTTGCTGGAACAGGACCCACAGTCACTTCCGTAAACCCCGTGCAAATGTTTGTTTCCACTAACATGTTGGAAGGCGAGATGATAGCTTGGCCTTCAATCCACCGCACCGGGAAACTCATGTGATTTTTATCTGCTTTCTTGGGGCCTGATGTCACCATTTCCTCCCCAGTTCCTATCTACTGTCAATGCCATCTCCCAGGGCAACCTCATCTGGTAGGTCTCCTGGGAACTCATAGTGAAAAGGTTTTAGATAGTTCAGCCTTGATCCAGCTGAAGTTGCCCAAGCAAAGTTTTCTACACATCTCTTTAACCCTATTGCTGCCGCTTGACAGGTAAAGAAAGTGAGGCTGAGAAATCAAGCCCCTTAGCCAAGATGTCCCAGTGGCCTCAACAGAGAACTAACTCCAAAACACTCACTCTTCATTCTTTTTTTTTTGGTGGGGGGGAGGTACCGGGGATTGAACTCAACCACTGAACCACATCGCCAGCCCAATTTTGAGAGTAACTCAGGGTCTCACTGAGTTGCTTAGTGCCTCACCGTTGCTGAGGCTGGCTTTGAACTCGTGATTCTCCTGCCTCAGCCTCCCAGAGTGCTGGGATTACAGGCGTGCGCCACTGCGCCTGGCTCACTCTTCATTCTTGATGCCATTCTGTCTATCATCATGAGAGCAGGTTTCATACTGAAAACTGGAAGCCAGCACTTAGTCCACACATGTCTTTGCTTGACTATGAAGCTTCCAGAAAGAAGCAGGGGTGGGAAGGCTGATGGAGACCTATAAGCCATAAAGAGTGGGGCAGCACAAAGAGGGACTGTAGGAGCCCCCGTGAATGCACACCTGGAAGCGAGGTGCCTTATGATCCTCACTGCACAGTCAGCTGTCCCCACCAGCTGCTCGGCCACACGTCCAGTCCCCACAACCAACCTCCAAGATCCTGGAGCCCTGGCCTGGAAATGTGAATAGACCAGCAAATGTTTTGGGAAGAAGACACCTTCTGATCTGTTCACCTGTAAGAACTCAAGCCAGGTTTCAGTAGGACTGGCTCTACTCCCAAGCAATAAATTTAGGGGTGAAAAAACAATAAACGATTCCTATTGATTCTCAAGAACAAGAAACAGGACTTCACAGTTCTGGCTCCAAGTCAATCACAGCGCCACTGACTTACACCCCACAGGGCAGCGACCGTGGCTAATTTCTCTCCAGATGGCGGTTTGTACTTTTCCAGGCAGCATGGCAGCTCAGCTCCCCGAGCTGAGCCTCACCTTCCTATGGCTCTTTGTGTTTCCCCAATGTCCTGTCTGTGCACAGAGGGCTTTGCAACACCTCCAAATTTCCTGCCACCTACAGATTTCATCAGCAGACATTTACTCCCCTCTTCGCTGTTTGGAAGATCTTAAGTAAAACCAGGTTTCTACAGAGTCCGTGGGGACTCCACCCTGGGCACTGGTCCAACCAGCTCCCTCCCTGGTGGAAAACAGTGTTTGCCCAGCTTCCCCCACCCAGGCTGGCCCTGGGCCAAGGCAGGTGTGTGCTGGGAGCCAGCACCACATGGGGCTTCAACCCCTGGGCTGCCTTAGTAAAGAGAGTGTGCGAAAGGAAACACAGAGGTGGGTAAATACAAAATAAAATGACTTCGTCATAGACAAGACTTTATGGGGAAAAGACAGGGTAGGAGAACAAGGAAACAGAAAACATGTTTTCACAACTACTCCACATGGTTCAGACCTTAGAAGAAAAAAGATGAAGCAACCAAATAATATGGAAGAGGGAGAGAGATACTAAATGAAATGGGCAAAAAGGACCTGTGGAAAAGGAGCATGGGGAAGAAAGAGAACGTGCTTTTTTCTTCTTAATAGCCACTAACTATATCAAGCAAAATGCTAACTGAATATCTATCAATAAAATAGGAGTTTAAAAAATATAAGCGACAAGGATAGTGGTACACACCTATAATCCCAGCTACTCAGTAGGCTGAGAGGCAGGAGGATCACAAGTTCGAGGTCAGCCTGAGTCCTTTTTTTTTTTTTTTGGTACTGGGGATTGAACTCAGGGGCACTCAACCACTGAGCCACATCCCCAGCCCTATTTTTTTGTGTTTTATGTAGAGACAGGGTCTCACTGAGTTGCTTAGCGCCTCGTCATTGCTGAGGCTGGCTTTGAACACGCGATTCTCCTGTCTCAGCCTCCCTAAGTGCTGGGATTACAAGCATGAGCCACCGCGCCTGGCTCAGCCTGAGTCCTTTAGCAAGGCCCCATCTCAAAATAAAAAGGCCTGGGAATCGGGCATGGTGGTGCCCACCTATAATCCCAGTGGCTCAGGAGGCGGAGACAGGAGGATCGTGAGTTCAAAGCCAGCCTCGACAACTTAGTGAGGCTCTAAGCAACTTAGCAAGACCTTGTCTCTAAATAAAATAAAGAGGGCTGAGGATGTGGCTCAGTGGTTAAGCATCCCTGAGTTCAATCCCCGGTACCCAAAAGAAGGGTTGGGGATGTAGCTCAGTGGCAGGGCACATGCCTAGCACACACGAAGGCCCTGTGTTCAATCCTATGCACCGCAAAAGATAAATAAATAAATACAATGAGATCTCTCACTGCAAGGATTTCAGCAACCATCAGGGGAAATAAACGGACAACCCACAGTAAGAAACAAACAGGAAACCAACAGCAAGCAGAGCACACAGGCACACAGTCGATTCTTCTATGGAGCCCTTTAAGGACGCAAACGTCAGAAAGGCATTCCAACCGAGGTGCAGGAGTAGAGATCACACGGAAGCATCCTCCTGGACAGATTCAAACCAGGCACAGCCTTGGCTGCTGCTGTGGTTTAGCTGTGATGTTACCCAGAAGCTCATGTGTGAGACAAGGCAAGAGGGTTCAGAGGAGAAATGACTGGGTTGCAAGAGTCTCAACCGAACCAGTGAACTAATCCCTGATGGGATTAACTGAGTGGTGGCTGAAGTGGTAGGGTATGGCTGGAGGAGGCGGGAATTGGGGCTTGGCTTTGGGTATATATTTGTATCTGGCGAGTGGACTCCCTCTCTCTGCTTCCTGTTCACCCTAACGTGAGCTGCTGCCCTCTGCCATCCCCTCCCACCATGATGTTCAGCCTCACCTCAAGTCCTGAGGAATGGAGCCGGACTTCTATGGACTAAGAACTCTGAAACGACGAGCCTTCAAATAAACTCTTCCTCCTCTGTAGTTGTGCTGGTCAGAACAACTTTAGTTGTTAGTCATAGCCATGAAAATGCTGACTAAAACAGCTGCATACACTAGAACAGCCCACCAGAATGCTGATGGACAACATGGACTCTCCTCTGCCTAAGCTACCCCCCAACCCATCATGCTATGGCCTGGGCGCTCTTGATTAATTTTTCCTCACTACTCTTACTTTTTTATTCTTAAGCTTTTAAAGGGAAGTCAAGAATTTAAATGCTTGGTGCTATTATTATTCACAATAGGCACTGATATCACATCTGCCTGATCTTCTAAGTTAATTTTGCTACAGAGAAAATTCCTGTCTTTCCAAAAGGCAAGTTATGAAAATTCATTCTTTTAGAAGTTGCTGAGCTTTCTAATCTTCTCACATGCTGGCATCAAGCATGCTTTAAGGTGGGCAGGGCATCAGAATTAAGAGGTTTCTGAAATAAGGGAAATTTACCTATGTGTGCTGGTCAGCTTTCCATCACTGTAACAAAAGACCTGAGAGAATCAAGTCATAAAAACAGAAGGTTTATTTTGGCTTGCAACTTTGAAGGTTTCATTCAGTCCATGGTCAGTTGGCCCTGTTGCTTTGGACCTGTGGCCAGGCAGCAAGCATATCATGGTGGGAGCAAGTGGCAGAGCAAAACTGTTCACCTGATGACCAGGAAGGGATAGAGCAACTAGAGTAAGGACAGGGCTGTGGTTTCATAAGCTCAAGAGCTTGCTCCCGGTGACCTAAAGACCTCTCACTCAGGCCCCTTCTCTCTTTTTTGGTCCCAGGGATTGAACCCAGGGATGCTTAACCACTGAGACACATCTCCAACCCTTTTTTATGTTTTATTTAGAGACAGGGTCTCACTGAGTCACTTATGGCCTCACTAAGTTGCTGAGGCTGGCTTTAAACTCGTGATCCTCCTGCCTCAGCCTCGAGTTGCTGAGATTACAAGCATGCACCACTGTGCCTGGCTGAGCCCCACTTCTCAAAGGTTCCACCCATAGCGCCATGTTGGGGACCAAGCCTTTAACACATGGGCCTTTGGGAACATTTAAGATCCAAATTATAGCAACATTCTAACAGGCTACCCCAGAAAAGACTTTTTTCATTTGTTTGTTTTGTTCTGTTTTTATGGTACTGGGGACTGAATGGATTGCCTCACACATCCTAGGCAAGTGCTCTACCATTAAGCTACACCTTCAATTCTTTTATTTTTAATTTTATATTTAAGACAAGATCTAGCTAAGTTGCTGAGGCTGGCCTCAAACTTGGGATCCTCCTGCCTCAGCCTCCCAAGTAGCTGGGATTATAGGCATGAGCCATACACTTGGTAAGGAAGACTTTCTCTAAGCCAGGGTTGTCCAATAAAAATATCAATTTACATTTTCTAGTAGCCATATTTTTTTTAAAAGTTAAAAGTTTAAGTGAAACTTGACTATTTTATTCAACCCAATATTTCACAGATATTATCATTTCAACATATAATCAATATAAAAAGCAAGGAATGACGTCTCTTCCATTCTTCTCTTTCTTACTAGCTCCTTAAATCTGGTCTGTAGATTACACTAACGGCACATCCTGGGTCAGGTTGGTCCTATTTGGCTACCACAGTAGGCAGGATGACTACAGACCCTCTGATTGTGATGTGTGGCCAGGAAAGAATAAGGTTAGATAAAGCATTTCCTAAGGATGAGAGATTCTAGTCTCTAAAGTGCCCAGTTACAGGATGTCCTGGGCTTTCCTTTCGCACAGCTCCTAAAAGGACAAACAGCCCTTAGGTCTGTCGGAAATAGCTGTCTGCCGTCAGGAGAACCTCTCCAGGGCTCTGAGTTTCAGATCCAAACAGTGAACAGACTCAAGATAATGGTAAATACAATAAGAAGAGAGGACAAGAAACCACACCAGAGGCTGTCACCAAACATGACGGAACTCACCATTAACAGCCAAGCCTCACGCACTGGCCAAGAGACTTCCTTCTGTGGATCTCCATGCCTTATTAAAAAGTCGTTCACTCTAGTGCTTCCATTGAGAGAGGGACCCTACTTAACAGGAAATTGAGCTTCCTGGATTAATGGCCTGTATTGTTCTAGCACAAATCAAAGAAGAATCCAAAATCAACACTTGCAAATCTTAATTTCTTCCTGCCTGGTCAAAACTGCTGCTCATTTATAAGCCTCCAGGTCCCCAGGAGTCCTAAAAGAATAATCACTATTAGGATATTTGGAGCATCGAACATATTTTCTCAGTGTTCTTGTTATCATTTCATTCAGAAAGCTCTTGTTTCCCTGTTTTTTCTCATAGCATCTTAAAACCAAAGCACATATAAATGAACTCTGATTTGTTACAATTCAAGAAAGATGTGGACACCAAGCTTCACAGCACTTCATGGGAAGATGGCCCCACCTGGAGCATCGTGAGGTTGTGAATGAAGTTGGCCCACAATACTGGGACTTTGGGATAAGTCCCTCACACCAGTTCTCTGGTTGTCTATACGGGACTCTTTCTCCTTCCCATTGCCTTGATCTCTCATAGAACCCTGACTCTCCAGACCTCTGCAAGGAAACAGACAGGTGTTATCAGCTAATGTGAGAGCTCGAGGTCCGCCCTGGCACAGGCACCCCATGACATCCAGGATGATACTCAACTCATTACTGGTTTTTTCCCTGAGAGTGCACTAAAGTGAAGACGTGCAGGGTGCCAGCCTCCATGCAAGAAATGGGCATGACCCAGATGGAGCATGGGCACACAAACAGATGCATGGATGAGAAGGGGCTGTTATGCCAGCTGAGGAGTCCGGAAGGCTTTCTACAAAGAATGGCGTCTGTGTTGAGCCTTTAAGAGTAAGCAAGGATGGACCAGGAAGAGAGAAATTGCAGAGAGAAAGTATGGGGACTGGTAACACACAAGCCCCTGCCAAATGCCAGGCCTGCTGGAAGCACCTATAGAAATGAAGTCACTGTTCACACAATCCCTGGGAAGTAGCTATCCTGAGTGTCCCTATTTGATGGATGAAGAAATCAGGACACTGAATGAGGTAACAAGTTTGTTCAAGGTCATTCTCCCTTGTCCATGGGAGGCTATGTTTCCAGTCCCCGGCGGATGCCCAATCCTGGGCCAGCACCCAGCTGTACATAGACTATGCTTTTTCCTGTACACATACACCTATGATTCAAGTTTAATTCATAAATTAGGCACAGTCAGAGACTAATGATGGTAATAATATAAAATAAAATAGAGCAGTTATAATACACTATAGGAAAAGCTATATAAATGTGGTATTTTTCTCTTGAAAGAATCAAGACAAATATTAATACTTTGGGGCCACGGGTGACCACAGGAACTGAAAACATGGAAAGGGAAGCCATGAATCTGGGGAGGGGGACAGGAGGGGGAGCTTCAGCAGGGGTCGGGGGTGGGGGGGATGCTGTCTATGGCCCAGCGGTACAAACCCAGGCAGCAGGGCTCCATGTTTGAGTTTGCCCTTCCCTCCATCCAATGACCCCCTTGACCCCTGCACATCACTGTTTCAGAAAGGAGAACACATCATGTTCTGAATTGCCAGCAAACGCTGCAATCTGGGCTACCCTGACGGCCAGGAGGGTCATCTACATGCAAGCAGCTGAGAGGAGGGAGCCTTGCAGACACTGGTGGGCCAGTGGAGTGTCACAGCCTTTCCCGACGCTCCTCCATCCAAGCGCAGCCCCTGGCCAGGACCAGAAGACCACATTCATCTCCTGGGGCTTCCAAACAGACCATCACAACATGGGTGGCTGGACACCACAGCAACTGATTGCCTCGTAGTCTAAATACCAGAAATCCAAAATCAAGATGTCATCAGGGCTGCACTCCCTCCAGAAGTCCTAGGGGAGAATCCTTCCTTGCTCCTTCTGGCTTCTGGTGGCTTTGGGTGGCTTCTTGGCTTTCGGTGTTATTATTCCAATTCCTGCCTCCATCTTACAGCTATCTCCTCCACGTCTGTGTCTCTCCATCTGAATCCCTAGGTTTAGGGCCCACTGAAACCCAGTGTGGCCCCCTCTTAATTAATACATATGTAAAGATCCTGTGTCCAAATAAGGCCACATTCTGAAGTTCCGGGGACCTAAGTTTGGGGAGGGGACAACTCAACCCACTTTGTAGGACCTGAAAAAATGGCATAAATCTTAAGGTTGAAGAGGAACAACCATGAAAAGAAACGAGATACAGCAAGGTGCGGGACATGAAGAGGTTGGGCCAGCTTCTGAAAAACAAAAGAGCAAACTTGGAATACAGTCTGGCTCTCAGAGAAACCAATGATGCAGGGATTTGCAAGAAACCAAAAAAAAATAGCTACCCAAGGGTAGGGAAAACGAATAGATAAGGATGGATGACGGCATAATTTCTTCACGTGTACTTTATAGTTTTTATCTTAAAACCATGTAAAGGTATTCTTTATCTAAACAAAATAAAGAAAAAATATAAATAGCCAGGCACGGTGGTGCAAGCCTATAATCCCAGCACTTAGGGAGGCTGAGACAGGAGGATCATGAGTTCAAAGCCAGCCAACAATGGTGAGGCACTAAGCAACTCAGTGAGACCCTGTCTCTACATAAAACACAAAATACGGCTGGGGATGTGGCTCAGTGGTTGAGTGCCCCTGAGTTCAATCGCCAGTACAAAAAAAATAATAATAATAATAGAAATAAATATTTGGGAAGTAAAAAATAAAAGTGGACACATCTCACAGATGACAACTTTAGATACGTGCTCTATAACAGCATGTCAGACAAAAGCTGCATGTATGTCATTGTCCCATGAGACTCTAGTGCCTAGTGACTACAGCATTCTTAGCTGTGTAAGTACACTCCCTGATGCTCACCTAGTGTGGAAATCGCCTGACCACACGTTTCTCCAAATTCCCACCAGGCAAAGTGTAACTGTATACACCATATAATTCCATTATTATCAAGTACAAAAATAAACCTCTGGTGTTTTAAGTGGAGATTGGGTTTCCCTTCAGAGGGTGCTAATGAGAGCTTTCCTGGGATTGCAGCATGTCTTGCTTCTGGATCTTGCTCCACAGGTGTGCTCTGTAAGAATCCATTCGTCTGTACACTTACAAGAATGTACACTTTTCCATATGTATGTTAAATTTAATATCAATATTTTTTAAAAGCAAATATCTGCACCAGTGTTGGTATTCAGCATCCTGTCTATGCAACAGGGATAATATTGCTCCGTTCAGGGCAAACCCCTCCCCCTGGGGATGTCCATTTTTTTCTAAGGAAGGAGACACAGAACACTATCGCCATGCAAGTTTAACATCCTGTGATTTCCTGGAACAAACTCCACACAACATGCTTTCCAAGATCTTTGCTTTTCCAAAAGCAGTGTGGATACAACAATATTTTCAAGAGTGCTGTCTTGGTTCCAAAAGATTCGGTCTCAATGTCAAAGGCTGAAATCTGAGCCACCAGCCGGAGGGGGTGGAGGTCCCTGAAAATATTTTTATGTGTTTTTGCCTGAAACAAAAGGCCAAAAATGGATTTTCCACAAGCAGCAGTGAGAGGAGGAGCAGCGTGTCTTGGTGCAGAGGCCTGCACACGTCGACCCTGCCTGGGACGCTTGTTCCCGCCACCTACTATGACTCTCCGTAATGGAAACGCCAGATTTAAACAGGTGTCATAACAGTAAAGGGGCCCCATAAATGGAAACCCAGAGCCTCGCGGAGCTGGACAGCTGGTGTGAGAGAGAGGGTTACAGACCTAAGTGGTCCCCAGACTTCCGGAGTCTGCTCTCCCTCGCCTCACACACACTTAAACATCCATTTGCCTCCGTGAGCACACACACACCACATATATAAAATCTCTCAACAGGAAATTTCTTCCATTCTTAAATGGTCTCGCCTAAATAAAATACCTCTGACAGAGGACTCTGAGCTATTGGATTGTATTAAATGAGAGGAAAAAAGAGAATGGGGTAGTCATTCTATAATAAACAGTCTGCTCAGTGGAGCAGAGTCACGTGGCCACATGGGGCTGCCCAGCACACGAAATAAGAGGGGCTTAGGAACTTGGCCTTGACAGAGACCGAGTGGGGGAGGGGCAGCCCATTCCTGCCCCATGACCACCCACATGCTGTTTGCCCGCTGATGTGTATGGATTTTATCATATCCAGGCCATGCAATCTTGGAGGTGCCACCTCATCTCTGTTTCTCCACTTTTTCACCTACAAAATGGGATATGGATACCCAACTTAGAATCACATCTGTAACATATCCAAAAGACCCAGCACCGAGAGTAGGATCAATTGATCAAAAGCAACCAGTGCACTGGTTGTAATTATAAATGCCACTTATCAAATTACCCACTTATTTCCTTGAGGAAATGATTCCTCATTCTTGGCCCAGAAGAAAGTATAAAATGAAGGCCAGTATTTGATCTGCAAGTCTCATAATTCCCCCCCCAAAAAAAATTCAATAAGAAAAGTATAATAGCCAGGCACAGTGGTACACATGTATGATCCCAGCAATTCAGGACGCTGAAACAGGAGGATCCCAAGTTCAAGGCCAGCCTCAGCAACTAAGAGAGACCTTAACTCAAAATAAAAGGAATAGAGATGTAGCTCAGTGGTAGGGTGCTCCTAAGTTCAATCCACAATACCACCAAAATAAAAAAAATTAAAATTGAAATTTTAAAAAATCCTATCTCCATATATAGATGCAATCCTGTTCTGCAGTACTAGAGTTTAAGACTTCAACACATCAATTTCAGGGGGACACGATTTGGCCCATGACATCTTCCTATGCCAAAACCTGAAATATTGATTTGGGTGTTCACAGAATTAAAGATTCCACATCATACAAAGGCCAGGTGAAGGAGTGAAATTTTACTTGAAAAGGGCTACTGGAGTTGAATGTTCGGAATCCCGGCGGCCAGCCGCAAAGATTTATGGGGCAATGGGGAGCTGACTTCTATGCCAATCCCTAGGACAGTCAGCATAGAAGCCAGGTTGAAGGAGTCAGGGAGGTAGACCTCCATTCCTGGGGCGAGGGAGGGAGAACAACTTTTTAACAATTCACTTGTTCAACCAAGATCAAGGGCATCCAGGATCAGCCTCTTCGGATTGACTTTGTTATCGTCCTTTAGTTTTAAGAAAGCCCCAGCCCATACGTTATTCCTACAGCCTGAAAGTGGGGGCCTCTCACTGCATCACTGCAGAGACTTGAGAGAACTAGCCTCAGAAAAGGCAGGTGGCCTCGCCAAAGTCAATCAGCTCATCTCTTGGCAGCTCCCGCACAGGAACCTGGACCCTCCAGCTCTCACTTCAGCTCCTCCCGCCACTCCACAGTGAGAACCAAAACTAAGACTCAGGTGACAATCGTCAGCCCAGATGTCAGAGAGAACATCTCCTTCTGTAGTAGAGAGGGCCTTACCAATCCTTCCAACCCTAAAATCCCAAGCTAAAGGGAAGGGTGAGAAAAGATACTCAAGGATGACATCCACCTCTTCAAATCCAGCCACAACAGAACACCTACAATTCCCCAGGGTGTGCATCTGACAATTGCTTAAAGCTGCATCCTATTCACCTTTTCAGATTCGGTTCATAAAATCAAAGGCACATAATTAGGGGAGCTAGAAAGGACCTTGGCAGCAATGTGTTTCCACCTCACTTTCTCACAAATGTGGAATCCAAGTTTTGCTCTAGGGCAAAGCATAAGGAGGAAGCGGCTACATTGTACATGTTAATGGTGCACAGTATAAGTGAAAAGAAACAAGAGTACTAAATTGCATCTATGGCAGTGTTACCAATGTGTAAAAAGGCCATGAGAAACGCAGATATGAAAGAACAAAGAAAACCAAAAGCAACCACAATATTTCCATCACAGGCATGTAGAAGTCTGCTTCTAAATACCCGGTATCATTCTTACAAAGCCATACTATTGTTTAAAATGCATTTAAAAGAGGAAGCTGATTCATTTGCAGCACAAAATCTTTTAGAAGTGTTCAGTTCAACAATCCTTGCGGACCAGAAAAAGAATCTGGGAATGTCAAGCAGAGGCCAGAGCACTTATCAGATCTCAATTAGCTATTTGCTCCCTTCTCTACGGCCAAGCCCCTTCAGCCCTGCCTCTGTAGTCACATGCAGTTATTACTGCTCCCTCAACGCTTTACCCAGCTACTTGCTATCAAGCCACCCCCTGGCCATGAAGATCTCCATCATCCTTCAACCTGCTTATAAACAGATACTGTGGCATCTTCCTACCTCTTAACCAAGGTATATTCATTCCCCTTGAGGTTGGGAACTCAGCCTCCCCCATTTAAACCTGCCCCCTATCCCTTATTATTACAGTTAAGATCCTCCATTATTTTCTACCCATCAACTTTCAGTTTGCAGAACTTCTGAACCATCTGAAATTTGGTTCTGGGCTCTCAGCACCAAGCCTCCATAACCTTGAAAAAAGCCCAGGTCCACCAAGGCTCATCCTGGAATCAAAAGCATGTTGGTGTAATGTCCTTGGAGTTTTTCTTAGTTTTCTGCCATTTATCTCCTCATTCCAAACTGCCTGTCTGGCTGCTTGCCCACCAACCCATTTCCCCCTCAGAGATGCATGCTGCCTAGTTTGGGTTCCCACTGGAGCACCAATTTCACCCTGGCTGGAGGCTGCTCATGAAGAGCAACTTTCCTTCAACCAGTGGGTCTGAGATAGGAATGTGGGGATACAGAAAAAGAAAGATTGAGTCTCCCAAGAGAAGTGCCCATGAGCCACTGGAATGCAAAAGGAGCCTTTGTGAGCAACCCAGCACAAGTCCTTAGCCTGTGCCCTTGACCTACATCCTTGCCTACAAAAAGTAACATGAAGGTAATACGCAAACGCAGGGAAAATTGATGTGAAGTTGTGTAACTCTGCCCTGACTCCCCTCTAGGGCAGCCCCTAGCAACTGTCCCTCTATAAATATTAACACCCCACACAAAAGGGTTGCTCTCTCTCCCTCTGAGATGGACTGCCTTCTCCCTTTAATGTATATTACTTACTTTACCCCAAAGTCTTCTCACTCTAAAGATGGCAAGCACTCTCCCTTGAATGATTATTTCTTACTTTACCCCAAAGACATTTCCCCTTTGACACAGCCCACATTCTCCCTTGAATGTGTATCTTCTTTCTTAAATAAACCTGACTGTGTTTCTAACACATACTGAATTCTTTTCCATCACATATGCCAAGGATCCCACTTGTCCCGAGACAAGGTCACTGCTGTGGTTCAGATATGAGGTGTACACCAAAAGCTCATGTGTAAGACAATGCAAGAAAGTTCAGAGTGAAATGATTGGGTTATGAGAGCCTTAACCCAATCAGGGCATCAATCCACTGATAGGGATTGACTGGGGGGTAACTGCAGTCAGGTAGGGAGCACCTGGAAGAGGCGGGTCACTGGAGGCCACCTTTGGGGTTTGTATTTTGTGCCTGGGAAGCACAGTGATCCCTCTCGTGCTCTCTCTTTCTCTCTCCTTCCTGTCACCTGGTGAGCTGCTTTCTTCCTCCACTCCCTCACCTCGGGCCCAGAGCAATGAAGTCAGCCATCTATGGACTAAGACCTCTGAAGCCCTGAGTGCCAAATAAGCATTTCCTCTTCTAAAATTGTTCTTGTCAAGTCTTTTGATCACAGTCATAAAATAGTCATATAAAACAATTCCCCTCTCTGGAAACTCTTCCTGTGACATTAGCATTAAATATATATCCCTATCACATGTCCTTAACTTATTTAAACAGGCAATCTAACAGAGTGGTTGGAAATATAATTATGGCTCAAAAAAAGTTATGTTGAAATCCTAAAACCCCCACCCCCACCCAGTACCTGTGATTGTGAATTTCTTTGTAAACTGGCTCTTCTCAGACGCAACAAATAAGATGGAGTCATACTGACTCAGAATGGGCCCCAAGCCAGTGATGGGCTAGGTGTCTTTGTAAGAGAAAGGAATTTGGAAACAGACTTAAAGGAGACTGTCAACTGAGGGAGACAAGGATCCAAATAATAGTGTCATAAGCTAAGGAACCCCTGGGACCGCCAGAAGCTGAAAGAGGCAAGAAAAGAATTTTCCCTAGAGCCTTGGAAGGAAGTGAGCCCTGCCCATACTGTGATTTCAGACTTCAAGCCTCCAGAGTTGGAAGAGAATAAGTTTCTGTTGTCTTAAATCCCCTTGCTTGTGGCACCCTCTTACCACAGCCCTAAGAAACCAAAACAGACATGAATTAAGTTTGGCTTGAAAATCATCAATATCTCAGTATCTTCAGTGGGGACAGAGCTGTGCATAAACCAGGAGGCGCTCCTAGAGAAAAACTGAGGTCAGGAGGCACAACCATGACGGGAACTGTGGATATAGGACCAGTGTCCAAAGAGAAAGAGGAGGAAAGAAAGGGAGGCAGTGAGCCCTCCAAGGTCAGTATATCCTGATGTTGAGGGCTTGGGTTCAACCCAGTCTGAATGGATCCATCCATGGGGCTAATCCCGCCATTGAGATCTAATCACCGGGCTCCTTTGCTGCCCCCGGGGGCTTTCTCATCTTTGTTCATTCCAGAGCATCCACATACTCTTTATTCTTCCTAAGGTCCTTATTGTTGAGAGGAGCACTTTGCTATTAATCCCCATGTGTAAGTGGATTACAAAACAAGAAAATATAACTTGGCAGCCTTTAGTTTCTACTAGTTACCACCTACCCAAGGATGGACTGATGAACATGATTTTTCTTGTTATGAAACTAATACTCATTTTACTCATTATACAATCTTTCAAAGTTAGAGAAAATTACCCAGAAAAAAAATACTTTTAATCTCAACACTTAAAAAACACTTGAAAAATCCTGGCATATACCCAATGTAATGAAGAGAAATAGCTCAGAATAAATTTTTTAAAAAATATAAAAACAGGGTGCTGGGATTGTAGCTCAGTGATAGAGCGCTTGCCTCGCATGTGTGAGGCCCTGGGTTCGATCCTCAGCACCACATACAAAGCAATAAAATAAAGACATTGTGTCCATCTACAACTAAAAAAATATTTAAAAAATTAAAAAATAAATAAACATTGCTAGGATACTCCTAAAGAATCATCCAGAGGAAGAGAATAAAAAACAAGCAAACAAACAAAATTGATTAATTAATTACAAACAAGCAAACAGACAAAAACCACACTATGCTTGAGAAAAGGAAGAAGGCTAGGTCTGGGTAACCAAGGCCATCAACCATTTTAACACTGCTAGAGATCAGAGAGATTCTGTTCATGTTAAGGTAGCAAAATCAAACACAGCATCTCGTAGCATCTATAGGCCGGGACACTAAGCTAGTAAACTGAACTCATGTCCTAAAAAGCCCTTTCAAAATTCCACAAAGGAACATTTCCAAGGTGGAAAAATCATACCTTATTATTGCTTGAGAGATATCCATTTTTTTTCCCCAAATTAAATTTTCCTGGCAACCATAACATAGCAACCAAGACTATATCTTATGCTCATGGACCAGTCTCTCCAAACCCCCTACCTACTGGCTGCCCCAGCTATGGGGCTATGCCCCAGAATTCTGGAAGGACTGGCTAGCTTCATGTGCTGAAATAAAGATAAGGGCCAGGCACACTACAGTGCTACTTGCTAGTTGCTAGTTGCTAGGAGGCCCATAAATTCACTTTTCCTGACTTGGATGGGATTCAGAACTGCTGTATCACAGGCTGGGAAGACACGGATTACTGCAATTAAAATTCAGAGGCTGTCCATGAGGAATAATTCTAGCTTTTCTCACTCTAAATAAGCTACATTAACTGGGCTGGGGTGAAGAATGGGCAGCGAACTGGGATCTCTAAAATCTTTGGCAAGAAAATTCCAGGATCCTAACACTAACCAGCCACTTTGACAAATAAAGTCCATCTGGTTTTGACTCCATCTTTCAAAGGAGCTGGCCATTGGGTATTCCTGTTTGAAAAGCTGAAACTGTGGCCATAGGCGGCCATAAGCCTTTACCATAATTTGAATTGTTTAATAAAATTGGTGAGAATTCACAGGCCCAAGGCTGTGGACAGACTCAACCCTGAAGTTAAACAATTAATTATGGGGGTGGGGAAGGGACAAACACAGGGTGAATAGTTTAGGTTTATATTTAAATAATGGCTTTGTTAAACTGCTTAGTTAAGTGAAAACCATAGTTAGGCAGTTTTACGTTTCTAAATTACAATGAAATGTTAAAGTTCAATTGCTATAATTGTAGAGCTGAAATTATAATTTCTAATCACAGATTCAGGATGAGATAATTACCCTAATATTCATAAAACTTTTCTAAAATGTCACGGTAGACCTGGCACAGCACTTGAAATAGTTTTCTGAAAATATTTTCAATGCTTAACTGCTTAAGAGGAGCAGTATATGAATGACCACCTGGCAATATTCCTCCTCCATAATATTACCCACCACAGATTTTAGGGCTAAAGATAATCCTTGCATGATACAGTCTCAACAATGTACTGAGGTCCTTAACTGGGAGAACCTGCCGAAGCACTTAGAAGCCAAACACCTGCAAAAATTATTAACTCATTTTCAAGAACTTTCCATCCTAAAAAATAGATCTGATTAATTGAATTCCAGTTAAAGTAATAAACAAAAGCGGAAGCATCAAGAAAGCTCATTTCCAAATCTCTAGAAAACATACACTCCTTCTCCAGGTAAAGAAAGTTAAATAAATGACCTTACGTAAGTACAGCATTTGCAGAGCTGGGGATGCAGCTCAGGGGCAGAGGGCTGGACCCTCACAGTACAGTATTTGTGTCCTTTGAATGCAGGTTTCTCACGTCAGCACTATTGACTATGGACCAGACCATTCCATCTTGGCAGACCATTCTGCGCATTGCAGGATGGTTAGCAGCATCCCTAGCCTCTAGAACCTCCCCGGTACTGGCAACCAAAAATGTCTCCAGACCTTGCCAAATGTCTCCTGGAAGCAAAACTGCCCAGAGTTAAAAACCTCTGTCCCAATATAACACATACCAAAATATCGTCCAGAAAAAAATTTACCATCCAAAAGCTGATACCCAAAGACACTTCTCCTCCAAATTCTATTGCAAGTATTTCCTTCAATTAGCTTTGGTAAATAAATACAATAACTGAGTCACTCATGGAGTTCAAGGAGTTTTTTAAATAAATGAAGTACTGCTCTTTTTCTAAAGTTTAAAGTTGTTCTAAAACAAAATGTTTCCTGTGCTCCTTTACTCAATCTATAACTTAATTACACACACAGAACTGTAGAAAAAAAGCATAAATCTAATATGCCACCTAAGTATGGAGTGATAAACATTGACAGGATTATAACTAAGTAAATATTCTTTATTGACTCTCGGCTTTCACAAACAGTATGCAAAGAACATCATCAAGAAAGTAAAACAACAACCTACTGAATGGAGAAAATGTTTGAAAATCATGTCTGACTGGTATCTAAAATACATAAAAATGGGCTGGTGGTATAAGTCGGCGGTGGAATGCTTGCCCAGCATGCACAAGGCCCTGGGTTGCATTCCTAGCACCACAAAAACACATAAAAAATAAAACAAAAGACATAAAGAATTCTTACAACTTACTAATGAAATGATCAAAATCCAAGTAAAAAAATGGGTGAAGTGAATAGACATTTATGAAAGAAAGTATGCAATTAGCCAATAAGAACATGAAAAGATGCTCAACATCATTATTTATCAGAGAAATGCAAATCAAAATCCCAAGGAGACATCACTTCTCACACAACTAGAACATTTATAATAAACAAGACTTATAATAAGGGTTGGCAAGGATGTGAGGAAACTGGAATTCGCATACTGCAAATGGAAATGTAAAATGGTGCCACCATGTTGAAAAGTCACCTGGCAGTTCCCCAAAAGACTGAACAGACTTATCATATGACCTAGTAACTTCACGCTTAGATAGATGCCCTAAAGAATTTTTAAAAAACAGATATTCAAACAAATACTTGTGCACTAATGTTCATAGTTGCAACTATTCACAATAGCCAAAAGGTAGAAATGACTCCAATGTCCACCAACTGATAAATGGATAAACAGAATGTGGTATGTCCATACAATGCATGTTACCTGGCCACAAACGGAATGAATCACTGATGCATGCTAAATGAAAACACACTAAATGAAAGAAGCCAGTCACAAAGGTCACATATCATATGATAACATTTACATGTAATGTCCAAAACAGGTGACTCTCAAGACAGAAAGCAGATTAGTGGTTACCAGAGGCTAGGAGGAAGGGTAATGAGGGGAAGTGACCAATGGATACAAGTTTTCTTTGGGAAGTGATAGAAATGTTCTAAAATTGATTGTGATACTTACATAACTCCATAAATATACCAAAAATCTCTGAATTCTGTAATTTAAAGAGAGGTGAATTTCATGGTTTGTGAATATCAACACAGCCATTATGAAAACAAAAAAAAATCTATAGGCAAGGCATGGAACACTTAATCACGATGGCAGATATAACCCAATATAACAATGTTACAAGCTGGAACAGCTCAAGGAAAGAGGAGTTGGGGACAAAGGCAGATCAGGACCCAGTGTTCTCATTTTAAAGAGGAGGGTAGCAAAAGTCATAGGTTGATGGAACTAAAGTAAGTCCCTATAAATAATATAAAGATTGAAGAATAATGAATAGAAGAACCTGCTAGGGTTTGAATGTTTCCCTCCAAAAGTTCACTGGCTGGAAACTTAATCCCCACATTAAGTTGATGGTATTTGGGGGTGGGGCCTTCTGGGAGGTAATTAGGACTACCTGTGGTCACAGGGTGGGGGGCTTACTATGATGTCAATGGCGGCTTGTTAAGAGGAAGAGAAACCTAAACTGAAACACACCCTGTCTCACCAAGTGATGACCTCCACCGTGTTATAATGTGGCACTGGGCCCTCACCGGGTGCTGGTGCCATGCTCTTGGCCTTCCTAGCCTCCAGAACATTGAGGTACACAAACTTCTAGTCTTTACACATTATTCAGTCTCAGGTATATTGTAATAGCAACATTTAGAGACATCAAGATAACCACTGAGGCCGGGCGTGGTGGCAGAAGCCTGTAATCCCAGCACTTAGGGAGGCTGAGACAGGAGAATCGCCAGTTCAAAGCCAGCCTCAGCAACGGCGAGGCACTAAGCAACTCAGTGAGACCCTGTCTCTACATAAAACACAAAATAGGGCTGGGGGTGTGGCTCAGTGGTCAAGTGCCCCTGAGTTCAATCTCTAGTACCAAAAAAAAAAAAAAAGACAACCGTTAGAACTCAAATAAAAATTGAGTCAAAACGATTGTTTCTGAAGATTATAGGACTGAGTAAGAATAAAACAGGATGGGGACAGAAGATATTGTTCATGATAAGCCCATCTGTTCTATGAATTTCTTAATACTATATGGAGTTATTACTTAGCACATTGATTCTAGAATCAAATCAAACTTGGCAGTACCTGAGTGGAAGGATCTTTATCAAAGAACAATATACTTTATGTCAGAAAAAAATCAAATTGAATCATTACTACTGAGTGAAATTGTGATGTAAGTGTATTTGAGCAAAACCGAAAGTTTCGCCAGGCATGTGGTGCACAGTTGTAATCCCAGCTGAGTTTCATTATGACAAAACAGTGTTCCTGCAGAAAGCTTACAGGCTCTGCTGAGGTGGTGAGGCAGGGGGATGATGACAAGTTCGAGGCCAGCCTGGGTAACTTGGTGAGACCCTGTCCCCAGAATAAAATCATTTAAAAAGGGTTGAGTAAGTAGTTCAGTGATACAGCACTTGTCTCACAGATGTGAGGCTCTGAGTTTAATCTTGGGGTCCAGGGGTGGGGAGAGGCTGACAAATTTAATAGCCAAGACTACATCCCAAGAAGTCAGCCTGAAAATGGATGTCAGACCTCTAAGAGAATAAGAAAGTTATATGAAAATCCAGGCAAGACCAACACAAAGAATCACAATAAGGTCAAAACCTCCCTACAGTGAGAGAAAACATTCAGAAGTCCTAATAGCCTTGGAATCAGAGGACCACTTGGGATGGAAGAGCACTCTCCTGACACCACAGGCCCAACCTGAACATGTTTGGGAAGCCTCAGGGTGAAGGCGGGGGCCGCTCACAAAAGGCACCGCAGGCTCTGCCATTAGGAAGTACTACATGGTTATTTAAAACACCATGACAATTATAACTAGGACACTTGGGACTCAGGATCCCAGGAAGCCAAAGTGGGGCACCTGTGAGAAAATCAGGTGTAAGAATTAATAATTACAGCAGGCAAGAGGCACAGGAGAGGGCTCTAGGGCCCTACCCAGAGGGCTCAGGGGCTTACCAGGTGAAAACAGTCCCTGCAGTTATCAGACCCCAAGGAGCCTATGTTATGCTACTGAACTTGCCCCCAAATGATCACTTTCTGAGGACAACCTTGTGGCCTGTGAGGAAAGGGAGATGCACATATTACTTCAATTAGTGGGGTCAGGCTCCTATCAAGTCCAAAACAAAATTCATATGAGAAAGTCATGACAAGAATAAACCTACGGTTCGGAGCCTCTGAAAACAGTCCAAAGAGTGAATGTGAACTAGCTCTGGAGTCCTCTGCGATCCTGGACATTCCTGCCTGAACCACCATTCCCTTGGAATGTAGCCCAATGTACCCCACCCAGCCCAGGAGATCCAGATATCTTGTCCCCACGAGCTGAAAACACCCTGGGCAGGCCAGGCCTTGGGCTACAATCTCTCCCCCAAAGACCCTGGACCCTCAAACAGGGCTGGAAAAAAGGAGTGACTCTGAAGGCAGACACTTCCTGCAGACTCCTCAGTGGACAGGCAGACACCAGCTCACATCCAGGACCACAGTCTCCAGACCCACCTTCCCAGGAAGGGCTGGAAATCCCATCCACCCCAATTCCTCATCTTGACACCTCTGCAGGGAAGATTCCCAGACACTGTCATCCTGACCTCCTCCTTCCCAGGGGCTGACCTGAGAGCTTTCTGGGGCTCCTTATCACCCCTGCAGAGCAGGCAAGAGCACCAGGAGCAGGAAGTCGGACTCATCTGTGTTTACCAGGTTAGCAGCTCTAAGGAGGGGAAAGTGGAAAGGAGGTGGGGAAGCTTTTCATTGGAGACGGACTTTACAAAGGCAGCTTTTTTTGTTTTGTTTTGTTTTTCTGCAGGATATCCTGTCTCCCCCCACCACCACATGGGTTTGGAGTTTTTAAGGAAAAGCAACTAACTCTCCATGGCTTGATCTCCACTCCATACCCATTCAAAGCCTGGAATAGCTCTCAGGCCCAGTACCTCCCCATCACACATTTCTCCCCTGTACCCCTTATATATACTATGCTAAAGTGTAATTTACAAATTGGGCACGGTAAGAGATTCACAGCAATCGCTAATACCATGGGGCTGGAGGTATTGCTCATTGGTATAGCACTTGCCAAGCACGTATGAGGCCCTGTGTTTGATCCCCAGCACCACAAAAACAAATAATTAAAATAACTAATAATCAAATTGAACATTTATAACTATATACTTTTAATAAGTTATTTAAAATGTATGCATTGTTTATTTCTAGAATTTTCCATGTAATATTTTCAGACCTCAGGTAACTGAAGCCATGGAAAGAAAAAACTGAACAAGGGCGACTCGCTGCACGCATCCTTTGATCTTGAATAAATCAAGCTCTGTGGGGGCAGAAAGTGGAATAAATAACATAGGTGTTGAGATTTTTAAATCAAAGACGCCTCCCCCTCTCTTTTATGTCTCCTCTCTCTCATGAATTTGAAGTGCTCCCAGACAGAAAACCAAGTATTTGCCATATTATACTTTGGTTTTGCTAGGCTCTCTAATGCTCGGACCCTCACTCCACCTCAACAACACTAAAGTTCCCTTTGTGGAAAGACAACTTTGTGGCCAACCAGCCTCAAAGGGCTTGGCCCATTTGGAAGTGAAAAAACCTTCCTCCCACAGAGTTCTCCAATCAACAATCATCTTTGTTTAACATCCTGAAAGCAGACAACTGATCAGCTTTCATATCATGCCACTGTTGTGTCCCTACCCCGGGCACTTCTGTCCGTGAACTGAGACCCCACTCCACAGCAATGTAGCAGGATGCAAGGTCTCTGGGATCTGCCTCAGCTCAGCTGGGAGAGAAATCTCTCCACCTAGAAAAAGAGCTCTGAGGTCTTCTGAAAGAATCTACCAGCACTGGAGTCTGCTACCTAGAGACTGAACCCAGGGCCACTCCACCACCAAGCCACATCTCCAGCCCTTTTTATTTATTGACTTACATTTACTTATTTATTTGATTTGAGACAGGCTCTTGCCAAGTTGCCAAGGCTGGCCTTGAACTTGTGACTCTCCTTCCTCAACCTCCAGAGTCACTGGAATTACAGGTCTGCACCACCCGCCACCACTCCTGGTCCTTGTGAATTTCTTAATGAGATCCCTGGAGACCAGAGAACAGGGAAAGTCTTGTGCGAAGGGGTGTGGAGGAAGGTGCCAGAGGTTGGGAAAGGGATGGAAAGGGAAAACTGCCTCACTATTCATATTCTGTATCCTTTTACACTAGAACACTGTTTTATTTTCGAAACACTCTGTTCCCGGCTGAGTACTGCTTTATTTCTGAGTACCTCCTTTATTTTTCTTTAATTTTTTTTTTTTAGATAAGTGATTTGACCTCCAATGATGATGAGAGTGAAATTTTTTCTTTGACACAGAAATTACAGAAAACGGAATGTTTACAGATAAAAGCCCTTAAGTTTGGAATTGGGAAACACAGGAAAAGTTTTCTGGGGATTCACAGATCTGATTTTTCTGGTGTTCTATTGAGGGAAAAACAGGGACACACACTCACACACATACCTTCTTCCTAATTGCTCAGTTTAGAAAAGAAAATGTCTGTGCACACATGACCAATCTGCCCTTTATTTGTTTCTGCCTTCTTTGAACACTTTTCTGTCTATAAAACTAAGCTTCTGTCCTTGAACCATCAGAACACTTATTCTATTTTATAGAATGAAACACTGCTGAAGTTCAGCATTGAAATTAAAGCCAATTAATATAGATGAACTAAGTTGTGGTATTATCCTTTGAAAATGCACGCATACACACACACACACACACAGAAACTGCATTTTACAAACAGGAGACCCAATGACTGGAGAGAGTGAAAACAAGAATCTTTCTCAACCACAAGCCTGAGTCTGTGGTGTTCTCTAATCCCACAG
>CM053409.1:108788863-108813798 GCA_028644305.1 Xerus rutilus
GCGAGAGACTTGGAAAGATCATGCATGGCACATAGTACAAATTCATAAAAATTAGCTATTGGGTTTAGCTAAGTTAGGTAAACTCTGAACCACAGTTTTTAAACAGAACAATAACATTTCATTCAATAGTTGAAAAATCTGTAGGTTATGTAAGAGAATGCCTAGGCCACTGCCCCTAAAGGCAGATGGATACACAGGAAATCGCCATCTGGGCTCTTGCCCTCCTGTCTCTCCCTGAGCCCCCCTTACATCAATGCATCGGGACTTTGCCTCTTGGAATCTGCCTAGAGCTGATTGCAGGCAGCTTTGTTCCCACGATCCTGACCCTGCCACTGAAATGGACAGAATTAAACTGATGCAGCCTCTGGGTACATTTTTTTGACCTCTCAAACCTGAAAAGCAATAGGCTCTGCAGTTTCTTATCTCCAACCCAAACAGTATGTTGCTGCCTCACACTGGCAAGAGAATGGGGCATTTTGATTCAAACACAGACAAATGCCATCTGGCAGAGTAGTCTGCCATCTTGTCTCCCGAGGGCACTGTTGACATCTGGAGAGAACATAGAATTGGTGGAAAGAAAAAATTCAGTAGTGGAAGGCAGAATTAAGGATCCAGGCCAGGTGAACAAGCAGAAATTACATTTCTAGTGCACGACCCCCAACTTCAATTGCGGGTCAACATGCCCTCCCCCCCTACTTATCGGAAGGTCACTAAATACAGTCACAGCTAAGTCACAACAAATGATTTTCCCAGTATGATGACACCAAGAAGATGAGGTCATACTAGGCAGCCCTCTCTCGCCTGTTCCTGAGCTCAGGGACCTTGCTGGCAGACGCTCCCTAAGGGCCCAGCATTGGCCAATTTGATTCTGTTCTATAAGTAAGTGTCGGGGCAATTCTGGCCCATAGTAAGCCCCCAGGGAATACTTAAGGAATGAATGAAGTTTCGCCTTCTGCATTCCATTTAAGAAATTTGGCACTTAATTATTGTTCTGATTTGGATCTGTAATGTATTCCCAAAAGCTCATGTGTTGTTTATCCATTAGATGGATTAATAATTTGAATAGACTACCGAGTAGCAATTGTAAGCAGGCAGGTGGTCCCTGGCCTCTCCCTGTCGCACACTCTCCTCTGCTTCCTGGCTACCTGGATCTGAGCAGCTTTCCTCTGCTGTGCCCTTCCGCCCTGATGTTCTGCCTCACCTCAGGCCCAGATCAGTGGAGTTGGCCGAGCATAGGCTGAGACCCCTGAAACCATGAGCCAAAGTAAATTTTTCCTCAAAGTTGTTCTTGTTAGGTATTTTGGTCACCAGCAACAAAAAGCTGACTAATACAATATTATGTCGTTTATTTGTGGATGCTCATTTTGGAGAAAGGACGAGAGGCAGTTATGGAGAGTCTCTCCCTAACCCTCTAGCAGGGATTCATACATGGTAGAAGGCAGCACTAGAAGAGTTCCACCTCTGCCATGATTTGAATATGGTTTGTCTCATTTGAAACTCAGGTTGCACTTTGATTCCAGTGTAAGGATATTTAGAGGTGGTAGCACTTTCAAGAAATGATGGGGTCATGGGGCAGTGCCCTCGTGAATGGATTCATGTGGCCCTCCAGGGACTAAGCTAATGAGAAAGTTACCACCTTCCCCAAGACTGACCAAATTACCACCAAAGCAGGTTGTTACACAGGGAGGCCAGCCCTCAGCTTTTGTGCCTTCCTCTCACACCACTTGCTCTCCTGGCTTCTTGCCCTGTTACGGTGCAGCCCAAGGCCCTTGCCAGACTTAGAATTCTGGCAAGGGTGCCCAATCTTAGAATTCCAGTCTCTAGAACCAGGAGCTAAATAAACCTCTGCTGTTAATAAATCACTTAGCCCAAGAAAATGGACTAAGATATTCTCCAGCTAAGTGTGAGCCCCTGGGGCCATGCCTTCCTCTCTGGGAGCTTACACTCCATGTGTTCAGTAAACATTCACTACAAAGCACTTATTGATTGAGTTGGCGTTTACTTGGGAACCCATTGGAAAAAAAGTGAGGGCTGGGTTTTCCAAAGCAGCAGTTGATCATTTTGCCCTGTTTAAGGAGCATATGCCATAGATATGCCTGGACATGCTAGGGACTCACTAAGTTGCTGGCCATAAGGAACAGCAGCCATTAACTTGCTTAGTCATGCCTGCTTGCAATCGATAAGGGGCTGTAAGGGGCACCTAACCATAGGCCTGCTTAGCAATGACTGGTTACAATTGACAGAGAGCACAGCTCCTTGCACATGCGCAAAGGAATGTCCACTTACAATTATACTATCTCACTGGACATAACTAATGGACATTGACTTTTACTGGATGTAATCAATCACCAGCTCACACCACCAAATTGGAACTGCATTTAAACTGCTTGTCCTGCCACATTAGGGCTTTTGCTCCAAGGACATCAGTGAGACTGGCCACCTTGCTGTCCATCCCTGGATCAACTCCACCATTCCCTGACATCCAGCCATCAGCTGAAGAGAACCACCAGATAAGGACAACGTCTGCTCTTTGGCTAAGAGAAGTTGTGTAGCATTGGAGGTATTTGGGGGCTCATGGTTGCCCTAGGATTGTGTGAATTACTGGTAGTGTTTAGTTGCCCCAGGATAGTGTGACTTACTTATAGTGTTTAATTAGTGTGCATTGAATGCTAGTTGGGGTGCTCCAGCACATCCGACACTTTTTGCATTAATTAGTTATATTTGATGATTGTTGTGATTGAACATACGCTTGCATTTAAAGACAATCCTCCTCCGAGTAATTATTCATTGCACATGCCGCTCGCTCGTGACACCCTCATACATCCTTAATTTCTAACCCCTCACCCCCATTAATTCCTTCCAAGAATTAGTAGAGGAAATCCAGGCTAAACTCTAGAATGAGAAAGTTCTAGATAGTCAAATCTTACTGGAAGGAACCTCTTTTTTTGTTTGGTTTGTTTGTTTTCCTTTTCTGAGCTTTCCCCTAGCCAACTGGCCAGTCACTAATGAAAGTCCAAGCCCTGCCAGTACCCCAGACAGTGGGTTTGCACAAGGTGGATCCAAGTCAGCCATTGTCCGGATGGCTGTGCTCTGAGGTACACCTCTCTGTAGCTCTACTGTATATTCAGAGGAACAACCAGGAGACACCTTCAAAATCTGTCCTGGCTTTGGTATTTCCACAAATCATCCCCCTTTGGTCTGCCACCCTCACCAGAGAGGACTTACACTAGACACTTCTGTGATCAGATTTATATCTGGCAAACTGCTTAAGCTTGTAAATATCTGTGGAATGGCAAATATGATGGAGAGTGAATGTGTCTCCTTGGAAGTGGTATGCTTTTAAATGTTCTTCTAATTCCCTTGTAGGAAAGGGAAAAGAAGGGATGGAAAAGACACAGACCAGTACCCCAGCAGTTCCCTCAGGACCTTTGGGTCTACCTGGCTGCTCAGCTGTCTCCCTCCTTCCCTTCTGCCTTATGGGTTCCAGCTCTGTATGCTTTCCTTCTCCTTCCCCCACACCCAGGACCAGGTCATGGGTGTGTGCGGCCTGTGTGGTCCTGTAGGGTTACAAGCTCAGAGGGACCACATGCTTGATTTAATGTTCTGTTACGGCTTGAAAAATCTTCATTTTTTATAGTTTTTGCAGTACTGAGGATTGAAGCCAGGGGTGCGCCACCACAGAGCTACATCCCCACCCCTTTTTCTTTTTCGTTTTGAGACAGGGTCTCTCAAGTTGCAAAGGTTTGCCCCAAACTTGTGATCTGCCTGCCTCGGCTTCCCCGGCACAGCTTGGATTACAGGTGTGTGCCACTACACCTAGCTGGAAATCGTAACTTTTGAACAAAAGGACCTGCATTTTTATTTTTGCCTGGGCCAAATTATGTAGCCTATCCTGCCCACATCCCTTCCAGCCCAAGTATCTATCTTGCCCATGGCTTTCTTAACATCAAGTTTGTAGCTTTCACACAATTATTGTATATTTCATACAATATGAAATTGTATGTTCCATCTCACTATATTGAGACAGCACTCAATAGATGTACGTTAAGAGGTTCGACATAAATTATTGCTTGTTCTTTATATGCCAGAATTGAGGCAGATTCAGGGATTATATGGAGATATGCCCTTGAATACTTAGAGATCCAGTGCAGCAATGAATATTAAGCTCATGAGGGGACACATGGAGATCTTCTCACTAGAGAATTACAAGAAGATCAGCAAGGACAACTCAGAGGCTATGGAGACTCAAGATAAGTGCCAACTTCCCTGTCCAGTACTGGTTCACTGTGTGTGTCAACTCGACTGGGCCACAGGGTAGCCAGACTTTTGTCCAACATAATTCTGAATGTGTCTGTGTGGTCTTAGATGAGTTAATATTTTGCACTGGTAGACTGAGTAAACTACAGATTGCCCTCCCTCGTTTGGGTGGGCCTCGTTTAGTCAGTTGAAGACCTGCATGACACAAAAAACAGTCAGTCCTGTGAGTAACAGGAGAACTCCTGCTGTCCACCAGTCACGGAGCTGGGAAGTCAGTCTTTTTCTTTTCCCACTTTCTGACAGCATCAGCTCTTCTTGAGTCTTGAACTTGCCAGCTTTCAGACTGGAACTTACCTGCATTGATTCTCCTGGTTCTCAAGCCTTCCAACTGAGACTAGAACTACACCATGGGCTTCTCTGATCACCTGCTTGTCAACCGCAGATGTTGGAACTTTTCATCTTCTGCAATCTGCTGAGCCAGTTCTTCGTAATAAACCTTTTCTGTTGATTCTGTTTCCCTGGGGAAGTCTAGCACATCCCTGTAGTTTTCCCCAGAACCATTAAGCGTTGCTCTTCAGCCTTGCTACTCCAGACGTGGTCTGTGAACCAGCAGACCCATTTCTGGTGTCAGAAATGCTCAGTCTCAGGCCACATCCAGACACCCTGCATCCAAACCTACATTTCAACAGGATCCCAGTTGATTCATCTGCATATCAAAGCCGAGAAGCACATCAGCCTCTCTTTGAAAATGAAAAACCTCCTAGAAGAATAACAATATTAAAAATACAGGCTTACGGACTGGGGATGTAGCTCAGTGGCAGAGTGCTATGCCTCAGGCTCTGGATGCTGTCCCCAGCACCAAAAATAAATTAATTAACTTAATAAATAAATGAATGCTTGGTCATAGAATGAATTTAGCCAAGGCTTTCTTACCTGGGGCCAGACATCGAAAGTGGGTGAAAGACGACCCAGGAAAGGAATGAAGAGGGAGGTCAAGAAATTTTCTGAGCCTTCAGTTATGGAGAAAAGACCAAAGAAAGCTGATTAGACAAACTCTTGTATCCACTGAATGTCAACAGAGTCAAGGTCAGAGAGGCGAGGCCAGGCGCATCAGGCCACTTTAGCCTCAAGTAGCACACCATGCCTTCTCTTTGTAATTTCCTTTATTGCATTTTATTTTCTGTGTTTTCCCTGGAGTGGCAGTTTGTGGAGAATATCTCCCACTTGGCTGTGAACAGGCCCTGAGCACCAGCAACGCTTCTGCAGAATTGGCAAGGACCACGCTATGGAATATTTCAGAAACTTCAAGGCAAAGGACAAACAAACAACTCCCTTGCCCCCCCCCAAAAAAAAGGGAGGAAAAAAAAAAGAAATCCTCCACATGTATTTTAAAAGAGCTGAGAATCCAAAACAATTACCAGGAATGTATGCAGGGGTCTCCAAGAGAAAACTGATTTGATTTGATTCTCTACCCCTTCTCACTCCAGCCTGGTTATTAATTTATCCACACAACGAAAACTCCTCTTACAACGAATTATGACTATGCAGGGGAGGTGGGTTTCTGAGATGATCCACCAGATCTTCGCCCGATGGGATTCTCTGGCCTTGCAGAATGCAGAGGGCTCATTGCTCCTGCTAACCAGCAAGGTGACAGGAAGGCCAGGCTCCCTCTTTCCCACCTCCTGCAGCATCTGGGCAGGGCACAGGGAACAAGCCAGCACACGTGCCTGCCGCTCCACCTGCCTCATGCCACATGGCTATTATTATCTACTCTGTACAAGTGTCATCTCTCTCCCGTCCAAGACAATAGTGTGGGAAAGACTGGAATGTGGCCATGCTGCCTCAGCATGACACTCACCCAGCTTGCACAGGCTCTCCCCAAGAAGACAAATTGGTGCAATGAAGCCGGAGTAATCAGCTTCTCCTCTTGGGATAGGGTGATGGCCCCATTTTCTGTCTGTTCGTATGGAGTTATTGCCCCTATGCACAAAGATCCTAGAGAGGAGTAAAAGAAAGGTGATTAGCTGTGACTCTGCAGAAACTACCCTGAGTCAAACTCTTCTGTCCATTACCAACTGTGTGACCTTGGGCAAGTTACTTAACCTATCTGTGCTTCACGGTGCTCATCTGTAAAATTAGGCTTATAATAGTGTCCTTCTCATAAGGATGTTAGGAGGATTGAACAGGTTGATGCAGTAAAGAGCTTGGAACAGGATCTGGCCCATCTGAGAGACAGTGTGGGCCTCTGATTCATCTACAAAATGCCAGAATTACTTTTGGAAGTCTTTCTAAGCATCTTCAGATGCCTCCATGGAGACCCCAAAAGTCTTATGAACTCATGTCCATGATCTCATACTATTTACTCTAGCACATTCCCCAGTAATAAACCAGTCCCCCTGGTCTCTTTCTTTCCCAGGTAATTCCTGGCCTCAACATTTAGGGAGGCTAGAGAAATAGGAGGCATCTTTGACTTAATCTCACCCTTTTTCTGTCATCTAATAAAAGCCCAAGCTGGATATGGATCCACCTTCAAAATGACTCTGGAACCCACCCCTCCTGCAGCCCTCCCTGTACTCCATCTTCTGGGAACACAGTAGCTTTCAGACTGGGCCTCTGCCTCCACTCTCTACCCCATTCACTCTGAAAGTCACTTCACTAGGTATCTGATAAAGACCATTCATTTTATCTGTCATGGACCCATCCTACCTCTCTGATTTCCCAAAATCATCCTCCTCCCAGCCTCTCCCCCAAAAGCCCTGGAATATGTCTCCATCCAAGTTCTCCACCCAGGGTGACCTGCTTATCCTTCGAGGCCAGGAAAACTGCCCCTCTGGAGAGCCTTCCTCTTCCTGCCTGGCTACCTGTGACCTGAGAAGCATGGCATTATGCAGTTGCTAATCCAGCTTTTCATGTAACAGTCACATCAAAAATATCAAATATCAATATATCAAAATACGCTCTAGAGGTGGGATTGTGGCTCAGGGGTAGAGTGCTTGCCTAGCATGTGTGAGGCACGGAGTTTGATTCTCAGCACCGCATGTAAATAAAGGAATAAAATAAAGGTCCATCAACATCTAAAAATTTTTTTGAAATGTTTTAAGAAATAGATATGCTCCATACCATCCATTTAAAAGTTGAAGAGATGGAGTAACTTGCCCAGACTCATTCTCCATGACTAGATCTCCAATTTGTTGTTTTCTAGCCCCTTTTCCCCAGCCTCCCAGACTGAATCTGTTCTTGCTGGGGTGTCCAGTTGGGGTCCAGGTCATTGGTATCCCAAAGAAAAGAATTGATCAAGACATACGCAACAGGCGAAGTACAGAGGCAGGGCCCAGAGAGAAAGAGGCCACGGCCCCAATGTCTGGAAGCCAGTGTCTTCCATGCTGAGCTGTGGGGTATTATATTCCCTATATGGACTTGATTGAAGACCTTACCCCACCTGCTCCCACTGGTTACCTTATAATACCTGGGTAGAACACTGCCCACTTTATCCCTATTGATCATTTTAAAATATTGAATCTGTGCTGGGAATTGTCATGGTGATCAGTCCTTGGTGGCAGGAATTGTCATGGTAATGGGACTCATTGTGAACAGGGACACTTGTCTTGTTCAAGTGTTCAAACTCTTGTCTCCCCGTCTTGTCTTCCAGCAACATCTTTCTTAAACTCACCTCCGCCATCTTGGTGTCCCTGAATTCCTACCTAACAAATCTATCCCCTCATGTTCAGACCTGGCACATAGCACAGCCTATGGCATTTAGAGACTGTGTTCAAGGGGCCTGGGACACTCCAACTGCTGTGAGATAGCTCCTCGGTGACACCCTTGACTCCATCTTCATGTTCCCACCACCCAGCCCAGGACCTACCAAGAAGTAGATCAATCCATTTTAGAGAAATGTATGCAAGATTCTCAGAAAAAAAGGGCCTGCCTTTTTTCTTTTTTTAATTTATTTTTTAAATCTTTAATTGATACAATATTGTACATGTCTATGGGGTACACCGTAGTATTTTAATACATGTATAAAACATCGAATGACATGAAAATTATCATTCCTTTGTGTCAGAAACATTCAAAATTCTATTAGCTATTTTGAGATGCAGAGCTCTTCTCAACCATGGTGTTCTTACTACACTATAGAACGTTGGAGGTTATTCTTCTTACTCAACTGCACCCTTGCCCTGGTAACCATTTCTCCTCTCCACCTTTCCCAGCCTCTAGTAAGCTTGTATTCACAGCTTCTATGAAATCAATGTTTTTAGCTTCCACATGTAAGTGAAAACATGCAGTATTTGTGCCTGACTTACTTCATGTAACATCATGTTCCCTAGTTCCATCCATATTGCTGTATATGACATGATTTTATCCTTTTGTTTTGGCTGAATACTATTCTACTGTGTCACACATCATTTTTTTTTATCATCTAATCATCTGTTGATGGTTAATTGCATATCTTAGTGACTGGGAATAGCGCCACAATAAACACAGGAGTGCAGGTATCTCTTTGGTATGCTGATTTCATTTCCTTTGAATTCATCCCAGAAGTGGGAGAGCTGGACCATATGGTAGAGGAGATCTGTGTTTAGTTTTCTGAGGAACATCCATACCGTTTTCCCTAAAGCCTGTCTGTGCTAACTTACATACCCACTAACAGTGTGGTAGTTCCCCTTTCTCTATGTTCTTGCCGGCATTTGTCATTCTTTGTCTTTTCAATAATAAGCCTGACTCATTTCTTGTCCTGATCCAACCTTCCTTTCTTCCCAGAGGGCATATCTGGCCTCTTGGTATATGCAGGATAGTCATCTTCTGTACTTTTCCTTAGAACGTAAGTGCTATAGTTTGAATCTTAAATGTTCCTCTAAGGCCCATGTGTTGAAGGCTTGGACTCCAGAGAGGTCCCATCAGGAGTTGGTAACACCTTTAAGAGGTGGGGCCTGGTGGGAGGTATTTAGGTAATTGGAGCCACGCCTTGGAAGGGGAGAATAGAAGCCTAGTCTCTTCTCTCCTCCCTTTTTTGCTTCCCAGTCATGAGCTTAACAGTTATGTCCACGTGCTCCCACCAAGGTATGTTGTCTTGCCACAGGCCCAAAGCAACGGGACCAGCCATGAGTTGGACCTTCCAAAACTGTGAGCCAGAATCAGTCTTTTCTCTCTATAAGTTTATTGTCTCATGTATTTGTTGTAATGATGAAAGGCTGACTGACACTGTAAGGCACGTACACTGATCAGAGAGATGCTCTGATTTAACAAACATTTCACACTGCCTGCTCTGTGCAATGTGACATGCTGGGGCAGAAGGAAAGGGGAAAATGCAAAGGCAGAGCAGACGTGGATCAGCCATGTACAGTTGTAGCAGAGAAAAGCAAACAGGAAAGCAAAAATTGCAATAGCCAGGCCAGGAAGGGAGGGCTGAGTACAGGCCCCTGTGTCAGGTGCCCGTTCAGCCTTGCACATCAGCAGAGCTTTAAAAGCCCAACAGCAGGGCCTGGGAGTGGAGCTGGTAGAGTATGTGCTTAACATGTGCACGGCCCCCAGGGATCCCCAGCACCACCAGAGGAGTGGAAAATATCCCAGTAGCAATATCCTAATGGTTTATTCACAATTCAAGTGTGACTATATTGCTTTGTTAAATATCACAGACTGGACAGCTTAAATGCCAGAACTTTAGGTCCTCACCGTTCTGGAGCCTGAAAGTCCAAGACAAGGGCATCAGTACATATGTTTCTCCTGAGGCCCCTCTTTGTGCCTAGCAGACAGTGACCTTCTCACTGAGTCCAAACAAGATCTGGTATCTCTCTGTGTATCTGCTTTTTTAAAATTAATTAATTAATTAATGGTACAAGGGATTGAACTCAGAGGCACTCTACCACATAGCGGCATCTGCAGCCTTTTTTTTTTTTTTTATTGTTTATTTTGAGACACGGTCTTGCCAAGTTGCTAAGACTGGTCTCACAATTGCAATCCTCCTGCCTTAGCCTCCCAAATTACTGGGTTTACAGACATGTGCCGCCATGCCTGGCTTCACTCTCTTCTATAAAAACCAATCAGATTGACTTTGGGTACACTCTAATGGTCTCATTTTCCCTTAATCACCTCTTTAAGTCCTGTCTCTGAATACAGCCACGTTCTGAGGTACTGGGGATCAGAGTGTCAACATATGAATTTTGAGATACACAGTTCAGCTCATTATAAGTGCCCAGCACCCACCATGTCTTCTACAATGCAAAGAATAAATACACGATGTACAACTGTGTGGACACTGCTTTGCCACTGTGTTTCTGTCGGTCTTCTTGGTCGAGTAACTGCTCCTTGAGTTCCATTGAACTCTTTGGTCAGTTCGCAAAGGGTCATAGGAAAGCGTCCTTTCTCCTCAGGAGTGTTTCTTCTCTTTCTTTTCAAAAAGGGGAGGGAAAAAAGTCCACAATTGGGATTCCTAAGCATTTCTTTTAAAAGCCTCTGAGTAACAGAGAACAATAATTACGTAGCTTTGGTATCCAAAGAGCAAAGCATTTCATATATCAAGGATGGCTTCCATGCACATTTGCACATTAATAAATTTTTTTCTTGTCTAAAGAGAGAGGGAGCAAGGAAAAGGGCCCAGGGCATCAAGGCAGAGACTTCCTGAGCTTGGGAAAGGAACGCTTTCTCACTGTTTTCCAAGTTTCTGACTCAGCTCACACCTATAGGTGCCCATCAATACGTGCATTATTCATTTCTTTCAGCATGTAAGTTAAATTTTTTTCTTCTTTTCCCTACTAAAACAAGTGTTGCTTTTATCCTTTCAAAGCAACAACGTTCCAGGCCTTATTATTGCAAATGGTTTTCTTTCATCAGTCAAATCCCAATTTTCTTTTTTCTTTTTTCTTTTTTTTTTTTGTTTGGTACCAGGGATTGAACTCAGGGGCACTCGACCACTGAGCCACATCTCCAGCCCTATTTTGTGTTTTATGTAGAGACAGGGTCTCACTGAGTTGTTTAGCACCTTGCCACTGCTGAGGCTGGCTTTGAACTCGCGATTCTCCTGTCTCAGCCTCCCTAAGTGCTGGGATTACAGACTGGTGCCACCGTGCCCCGCTAAACCCCAATTTTCTAACACATAAACTGATAACTGAAAAAGCAAAAACAAAAATTAGTAAACCACCATTACTTGGGCCTTTTTTTTCTGTATTTACTCCTATGTAATTTCTTGCACCCACTGGTGAAAATATAAAAGATTGATAACTATTTTTTTCCCTTATTCCCTACTCCAAGATAATTCCTGATTAAACATGAAGAGCCTGGGCATTATTATAACTCATTTTTAATAACCAGATAATAAAGGACAAGGACAAAATAATCTCGACTATTAAAGAAAATTGTTTCACATAATAAACACTGGCTCTAATCCTGAGAGAAAATGTATACAAACAGGACTAACGGGTATTGTGTGTGTGTGTGTGTGTGTGTGTGTGTGTGTGTGTGTGTGTGTGTGATGCTAAGGATCAAACTCAGGGCATTGCACATGCTAGACAAGAGCTCTGCTGTTTCCCTAGCCTGTGTATGTGTGTTTTTAATAGGTGCATGTGAAGCTCATTTTACTTTTTTCAAATTATATCTCTGATGAAAATCTTTGATGTGATTAGGAAAATATCCCTTCAAATATTGTATGAAATTGACCTTGCTCATTAAAATAGTCTTACTTGGGACATAGAAAGGAGACAGAGAGAGGAGCCAAGTTTCTACAGATCAAAATCCAGGGGAGGCAGAAGCTAAGACAAAGATTAGTATGTGGGAAAAATAAGGGGAGGCATATTAGCCCATTTTCTGTTGCTATGCTAAAATACCTGAGGCTAAGTATTATATAAAGAAAAGAGTTGTGGAGGCTAAAAGATCAAGATCCAGGGTGACTTCAGTTTCTGGTAGGGCCCCCTGGCTGCATCATAACATGGCAGAAAAGGGGAAATAGCTCCATACAGAAGGGCCACAGGCATGGAATAGCCATGCTTTACCCACTACTGTGAGCACCAACCAGGGTTCCACAAGAACTCTACTAATCCTTAATAGGGGCAGCAGCCCCTGTGACCTAAGCACCCACCTCTTAAAGCTTCCACCACCTTTCACCCTCACCACACTGGGGACCAAGGTTGGGCGGGAAGGGGGAGGCTAGTCAGCTTTTTCGCTGCTCTGACTAAAAGACCTGACAAGAACAATTAGAGGAAGAAAAGTTTACTTTAGGGCTCACGGTTTCAGAGGTCTCAGTCTCTAGATGGCCAACTCCATTCCTCTGGACCTGAGATGAGGCAGAACATCATGGCGGAAGAGTGTGGTGGAGGAAAGTGGCTCAGGACATGATCAGAAAGCAAAGAGAGAATGTGCTCCTTACCAGGATGACCTCTAAACCCCATAGGCACACACCCAGGAACTCACCTCCTCCAGCCACACCCTACCTGCCTACAGTTACCACCAAGTTAATCTGTATCAGGTTATTATTCATCTCCAAATTTTCTTGCATTGTCTCACACGTGAGGTTTGAGGAGACTCCTAATATCTAAACCATAAACAGGGGAAGCACACTCAACCTATATCCAAACCAGCCAGGTGCAGTGGTTTGTACCTGTGACCCCAGCAACTCAGGAGGCTAAGGCAGGAGAATTGCAAGTTCGAGGCCAGCTTCAGCAACTTAGCAAGACGCTGTTTCAAAGTAAAAAATAAAATAAATAAAGTGCTCTAGCTCAGTGGTAGAGCACTCTGGGTTCAATCTCCAGCACTACAAAACAAACAAAATGAAAAACTATATCCAAACATAACAGGTGGGGAGAAGACAGAGCAGAGTGTGCAGGTGAGCCACAGTACATTCTCAACAAAGGCCTCAACCAACCCATGGGGAGCTCCAGAGCTGGGCTGGCCCTTCAGAGGGAGGGACCTCACTGGATGCAGTTTACCACTGAGAAAGAGGTGCATCTTGAGGTGAGGCCACTTTCCTTGGTGGAACCCATTCCCAAAGAGAGCTAATTGCTGAGAGAAAATTCTCCAGTCCCAAAGAGGGCGTCAGGATCCACATGAGGCTCACTTAGACAGCCACTGCACTCCAGCGAAGGGGAGCATGTTGGGCAGGTCCCAGGAAGCATCTACACTTCCGGATTTGCCCTGGTCCTTACCTATCTCACCTCACAAGGAGGGGCTTTCATGAGGCTGACCTCTGAATCAGGCCCATAGAACTGCTTTGATTTGGCCCTCTGAGTTTCATAGACTTGATATTTTGTTGCTAATGTTAGAAAAGCTGGGAAGCTTCCCATAAAGTTCCAGATTTGTAGTTTCTCTTGAAAAAAAAAAAAAAAAGATCTGTCCTCTTCAAGGACAAGGTCAACTGCCATGGCACAATCTCAACTGGGTGACTGTCTCCTTAGCCAGCCATCATCAGTTATTTGAACATGACTTCTAAGTTAACTCTCCTTTGCTTTCTTTTTTGGCACCGGGGATTGAACTCAGGGGCACTCGACCACTGAGCCACGTCCCCAGCCCTATTTTGGGTTTTATTTAGTGACAGGGTCTCACTGAGTTGCTTAGCACCTTGCTGTTGCTGAGGCTGGCTTTGAACTCTCAATTCTCCTATCTCAGCCTCCCAAAATGCTGGGATTACAGGCATGCACCACCGTGTCCGGTTTCCTTTGCTTTTTTTTTTTGGTACTGGAGACTGAACTCAGGGGCACTCGACCACTGAGCCACATCCCCAGCACTATTTTGTGTTTTATGTAGAGACAGGGTCTCACTGAGTTGCTTAGCACCTCACCATTGCTGAGGCTGGCTTTGAACTCGCAATTCTCCTGTCTCAGCCTCCCTAAGTGCTGGGACGTTTGCTTTTTTTTTTTTTTTAATTTTTTTAGTTGTTGATGGATCTTTATTTTATTCATTTATTATTTATATGTGGTGCTGAGGATCGAACCCAGTGCCTCACGCATGCTAGGCAAGCGCTCTACCACTGAGCTACAGCCCCAGCCCCGGACCTTTGCTTTTTAATGTCATTAAGTCAGACAGTTTTTTTTATCCCACCCAAAATAAACTAGTCTCTCAATTACACATAATTTGTAGTCAATATGAATTTGAAAATGAGGAGAAAAGAAATCAAACCCACAGCTACACATCTCATTCAGCACAACCCCCAAGCAACTGTACTGGTGGATGGGAGCAATGCTTTCCTTCATAAAGAAACCAACCTCAGAGACATTTGTGACATGTTGCAGAGTAATTGCACGTTTGTTATGGGTTGAGGTCTTTAATATGAACCAACCATAAGAAATGTCATTTAAAAATAATTACTCTTTTTGCTAGATTGCACTGTAGCTACAAGCCCAGGCCATTCAAGTCAAGTCACAGTAGGAGTTTTGATTTGTGTGAAATATGTCTTATTCCAAAGCTTAACAGAGTTGATTTGATTCAGGCACATAAACTAATCAGTGACGCTTAGCCTTCAACATTGTCAGTCTCGCCACTAAAGTGGTATCCCAATACAGGTCAGTGATTATGGAAGACACTCAGTGGCTTCCTTCTTCCTTCTGTGTTCATGGAACACAGTTTGCTCTTGGGTGGTGATGTGTCTGATCCAGGCAGACCCATCAGGTCTGGGCCAAGTATGTCAGTGAACTGGTCTCTTAATTGAGATTAGGGGGAAATTTCCTAGGATACTTCTGAATAAGATCATTTTTGAAAACCCTAATAAGAAAGAGGCAGGTATAGCCAGGCGCGGTGGAGCAAGCCTGTAATCCCAGCACTTAGGGAGGCTGAGACAGGAGAATCGCGAGTTCAAAGCCAGCCTCAGCAATGGTGAAGCGCTAAGCAACTCAGTGAGACCCTGTCTCTACATAAAACACAAAATAGGCCTGGGGATGTGGCTCAGTGTACCACATGTTGAGTACCCCTGAGTTCAATCTGCGGTACCAAAAAAAAAAGAAAAAAGAAAGAAAGAAAGAAGGAAGGAAGGAAGGAAGGAAGGAAGGAAGGAAGGAAGGAAGGAAAGTAGGAAGAAAGGAAAGAATGAAGGAAGAAAAAAAGAAAGAGAAAGAAAGAAAGAAAGGGGCAGGTGTGAGAAGAGAGCTTTCTGGTTGCTAGGGTTGGGATGTGGTTTGTCTCTATCAAAACTTAGGTTGAGGTGTCGTCCCAAAGAGTTGGCGAGGTGGTGTCAGGAAGTGTGCTTTTGAGAAATATTGGGACTTTTTGGTGGGAGCGGGAGTAACCAGGGATTAAATTCAGGGGCACTCGAACACTGAGCCACACTCCCAGCCCTGTTTTGTATATAATTTAGAGAAAGGATCTCAGCTGAGCTGGATTTGAACTCACGATCATCCTGCCTCAATGTCCCGAGCTGCTGGGATTACAGGAGTGTGCATCTGGCGTATTGAGACTTTTGAGAGGAATTAATGCTTTTTCTTTTTTCCTTTTTCCCAGGAGAGCATTCTCGCCCTCACATAACTGGACTGGACGCCTCAAGGGTGAGTTGCTATTGTTGTTGTTGTTGTTGTTTGTGGTGCTGGGGATTGAAGCACTCTACCACTGAGCCACATCCGCAGCCCAAGAGTGAGTTCCTTTAGAGTGAGCCTGGCACGTCCCCTCCCTCTCCTTTAGCACCCTCACCTCCCCTTCTCCATCATGCTGTGCTGCAGCTAGGGGTGCTTGGCAGATGCCAGCCCCATGTTGGTTGGACTTCCCAGTCCCAAGAGGGGTGAGTCAAATAAACCTATTTTCTTTACGCATTATCCAGCTTCAGGTATTCTGTTAGAGCAACACAAAATGGACTAAGGCGCTGGTACCACTCTTCTTCTTTTTCTGAAGTTGGGGCAGCCATCTTGAAATTGTGAGGTGACAGTTGTATAAGTGAAAAATAGAATGAAGGAAAAATAGAATCTGGATCCTAGATGATACGGTTGATCAGTAGGACCATCCTTCAAAATGCCTACATCCAACTTTTCCTGAGAGAAGTAAGAAATATATGCATGTATAAATGTATGTAGATCTGTGCATGTATAAAAATATATATTATACATACACATATATTTTATACACACATATATACTCTAAACTGCTTTTAGTTAGATAGTCTATTGTATTCGGTTAAGAATGTTACTAAAGCCGGGCGTGGTGGCTCAAGCCTATAATCCCAGCACTTAGGGAGGCTGAGACAGGAGAATCGCGAGTTCAAAGCCAGCCTCAGCAATGGCGAGGCGCTAAGCAAGCAACTCAGTGAGACCCTGTCTCTACATAAAACACAAAATAGGGCTGGGGATGTGGCTCAGTGGTCGAGTGCCCCTGAGTTCAATCCCCAGTACCAAAAAAAAAAAAAAAAGAATGTTACTAATTGGCACAGAGAAGAAAAGTCCATTTAATATAACAAGAAATAATTCCCAGTGATTTAGAAATGGCTTTTCATACAATGATAATGGTTTCTTCAAGAGAACTGGTGGCTTGGTTTGAACTTTAGTCTATTAAGTGTGTTTTTCCAACACAAATAATATTTAACACTGTGTTAGTCAGTTTTTTGTCACTGTGACTAAAATACCTGGCAAGAACAACTTAGAGGAGGAAAAGTTTATGTTGGGGCTCATGGTTCCAGAGATTCAGCCCAAGGTCAGCTGATTCCATTGATCTGGGCCCAAGGTGAGGCAGAACGTCATGGTGGAAGGACATGGTAGAGGAGCATTGCTCACTTTGTGGTGGCCAGGAAGCAGAGAGCTCAAGGGGAAGGGGCTGCGGGGAAGATGAAGACTCCCAGGGTATGCCCCTAACGACCCATCTCCTCCAGCCACGCTCCACCTGCCTACAGTTACCACCCAGTCAGTCCATTCAAGCCAGGATGGACAGATCGGGCTACAGCTCTCATACTCCAACCATTTTACCCCTAAACACCCCTGCATTAACACAGGAGTTTGGGGGGGACACCTCACATCCAAACCATAGCAAACACACACTTACTAGTTTCTCCCAAGTATTCAGAGTCTTAGGTCTTAATTTTGTGTAGGTAGAAGGTTGAAGACTTCCATTCTTTGTAACTCACTGACTAGACAATATGCTCTCCTGGAATCTCTTACATAATGTGCTGAAAGCACAGCCCATGATCCCAAAGCACAGGCCAATCTCATCACCTGATGTTTCTGATAATCTGTTTCTTCCTCTTACTCCTTGTCTTTCCAGCCTTCCTTCACCTCCCCCCTCACTCTGCCACGTTTATAGCATACCCTGAAATTTCTTCCTTGGAGGCCACCAAGGTTATTACAGTCAAAAGCAATGGTCTTCCATGGCTTTTCTCTATTGAGAGGCTTTCCAGGGGCCCACAGAGCCAACTTCTTTCTTGGACTCCTGTCTCACAGCCTGCTCCCTCAGAGGGCTTTGGACATCCTCTTGTCACCAGAAGTGGAAGGAGAGCAATAGTCAGGCCCCCTGGTTTAAAGGCCAGCCTTCACCTTTGGCAGGCTAGAAGTCCTTGCGTGAGTCATTGAACTTCTCTGAACTTTAATTGATAACCATGAGCTGCCCTTACCTATCCTTAAAGACATGTTTGGGGGTGCCTGCTGCCCCACACTCCCTCCTCTGAGACCTATCCCCCACATTGCTTGGGTATCCATGTTTGCGTTTTGTGACCCTAATGGACAGATGATTGCCTGATGGAGAATATCCAACAAGAGTCAAAGCCTAGACTGATCAGGGACTAAAAGTATTCTATCTTCCCCAAAAGCCTGAGCAAAACCTCAAGAGTGTATAGTCTAAGGACGGGTCCAGGATGACCACAACGAGCAAGACAGTCAGCTCGAAGAATAATCAGACAACAGTACTGGCCAGGGGAGGCAGTAGAATCATGCAGATAGACAAATAGACACAGGGACAGGAGACAGTGTGGGGGATGGGTCTCATCCAAGTCCTTGATGGCTCCCAGATTCTCGGGAGGGTCTTTTTTTTCCCCATGGTGCTGGAGATTGAACCCAGGACCTTGTGCATGCGAGGCAAGCACTCTACCAACTGAGCTATATCCCCAGCCCTCCCAGGTTCTCCTGAGGCTCAGCTGTTCTCTGGTTCTATGAGCCATACTCAGATCCTTTCAGTTGACTCCTTTTATTGCTCTATCTGATTCCTTCAACTAAAAAGCCTTGGCCAGCAGAAAGTGTCCCATAAGAATGGTGGAAACAGGAAGCCAGAAGAAAGAACCAACTCCTTTCAGTTCCATAAAAGTTCTGCCTCCTTATGAAATCTCTGCAGTGTTCCATCGGCCCCAACAGAGTCCAAAAAGTGCCTTCTGAACATTCACTGTGGGCTTGGCCTTGGGAAAAGGGGAAAGGGAGGTGACCAGAAATAGACAAGAGCCAAGGGACAAAGTAAGCAGAGAGAGGGAGGAGGGGAGTTTTCAGGGAATAAGACAGATGAAGGATACTCACCAAGAGTTGCCATTTTCCATCTGCCTGATACATATTCCCTCCTTTTCTTCTTGTACTAGAAGCCCTCTTTCTCATAGGGAACCCATTCTGAGGGATTTGACTAGAGTTCCTGCCATCCCCGCCAATCACTAACACCACCACCACCAGCCCCACTACCACCACCACCACGATGCCACAGGTGGGCACCTGACCCACATCAAGCCAAGCAGAGTGCAGTCCATTCTCCAGGTCACTCAGGTAGAAAGACAAGTTCATAAGATATGAGTTGTGACCAGGGCCAGTCTGAATCTAGCTGTTGTTCTCTAGATCACAAATCACGAAGAAAGTATTAGCTGATGGATGTCAAGGACAATCTTGGCTGCTGTCTGTCTTTGGTTCCGATTTGATGTATTAGAGGTACTAAGCTGTCCTTCCCTTTAACCGTGAACAGAGGATATCTATGTTTCATTCCCAGTAAGAAATTAATTCCCAATAATAAGTTTAGATAAAAGGGAGTATTAGTCTCAGAACTCTCATTCAGATGGGCTTGAATTATCGTTGAAATGTGTTATGCTTCCCTCCGGGAACACCCAGATACCACTAGAGAATGTGGCAGTGCCCAGGGCCGAGCTTCCAGCCAGCCAGATTTCACCAGCACAGTTCAGAATCACTGACCCTCCTCCGGACTGTGAACACTTGATAAAGTGTTCAGGCTCTTCCCATGACTAGGAGCCCAAAATGGAACAAAGGAAGTACAGAGAACATTACTCCAGTGATTTATAAAACTGGGCCAGAGAGTAGCTGGGCACGGTGGCGCACGCCTGTAATCCCAGCACTTAGGGAGGCTGAGACACGAGTCAAAAGCCAGCCTCAGCAACAACGAGGCGCTAAGCAACTCAGTGAGACCCTGTCTCTACATAAAACCGAAATAGGGCTGGGGATGTGGCTCAGTAGTCGAGTGCCCCTGAGTTCAATCTCCAGTACCAAAAAAAAAAATAAAATAAAACTGGGCCAAAGAAAATCATGCACATCCGCATGTGGAAGAAAGAAGGAATGAGAAAGAGAATAGAGGACGCAATGAGCAAAAGAAATGACAGACTAGAAGCCAAGCAGTAGGAGGAAAGACAGCAGAGGTGGAGAGAGGACGCTAAGTGCAAAGAGGAAAGGGAGGAAAGAACAGGGAGATGGCTATATCGCGACCCGTCCCTTCTCTGGGCCTCCACTTCCTTCTCTGGAGCACACATAGGCAGGCCAGCTGCATAATTTGCAGAGCCCAGTGCAAAATCAAAGTAGGGAACCCCTCATTCAAAATATATTAAAAATGTTGATAGCAACAGCATAGTATTAAACCAAGTGTGGGACTTTGGAACCCTGTGCTACAGTGCAGGTCACATGCTGGTGAACTTGACCCTGTCTGCAGGGAAAGATGAACTAGACCAGGGTTTTCTGCAGGCTTCAGTTCAAGAACAAGAGGTTCTTTAATCTCATAACTGGGAAGCAGCTCCCATCTCCTGTTCTGTCCTTGAGCATTCACAGCACATATGAACAGCTCCAACTTGTATAACTTCATTGAAAGTAGCATTTCTCAAATTTAGTTGACCACAGAAATATTTTTTCTTGAATTCTCCAAACTAACACCCTACAGAGCCCATTGCACAAAATGCTTTGTGGCCCTGAGGTTGCTAGAGCCGGAGGGGCCTTGAGCCCTCACCCATGGCAGCCCTTCCCGCTCTCAGACTTAAGGCTCAGAATCTGCTCTGCTTGGCCTTGATGACAGCAACCTCTTTGTGCCAGAGTTGACGGCGGTGGGAAGTGAAAGAGGGATTGGAGATTTCTGTGGCTGCAAAACCTGGAAGGTTCTCAAAGACAGCATATCAACTCCCCTAAACACCCTGCACCCTGGCATAGAAATGCCTTTGTTTTAATCTAAACCCTCAAAATGTTACCTCTTCACCAATTTCTAACCTCTCTAGAACATTTTTGCAGGGGGCTTTGATACCATGTTGCAGGACAGGGACTCCTTGGTTATAATAAATAAAAACAATGTTTGTGGAACCCTTGCATGTCAGATAATTGTATCAAGTGTATAACTGTTCTGGGGAGAATTTACATCAGAACCATGAGTACTATAGCAGGTTCAATCAGGAACCCAGGGATTCCTGAAATGGCTTCGTTAACTTTCAATTTTATTGATAAGAACAAAGTTTAATGCAAAAGAAAACTCAAGAGCAGTCTTTTTCTTTCTTCATAAATAGTAGAGTAAGGAGGGAGGCATTTTGGGAAAAAAATAAAAATAAAAGCTCAAGGTTGAATCCCATCTCTGTCCTTCACTGTCTTTGCTGCCCTGGGCAACTCATTACATTCTTCTCTGTGCCTTCGTTTACTCATCTGCAAAGTGGAAATAATAGTATTAGTAAAGATTCCTCGAGCAATAAGCTAATGCCAGAGCAAGTCATCTAAACAATGAATCCCAGCTAGCACGCTCACGAAACGCCTAACCGATTACAAATGAAAGCTCCAAATTTCCACAGGAGGCATGGGCAGATCACAAAGAAAACAAGTTATAAACATGTTTGAGAATCTACCTCATGGACCATTTTGCTTGGACCATAACCAAATACTATGAAATATGCCTTCTTTGGAAATTCATAATTTCGTTTGTAGGAAACCTCATAAGACATACCAATGGTCCTTAGTGAGAACTCTGTCCGGCAGGGACTCTCAGAGTGTGTGCTGGCGACACCTGCTGGCTGGGAATGGTATGGCAGGTGTGCTCAACAGACAAAGAGAAATGGTCTGGAACCTGGTTGAATGGGGAATTTGGGAAATGGAGACCGGAAATAAATCCTAACTTGGGATTATTTGGGATTATTATTGAGGTCTTGATGCTCACAATGTGGCAGATAAGCAGCATGGGCATCGCTGGGAGCTTGTTGGAATGAGACCCTCCAGGTGATTCATATGTGTACTAGAATCCAAGAAGCACATTCTAGACCACTTAACCTAGTGACTAAGCGTCCAAGGGGGACCATGAGAAGGAAACTACATTCAATAAATAAAAACAAAACACCCAGAAAACCATAAAGCTTAGTATTTCAGTTGTATCTGGTTCAAGCCATTCATCACACCTGTGTGAAGTGAGGTACTCCTCTCCTCCACAACATGGCTTTGTCTCACCCCCTTTTTTAAAAAATATCCCATTTCTTACTTATTCTGTCAAAGCTTTTCCCCCCCCTTCCACAGGAACATTTTTACAAGTTTACAATGAAATGACAGGAAAACAGGATTCCCATTACAGAAATTTTGCTTTAATATCTTATTTTTTGAAATAACATGTAAGAGTTCCTTCATTGCGATATAAATGGATTCTAGGAAATCTAGGCAAAAAAACATACAAATGCATTTATTATGTGGATATGGTATTAGCTTGCAGAATAAAAATACAAGCTGAAAGATGAGGTCTCTGACTGAACAGGAAGTGGGGTTCATCTGGTGTCCAGGAAGCTGGTGTTTTCAGGGTCACAGGACAAACAGGTTTAGCTCTTCCTGTGTCACTGATCAATGCATAAATTTGGGGACAGAGAATCTGTTTGACCCAGTTTGGTCATGCCCAGCCTTTGGATAAAGAAGGACAAGCATTTTTATTTCCACGGTGTATCTGATAAGGCAGGTACTTGGAGAGCTTGCCACTTTCAGCACCTGTTTTAACTGCTCAGAGGAGGATATGGTCGCATCATTCCAGTTGATACATATTTTGACCTGGAGGGGAGCAGGTGCCCCCCAAAAAACTGAGATGTGAGAGCTGACAAAGAAGGAAAAGATAATAGGAAGCAAACCAATCATGCTCTGTCCACATCTCTCTGTGACAAAGTATAGACATGACCGAAGTATTGATTAATGAGTATATTGATAACATATCTACTCTAAAACCCGTGTCTATTATTCCAACAGGCTTCTCTTTTTTGTTTCATGATATTTTATTTTAGTTTCTGGTACTGGGGATTGAAACGAGGGGTATTCTACCAGCAAGCTACACCTCGAGTTCTCTTATTTATTTTTTTATTATTATATTATTTTGGTACTGGGGATGGAACCCAGGGCATTTAACCATTGAGTCACATCCCCTGTCCTTTTTCTATTTTTATTTTGAGACAGGGTCTTGCTAAGTTGCTTAGGGCCTTGCTAAGTTGCTGAGGCTGGCTTTGAACTTGTGATCCTTCTGCCTCAGCCTCCTGAGTCACTGAGATTACAGGCATGCTCTACCACATCTGGCCTACTTTTATCTCTTTATACATGTTATTTGATCATTCAGTGAGATCTTGATTGTCTTCAGTTCTTCAAAGCAAATCTACTTTGTACCACACCATCACATTAAAACAGCAATTAAACACTTGAAAGGACCTTTGCCCTCCTGAGACATCTGGCATCTTGTCCCCCACTCTGATATTCTAATGTATCTAGAGGAGACATTATACAAATGGTGAGGCTCTTTTTTTTTTTCCTTTTAAAAATAAGAGATAAGAAAAGAGATTGCGTAGCTATAAAAAATACATTCTATCACCAGAGCTGCCTGAGAGTTCTTTAGGAAAACATCGCAGAGGTATAAATAGCTGCAGTTTCTTAGCGACATTCAGTTGAACAACGCTCAGAGCTAAAAGCTGTTCTTTGCTTAGAAATTCATGCCTGCACAAGGAGACCAGGAGCTACTCACCATTCCTTACAGATAATCAAGTCAGTCTGCAGCTATCTGTCTGCTGTCTTGAAATTTTGCAAGGACCCACCAGTGTCCTCAGAAAGCTAAAATGAATGAACCTGTGTATCACAGAAAGTGTCTGGGGCCCGTACCATCAGCCTCACAGAGGCATCTTACAAATGGCTTCTTTCATGTGCTGAGCACTGGGCATACCCGTGAGTAACAGATGATGCTTCCCCCTCTTCCCATGAACTTGTCCTCACAGAGAGAGCAAATGTATTTGTTAAGCCCATTTGAAAGATTATTCTTTTGTCTAAAAACTCTTCTATAAAATAAAATCACTATTTTTGCACTTCTGGGGGAGAGGTAGCATGCATGGCCCAAGTAATTCAGTCAATGCACATTTCTTTGAATCCTGTTATGGCTCTAAAATCCAAGTGGATTTTGTATTCTCTGTGGTGACCTGCCCTCGTATGTTTTAAATAAGAAGCTAATGTTTTCTCCTAAATGCTGGTGCCATAATTAACTCTCAAGTGGTGGCAAGTATATGCCATGTCACCTGATTGAGGTGGCTCAATGTGGAGCAAAGTAACAGGTCCCCATCCTGGCTCTGTCATTCGGGTCCAGAGTGAACTAAGCTGGGGACTTAACTGGCTGCATCTCAGTCTCCCTATTTGGACAATCAGGTCAATGATTTCTATTCACTTAATCTCGCTCTAAAAGCTTGCTTGGGTGCCGTGGCACATGCCTATAATCCCTGCAATGTGGGAGACTGAGGCAGGAAGATCCAAAGCTCCAGGCCTGCCTCAGGAATTTGGTATGATCTTCAACAACGTATGGGACCCTGTCCCAAAACAAAAAAATAAAAAGGACTGGGGGTATGAACAGCTCAGTGGTAAAATTCCCCTGAGCTAAATTTCTAGTAGTAAATAAATAAGTAGTAAAGGCCTCCCTTCCTGGTGATCATCACTGTGGACTCCAGGTGTAGAGAAGGGAGTCTTCTCTAGGATCCATAAAGGAGCCATATAGCCACCTTTGCTATGTCAAACATATTTGGGCCCCTCAGAAACTCACATTTGAAATTCTCGTTTAGATTTCTCATTTCTGGCTTGTGAACTGTGAGGAGAAAGTCCAGAAAATGGATTTTTTAATCGGAAGACAGAAATGTAAGGAGAATGGACCCAGGAGTCCATCCTGCACGAGCCAAGTCCTTGACTAGGCCTCTTTTCACCCTTGATTTTTCCTTGATTAGAACAAAATGGCAGTGGTCAGCACCAAGGACCGTCCACAGCACCTGCCTGTTTCTGTGTGTGGTGCTCACTCATGCTGAGATGGCACCTTATCAGGAGCTTGGGGGCATCAATGCTATCCCTGGTGATTGAATGAAGATGGGGAAATCTCTTGACAGGCTGGAACAAGGGATGAAATCTAACTTTTGAAATTTAATCAGGATAAATGTGATGCCTGGACCATGGGTTCAGAATATCAAGTACACAGAAATAGCTGGTGGTGGCCGGGCGCGGTGGCACATGCCTGTAATCCCAGCACTTTGGGAGGCTGAGACAGGAGAATCGCGAGTTCAAAGCCAGCCTCAGCAATGGTGAGGTGCTAAG
>CM053409.1:108813898-108838896 GCA_028644305.1 Xerus rutilus
GAAGGAAGGAAGGAAGGAAGGAAGGAAGGAAGGAAGGAAGGAAGGAAGGAAGGAAGGAAGGAAGGAAGCTGGTGATGTGAAAGGGGCCTGGAATGTTCAGCTTAGGACAGCCTCAATCTGTGTCACAGGATGACTGGTCCTCCAAGTCTACCTCAAAGCTAGTATGGCATGGATTTTGAGGACAAAGTTGACCAAAGTGAGAGAAGCCGTATTCCCATTCTCCTCTGCTCTGGCTGCACGTCTGTAACCAACAGGACTTGAGTCCGAAGCAGGAAAGCCAGACGAAACCACGATGGCTGAGCAGGCTCCAGTCAAGAAAGTAACATCCCTGCTGACTAGAGAAGCATAGAAAGAATCCAGAAGTCAGCGGGGGCCTGAAAAGATAAGCGAGGGCAGCAGCACCCTCAAGGCAGAGTCTCCACCACCTGAATCAGGTATCGAGTTGAGAGGTTGAGAAAGAATCACATACAAAACTAAGAGCTGATGGAAAGGAAGTGCCAGATGGCAAGATAGAGGATGTCTTTATTAAAAGAGCTACAAGAGGGGCCGGGATTGTGGCTCAGGGGTAGAGCGCTTGCCTTCCGTGCGTGAGGCACTGGGTTCGATCCTCAGCACCACATAAAAATAAATAAATAAAATAAAGACATTGTGTCCACCTACAACTAAAAAGAAGTTTAAAAAAAAAAAAGAGCTACAAGAGAAGCGGCCAGGGAGGAAAGAAGTGCTGTACAGCTTTAATGGAGGCTGTGAGTGGAATGGGGTGGGGAGGACAACGCAGGACGTGGTGATCCTGACTCAGGAGACAGGGACAGAACCCATTTTTATCACAGGGACAAGCCCAGGATCTCCTGTTAGGTTGACAATACAAAGTTCAGTGAATTCTTGGGAAGCGTGAGGTTTGCCTACAATGCGTTCCACGGAGTGCCTGTCTCCGTGAAAATCGCAGGTCAGCGATTTTGCCTTGGAGCAGTTTATCCAGTTTTGGGAGCGTTATAAAACTACTCTTTTTGACCTAAGTGTCCTTTAAAAAAAACCCAAAATACCACTCATTGAAGTATTAACCGATGTGCAGATACGATGATATCTAAACAGAGGGTGTGCAACATTTTCACACACTGAAGTCACCATGGAATCTGAACCCAGACTGAAAGAACAGAAGCAGAACTCAGAGGGCCCCTCATATTCTCATCACTGCCTCCCAGCAAGGGCATCTTCCAACCTAACTTCTGATGGCATTGATGGCTTTGTGCTCTTTGTGAATGGAATCATACCATCCGTGCTTCTGTGAGTCTCCTAGGTCATGTACAGTTGTGCAACATTCATCTCATGGCTGTGCAGAATTTCATTGTGCGAATATATCCACACATTATTTGCCCATAGCTGGTGTAGTTCCAGTTGAGGCTTTTGCAAAGAGCGCTGCTCTTTGTTCTTCATACCTTTCGGTAAACTACGCATGCTTTGTTGTTGTGGTGGTACTGGAGACTGAACCCAGGGCCTCATCCATAACACACAAGTGCCACATCCCCGGCTCATGCATGCATTTTGTTGTGTTTATATTATAACAGGGGGTGGAGTTAGTGGGTCACATGACTACCTGTAACAACCTAGAACAATTTATAATTAAATATAGAGATGAAATAAATCAATAAAACATTTTTGTTAGGGTCATTGAGATGATCTTATTCATGAAACATTTACATGTTCGTAGTACTTAAGGGTCTTTGCGTATCAGAATATAAAAGAGTAGCCCCCTGTGTTGCTTCACTTCTGTCACTGTGACAAAATATCTGAGAAAATCAACTTAGAGGAGGGAAGACTTATTTTGGTACATGGTTTCAGTCCATGTCATGTGGACCTGTCCGCTTTGTGCCTGCGGTGGCACAGGATACCCTGGCAGGAGCACATGGTGGAGAAACTGCTCACCTCAAAGCATTAGGAAGTAGAAAGAGAGATTGGGGGGAAAGATGGGGTCCTGAGACCCCTTCCCAGGCGTGCACTGCCTGACCCAGCTTCCTTCTCTTATCTCTCCCTGCAGAGAGCACCACAGACTGGTCACCAAGCCCTCAACACACGGGCCTGTGGAGAATTTTCCAGATTCAAACCATAGCAGCCTGAGTCTGAGAAACACCTGGGGCTACTTTCCTGGGACCAGTTGGAATGTGCGTGAGCTGCAGATGTGCAATTTGGTCAATGATTTCGTACTTGTGGTTTTATTTTATTTTTTGGTACTGGAGATTGAACTCAGGGGCACTAGACCACTGAGCCACATCCCCAGCCCTATTTTGTGTTTTATGTAGAGACAGGGTCTCACTGAACTGCTTAGCACCTCACCATTGCTGAGGCTGGCTTTGAACTCGGGATTCTCCTATCTCAGCCTCCCTAAGCGCTGGGATTACAAGCTTGCACCACCACGCCCGGCTCACACTCGTGATTTTAAATTAAAAGTTTTTAGAGGACTGAATTAAGTTAGTAAACAACAACTTAGTCTCTTGGATAGAATTTACTATTACAAGCAACATAGTAAGACCCTGGGCAAAGAAAGAAGTGAAAAATGAGACAAGAAAAAAAAATTCCCGGATCTATGAATGAAATATATGTGAGCTAAACTGAAGGGATTAAATATAACTAACTTTTTAAAAAAACTTGCCACTTTAATAAATGGAAATTAATTTGAAAATCCAAGTAATGTCTTCTCAAATTTGAGGCCAGCCTGGACAACTTAGAAAGACGCTATCTCAAAATAAAAAATAAAAAGTGCTATGGAAGTAGTTCAGTGATAGAATGTTTATCTAACATAGGTGAGACCCTAGGTTCAATCCCCAGAATCAAAAAAATAGAATTCTTAAGGAAAATTATTTTTGACCTAACAATCTGCATATACTCAAACTATCAACCAAATGTCAGGGTAGACGATAGGTTTTTTCAAACATTTAAAGTTTCAAATGTACTGAGCTTTTCTTTATAAGATACTGGAGAATAGGCTTAACTGAAATGCCGGAATAAATTGAGAGGAAGACAAAAGGAATCGGACAGAAATGAGGACCCACTGTATGGTACCATTTATACTGAAGTTGTAGAGCAGCTAAGACCAATTTTTGTGAACAGAAGTCAGATGATGGTTGCCCTTGGTGGTAGAGCATATGGAGGCACTGGCTGGGAAAGCACATGAGTGGGAACTTCTGGGTGATGTCAGGGTTTTACATTTTGATCTCTGTGATAGCTTTTCATTGCTATAACAAAATACCGGAGAAAACAAGTAAAGGAGGAAGGATTTATTCGGCTCACAGCTTCAGTCCATTATCACTGGCTCCATTATTTCTGGGCCTGTGGTAAGATGGTACATCATGTTGAGAAGGTGTAAAGCCAGTCCCTTCATGGTGACCAGGAAGAAAAGAGAAAAAGAGAGAAAGGGACGGGGAAAGGGAGTAGCAACAAGGTATAGTCTTCACAGGCATGTCCCCAGTGACCTCTTTCCTCCAGCTGGGATCTCTCTCCTAACAGCCCACTCAATTCATATTAATCCATTGGTGAGTTCTGAGCTCTCATGATTGAATCACTTCTCAAAAGTCTCACTTCTGACCATGCTACATTGGGAATCAAGCCTTCGGCAAACGGGTCTTTGGACTATATTCCCAGTCCAAACCATAAAAACAAAATGAATTGGTAGTTACCAAGTGTGGGCATACGTAAAATTAGCAAGCTAGACACTTGACGTTGGTGCAATGAACTCTATGCTAGTCACGCCTCAACTGAAAAGCAAATTCAGAACTCTCGTAGGAGAAAGGAAGATCCAGGAAATCCCAGATCCAGTGTAGGGAATCCTCAGGTGGTAAGTGTTATGCAGGTGGCCTGAGGAGCAACCACCCCCACTAGGCAGGAGGGTGGAGCAAGAAACAAGGTATCAAGAACCAAATGGCTACTAAGTAACTAATGGGCAGGGAGTATATACAGCATGGATACCTTGGACAAAGGAATGATTCACATCCCAGGCAGGACAGGGGAGGATGGTGCAAGATTTCATCAGACTCCTTAGAGTGATGTGCAGTTAAAGATATATGTATTATTTATTTCTGGAATTTTTCATTTAGTATTTTCAGGCCAGGGTTGATCCCATGAATAACTGAAGGAAAGAAAAACAGATAAGGAGGGGCTATTGTACACACTTATGAGTGAGCAAAAGTGTGAAAGGAAAAATGCCTCAGTGTTGTCCTAAATAGTGTTTTAGCTATTTGGACTATACAATATGTAGTCCAGAGGACACCCATCTCCATGGAATAAAGTGCAAATCATTCCTTCTAGAGTCACTCAGTGGCCCTGAGCCCAAAGTTGGCATTCAAGTCACTCCCTGGGCATTATTGTAAGGGAATGCTTTTGAGACTGACCCGAGGGGCAGTGCACATTGTGAAAACATTGTTTCTCCATGTGCAGCTAAGTGACCCCTGTGCCACTGAACGCTGCATCCTGGCTTCATTGACTCTGCTCTAAGGACTTCATTCTGCTAACAAAGGATCTGAGGTGGGAGGAGTCGTGTGCCCCTTTGGAGGATGTGTGGTCAACACCGCCGTCCAGTGTGTGAAAGCAAAATCTCCCTGCCCCTGACCCCAATACTGTTTTCCACACTCTCAGACCACTGCTATTTTTTCTGACTTTCTACTCAGCATTGTGGGAACTGAGCACAACAGCCAGTTTCAGGAGCCACTGTTGCCATGGGTTACATGAATTCAGAACCAGGCATGGAACCCAAACAGCCCCTTAAATATCAGTCCTCAAGTGGGAAGCTAAACAACGTGCAGAACACCTTATAAGAAGACAGCAGACACATGCAAGTTACGGAGAGCACCTCTGCAGCCCTGTGGATGGCTGCTGCCTGGAGCCAGCCTTGATTTGTTAACAGCTGCTGAAAATATTCTCTCTGCATGGTGCCTGCAAGTTGTGGCAAATACCCAGAGAAATGAGAAAGAATATGTTCATGCAGTTTTAGACCTGTGCTCTCTAATATGGTAGCCACTGGCTACTCGTGACCACTGAACACTTGGAATCTGGGTTGGCTGAATTAAGATGTGCTATAAGCATAAAATAATATACCAGATTGCAAAGAATTAGTGTGAAGAAAGAATATAAAATAATCTAAAAATATTAATAGTTTTAGATTATTTCATTCAGTTGTCATTATAGTGGCTTTTATTAAAATATATAATGGGTTATAATTTGAGTTAAATAAGTTGGGGTAAATAAAGTATATCATTAGAATTAATTTGCAATTAGAATTTGCATCTTTTTACTTTTTTAATGTGGCCTACTCGAAATTTTTAAATGACAAGTGTGGTTCTCATTTATTAATTGCATTATATATATATTTTTGCAGAACTGTGAGTTAATCGTCCTAGAGGTGTGTGCTAGCTTCTCTCTTTCCCCTTCCCAACCCACCCCAATTCTCGCTCCCTCTCAGTTCTTCCCTCTCTCTCTCTTCTCATTCTCACTTGCCAGGTGTTCCCATGGCCTTTCCTCAGTGTATGTGTGTGTGTGTGTGTATGTGTGTTGATAGGGAAAGAGGTAGAGATGGATTAGTAGATAGTGAGCAAGGCAAGCCTCTGGTGTCTTTTCTTATGGGCACTAATCCCATTATGAGGGCCCCATCTGCATGACCTCACCTGAACTTAACCACTTCCCAAAGGCCCCAAAACTAAATACCATGACACTGGGGCTTCAACATATGAATTGGGTGAGTGCGTGACTCAGTCCAGAGCACCAATAGACAAGTTTCAGGAGCCCACTACTAGCTTTTAAGCTGCTGGGGCTAGCAGGCAGTGCCGATAGAGAGAACTACTTGTTCAAAAGAGGTGCCTGTCAAGAGTGCCCCATTTCCCACTTCTCTTATGCAGAGTAGAGTCATAAGGGGTTTGGAGGCAGACTTCCTGGTTTGAATCCCAGCTGCTCTACTTATTAGCGGTATGACCTAGGCACAGGGCTTAGCCTCTGGGCTAATGGGGGGAATTTATGCCATGATGCAGGTACAGGTTTGGCACTTAGTGAACCTTTTAAGAAAATCAATTATTCTTCCCATCAAAAGACAGAAGCAAGTTTGTTGGAAAAGGATAAGATGTGAAAACAGATAAGCAATGTCGAACCAGGCTTGGAGGCACCATGCCTGTTTATCCCAACTACTCTGGAGGCTTAGGCAGGAAGAAAGATCCCTAAGGGAGACCTTGTCTCAAAAAGTTTTTTTAAAAGGCTGGAAATGCAGCTCAGTGGTAGAGAGCATGCCTGGCATGTGTGAGACCTAGAGTTAAACCCCCAGCGTCCCTTAGAGGGTGTCCACTCTGCCACCCAATGTGTGGAAACAAAATCTTCCTGCGACTCCACTGCCATTTCTATGCTACAGACAACCTCGATCTCAGCCCTGAAAGCTCACAATTGTAAGAAAACCTGTTTTTGTTGTTTAAGGTGCCCAGTGCATGGTATTCTGTTGGGTAGCCCAAACTGACTTAGATAATCTGACTCCTGAATGTGTCACTGCAGCTGAAACAAGAGATCTTTAAGGACTTCTTATGCATTAAGAGCCTATCAAGGAGGCTCTTGGCCTTGGGAGATGTGAGCAAGCAGACGAGAGTCAATAAAAGAAGCTCCGGAGACTTCAAGTGGCAGAAGACAAAGGAACACAACAGACAGGAGGGGCAGGAACACGGGGCTGAGAACGGGTCAAGAGAGGAGGTCGGAGGAACCCTGTGTATAAGAGATCCTCAGTTTCCAAGGAGAAAAATATGCAAGATGTGTGAACATCAAAGCATCCCATATAGGGGTGGCTACGAGTGAGATTTAGACAAAGAGAACTTACCTATTGACTCATGGGTCCACCACATCCGAGTGTCTTAAGCTATGGACATAAACCATGGTGTCCCTATCAGTGACAAGGTTGGCTGCTCATGGTGATTGGGAAAGACATTCCAGCATCAGCCTGGATTCAAATGTATCAAAATATATCCAAAAGATTCACCTTTGATATATTTTAATGTCATTCCAATTATGTTTTCTATCTCCACTTGTGTTCTTGAGGGCTTTGGGGATGGGAGAGAAAAGGAAGAAATTAACATTAGCTCTGCCGTACATCCCTAGACCCCTCTTCTATGTCACAGCTTGTAATTTGGGACCCCAAAGGATGCGTGTTGTGTGTTTGTCTCTTGGTAGAAATAAAGTGTGAGGATAAGTGGTTTAAAGGATGAAAAAGAGAATCAAAGAGCATCATGGGAATCAAGAAGGTGGTTAGGTGCCATTCCAGGGGAGAAAAGGGTGATATATGAAGGGAACCAAAGCACGAGGGGTTCTGGCGTCAAGGCTCAGGTGGCTCAGGTCCACCTCAGAGCTAGCACTTAGAAGCTGTGGAGTGTCTGGACCTTCTGAGTTTGAGAAGTTCTATGTGAACAAGTGTTGAGGCAGGGTAGTGGGGGGCAGTGCCCAAAACTGATCTCAACACGCAACCCATCCCACGTGCTACTCTTAGGACAAAATTCTAACCTTGCTTCCATCGAGCAGGGGTAGAAGAGACACTGTGACACCCAGGTCTACAAAAGGCAGTCAGCTTCTACCTGGCTCCCTTGGCTGGGACACTTGCCATGGGAACTGCCATTCTGTGAGGAAGCCCAAACCACATGAAGAGGCCTTCTGAAGGTGCCCAGCCAGCAGCCCAGCTGAGGCTTGATGGACAGAATCAACACTGGGCAGGAGGGTGGTGAGCCTGATGGTGGTCCTGGCCCTCATCACTGAGCCTCCCAGCACTCTGAATGTCCCCAGCTAAGGCTCCTGACATCATGGAAGAGAGACCAGTCCCTTGCAAAGCTAGACCCAGAGAATCTATGAGTGGAATAAAGCAGCTATAATTTTACAGCTCTACTATTATGCAGTCAAAGACAAATGGAATGAGTATAATCAAAACCACCTTGAGAACTGTAAGGACCAGAGATAAGATATGGAAGCCAACTAATGTGGTCCCTGACTTTCAGGAGAACTTCCAATGTGACAACTATTACCATCATCAGAAAGTAGAAGTGACTAGATCTATTTATCTCACCCATCGTCTTCACCTGCCTCTTTCTGTCCCCCATACTTGCAGGAAACCTCAGAGTCAACCCGCTAGGAAATGCCTGCTTCCCCCAGCTCCAACCACTTTCTTCTGCCTGGAGGTTCTGAGGGTCTTAAGGTGTCAGTGTGGGTGACACCTGAAGTCAGCTTTGTGTTCTCCCGAGCCCTTTTGCCACACTGGCCAGGTCTCATCCCATGGCATGGCTTCGCGTAGCTGTCACGTCTGTGTTCTCTTGCCTTTTGGGAGCCACACAATCCACTTTGATCTGGGGCTAAGCCTAAAACTGTTCAGCGGGCTGTTTGTCAACCCAGGCCCATCAGAGTGTGCAGTGGGGGAAGCCAGGTGAGGAATGAGAGCAGCCTCTGCTGGGAACGGGAAGAGCGCACCCAGGCAACGCCCTGTCTTAGTTTACCATAGCCAAAGGAACGCTGCCACAGAATGACATCATTGCTCTGTGTTCTGACATGCCAGGGATGCAGGGGAACAAAGGTTCTCCACCCTCTCTTTGGAGCTATTAGGTAAACGATGTCCCACCCACTCTAAGGAGAGTCTCAAATGAAGTATATCTCCTGAAAATCAGCTCTCTCTCCTGTTGATTTTCTTCCCCCTTTAAGTTGAGTTGTGAAATAAAGGCAGTAAAAAAGACCCAGAGTCCAAGGTCAAAAAAAAAGCAAAGTTTGTAACCATGGAAATGAACTGTTGTGTGTAGATGATCACTGAGTTCAGCTTGATAAAGCCCAGGCGGCTTCCTCGGAAGGTCACATCGACAGCCATTGTGGGAAGATTGTCAAAGGTGTGTCACGGTTGGGCAAGTGTGTTAGAGTTGCATGTGCAAAGGAAAATCCAGAACCTCCCCTGTGTCCTTCCTGCAATCCTGAAAGAGGAGGGGGTTTCTGAATCCTGTGTCCCCAGGCTGCTCAAGTCCACATGTGTGCCCTGCGAGCCTGACTGCAGCTAGTGTTTATGAAACACTTATTATGAGCCTGGCACCCTGCTAAGCATCATACCTGTACCCAGTCCTTCAGTCCTGGTAACAGCCATCCTGGGCACATGCTCTGATGGCTCCTATTCATAGATGAACAAATAGAAGCTTGGCAGGGTAATGCAGGACCCAGAGACACACTTGAGACTTGAACTTCATCTGTCCAGTAGGGAAGTATGGCCTCCCAATCACCAGCCTCTCCCACAGCCTCGATGGTGGGCATGCTGCTGGGGTACGCAGAAAATAAAGTCCATGAAACTACACAGATCATTACAGAGACCCTATATCATGAAAGGGAGAATGTCTGATGTTTGTAGAGAATAAAAAACAACAAAGACTCAAAAAGTTAGCTCAGAGTGTAGGAGAGAAACAATAACAAATCTTTCTTCTTTTAAGACTATTGAATAAATGCTCTGAAAATTCCCACTCCCAGCCTCACAGAACTCTCAGTCAACTGCAACCACCTAGAACATTCTCCTAAGCATGAGTGAACACTCAAAGTGGCCAACTGTTGTGGGTTGAATTACATCCCCCCAAAAGGTAAGTTGAAGATCCAACGTGCATGGAGGAAGATGATATGCAGAGATTAGGTAGGAGGCAGCCTGTGCCTCCCACAAGCCAAGGACAGAGCCCAAGATCTGTCCTCCTTCATGGCCCTCAGAAACAACCAACCTTACTGACACCTCAGACTGACACTTCCAGCCTCCAGAACCATGAGACAATAAACCTCTGTGATATAAGCCACCAGTTTACCACAGTAGACCTAGTAAAGCAACCCAGATTTTGGTGCAGATGTCCATGCATTTGACCTTATTTGGAAATAGGATCATTGCGTGGTAAATTAAGCTTTAGATGAGAGCATATTGGAATAGGATGGTCCTTAACCCAATAGGACTGCTGTCTTTATAAAGAGAGTCACAGAGGCACACAGAGGGAGGACAGCCATGTGCCAATGGAGGCAGAGACTGGAGTTACATAGCTCTAAGCCAGGAGCTGCCACCAAAAGCTGGAACAGAGGTGTAGAACAGATTTGCTCTTGAGGCTCCAGGAAAGAACCAACCTTGTCTACTGACACCTTGATTTTGGGCTCTGGACTCCAGACTGTAAGAGAACAAATTTTTGTTGTTTGAAGCCATCCAGTGTGTGATACTCTGTGACAAGATCCCTAGGAAACGAGCATGCAGACCTTTTTTTTTTTTGGTATCGGGGCACTCGACCACTGAGCCACATCCCCAGCCCTATTTTGTGTTTTATGTAGAGACAGGGTCTCACTGAGTTGCTTAATGCCTTGCCATTGCTGAGGCTGGCTTTGAACTCGCGATTCTCCTGTCTCAGCCTCCCAAAGTGCTGGGATTACTGGCGTGCGCCCAGCTCACATCGACGTTTTAACTATGGTCCTGATTTCGGGAGAGAAGAGCAAGTCCTTCCTTAACCTGTGGTCTGCCATCCTTCCTCTGTCTCTGTAAGACCCTGCTGTGGGTGTCCTCACTCTTGTCTGCTAGGAGAAGCCCTCCGCTGAGTCCCCTCCTGCTTTTAGACACCTCTGTGTCGCTCACACTCACCTCTGCCTCCCAAGCCCCTAAAATGCACATTTGGCCCAGGGCAGTCTCCTCAGCACACTTTGCTTTGCTTTTAGCAAAAGAGACAAATATCTCTAAGGGAGGGATAGAAAAGGAGGTGAATTTGGAGACCTGATGTGGAGCAGGGAGAGTGATCCAAGTTTCAGTCTCATGACAGAGTTACTGATGGCTTTGAAGCAGGAGAGGTCATTCATTCTCATGTCCTTATTGAGTGCCTGCTGTATGTGGACAGTGCTGGGTGGTGGGGGAGGGCGCCAGGTAGGAATGCTTTCACCTGCAAGTGGCAGGGCACCTGGGGACCAGTGACTGCAGAAAGCATTTACCAGATGGCTCATGACTTCCTTGTGGACTAAACAGAAATGAGGGCTGGACAAAAGAAGTGTGTCTGGAGGACACTGAGGTTGGCTCACTGTGGCTGATTGAAAACATCCTTTAATTTTTTTCCCTATACTCTTCCTGTATAAAGATGAAGTCTCTGCAGCCTTGTACTGGTAAATGTTTGATAACTGGCTCTCTGAGGGAAAAAGTCTTGACTTTGTAGTGTCTGCCCATGTCCATGGGGTAAGTGCTCACCACAGCCATGTCCAAGGATGGCTGTGAAATTAACAACTGATTCATTAAATTTCTGAAAATGGAACCACGGTCTCTCTCTGGCCAGTAGCAGAGGGCTCCACTCCACTTCCCGGTCTGTCTCTTCTCTGGATCAATACAGGTTTGTGACTGTCTTAATCAAGAGTCCAGCAGAAGAGAACTTCTGTGATTCCAAAAGCCCGTCAGAAAGGCTGTGACTTCCAAGCCAAGGCTGGTCTGGGAAGACCCTCTGGGTGCCCTGAGCTGCCACATCATGAGTGACCACCTGAGACACCGTGCTGGAAAGGCCACATGTAGACCCTCCAGAAGACAATCCTAGTGGCACTCAGCCTACCAGTGTCCCCACAAAAATGTCAGATGTATACGTGAAGCTATTTTGGACTCTTGAACAGATTCCATTACCAAGTGACTCTCATCCATGCTGTGAGAAACAGAAATAGCCTGCTGAGCCCAGTCTAACTCCCAAAGCCATGAGATACAATACGATGTTTACTTTAAAGTAATTAAATTTGGGGACAGTTCGCTTCATAGCAGTAGATCATTGAAATGCTTCCCACACCCATTTCAGCCTCTTTCTCCCCTGTCTTTCTCAATTAAAGAGACTGGAAAGCCTCCCTTGCAGCTAGGTATGGCCACACGATGAAGTTTTAGAATGCAGGCAAGGAGATAGTGGCCAAAGTCCCTGGGGAAGTTTTCTCTTCCTAAATAAAAAAGCAAGTGCTTAGGAGGAGAAGCCCTTTTACTCTTTATCTTTCATGGCGCATTCTTCCTGCCTGGAATGTAGATACGATGATTTGAGTTTCTGCAGCTATCCTGTGTCAGGAGAGAAAGAGAGAAAGGGTCTGGCATCAGTTTGCGCTAGTTTTAGATTACCTGCCTCTGGATTGCTGATTACAAGCTAACATCATTGTCAAGTTCCCTATCACTTCTAGCTAGAAGCAATTTCATTGGACAGACTTTATATAAATCAATTTGCAGCAGGTTGAATGACTAAAATCAGGGAGGTTTAATCAGGGCCAATTTGACAGGAGTGTGGTCTATGCAGTCACATAGGGTCTCACACTGAGAAGGGCACATTCTTAGTTTAACACTCCGCAATGTCCATCTAGAAATTCTGAGTTCCCGTATTTCATTACACAATTGTCACAGATTTTATGCCAAATTCTTTTTGCAAAAAAGTACAAGGTGAAGCTTTAGATAAATCGTTGCCAGTATTACTAAACTTTGGTGCAAGATTAGGATGCATGGAAAACTTGTGAATATATGTTAAAATTGAACAGTCCAAATTGATGCACATCACTTCTTCATGACCGTTGAGTGAACAATTTTCTGGTCTGGGAAAAAAAGAGTTAACACCATCAGTTGTTATTGATTTGTGTATTAGAGTTGAAATATTGCACTTGAGAAAACTTGCAAAGTATGAACTTATTAGAATTTAATCTTCTGTGTCCAAAGATTCTGCTCTCCCAACATTGCTTTTGTTACAGGCACTCATGGAAGATGTGCCCAGCGCTAGTCCGGCACGCTCTCAACAAACCATGCAACCGTTAGGAAACAGACTGACCCTCCTGTGCCCGGAGAACGCCAGGCTCCAGGCTCCAGGTGAGTGAAGACAAACGCGCATCCATATGCCACTGGTGAACATTGCTGCTGTCTACCTTTTTAAGTGGGGTGACAAGTAGGATTATGCTGTGCGACAATTAGGCAATGAAAGGTAATAAACCAATTTTTGGACTGAAAAAAAAAACATGATGGAAAAAAAGTATGATGATTATGCAAGCAAATACAGTATTTTGGAACAAGGCCCCCGCCTTTTTACTTTGCACTGAGCCCCATAAATTATGGGTCAATCCTGGGTTTGAGGAATCAGCACAATCATAAAAGGAATTTGTAAATGATCAATGATCTTTGAACTTGACTGCTCCTTTTTTTTTGGTACTGGGAATTGAACACAGAGGTATTTGATCACTGAGCCACATTCCCAGCCCTATTTTGTGTTTTATTTAGAGGCAGAGTCTGAGTTGCTTAGCACCTCGCCTTTACTGAGGCTGGCTTTGAACTCGCAATTCTCCTGTCTCAGCCTCCCAAAGTGCTGGGATTACAGAGGTGCGCCACTGCATCCTGCTTGACCGCTGCAATTTTTATAAAAGTCACAAGAGAAGATGTAAGAGAAGATATCACATTTGCAAACAGCACATGAAAAATGCCAATGAGTTAAATGAAAGACTTATTCATTTGTAGTACTGGGGATTGAACCCAGGGGCTCTCAACCACTGAGCTACATCCCCAGCATTTTTAATTTTATTTTGAGATAGGATCTCACAAAGTTGCTGAGGCTGGCGTTGAACTTGCTATCTTCCCTCAGCCTCCTGAGTTGCTGGGATTATAGGCATATGCCGCACACCTAGTGAAAGATTGAATATTTTTAAAAAATCTAAATAGACATGAAGCCCAAATTGAAAAGATATTTAATAAGATATTAACCTTGAATTTGAACTTAAATCCTGGGGTTGGTGTGGTATCTGGCAAGGGTAAGAATTGGTAGCCACTGGCCTTGCCATATCTGCTTACGCCAGCAATTCAGCACATGCAAGCGTGCACACACATGTATGACAAATATAAATATTATATACATGTAGTGGTTATACATAAAAATATCACATGTATTATTTATGAATCATTTGATTTTATCACACTTCACCATAGGCGCCTAGAATAGACCACATTGTTCATCAAAGGTTTGAATTAATAAACTCCTCATGAGAAAAACTGATACAATATTTCACTAACATGCAGAAACCTGTTGGTTAATAACTGAAGAGCAAAACAAACCAGAAGCCAAATCCCCCAGACCTTCACTATCATCATCAACAGGAAAGATAACTCTTTTTTTCCTATTGTCAGGATTCAGTGAGATGATCCAAGCCAAGGGCTTGGTTTACAGTGAGCCCCCAAATAAATAAATCTCTATAATAATAGAGTCTTTAATACTTGTGGCCAAAACTACTGCCTTAAAATTCTCTTTGGTGTCAAAGAAATGAAATTTAAGGAAACCAAATCAAGGAGAGTCAGATATTGAGGCCATTCATCTTTGAGATCAAAGGGCAGGAAGGAGGTCAGAGCCGGAGAGGAGCCCTGGCTGGGAATTGCCTCTCACCTGAACCCAAGGCTAACCCCACACAGATGGAATCCTCCGCGCGTCAATGAGTCTGCGCCAGGTACCAAGACAACCACGAGGCGATGGTGCCACCTGCTGGCCACTGAGCAGTAATCCCGCGACGATGGAGGTTTGATTGCTTCGTGGGGGGTATTGGGGTGAAGAGGAGAAAATGAATAGTCATGTGTTTTTGGACGACCTGTTTCATTCCAGCACGTGTGTGCTCAGCACGTTAATAATCCTCAACATTATTAACACAAGGCAATTTCCTTCTGTCTGTCTGCCTGCCTTCCTTCCTTCCTTTATTTCACACTGGGGATTGAACCTGGGGTGCTTAACCACTGAGCCACATTCCCGGTTCTTTTTATTTTATTTTATTTTTTAAAATTTTTTTTAGTTGTAGATGGACACGATATCTTTATTTTATTTATTTTTATGTGGTGCTGAGGATCGAACCCAGTGCCTCTCACGCATGCGAGGCAGGCGCTGTACCACTGAGCCACAATCCCAGCCCTCTTTTTATTTTTCATCTTAAGACAGGGTCTCACTAAGTTACTGAGGGCCAGCTCTAAATTGCTGAGGCTGGCCTCGTACTTGTGATCCTCCTGCCTCAGCCTCCTGAGCTGCTGGGATTAGAGTCGTGCACCGTCACTTCTGGCAACACCAGACAAATGCTGATGTCCAAGAAAGGGTAATTTGGGTACTAGGTACCGAACAAAGGCAACATCAGACAAATTCTGATGTCCATGAAAGGGTAATTTTGCACTTACCCATATGGTACTAGGGAAAGCCCACAGTGTTTTCATAAAGCAGCATGTGAAAGAAAATGGATTTGCCAGTTTGTCTGCAGACTTCCAATCCCAGTATAGCCACTCACTAGGTAGTCTGTGGTAAATTACTTAACTCAGCCTCATTTTTCTCTACTGTAAAATAGAGCTACTCACAGGATCCTCAGATGGGGTCTGGGGACTTGTGGTTGAAAGTGTCTCGATCTGCCTGGGGACAGTTTCTGCAGGTGAGGTGTCTAGCTGGGTTTTTGCCCCCTACCCCATTTCATAATTGTTCTCTTCCTGCTTGGAAAAAGGAAGGCCTCCTGGCTGCCTGCCTCAGTCTTCCTCAAGTATACTGTGTCCCCGGGCAGGGGGCACCTGTGGAGCACCAAGCACAGGGATAAATGAGACCATCTGTGCTGTGATGAGATGGGAAACAGGACTAAGGACTGGACCATGAATGCTGAGGATTGGGGGCTGTTCCCAAGCATTGCTGTATTTTATTTATAAATTTTTATTTGTTCTAATTAGTTATACATGACAACAGAACACATTTTGACTCATTGTACACAAATGGAGCTCAACTGTTCATTTCTCTGGTTGTACGTGATACAGTCACATAATTCGTGCATTCGTACACATACGCAGGGTGATAATGTCCATCTCATTCTACCATCTTTCCCACCCCTATACCCCCTTCCCCTCCCCTCATTCCCCCCTGCCCAACCCAAACTTCCTCCATTCTTCCCTTGTCCCCTCACCATCCACTTGTCAGAGAAAACATTTGGGCTTTGGTTTTTTGAGATTGGCTTACTTCGCTTAACATGATATTCTCTAGTTCCATCCATTTACCTGCAAATGCCATAATTTCCTTCTTCTTTAAGCCCAAGCATTGTTTTAAACAAAGTGGAAGGAGGACAAAATTGAGTTGCCCATTAGGAAAAAACATTTAAAATTATTAAAGATGATTTCACTAAATGATATCCAACACATTATAGTGAAGGAATTCAAAGAATTGAGAGATACTGCCATAGCAAAATTCACTCCAGGCCAACTACTGCTTTATAAGAGGCAGGTTTCTCAGAGCATACTTTAAAACATCATTATTGAACAATCACAGATTCACAGGAAGTTGCAAAGATACTGAAGAGATTCAATGTCACCCAGTTTCTCCTGGTGCAAAATCTTACTAGCTAAAGGACAATGTCAAAACCAGGAAGTGGACACTGGTACAGCACATGTGTGGGATCTGGGCCATGCGGTCAGATGTGCAGAGTCACCTGAGCACCTGCAGTGAGGATACTGGGTGAGTTCCTGGCAGGAGAATTTTTGCTTACCCTGATTGGAGCATCACACGATGTATGCATGTATTGGAACATCACACAGCACCCCATAAACATGGACATTTTTTATGTATCCCTCTCTTTTTAAAATTACTTTTGGAACCAGGGATTGAACCCAAGGGCACTTAACCACTGAGCCACATCCCCAGCCCTTTTTTATTTTTTTATTTTGAGGTAAGGTCTCACTAAATTGCTAAATGGCTGAGGTTGGCTTTGAACTTGAAATTCTCTTGCCTCAGCTTTCTGAGTTGCTAGGATTACTGATGTGAGCCATCACACCTGGCTCCTCCCACCCCACCTTTTTTTTTTTTTTTAAAAGACACTGGAAATGCTCAGGCTGCAGCTGTGGTAGAGTGCTTGCCCACATGCTTAAGACCCTGGGCTCCATCCCTAGCTCTGGGGGGAACAAAAAGGCACTGGAAGAGTCCACTGCATTAAGATCTCTCTTGTGCAATCTCTCCTTTGTCACGGCCAGCCCACGTCCCCACTACCCCTCAGCCGGGCACCCTCTGATCTCCATTTCTGTAATTGTCTTATTTCAAGGACACATTTGCATGGAGTTATGCAGGAGGGGACGTTTGAGATGGGCATTGTCCCTTGGCAGGCTACCCATGCCGACATGGGCATCTTGTCAACAGCTCTTCATCGCTATTTGCTAAGTGGTTTCCCACGGTGTGTAGGTCATTATGAAAAATGAGAAGGGAACTGATGCCCAGGACCATTTCGTTCCAGCAGCAGATAATTTGCTACCCACAGGATAAACACATCGTCACCCCTAGACCATCCATCTCTGTGATAAAGTCAATAAAGTGACTTTTTATGTTTAATAATTATCAAAACAATCATACATTTTTGCTGTTTTAATCAATGTATACTACTCGTAATTTTAAATTGATTCAAATCAATGAAATCTATTTCCTTATGGTCACAGAAAATTTAAAACATTTAAATTTATACAGATGCTAATATAAATTTATATTTATAAATATAACTTTGTGGCAGAGAAATGATGGGTGATTGATGAAAGATCTTCAAGCATATATTAAATTAGGAAAAAATTCTGTAGGGGATATCGAACAGAAATACAAGGTGGTTGTTGTTTTGTTTTTTTCCTATACCAGGGATTCAACCCAAGAGCACTTTACCACTGAGCTAAGTCCCCAGCCCTTTTTCTTTTTTTCTTTTTTTTTATTTTTATCTTTTTTGGGGGTACTAGGGATTGAACTCAGGGGCACTCAACCACTACGACACATCCCCACCTCTATTTTGTATTTTTTAAAATTTAGACACAGGGTTTCACTGAGTTGCTTAGCACCTAGCTCTTGCTGAGGCTGGCTTTGAACTCGTGATCCTCCTGCCTCAACCTCCAGAGTTGCTGGGATTACAAGCATGCGCCACCATGCCTGACCCAGAAATACAAGATAAGAACAAAAAGGAATAGTCAAAACTTCCGAATGTTAAAAAGCCTGTTTGCTCTTCTGTAAATGGATAATGTTGGATAGCAAATCACTTAGGTTCTGCCAGACACATTACAAAGTGATCTAAGTTTTATTTGGAAATGTCAATATCTACTAGGTGGGAGAAATGATATCCTTTGCAACTACTTAAATTCTGGATTTAAAAAAATGTTTTTTTAAAAATGTTAGATCCTTACAAAGCATATGGGTAGGGGAGGGCACAGTTTTTTCAAAACTCTTCTAGAATACGTGTGCATAAAAACTTTCAAGAACATACCTGATGAAAGTGCTTTTGAAAATCTAGGAGGCAGGGAACAGAACACCAATAGGGTGGTCCTGCTACATAATGGTTTTCCCATTTGCATCCTGTCAAGAAATTAATCGGAGTTAGGATAGTTTCAGTCTGAGTAACTCAAATATGGCTCACACTGGATTAGACAGAAAACAGAATGTATTGGACCATTCACAGAAAAAGCTGGGGTGACTGGATCCATATGCTTAGTTGGCGTCTTTGTAAATCCATTTCTCTCTAGCTTTTCTGACTCTACTTTCTTCTCTGATCATCTCACCCTGGGGCATCCTTCCCCTCATAGTAGCAAGATGGCTGCTGGGAACCCTGGTCTTCCATCCTCCCAGCTGGGAAAGAACTTCCTTCTCTCAACAGACTCAGTGAAATGACAGATATTGGGCCTCCTTGGCTTGGCTTGGATCATGCACCCATCCCTGAGCCGGTGGCTGTGGCCCCGGAAGTGGTATGCTCTGATTGGCTGGGTCTGGGTCACATGCTCCCCCGACCCTGGGGCAAGAGTCAACCTCATTTGTGACCCACTGAGATGAACTAGGAGTGGAGGAGGGGGGAATCCTTACAGGAAATCCTGATTTCTAACAGAAGAGAAAATGGACAGTGGAAGTGCCCAAGTGATCAAAGGCATCTATGGAATCTGTCAACCAGCAGATCTTCATTGAGTTGTAGGGAGAACATGTGACATCCTCCCTTTCAACCTCCTGACAAAGAGCCTATAAGAGACGCATTTGTTATCACGGTGGTGCAGATGGAAACATGACCACACAGAGAGGTTACGTTATTGCCTAAGATTGCACAGCAGTAAGTGGTGGGGTAGGTTTTGGCTGAGGCATTTATTCTAGGGTTGGCACTCTCTGAGCCTCCACACTGGTGGCAGGGACACTGGAAATGCAGCATGGCCCAGACTAGAGTGCCCCCAAGCTGTGGGCAGGCAGTGTCAGGATGAGCTGTACAGAGCTAAAGCTAGGGCCCAGCAAGCCCTGATGCCCCAGGCACGGCCCCAGCTGCCCCTCTCCACCCCGCCCTGGGTGCAGTAGAGGCACTGCCAAAGCTTCTGCTGAGCCTGCGCCAGGCCTGCTGCAGTCTGAGAGATAAGACGTGGAATTGGTTGGGGAACTGGGGTGGCCAGGTGAGGACAGGAGAGGAGCAAAGGGAGGAGGGAAGGCCAGAGTCAGGAGGCTCCTTGGAGCCCTGAATCCACAGAAACCAGGATCAGTGATGAGGCCTGGCCCCCAGTAGAGGCCTCACCTAGAGGCAGCTGGTGGGCAACTCTGAGGCTCTTGCCCTGAAGACACAACTCTGATCGCGCATCCATATCAGAAGCAGCTGGGAAAGTTTTATTTATTTTTTTTACTGTGGTAAAATACACATAACACAAAATCTATCATTTTAACTATTTTTAAGTGGACAGTCCAATGGCATTAGGTACGTTACACACACATTACCACCAGAGTTCTGAAGAAATTTTTCTTCATCTCAAGACTAAAACTCTGTGCCCCTTAACCAGGGACTCTCCATTTCCCGGTCTCTCAAACCTCACAGCCTGTATTCTGCTTTCTGTGTGTTTGACCCCCTCGGAGCCTCATGTAAGTGGAAACATTCAGTGTTTGGCTTTTGTGACTGGCTCACTCCACGCAGCCTGACGTCCTGCACATGCTCTGTGGCAGCGTGTGGCAGAATGCCTGTCCTTTTTCAGGCTGAGTCATATCTATGGTATGTAGGCCCCCCATTTGGCTTATCCAGTCATCTGTTGTTGCTGGACATGTGGAAGTTTCCACCTTAGTTTTATGAATAATGCTACTGGGAATATTGAGGCACAGGTGTCTGTGAGTCCCTGCTCTCTTCCAATTCCTTGGGGTACACACTCAGGAGTGGAATTGCTGAGTCATGTGCTAATTCTGTGTGTGTGTGTGTGTGTGTGTGTGTGTATTTTGTGTTGCTATTGTTGCTTTGGCACTGGAGGTTGAACCCAAGGTTACTTAACCACTGAGCCCTTTTTAAAAATATCTTATTTAGAGACAGAGTCTTCCTGCATTGCTTAGGGCCTTGCTAAATTGCTGAGGCTGGCTTTGAACTCACAATCCTCCTGTCTCAGCCTCCTTAGCCACTAGAATTACAGGTAGGCCCCACTGAGCCCAGGTAATTCTATGTTAAACTGTTTTCTGCAGTAGTTGCACCAGCAATGGACTCCGTTCCTCTCTGAAGCTCCTTGTTTTTCATGGGGGATGTGTGGTTTAGAGCTGCCTGAGAGGGGCTGCATTCAGGGGCAGGGATCAGACCTAGCAGGGTGAGGATCTTGCTTAGGTTAACTCTCCCCTGCCCATCTGTTGCCCTCCTCTCTTGGGGGTGCAGGTAGGATGAAGCACCACCCTTTTCAGTGACTCTGGGCCCCAAGGCATGAGTCCCCTCCCCTTCCCCTCTGAGCCTTCCCTTCAAGGATGTTGTAATTGGCAAAGGAACTCCTACTGGGTTTTCTAGGTTAACAAGGACGGACTACAATCTACTTTAACCAGAATTTGTTGATTGGGTAGTGCAAGGGGCTGCTTCCAGACACCAGTTTGAAAGGACTTTGAGTGAGTAGGGCACATTGTCACAGGCCTGTAATCCCAGTGGCTTGGGTGGCTGAGGCAGGAGGATGGCAAGTTCAAAGCCAGCCTCAGCAACTTAGAAAGGCCCTAAGCAACTTAGCAAGACCCTGTCTCAGAATAAAACGTAAAAAGGGCTAGAGACTGGCTCAGTGGTTAAACAAAGAAAGGACTCTGAGCTCCCGAGAAGCACGTGAAACACATCACTGTGGTTCCCTCTTACCTGCAGGAAATGTCTCAAGACCCTCCAGTGGATGCCTGAAGCTTGACATAGACTTTTATTCTGTACACACACTTCAGATGAAGTTTTATTTAAAAATTAGGCACAGTAAGAAGAGATGAACAAGAGTAACTACAATAAAATAGAATAATTTATAACAATATACTATCATAAAAGCTGTATGAGTCTAGTCTCCCTCAAAATACCTTTTTATTCATTGCTAGAGTTTTCTATTTATCATTCTCAGACTGCACCTCATTTGACCGCATGGAACTGAAACCCAAGAAATAAAACCATGGATAAAGATTTCTGTGCATCAGGTGCGGTGGCTTTTCTCCATCTCCTCCTCACCTTCTCTTCACCTTTCTTATCTCTGCCCTGTACCCTGGAGGGCTGGCCTCTGTGAAAGATATCAGAGGGCGGAGAAAAGGGACACCTGTCACGCTTATGTCGCAGTATTGTTAGTGTCACCAAGATCCAGGACAAAACGGGGCCCCTTGGGCTTGGAGGTGGGAGGGCCTGCCTTCCACTCCACACATTCATTCTTCTCTCCATTTTCTGCTCACTTCAGGAAGAGGGACCTCAGAGGGGATAGTGAACAAGGAGGAGAAATCTGTTAGCTTAATAAATTCACCTGATCCAGGGGCAAAGGTGGAATGAACCCTATGTTTATCGGTAAGAGGTCTGGGCTGGATGCCACCACCATGGGACACTGGTGATCTAGAAAACCTGGCCAGGCTGATTCCCCCACAGGATCAGCAGGTGTTTCGTGCTCAGTCTGCTGGATGTTCTTCTGCACTGGGGGTAGTAAGTGCGTGTACACCGTAGGTTTGGTGTCGTGGGTTATGGGCTTTCCAGCTGCCTCCACCATTGGGTGACTCCGTGGGGGACGTCCTCAGGAGCCCTGTCTTCAGAAAAGTCCACCAGCCTCTTCTGCCTGGCAGAAGCTCTGCCCTGGGGGCTTCTGCCTCTTCAGCCCAGGAGCTGCAGTTCTGTAAGGAAGTGCTCACCAGGTACGATGCCCTTTGGTTCTATTGACTTAGAATTCTCCTCGAGAGCTGGGTCTTCATGTCCACTCTTCTCCCACTTGTAATGGTTCAGCTCCTGTCCACAGACAATTCCAAGGACCACGTCTTCATGACTCCAAGAGAAAGGATAGATGATGTTTTCCCACCATCTATTAGATTTCAGTTTCATCAAATAAAAATTATTGCTTTTGGTGACAAGGAAGGGAATGAAAAGAAATCAATGAGAGGATAAACCAGGCTCTTTTTTGGAGGGGAAGGGTACCAGGGATTGAACTCAGGGGCACTCAACCACTGAGCCACATCCCCAGCCCTATTTTGTATTTTATTTAGAGACAGGGTCTCACTGAGTTGCTTAGCACCTAGCTCTTGCTGAGGCTGGCTTTGAACTCACGATCCTCCTGCCTCAGCCTCCCGAGCTGCTAGGATTACAGGCATGCGCCACTGTGCCTGGCTTGACTGGGCCCTTGTTGGTTCAGTGGATTCCCATCCCAACCTTGATGATGATTAATTTTCTATGGCAGGTTGCCTGGGCCATCGTATCCAGCTGTTTGGTCAAGAACCAGTCTAGTGGGGCTGGGGATATAGCTCAGTTGGTAGAGTGCTTGCCTTGCATGCACAAGGCCCTGGGTTCAGTCCGCGGCACCACAAAAAAAAAATAAGAAAAAGAAAAGAAAGGAAGAAAAAAGAAATTAAAAACCCAGCCTAGATATTTCTGTGAAAGTTTTTTTTTTGTAGATGTGATTGACATTTAAATAGTACACTTCAAGGAAAGAGAGTAACCTTCATAATGTAGGTGGCCTTCATCTAATTGGTTGAACACCATAGGAGAAAAGACTGAAGTCTCCCAAAGAAGAAGGAATTGTGCTTCCAAATGCATTTAGGCTCAAGTTGCTATGTCACCTCTTCCCTGGGTCTCCAGCTTGCAATCTGCCCCGCAGACCTTAGACTTGCCAGCTACATAATCGCATGAACCAAGCCCTTAAAGTAAATTTCTTCTTCATGTGTGCACATGAGTGCACACATCTATTTCTCTGGAAAACTTTAACACAGTTTTCTTAGTATTGTGGTTTGGATATGAGCCCCAAGAGCTCTTGTATTAATGCAGAGGTGAAATGACAGCCTTTTGAGGACTTTAACCTAATCAGTCCATCCTAGTCTAAATGACTGAGTGGTAACTGTGGGTAGGTGGGATGTGGCAGGAGGAGGTTGTTGGAGGATGCCCTGAAAGGGATCATCTTTCCATGGCCCCTTCTCCCTTCCCTCCCTGTCATGCACAAGCTATATCACTAGCATAGACCACGATGTGTCTTTCCACATTGTCAGAATTTATTGAATAACAATAAATTCCCACGCCACACCACTTTCATCAGTGTTGGTTCACTGAAGATTTGTGGGTCACCCGATAGACAAGCCTGGCAAACGCGAGTTCTTTTATTCCAGTCTTAATTTCTAATCTCTATAACATTCAAGTCACACTCATATGTCATATGCTAAGAAAAGGATAAGAGGGCAGCAGGCTTGGAGGGTGCTGGGCCACCAGCACAAGCAGAGAGAGATAGGAATGCTGAGAGTCAAAGAGTCACTGTGTGTGGTCAGATAAGGACTTTAAGGAACCGGTTCCCCAGTTCCGCAGAGTTGTCAAAGCAGAAGGTCTAGCCAGATGGCAGTGTCAGAGTGTCAGCTCCAGGTGTCAGCTTGCAATGGGCCACTTGTGGTCATCATGGGCAGGAGAAACTGCACTCTGCTGAAGCTCGAGCACAGAGATTTGGAGGTTTGTCACTGGGGTGGTTTTCCTGGGCAAGCTCATGATGAGTGACCAGTGTGGGGTCCAGGTTGTCATCGTGTTAAGTCTCAGAGGATCCTCCTTTGGTGGGTCTCCAGGAGGGGGTTGCATCTGTTGAAGGTGATAAGCTCCCATGTCTGGTGTTCCTAAAATGATCTGAGATGTCCAAGGGTCCAGGAGCTCCTTGATTCAGTCTGATAAGTTGGCACATGTAAGTTATTTATCAATTTGTGCATTATGGTGGTGCCAGTCAGATGTTGATCATTCACGTGCACAAACATGGTATGGAGTCATTCTACCTTGACACTTGTACTCACAGTGGAGTAACTTGTGGCAAACTACTGCTTTACAAAAATGGAGTAACTCGGGTTTAGGCACAGCCTAAAAACTACTGTTCTATACATCATGGAGTTACTCAGCACAGGGCACAGCCTGCTTCCCACACTCTCTGCTTTCTGACTGGCCATGAACAGAGCAGTATTCCTCCACCATGTCTTCCTGCTCTGATGGTCTGCCTCACCTTGGGCCCAGAGCAATGGACTCAGCTGACCATGGACTGAATCTCTGGAGACAAAAATAAACTTTCCCTCCTCGAAGTTGTTCTTGTTGGGTATTTTGGTCACAGTGATGAAAAGCTGACCGACACACTCAGGAACACAATGTTAAAGAATGTATGTGAAATGCATTTCTGTACATCAGCAATGAGTCCTCTGAAAGAGAAATTAGAAAAACTACTCCATTCGCAATAGCCTCCAAAAAAATAAAATACTTGGGAATCAATCTAACAAGAGAGGTGAAAGACCTCTGCAATGAAAATTACAAGACACTAAAGAAAGAAATTGAAGAAAATCTTAGAAGATGGAAAGACCTACCATGCTCCTGGATAGGCAGAATCAATATTACCATACTACCCAAAGCACTATACAGATTCAATGCAATCCCAATTAAAATCCCAAAGGCCTTTCTTATAGAAATAGAAAAGGCAATTGTGAAATTCATTTGGAAAAAATAAGAGACCGAGAATAGCCAAAGCTATTCTGAGCAAGAAGAGTGAAGCAGGAGGCATCACAATACCAGACCTTAAACTTTACTACAAAGCAATAGTAACAAAAACATAGACC